>CAWUFW010011072.1:0-643949 GCA_963921515.1 Calotriton arnoldi
CAGGGCCTTGTGCTCCCCACAGCAGTACCCAGTGTCAGCCATCTTGTCAGTCCTTTTCCACTCCCTGTGATGTGAGCATGGTTCAGGGTGGTGTTGATGGGCCAATTGTGAGGGTGACCAATATCTGTGACTACAACTCCCATCATGCTATTGGCTACACTGACTTCACCAGCATACAGAATTCCTTCCTTTCAGTGAGCTTCCCTGTGAGGTGGTGTTCTAGTGGTGCCAAAATATCTGACAGTGTTTGTTGGTTATATTTGTGCCACTGCCTTGCTGTATTTGTTGTTAGGTTTGTACATGTCATGACACAGTTACATATCACTATGAGATGGCAGGTATTGTGTTTGTCTGACTAGCATTCACATCTTGGGATGATTATCTTTTGGTTGCTGTGGATTTGCTAAGGGTGCATGGTTTGACTATCCCCTTGACAGTGATGTGTGTGTATTGTCACACCATATTGTGTATATTAGTTGTGTACTCACCAGGCTCTGGGATGTTTGTTAGTCCATATACGCTCACTGGTGGTAGGATGGCCCGCACCTTCTCCTCCCAGGGCCTGAGGTATACTGGTTTGGCAGGAGGGCCACTGCCGGTGTGCCGACTCAGGATGTAATCCTTCTTCAGTAGGTCTCTGACCCTCCTGCGCACATCATACCACCTGTTCTGGATGTCTTCCTTTGTGCGCAAACATGGTGATTGTGCGTTGACCCTGTCGACGATCCTCTCCCACATCTTGGTTTTCTGCGCCATGGGGGTCTGTTGGACCAATGTGCCAAACAACTGTGGCTCTACCCTGAGGATCTCGTCTACCATGACTTCCAATTCACTATCTAGGAACTTTGGATTCTTCTTTGGGGGCATGGTGATGGGTGGTGGTGGTGATTGATGTGTGTGTGCAAGTGAGGGTGGGTGAGTGTAGGTTTTGCTGGGTGTGTGTGAGGGTGCTATTTGTTGAGGTGCTAATGGTGTGTGGCTTGTGTGATGGATGAGCTGTGAGTGTGTCTGTGGTTGCTGTCTGATGGTGTTCTGTGCTGGCAGGTCAGTGGAATTTGCAAAGGATCATGGTAGGGATTTGTGGCCTTTATATAGGTGGAGTTGGGGGTGTGTCCTTGTTCCATTTTTTTTCCCCCCTGTATTTATTGGCTTTGTGATTGCTTGTTTGGCCCTTTTTTTTCTTTTTCCTTAGTATTTTTGGTGCATGTAGGAGACGTTCTTCTGACCGAGTAGGACGCTGCAGTTGTCTCGTGCGATGTTCTCCGAGTCGTTCCCGCTGTGTTTCAGCTAGGTTTCATGCGCGGCGTACGAGTCGGTCGCGGAGTTTAGTGTTGTTTCGGCTGGCTTTTGTATGCGTGTCGGTCGTACGGCTTGTGCTCCGTGCGAGTCGGTCTGGTTTTGCACGCATTGCATCGTACTGCGCGGGTCGGAGTTTGCGGGTACGTTTCGTTCGTGCTGATTCCTGGTGCGTGTCGGTCGGTTCGATTCGCGTGGTTTCCCGGCCGGATAGCTTGTTTCCGTCCGGGTCGGTCGCTCGTTTTGTGTTCCGTCACGAGTCGGTCGTGATTCACATGCATTTCATCGCACTACCCGGGTCGGACGGCGCTCGGTATGTGTCGGTCGGACTAAATTCCCGTACCGAGTCGGTCGGTACGTTTTCCGGCCCGAATCGGAATCGGCCCCTATATGTTGTGTTTGATAATGGCCTTGATATTTTACATGGATATCTTAACTGGTAACTAATGAGCGTGGAAATTTCTGAACTAACCAGGGAAGATTTTCTTAAGAAACAAAGGGGCTTATTTACAAGCCCCTTGTGCCATTTTTGCATCATTTTTAACATGGGAAAAGTGACGGAAACGTGACGCACAGGGATTGTAAATCTGCCCCAAAAAACTCCCTTTTAATTTCCACGAACGAACGATTCCTGTTTGCCAATATTTTAATACATTTGAACAATACTTGTTTTTTAATTTTGTTTATTATGTGTAAGAGAGCTAAATAATTCCCTTCTTCTCAAAGTAGGTATTGCTACACCTCGATGAATGAGGTCTTCATTTGCCATTCAAAATATGATGCATGTCACTTCCTGAGCAGATGGATGATTGGAAATCCAGTGATGTCGCTTCTTGTGCAGATGGATGATAGAATTGCGTCCTCTTGCTTGGCTTGTTCTTTTCTAAGTAGGAACTTAGGCAGCCCGGCTCCGAGTCACTGCATCTCTCTCCCCTTCTCTCACTGTAAGTGCTCTTGTCGTAGCTCTCTCTGCATGTGCTACTAACTTCCAACCTGCTGCTCTCTCCTTTACAGTCTAGAACATCACATCTGCTAACTAGTGAAGACAAAAAACACTGTGAGGCAGAGAATTTCCCTATGGCACCAGCATTTCGCTTGAGTTTGATCCAAGTTGTTTTGTGACTGAATGACTGACGCTACAGTCATCCAATCAGAGTGCAACTCAGCTCATGACAAGAAGCAGCAGCCTTCCTTGACACTGAATAAATCCTCAGAGGACCCTGGAATTCTTCAAGTGTAATCACTAAGCCTCCACCTGGCTGGGGCATGTGACTGTCACTTTCCTTTCCACGCCACCACTCTTATTCAAAAAGAGTTAAACACTGAGCCAGGCCCCATGCGGACACCAAATAACTGCAGCTGGTGCACAGCAGAATGCCTCACCCTCCTCACCTGATCGCTGTGCCACTGCCCCACCCTCCTCCCACGACCCCTGTGCCACTACACTGGGTGCACCACTTACAATCATAGCTGCGCCCCTCAGCCTACCCTCATCACCCTGGGTGTCTTAACCCAAATATTTTAGCAAATATGTTTGCAAAGCATGCTTGTCTAGAAAAGCTTTTCCTCTTATTTTTCCCAGAATCTTCACAAACAGGATATTTTAATGCAAATATATACATGCTGTGGATGTTTTAATAACCAAGTTGTTTTGATCATTCGCCCAGCAGTATGTTCAAAAGCTGCTGTCAGAATAATAACAGATGCCTGGAGAGCTCAAACACTTAGGTGTCGATTCCGATTTCGGCCGGAAAACATACTACCCAACACGGACCCGTCATTTTTTCCGACCGAACCGTACACACGCCTTACAAATAGCTGAGTACGATGCGAAGCTTGAAATTTACGACCGACTCGGCCGGAAAATATATTATACGTCCGAGTCAGCAGGAAAGGAGCCTGAAGCGATAGACTCGTACGCGCAAGATTCGAGATAGCCAAGCGTCAACCTACAGACACGTCCGCGAATGACTCCATGTAGCCAAGCATCAACACGACCCGACAGACTCGGGCGCGAACGATACCACATAGCCAAGCATCAACACGATCCGACAGACTCGGACGCCAACGATGCCACATAGCCAAGCATCAACACGACCCGACAGACTCGGACGCCAACGATGCCACATAGCCAAGCATCAACACGACCCGACAGACTCAGACGCCAACGATGCCAGATAGCCAAGCATCAACACGACCCGACAGACTCGGACGCCAACGATGCCACATAGCCAAGCATCAACACGACCCGACAGACTCGGACGCCAACGATGCCACATAGCCAAGCATCAACACGACCCGACAGACTCGGACGCCAACGATGCCACATAGCCCAGTATGAATGGAACAGACTCGTCCAAAACAATTTACACAAGAACAAGCATCAAGTGCTGTCAAAACGACTTACAAAATGAGAAGAAAATAAAACAATGGAAACAGAAAGAAGACTACCAAAAACGCATTGTCATCTCCAAAAAACACATTTTCAATTAACAAGACACACCCACAACACAACCTATATAAAGGGAGCCAAAATTTCCCAACACCATTTGCTACTTCGACAGACATGCAAGCACACCACACCACTAGACAGACAACTCATCTAGCTACCACAAACACACACATCTCATCCACCAAACAACATCCACACAACTAGCACCAAAGAAACACACCTCCACTCACACACACTCACCCTCACCTTCACACACACACACATCTCCACCAACACCCATCACCATGCCCCCAAAGAAGAATCCACAGTTCTTAGCTGCTGAGTTGGAAGTGATGATAGATGAAATCATCCGAGTTGAGCCACAGTTATTTGGCAGCTTGGCCCAACAGACCTCCCAGTCCCAGAGAACCAAGATGTGGGAGAGGATTGTCAACAAGGTGAATGCCCATTCACCTACCTTGCGCACAAAGGAGGATATCCGGAACCGGTATTATGACGTTCGCAAGAGGGTAAAGAGGCTCATTGCCAGAGAACATGCCCTGAGCACCAAGACTGGCGGTGGACGTCATAAACCGGTGCATTTCACCACCTTGGAGGTGAAGATGCGGGACCTCCTCCCACAGGAGGCCATAACTGGACTAGCTGGAATCCCTGAACCTGGTGAGTACATGTACAAATAGCCTAAATTCACCCCAAATACACAGCCACAAACACCACAGCAACACATCTTGAATGTAACTTTGTACACACTGTCATGGAACCCTGGAACATGCTGGCCCATTTGTCCTGGGTGGGAGGAGGAGTGGAAGCAATGACTACTGCCACCAGCACACACTAGTCCCCCCAGTCCCACAAGAACACACCTGTCACTATGCTGTCCCTGAGAGTGAATGCAAATGCCCTGTCAAGATGGCTGACACTGGCCATCGGTGTGGGGAACACAAGGCCCTGTAGGCAGTCCTGTACAGCATGACTGCAGGCACCACTGTCAGACATCTTGAATGTAACTTTGTACACACTGTCATGGAACCCTGGAACATGCTGGCCCTTTTGTCCTGGGTGGGAGGAGGAGTGGAAGCAATGACTACTGCCATCAGCACACTAGTCCCACCCCAGTCCCACAAGAACACATCTGTCACTATGCTGTCCCTGAGAGTGAATGCAAATGCCCTGTCAAGATGGCTACACAGGGCCATCCTGTACGAAATTTGGAAATATCTACTGCCAGCTCTTGGCCTACTCACACAACTACAGACCATAACCTTAACTGCACATTACACACACTGACAGGTATAGATCAGTCACATGTGCCCTCAATGTGCATGCTACAAATGTGTGTGGAGGACAGGACACACTCTAATTAGCTGTCACACCACATAACACAAAACACACACAGATAAACACACATCCGGGACAATGCCCACGGACAGTAGATGTGAGGTGTAATGCAAGACGGCTGACACTCTTGCGTTGTGTCATGTGCACAAGGCATTGTTGTGTGTAGCATTGTAATTCAACATCAGTCAGCGGTCTCAGCATCCTTCAAAACTACCACCCTCACTGTCATTGCTCCTCTGACAATGATGAGTAAGCTGGTCTGTTTGCCATTGGAAAGTGGGGTAGAAGTCAACACAGCCTAACTCAAGCACTAAACACACTGTACCTCACAGCTCTGACCATGAAAAGGCAAAAGACCATCCCTGGGAAAGATCTCTCTGTCCATGGAGAACAAGTAGAATGTACATGAAGTGATCATGTGCAAAAGTATGCAGCAACAAAATGTACTACATCAAGATATACACATGTGTGCAAAGTGATGAAAAATATCAACATAAATATGACTACTCACATTGCATACGTTCACAAACAATGCAAAAACTACACACGCATAACAACAACCATGTTGGGACATAGCAGAACAGCACAATGCGAAACATCACACAAACTTGCTGTAGGCTCTGCGCAGGAGTACAAACTTATACTATTCACCATTACAAGTCCAGTGTGGGCAACATTAGGGAATGTCAGATCATACTATTATCGCATAATACAACTACTCATGTCAGTTACTCCCCTACTGCATGCCAATGTAATGAGCTGTGTTTCAAGGACTGCCATGTAACAATGCATTTGTCAGAAGAAACGCGTTGCTATTGCATACGAGGTTACACATGTGATGTCATTGATTGTTCACATCAACACATACATCCAAGCAAAATCATCTAATGATGACACATATTCAGGAGAGTGAGTTTGCATGTCACCCCAGCAATGTAACTGTGAGAAACTCCACAAAGGCAAGCACAGATGCACAATTCCTGCCAAACATAAGATTAGTTACAGTATGTATGTCATAGTGAAAACACTGATGTGTGAAATAACAACACACCTGGCTCATGCACAGTGTGACACTTGCCAAAAAATTAATACGAACAGTCAAGGATAACAATACATGCACATTGATGCACAGAGCTGGACATGCTCAGTAAAGCACATGTCTCCAAAATAACAATGTCCGATTACAAAATATCTCAGTGTCTGTGACGATTGATGAGTAGAAATAAGAAGGAAACGCAACATTATCCACAACATCTTCACATTTGGCTGTGCATGACAACATAACATCTGAAAATACACAACTAACATTGTGTCTCTCTACTACCCACAGGCACTCCAGAACAGAGGGCATCATCTGGAGAAGATTCAGAGTCCACCAGCAGCTCCAGCACAACGTCGGACACTGAGACCTCCAGTGTGGATGACTCTCACACCTCCTCGGGCGATGGGAACCAACCTGGCACCTCCGGTGTGGATCAGCATGCGGCACCAGTACGATCAGCAGCCCCAGCGACCACTCCTGCAACGTCCATTAACATCCAGATGCCCCGGATCCCCACGGACACACCCAGACAACAAAACCCTGGGAGCACAGCAAGACAGCCCAATCTGGATTTGGCTGGAAATACCAGCCCTGTCAACAATGAAGGAGGACAGGAGCTGTCAGTGCGTGCTACGCCAGGCAATGTCCATGCGGGTAGAGAAAGGAGTGGTGTGAGGGTGCGTGGTGGGAGGACACGTCCCACAGCTGGTGTTGGAGAACAAGCTGACCCCGAGTTACAACGCATTTTCGATGTATATCGCGAATGCACCGGAGACTTTGGCCAGGTTGTCGGGATCCTCAGGGACATAAAACATCAGCAGGCTGCACATTTCGACCGGATGGACAACCATATGGACCGTGTGGACCAACACATGGACCGTATGGACCAACACATGGACCGTATGGAGTCCAACTGGTCGAAAATAGACAATCTCACTGCGGTGCATAGGGACATACTTACATGCCTACGCCAGATAACCACCAACATTACCCCACCTCCCCGTGTGCACTCCACACCTGTTGCCTCAACATCGGCAACTGCCACAGGGAGGGATGAGGAGTCTGGCGTAGAGTCCCCTCCGCTGCAGCAGCCTGATACTGAGGGTCCCCCCCAACAAAGAAGAGGAGGGGCCGTCCAAGGAAGGATGGCAAGTGAGAGACTGATGGACATGCATCCCCCCGGAACCAAATAAATGCTCTGGATATCCTCCATTGTGTGCAAATCATTCACTTTGTTGACAGTCCCTGGACTCTCCCACATGGGATGGAGCATGTAAGTTGGACTAAATGCCAAATGGACTGTGGATTTCGCTCAGAAGGATTTTCATCTGACAACACTTCCAACTCCTCTATGAACTGTGGATAATAAATTTGGGAATGCAATCACCTTTACCTGTTAGATTTTTTCACATGCACATTAATAAATTCATATTCACACAATCCCTGTGTCATCTGTGAATTGTACACTGTACCCACTTATTAGCTCATGATCTGTATCACCTGGCACTGTCTCACACTGAGGTGCATGAGTTCTGTGGTAGTGATTCTTCTCATACAGAAGTATGCACGGCAAAATAGGCCGTTGTTGAAGGATGGCTGGACATTAGTTGCACATCAGAACACACAATCCAATGACCCACTACCTCTGGTGTCTCATCATCTCAACAAAATATATGCAGAAGACACCCAATGATTCTACCACCCATTAGCCAGCACCAACAACATCTCCTAAGCAAGGTAGCAATGCACACATTCACGCTCACTCACCCATGCTTGTCCACCAAATCATGAATCAGAGGTGTGTAATGTTCTATAATTCACGTTTGAGAAAAAACAATCTCTGACTGTAGTCCTACAATGCAGCATACAAGCTAGCCCCAGCAGCAGTAAACATGATTCTCAAACAACATACAATTCCATAATCAAACATAATACTACAGGTGAAATGTGTTTACAACCTCAGTGTGGAAAGCACCACCCTCCCTGTGATGGTGACATATTCTACAAACCATTGAAGAACTCTGTGGCAATACGGGTCAACCGCTCACCTCAGACAGTAGGAGTACTGGTCACAGCATATGCACAGCAAAGCGCTGGTGCGTATATGTAGATCTTCCATCTGTGTAGATTATTGCCCTGTGCGTCAATGTAATGCAAGTATTCCACTTATGTGTAACAAAGTGTAGCAGTTCATGGCGAAACTATCCGTGCTGACTAGATCTACCATTACAAAGAGTCCTGTTTTTCAACCTTGTGGCGCAGCGCTTCAACAGTACCAAAATGATCTCATGTGGACTCAAAGGCATCTTGCACAACAATCACAGAAAGAATGTGTGCTAAAATGTCACACACAAAGCTATTATGTCAGCTTGGCTCCGGTAACTTTAGCATAATACAGCATGATCCTAGGGACCAGCTTACAATTCATCTACCGCCTCATGAAGAAATGTCACATGAGACATACCAGAGATAGCCACACAAGGTCAGCACAACACACATAGCACATGCAACATTAAACATTGCACACACTGTTGTCAAATTAAAACCATTGAACCGCACAAACAAAGACCATTGTCTAATGAAATGAACACCATGGCAGAAAAACATGATATGAACGGTTGTAGCATGTTTTTGCTACGGAGAAGGCAAACATCAATGTGTGTAACAGGTTTATTACACAGGCAGAAGCTCTGCTCAACACAAAAGCAAACTGATTACAGTTCCAAGTATCCAAATAAACCAAAGAAAAGACAAATCTGACCAAATAGATTGGCTGTCAGAGAGTACTGGTCCAAATTGAAAATCCATTATGGAACAGCGTTGTGTGTACCCACACAACAGCCAAAGGAGCCTGTGAAGGAGAGACATAGTACAGTCTTAAATACAACTTGCCATGATGACATATCCAATTATTGACTCACTATTGTCCATTGTAAATTCTAACCAATTGCTAGGAGTGATTTCAACAATGTAGTGGAGACCATCATAACTTAACATACACTGTACAACGGCAATGACCCTGTAAATTAGCTGACCCACACACATATCACAACATATTGTCCTACATACACACATCACGCTTAGGAAAGGCATCATCAGACATATATGCATACTTACACTCAAGTAAAGAAGTTGTCAACGAGCTGTCTCCTGACATCCACCTCCTCTTCCTCCTCCTCCTCACTGGCAACGTTCCCCAGGCCTGGATCCTCCCATGAGGGAGGACATTGGTCCCTGTCGTCCTGAATGAGCGGTAGCTTATTCCTCACAGCCTTGTTGTGAAGCATGCAGCACACTATAAGGATTTTTCACACCTTCTCTGGGAAATATTGAAGGGCACCTCCTGTCCGGTCAAGGCAGCGGAATCTGGTCTTCAGAAGCCCAAATGTGCGCTCAATCACACGCCTGGTCCGCCCATGTGCCCCGTTGTAACGGACATCAGCAGGTGTGACCGGGTTCCTGAGTGGTGTCAGCAACCAGGGCATGTTTGGGTATCCAGAGTCTCCTAAAATTATCAAATATGAAGGATCAGTTGAGCAACAACATGACAGACAATGATCACACAACTGACACTGACAACTTGACTCACCAACAAGTCAGGCACGCTCATTCATGAACTGGGACATCAGCTGGGGGATCCGACTCATCCTCATTATGTATGCGTCGTGTGCAGATCCCGGGAAACGCACACATACATGGGAGATGATCTGGTCTGCCAGACATACCACAAGGGCATTGATTGAATGAAAGTGTTTACGATTCCTGTAAACCTGTTCATGCGCTCGTGGTGCAACCAAACCCACATGTGTCCCATCAATCGATCCAATCACATGTGGCATGTGTCCCCGGGCATAAAAGTCATCCTTAATGGCACGGAACTGTGGCGGTGTGGGAAAATGCTGAACCAGGTCGAGGAACCTCAACATGGCCTCACACACATCCCGGAGCACTCAACTGAACATCGTCTGGGACATCCCACCAGCATCAGACACAGTAAACTGGAACGAACCTGTGGCAAAAAAATGTAGTGCCGCCATCACCTTCACCTTGGGGGTCAGGGCAAAGGGATATGTGCGTCCAGGTAGCAAGTGTGGTGACAACTGGTCTGTCAATTCCGAAATTAATGCCCTTGTGAACCTGTATTTCCTCATGCACTCACGCTCCACCATGGTTTCAAGATCCGGAAAGGGTCTGTGGATATTTGGTGCCCTGAGGAACACATGACAAAGTATGTACCCATATTACTATATGAATTAAACTTCAAGTAATACAGTATCAACAGATTGCGTGGCACTTACAATGATGACACAATGAAGTCAGATGTCTGAGGTTGACCTAATCCAGAAATTACAGCAATGTGAGCATGAACATACACACAATTATGTCTTGTATTACCAAATAATCCAGTGTAGTACTGTGACTACTCACTGTTCTCTGTCACTCTCCATGTGATCAATTGTAACATGCACAACACACACACAATTAAGTATCAGCCATAGATTCTTAGGTCAAATAGCACATGCATTGAATGTACACAGACATGGACAAGGTATTACAACCTAGCAACAACACTACATACAGACAGCTTGTCACCATGCACAACACTGTCATGGTCTGGACATTGTCATGATGTGATGTATGACCTACACAACACAATGATCCCCTGGGACAGTGGCCAAGCATAGGAGGATGATCTGTGAAGTGGTCACTCACACTAGTCATGTCCCTCACAAACACTGCTATAGTTGCACTGTAAGCTAGGATCCTAATGTGAGTAGTCTTGTCTATTGTGTCTGTCCCATTTGACATGTGCAGAACTCCATCCACACAGGGCATACAGCATGCCATTATTCATACATACATTGTCTGAGTTGATGAGTGGGTATTGCATGCACGCGTCTGCCACATCCTGACCGAGCCGGACTGACAGATTGCATGCTTGTCAATGCTGTTTGACGCGGGTGAGTTTTCAATACACGCGTCTGCCACATCCTGACCGAGCCGGACTGACAGATTGCATGCTTGATTCAATGCTATTCGACGCGGGTGAGTTTTCAATACACGCGTCTGCCACATCCTGACCGAGCCGGACTGACAGATTGCATGCTTGATTCAATGCTGTTCGACGCGGGTGAGTTTTCAATACACGCGTCTGCCACATCCTGACCGGGCCGGACGCACTGGTTGCCTGTTGGTCGTCATGGTGATAGACGCGCATTTTGCATCGTGCACGATTCGCGTACAGTACAATTTGGTTTACTTTTAGAACAAATGTATCAAAATCTAAACTGTCATGATGCAGGTATTTTGAAAGTTGCGGTAGGCGTGTCCGATGCGTCCTATCTCATGGATTGGACTAATTCATAGGATGCGAACGAGTCGGACCTATCGCTTTGTATGCATGGGACCGATTCTGCCTCTGCAGCACAAATATAAGGCTGTGTCTTGCCCTGAGAGCTCACTTGCCTGCACTGAATGCTCCATATAGACATCTCTGCTACCACTGCTGCTGTCTCTGTATCCTCTGGCTCCAAGGATGGCACATACTGTGGAGAGGGCCCCAGCCTTCACAGAGGAGGAAAACCAGGCCCTGCTGGACAGCCTCCTACCACAGTACAGCAAGCTGTATGGGAAACCAGGGGAGCAGGTGAGTGTGCAGTCCACATCCTCTCTCATTGTGCATCTTGTCTGACTAGCACTAATGGCATTGCGTGAAGCAGTGGCTAGCATGTTCACTCAGTAGTTGTCACACCCAAAGTGTGCAGGTACCTGCACTGAACAGTACCTGCACTGTGCTGTGAGAGTGCATTTAGAGACGGTCATACTACCCAGGCAATGTTTCCATGTTGGTGATGCAGGACAAGTGTCCATCCACATAGTTGCACTACCTGTGTACATCAGATGCCCTTGTGAAAAGCACATGTTTATCCAACTGTGTGATGCACAAACATTCTGTATGTGTGTTAATGGCCCTTTAACTTTGTCATCCTCACAGGTTGATGCCCATCAGAAACAGGAGATCTGGCTGACCATTGCCAGGGCAGTTCGATCTGTGGGGGTCCACAGGCGTCGCATCCGCAGCTGCCAGAAGAGGTGGCAGGATCTATGTGGCTGGAGCAGACGCATTGCTAGAGTCCTGCTGAAGCTGTCGCCTCCTCGCAGTAGGGGCGGACACCAGACCCTGACCCCCAATGCGCCGGATTCTGCCAGTGGTCTTCCCTGACCTGGATGGGCTGTTAAAGGCCAGACAGCAGCAAGGAGGGGGTAAGTGCATGCCTTGTCTGTGAACTGTGTCTAACATGATCTTTGCATTCCTTCAGCCTGGTTACGCTACCACAGTTTGTCTGGCTGCTTGAACTAGAATCATGTCCATTATTTCTGTAATGGCCCTTCCTCATCTGATACACAGGTGTGTCCCTTTCAGTCAGTGACATGTCTCACGGGGGGCCCTGCTGTTGTCCAAGGTTGATGTGGGGGACCGCATCTGCTACCGGCAGTATGTATTAGCCTTCATGAGTGGGGAATTTATTGACATGTATCTGCACATTGACAGATATGTGACATGCACTCTGTGTGGGCCATACATACGTGTCCTAGTTGATGCTCTGCCTCGCCATATGTGTCTGGGGTGTTTCCCACACACACATGCAGCATGTGTGTGTTAGACCTGGCATCCTTGGCGTGGTTTCCCCTGACTTTTTGCCTCTACCTCCTGTATTTTTGACACTGTGCTGGAATTCGTTTTTGCTGGTTTAGATGCTTTGGGCACTTTGCCACTGCTGATCAGTGCCAAAGTGCAAGTGCTCCTGGGTAAATTGTTATTGTGATTGGCTATCCATGATTGGTATATTTGCTTTACCTATAAGTCCCTAGTACGGTGCACTAAGCGTGCCAGGGCTGGTGATTCAAATGCTACTAGTGGGCCTGCAGCACAGATTGTGCCACCCACAGGAGTAGCCCTAAGATGATGTCTCAGGCCTGCCACTGCAGTGCCTGTACGCAGTTTGTGAACTGCCATGTTGTCCTGGCCAGTGTACACACTTGCCAGGCCTAACCCTTCCCTTTTCTTACACATTGGACACCCCTACGGGAGGCCCAAGGTACCCCCTTGGGCAGGGTGCAGTGTATGTGAAAGGTAGGACATGTACTAGTGTGGGTAACATGTCCTGATAGTGAAATACTGCCAATTTCGTTTTTCACTATTGAAAGGCTATCTTGCCCATAGGTTAACATGGGGAATGCTGTGTAACCTGGTTACCTGCATATCTTCCCATAGCAGCAAGATAGAGAGTTGGAATCTGGTACCCCTGAACTCAGAATTTAATTACACATCTTTTGGCGAGGATGGTTTTTCAATTCTAGGTTTGGAAATAGCACTTTTAGAAAGTGGCTATTTTCTTGTTCAACCTTTCTGTGTGCCTCTGCCTGTTTGTGAATTGACCGTCTGGTTTGTGAGTGACAGGGGCTGGGGAGGGCTGCAGGAGGCTGGGTGAGTCAGCACTAGGCTGAATAGACCTATCTACATGTAGAGTGGTGGGAGGAGTGGCACCTGGGTCTGAATAGGGCTGTGCCTGCCTTCCACAATGCTGGCTCCACCTCCTGCGGTGCGGCTGATGACCCTGGCCCACACTCACAAAGGAAGGAGAGGTGCCCTGGCAGAATGCACCCTGAACTGGTTTGGACTGGGTCCAGGTCCCCTCACACAGGAAGAACAAAGACTTTTGGGGTATAAATGTAGAGCTGAGACCCCTGTAAAATTAGATTAGGAAGAACTTTGTGATCAAGAAGGAATCCCTGCCAAAGAAGAACAGCCAGGAAGACTGAGGAAAAGTGCTGCCATTGCTGAGTGTCTGAGAGCTGACCTGCAGTTGCTGTGATTGCTGAGGAAGAGGACCAAGGGACTGTCTGCTGTGTGATGTGTCCCCCCCCTTTATTGAAGAGGAGCTGTGCTGTGTGCTTTGCCCCTCTGAAGCCTGCCTATCTCCAAGGGCCTGAGAAGAGCTGGCCTCCTGTTGGGAACTCAGGGATACAAAAGTTCTCAAGAACACACCTTTCCCGCTGCTGTGTGCGTGTCTCTGCGCACAGCCTGTGCCTTTGTGAAGCTGCCCGTGTTAAATCTGACTCGGTGTGCTCATCGGCACACAGTTGGGGCCTGCCGTGAGGTCTGCTCTGCCTCAAGCTTGATCTGCCCCTGGATTGTGCCCCTCGCGCTCTGTGCAGACTAGCGCGTCGCTGAGGAACTACGGAGCGCCTGCTCTGCCCCAGATCGCTGTATGTGCCTTGATTTCACCGCCGCCGGCCCGTGATCAGACCCCTGCGCTGAGGGCCGGTATCGTGTCACCATCAGCCCCCGATTGCCAGAATTGTTGTATGGTTACGGGGAATTCGCCACCGCTACTCGAGCGGTCTGCCCGAGGCCAGGTCTGCCGAAGGAGAAGAGCCGCGAGAGCACCTTTCCGACATTCACCGCCGCTGGCCCAGAGTCCGTCGACGTCATCCCTGAGCCGCGCTGGGATTGGCTCCAGCGCCCAGGGTTGCCCGGCAACGAAGAGGCTCGTCCTGACGGAGCCGCGCCGTGTCCCGAAGAGGCGTGAGGTGTCTCCTATCAACCAAGGCTTCCCCCGGCTCCTCAACGAGAGCAGAGCGGCGCCCGAGGCCGGAGAGCGTCCCAGAAGAGGAAGTGCCTCGAGGAAGACCTCTACACGGACTGCCAGGCCCCGTCCCGCTCTAAGGTAACCGGCTCTGTTCCGCGATCGGAGCCTGTGCCCAAGGCAGTAATTGATCAGCGCGCTGCCGGCCGGCCGTGTGTTGTGGTGACTTCCAAGTTGGTTTGGCTGGCGCGCACTCGTGCATTCTGAAGGGGGTGATTCATAAGAGACTGACCAGAACAGAGAAGTGGCAATTGATTACGCTTTCGCGCGCAGTACAGGGGATTACCGCCATTTGATTCCTAAAAGTGAAACCTTTGCCATTAAGAGCATTATTACGAGCAAGCGCCCAGTATTATATCAAAGGGACATTTTACAAGAGAACATTGCTACAGTGAACCATTTTTTTTTTTTAAGAAGAACCATTACTGGAAGAAAGTCTATTTTTGTTGTATGTTATGACGTTTTCATCTGCCTAAACCTATATAAAGTAATTTATATTTTTATAAATAACCTGTGGGGTGTCCATTTGTGGTGTTTCGCTATATTACTGTGAGTGTTGGTACAAATACTTTACACATTGCCTTGGGGATAAGCCTGCCTGCTCGTGCCAAGCTACCAAGGGGGTGAGCAGGGGTTATCAACAGCGTGTATCCCCCTTACCCTGACTAGAAGCAAGGGTCCCTATTTGGACAAAGGTACTTACCTATGCCAACTAGAGACCCCCAGATCTAACATTGGTGGTCAGCGGTGAGGATTTGAACGTGTATTTGTACTTGACCCACAGTGATTGGTGTACATCACTAGATTAGTGCAGACCACTACGCAGCCACATACGGTATTTTCTTTTTGGTTCTATTTTTGATCTGGTCCTAAAGTCATCCAAGCATCATGTTGCAAAAGGGGAATGCAGCAAGTGAAAAGGCAGAATTGGAGTTCCACATTGAGGATTTGTATTCCTACAAGGTAGACCAGCTTAAACAATTCTGCAAAGATTTGGGATGTCCCGCAAAGAGTAGCGCTAAGAAAGAGGAGCTACAAAAGGCCCTAAAAGCCTGGTGGGAGGCAAAAGGAGCTGCAGGAGGAGAGGATGCAAATGACGATGTGGATGACCAGGGGAATGGGTTTGGGCCACAGGATTTTCCTGTGCCAGGAACAGCCCCCAGGGCTGTCAGCGTCCATTCCGCAGGAAGTCTCTCCCTGGAAGAGCGGGAGGAGAACCAGAGGATCAGGGAACATGAGCTAGAAGTTTTGAAACTACAAAACCAAAAAGCAGCAATGGAGGAAATGCGATTACTTTTGGAGAGTGAAAAGAGGGCAGAAGAGAGCAAGCACACTCTAGCCCTGGAAGAAAAGAAATTGCTTTTGGCTCATGAGTTGAGCATGAGGGAGCTGGACCTGAAGGCCAAACAATTGGAGTCCAGCTCAAATGGTGGCAGCGCACAGCCAGTGCAAGGGGGTAAAGTATACATCCCCAAGGATATAGTGCAGAATTTCCAGAAGGGTCAGGATATTTTTGCATGGTTTGAGTCATATGAAGTGTCTTTGAGGATGCATGAGGTGCCTGAAAAGAGCTGGGGGGCGGGCCTGTGGAAGCATTTTGAGGCGTCAGGGACCGCAGTTTTTACACCTTTAGAAAAGGAGGGTGCCCTGTCCTATGCCAACATGAAGGAGGCCTTATGCCTCAAGTATGGGCTCACCCCAGAACAGTATAGAGTGAAGTTCAGGAACTCAAAGAAGAATGACTCAGACACTTGGGTTGAATGTGTGAGAGGGTACACCCGCGCATTGGAAGGTTGGATGAAGGGCAGCAAAGTTACTGATTATGAGGGGTTGTGCCATCTAATTAGTTGAGAGCACTTGAGCAGTCTATGTGTTCCAGAGCTGCGCCAGCATCTCTTGGATAGTAAGTTAACTAATCCTAGTGAGCTTGCTAAGGAGGCGGACTGCTGGACCAGCACCAGGGTCCACAAGGGGATTGTGGGTACCACAGCCAAAGGTGGGCAGGGTCCTCAGCAGAAGAGTGGGGGGGACAAAGGTAATCAAAAGGAGTTCTCTAAAGGGCCCCAAAACAGTTCAGAGGGAAAGGAGTCCCAGCCCCCCCAACCTAAGACGTCGCAGCCCCCTAAGGGCGGGCGTCACCCTCAGGGTCCCCCCAGGTGTTACCACTGTGGTGAGAAGGGCCACATTTCCCCTAAGTGCCCCAAGAAATCCCAAGCACCCACTGGTGCTCCATCACCGGGTTTAGTGAGTGTAGCTTTGGGAGAGGAATTCGTTTCTAGTGGGGAGGAGGAGCAAGCAGTGATGACCCTTGTCTCTTTAGGAGACAGAGAGATGGTCCAGGAGTCCTACTTGCCTGAGAACACTAAAAAGTACAGGCAGTGGGTGACCATCGATGGGAGGAGGGTGGAGGCTCTGAGAGACACAGGAGCCAGCGTGACATCCGTGAGGTGTCAGTGGGTGTCTGAAGAGCAGGTCATTCCCAATGCACTTCACCCTGTAGTTGCAGCAGACAACTCCGTGCGCCTCTGCAAAGTGGCGCAAGTTCCCTTTGAGTGGGGGGGGGTCTCAGGTGCCTTGAAGGTCGTGGTTAGTCCATCCATGCCTGTAGACTGTCTGCTAGGAAATGACCTGGAGAGTTCCCCATGGAGGGAGGTGGAACACCAGGCTCATTTGGAGATGTTGGGTCTGCCTGAGTGGGTTTGTGTGACCACTCGGTCAATGGCAGCCAGTAGGGGTAACCAAGCGGACCTGGAGCCTGAAACAGTGGCCCAGGTACCAGCCAGGAAGAGGAAGGGCCGGGGGCGTGGTAAACCAGCCCCCCCAATTCCCACGGTCCAGGAGGAGGCAGAACCTGAGGGGGATGCCCTGGAACCTACAGGGGAACAGATAGCCGAACTGGGAGACCTGCCTGAGCAGACCCATTGGCAGCAAGAAGGAGGTCCCTCCAGGGAGGAGTTCTGCAAGGCGCAGAGAGAATGCCCTTCTCTCATTGGTATGCGGAAACAGGCCGCAGACCAGGCAGCAGGTGGCGAGTCCAAGAATCACCTCATTTACTGGGATGATGGGTTACTCTATAGTGAGCCTAAGGTCGCTGAGCCCGGTGCAGCCCATGTGCTGGTGGGACCCGAGCGCTTCAGGACCTTCCTAATGGGTCTGGCTCATGACGTGCCTCTCGCAGGTCATCTGGGGCATGACAAGACCTACCAAAGGCTTGTCACCCACTTCTACTGGCCCCAGATGAAGACGCACGTTGGTACACACTGTAGGACTTGCCAGACTTGCCAGGCAAGTGGCAAGAGTGGAGGGAAGTGCAAGGCTCCCCTCCAACCCTTTCCCATGGTGAGCACCCCTTTCGAGCGGGTGGGCATCGACATTGTGGGGCCTCTGGAACCCAAGACAGCCTTAGGCAACAAGTTTATCTTGGTCTTGGTGGACCATGCCACCAGGTACCCGGAAGCTGTCCCTCTCCGGACAATCACAGCCCCTGTGGTGGGCCGTGCATTGATGGGGATCTTTTCCCGTGTGGGGTTCCCCAGAGAGGTGGTCTCCGACCGGGGTACCAACTTCATCTCGAAGTACATGAAGTCTTTGTGGGAGGAGTGTGGGGTAACTTACAAGTTTACCACTCCTTACCATCCTCAAGGGAATGGGTTGGTTGAGAGATTCAACCGAACCCTGAAAGGCATGATAATGGGCCTTGCGGAGCCCACGAGACGGAAGTGGGACGTCTTCTTACCATGCCTGTTATTTGCCTACAGGGAGGTGCCCCAGAAGTCCTTAGGGTTCAGTCCCTTTGAACTCCTGTATGGCCACCCTGTTAGGGGACCTCTCAGTCTGGTGAAGGAGGGCTGGGAGAAATCCCCTGGTAAGACCCCCCAGGATGTGTTCAGCTATGTGCTGGCCTTCCACAACCAGACTCAGCGCTTCAGGAAACTCGCTCAGGTGAACCTGGAAGCTAGCCAGGAAGAAATTAAAAGATGGTATGACCAGAATGCCACTCTGGTCGAATTTCAACCTGGGCAGAAGGTGTGGGTGATGGCGCCAGTGGAGCCTTGTGTGCTCCAAGACAAGTGGACTGGGCCATATGAGGTGGTGGAGCACAAGAGCGATGTAACCTATCTTGTTGACTTGCAGTCTCCCAGGAACCTTTTGAGGGTCCTACACGTGAACCGCATCAAGCCACACTTTGAGAGGTCTGATGTGACAATGCTCCTTGCCACAGATGATGGGATGGAGGAGGAAAGTGACCCTCTTCCTGACCTCCTGTCAGCAAAAGAGCAAGATGGGTCAGTGGATGGGGTAAACCTCTCTCCCACACTGACCCCAGAACAGCAGAGGGACTGTCGCCATGTGTTGGGTCAGTTCGCCTCCCTGTTCTCCCTGACACCAGGAGCCACCAATTGGTGCGTCCATGATGTGGACACTGGGGACAGCCTACCTGTGAAGCAGAAATTTTGCAGGGTAGCTGACAAGGTCAGGGTCAGCATCAAGGAAGAAGTTTCCAAGATGTTGGCGCTAGGGGTGAATGAGCCCTCCAGCAGCCCGTGGGATAGCCCAGTGGTCTTAGTGCCAAAAGCTGCTGCACCCGGTGCCACGCCAGAACTCAGGTTTTGTGTGGACTACCGTGGGCTCAATGCGGTCACCAAGACTGACGCACACCCCATCCCCAAGGCTGATGAGCTCGTGGATCGGTTAGGCGCTGCCCAGTACCTCAGTACGTTTGATTTAACTTCTAGGTACTGGCAGATTGCCTTAACTGAGGGGGCCAAGGAGAGGTCAGCATTTTCAACGCCAGAGGGGCACCTCCAGTTCCGTGTCATGCCCTTTGGGTTGAAGAACGCTCCTGCCACGTTCCAGAGACTGGTCAACCAGGTACTGTCCGGGCTGGAGGAATTCAGCGCTGCATACCTGGATGACATTGCTGTGTTCAGCTCCAGTTGGGAAGAACATTTGCAACACCTCTGTGAAGTGTTGAAGGCTCTGCAAAGGGCAGGCCTCACTATCAAGGCCAGTAAGTGCCAGATAGGGCAGGGATCTGTGGTGTATCTGTGACACCAGGTAGGGAGCGGCCAGGTGGCGCCCCTCCAAGCGAAGATTGATACCATTCTGGCTTGGGAGCCCCCCAAGACCCAGACAGAGGTGAGAGCCTTTTAGGACTCACCGGGTATTATCGCCAATTTGTCAAGGGATATGGCACCATTGTTGCCCCCTTGACAGAGCTGACTTCAAGGAAGCAGCCAAGGAAGGTGATCTGGACCGATGCCTGCCAGACCGCGTTTGATGCCCTGAAAGCTGCCATGTGCACGGCACCCGTGCTCAAGGCGCCTGATTTCTACAAAGAGTTTGTGGTGCAGACAGATGCTTCAGAGCATGGAGTGGGAGCAGTACTCTCACAACTGAACGACGAGGGCTTGGACCAACCGGTAGCTTTCCTTAGCAGGAGGCTACTTCCCAGGGAACAGAGGTGGAGTGCAATTGAAAGGGAAGCTTTCGCTGTGGTCTGGGCACTGAAGAAGCTAAGGCCCTACTTGTTTGGGACTCACTTCTGGGTTCAGACAGACCACAGGCCCCTCAGATGGTTAATGCAGATGAGGGGTGAGAACCCAAAACTGTTGAGGTGGTCCATCTCCCTACAGGAAATGGACTTTACGGTGGAACACCGCCCTGGTACAGAACACGCCAATGCTGATGGTCTGTCCAGGTTCTTCTGCCTTAGTGATGAGAACTCCCCAGGGGATGGGTAGTTCTCCCCACTTTTCAGCTGGAGGGGACACGTGTTAGACCTGGCATCCTTGGCGTGGTTTCCCCTGACTTTTTGCCTCTACCTCCTGTATTTTTGACACTGTGCTGGAATTCGTTTTTGCTGGTTTAGATGCTTTGGGCACTTTGCCACTGCTGATCAGTGCCAAAGTGCAAGTGCTCCCTGGGTAAATTGTTATTGTGATTGGCTATCCATGATTGGTATATTTGCTTTACCTATAAGTCCCTAGTAGGGTGCACTAAGCGTGCCAGGGCTGGTGATTCAAATGCTACTAGTGGGCCTGCAGCACAGATTGTGCCACCCACAGGAGTAGCCCTAAGATGATGTCTCAGGCCTGCCACTGCAGTGCCTGTACGCAGTTTGTGAACTGCCATGTTGTCCTGGCCAGTGTACACATTTGCCAGGCCTAACCCTTCCCTTTTCTTACACATTGGAGACCCCTATTGTAGGCCCAAGTTACCCCCCTGGGCAGGGTGCAGTGTATGTGAAAGGTAGGACATGTACTAGTGTGGGTAACATGTCCTGATAGTGAAATACTGCCAATTTCGTTTTTCACTATTGAAAGGCTATCTTGCCCATAGGTTAACATGAGGAATGCTGTGTAACCTGGTTACCTGCATATCTTCCCATAGCAGCAAGATAGAGAGTTGGAATCTGGTACCCCTGAACTCAGAATTTAATTACACATCTTTTGGCAAGGATGGTTTTTCAATTCTAGGTTTGGAAATAGCACTTTTAGAAAGTGGCTATTTTCTTGTTCAACCTTTCTGTGTGCCTCTGCCTGTTTGTGAATTGACCGTCTGGTTTGTGAGTGACAGGGGCTGGGGAGGGCTGCAGGAGGCTGGGTGAGTCAGCACTAGGCTGAATAGACCTATCTACATGTAGAGTGGTGGGAGGAGTGGCACCTGGGTCTGAATAGGGCTGTGCCTGCCTTCCACAATGCTGGCTCCACCTCCTGCGGTGCGGCTGATGACCCTGGCCCACACTCACAAAGGAAGGAGAGGTGCCCTGGCAGAATGCACCCTGAACTGGTTTGGACTGGGTCCAGGACCCCTCACACAGGAAGAACAAAGACTTTTGGGGTATAAAAGTAGAGCTGAGACCCCTGTAAAATTAGATTAGGAAGAACTTCGTGATCAAGAAGGAATCCCTGCCAAAGAAGAACAGCCAGGAAGACTGAGGAAAAGTGCTGCCATTGCTGAGTGTCTGGGAGCTGACCTGCAGTTGCTGTGATTGCTGAGGAAGAGGACCAAGGGACTGTCTGCTGTCTGCTGTGTCCCCCCCTTTCTTGAAGAGGAGCTGTGCTGTGTGCTTTGCCCCTCTGAAGCCTGCCTATCTCCAAGGGCCTGAGAAGAGCTGGCCTCCTGTTGGGAACTCAGGGATACAAAAGTTCTCAAGAACACACCCTTCCCGCTGCTGTGTGCGTGTCTCTGCGCACAGCCTGTGCCTTCGTGAAGCTGCCCGTGTGAAATCTGACTCGGTGTGCTCATCGGCACACAGTTGGGGCCTGCCGTGAGGTCTGCTCTGCCTCAGGCGTGATCTGCCCCTGGATCGTGCCCCTCGCGCTCTGTGCAGACTAGCGCGTCGCTGAGGAACTACGGAGCGCCTGCTCTGCCCCAGATCGCTGTATGTGCCTTGATTTCACCGCCGCCGGCCCGTGATCAGACCCCTGCGCTGAGGGCCAGTATCGTGTCACCACCGGCCCCCGATTGCCAGAATTGTTGTATGGTTATGGGGAATTCACCGCCGCTACTCGAGCGGTCTGCCCGAGGCCGGGTCTGCCGATGGAGAAGAGCCGTGAGAGCACCTTTCCAACATTCACCGCCACTGGCCCAGAGTCCGTCGACGTCATCCCTGAGCCGCGCTGGGATTGGCTCCAGCGCCCAGGGTTGCCCGGCAACGAAGAGGCTCGTCCCGACGGAGCCGCGCCGTGTCCCGAAGAGGCGTGAGGCGTCTCCTAGCGACCAAGGCTTCCCCCCGCTCCTCAACGAGAGCAGAGCGGCGCCCCGAGGCCGGGGAGCGTCCCAGAAGAGGAAGTGCCTCGAGGAAGACCTCTACACGGACTGCCAGGACCCGTCCTGCTCTAAGGTAACCGGCTCTGTTCCGCGATCGGAGCCTGCGCCCAAGGCAGTAATTGATCAGCGCGCTGCCGGCCGGCCGTGTGTTGTGGTGACTTCCAAGTTGGTTTGGCTGGCATGCACTCGTGCATTCTGAAGGGGGTGATTCATAAGAGACTGACCAGAACAGAGAAGTGGCAATTGATTACGCTTTCGCACGCAGTACAGGGGATTACCGCCATTTGATTCCTAAAAGTGAAACCTTTGCCATTAAGAGCATTATTAAGAGCAAGCGCCCAGTATTATATCAAAGGGACATTTTACAAGAGAACATTGCTACAGTGAACCATTTTTTTTTAAAGAAGAACCATTACTGGAAGAAAGTCTATTTTTGTTGTATGTTATGATGTTTTGATCTGCCTAAACCTATATAAAGTAATTTATATTTTTATAAATAACCTGTGTGGTGTCCATTTGTGGTGTTTCGCTATATTACTGTGAGTGGTGGTACAAATACTTTACACATTGCCTTGGGGATAAGCCTGTCTGCTCGTGCCAAGCTACCAAGGGGGTGAGCAGGGGTTATCAACAGCGTGTATCACCCTTATCCTGACTAGAAGCAAGGGTCCCTATTTGGACAAAGGTACTTACCTATGCCAACTAGAGACCCCCAGATCTAACAGTGTGACAATGTTGTGATCTCTGAAGTATGTCCATCATGTGTGTCACACATGCATGGACACATGCCTACTGTTCGGGCCAAACCCATGTTGCACATGGACCAGGTCAGGTATGTCTACTCCGGACATGGTGTACACTCAGTTCTCCTAATCATGTGTGTCAAAGTAAATTAAATGCATTGTGCAATGTGCAATCAGGTGTCAGCCTCTGTCTCATTGTGGAGTGGGCTAGCTTTTTAGACTCCTGTGGTGTCAATTATTTTTGGGTGGTCAGACAGCTGACATGTGGCTGTTGGATCTTCACGATGGGGTCAAACATTGGTGTGTAATCACTTGACTGTGCCTGATGGTGTATCCAAAATTTAAGTGTAGGCAGCTATACTTCATTGTCATCAGACTGTGATGTGATCATGTTGCCAGACTTGTGCTTGCTGTCACTCTACTGTGGCATATGTAGGATGTGGGATCATCATTTGCCTTAACATGTCGGTAGCAGTGGGGCAACATGTGCACTTGACAGATGCAGGGCTTATATTCCCCACAACTACATGATTGAGATACAGTGCAGACTGTTGGTTTTGTGATGCACTGCCCCAGTGACAGAAGGCAGCAATGACTGATTACCCAGACTGCCCTGTAGCATGTTGTTTCATTTGCTATAGTGTATCCTGCAGTGATGGAAGTTGTCCTGCATGCACTCAATTGTGGCATCGTCCAGCAAGACATGAGCACATCATGGTGTGTGGTGAAGGAAGCATATCCATATTACTGACAATTACTTTGGCCATTCCTTTACCTGACACATGTACAAACTCAGTGGCAGGAGATGGTATATGTGTGTACTGACACATTTCCATCACAAATCCTGCAGTTCAGACAACTGTCTATGTGGTGCATGTGTGCACAAATGAGTAGTGTCTGGATACATGCACCAGACTGATGTCTCCATGGACATGTAGGATATGAGGGGCATGGTTTGCTGGCAGACTGACGTGTGTTTTACAAATATGTGTCTGCACTTAAGAGTATTTACTGCAAATGATGCACAAACGTGCGCTGTCATGTGCTGTTCTGACTGTGATGTGTGATGTCTATACAGGTGACTGATGTTTCTCTGTTTACCCTGTTGATTTGCAGTTACATCTACGGACACTAGAGGAGACAGCTCCACGGACCATGAGGAGCCAGAGCGCCAGACAGGGTCCGCTGCGGAGGATTCGGAGGGACCCAGTGGAACGGAGGGTGAGGGGGGCCACACTGAGGAGACCTCGGTTATGTCCACCTCAGCTGAGGAACACACCAGCTTCAGTGATGACTCCCTTGTGGAGGCGGGTGCCAGCAGCCCCCAGACAACACATAGCAGGTCTGGCCCTGCCACCACCACTATCTCCACCCTCCCTTCTGCTCCCATTCCAGATGTCCGTGGAGGCTCCCGTGTAAGGGAGCATGTCTCCTTCGTGCCAGGCACAGCACCACCTGCCCCTGTAACCCCTGCTGCCCTGAGTGTGGAGTCTGTGGACTTACTGAAGCAGCTCCATGTAGGTCAGACAGCGATGCTGAGAGTCCTCCATTCCCACACCAGTCTGTTGACACAACTGGTGTCCTTCATGGAGGGCATCTCATCAAACATGTCTGCCCTACATCGGACCATTCAGGCCATGGCCTCCACACAGACGGCAGCAGTGTCCCTCCTCCAACAGGCCCTCACGCCTGCTACTTCTGCCACATCCACAGTCACCACTCCCCTGCCTGTCCAACAGACACACACACCGCACATGCACGCACCACATCAGGCAATGGCAGCACACAGACACGCAAGCCAAAGTCTAGATCCACAAGCACGCACACTCCGGGGACTGATGGCACACACACAGGGGATGGGTCACAGACACACATACAGGCATCCACAAGCACTCTGCATTCCTCAGATGCCTCTCCCTCCAAAACACCTTCCCTTGCCTCACCTACTGCCCCCACTTCCAAGCAGCTCTTCCTCTGTGACCTTGGCCTCTTCCCCACAGACCAATCTGCTCCAACTTACAAGGGGAAGAGGAAGTCACCACGCACAGAGGGGAGTTCCCCTGCAAAACGGACACCATCCCCCAGGCGCATGGACACTGAGGCCCTCACCCGCAAGTCTCCCCGGACCAGGAAGGGTAAGACACCACCAAAAGCACAGGCTTCCACCTCACACTCTCCATCCTGCAGCCCCCCGGACGCCAATACACAGGTCCTACGGCCATTCCCTGCACCAGGTTTACCCACACACCCATACCACATACCCAGGATGCTTAGGCCCTCCCCCCTTCCACATGCACTTCCACCCCGCCTCACATGCTCAGCCTGTTCCTGCCACTGGTGTGGAGACCATGTCTCCCCCCTCTGTCCTGCCCACCTCATCTGAACCCCATTTCACTCCTCTTGATGTTGGCACTGCAGTAGGAGGAACATCCTACCTGTCTGATTTGGGCACTGCAGTTGAGAGCCCGTCCACCACATCTGTCCCGCACACTGCAGTGGTGCAGGTAAACCCCACATCTGACTTGTGCCCAGCAGTTATGACGGCGTCCACTGTGTCAGACCCCTCCACTGCAGTTGCTGGCGTCACTCCTGCACCCACCACACCTCCCCTGCCCCATTCTCCTGTCCCCTGATCCTGTCCCTGCGGTGCCTGGCCTGCCACTATGTATGCCCCTCCAAGGGGTGAGATGTCCCTGGTCCATAGCAGTGCAGGCAATAAATGGATGACAAGTTTTCACATGTTACCCTGGTAGGACTCTTTGATGGACTGGCCATTGTCCTTTTTGCAACGTGGCATGAACATTCATATATATTTTATTGCTGAATAAAGTCATTTTTGTTATCCAGTGGTGTTGCATATTATGTACATGATGTTGATGATGTGTATCATGAACTTGCTATTGTAATGGTGTCTGTGTTTGTGCTACCACACCAGTGCACTGTTATGTCTTTTCCCGGCCATTGGCAGTATGATTTTGGGAGGTTTTACCCTAGTGTCCCTGTGTCTCCTCGCTCATCAGCCTGCACATTCATCATGTTTGGTATCTCCCATTTCTGACATGGTATGGGACTTGTTCACCTAACATCTACAGTCTCCACAGGATTCCTTAGTGTGTGTGTCTGTTGGTGTAGATATGTGTGTATTCCTCATGGTGCTCACTTTGCACATTGTCCAACTGTTCACTGGAGTCATTGTCAAGGATCATGGCCATTGCTTGTCTGCACATGGCAGAGGGTGTTCTTGTGATACACGGCAATATTTGCCAAACCAAATCTATGTTTGTATGTGACACAACCACTACATTGCCACAACATTGCTTGTGCAATTTGGACACGGACTCATGCATGCTGTTTTGAAGATGCTGCTATTTTCATGTACACAATGACCTTTTGGTCACTGTGGTGATGGAGGGTTTATGTCCCATTACCACAATGATCATTTGATGCTGGATTGGTGTACCCCACAATCACCTTTTGGTCACTGTAGTGATGGGGGGTTTAGACCCAATTACCACAATGATCAGTAGATGCAGGAATTCTGATGAACACAATCAGCTTTTGGTCACTGGGGTGATGGGGGGTTTAGACCCCATTTCCACAATGAACAGTAGATGCAAGGATTTTGAACACCACATTCACCTTTTGGTCACTGTAGTGATGGGGGGTTTAGACCCCATTACCACAGTGATCAGTTGCAGCAGGATATTAGTGACACACATTAACATTTTGGGCACACATGTGTTGTGAGTCACATTGTATGTCCACTTCCACAATCTGTGTTGTGAGCATTTTTCACATACAAACATGCAATGTTGCAAAGATGGTAGAGGGGGTGGTTTGGTTAGTCTCCCTATGTGTGTGTATCCTGATGTTGATGGGCATCCTGCCCCCTATGAGTGGGGATGGTCATTCTGATAGGCATCCACCCCCCTGTGGGGTGGACATTACTGTGAATGTTAGGCATCCACCCCCCTATGGGTGGGATATGCTGTGAGTGATAGGCATCCACCCCCCTATGAGGTGGACAATACTGGGAGTGATAGGCATCCACCCCCTATGGGTGGGATATGCTGGGAGTGATAGGCATCCACCTCCCTATGGGGTGGACAATACTGTGAGTGATAGGCATCCACCCCCCTATGGGGTGGACAATAATGGGAGTGATACGCATCCACCCCCCTATGGGTGGGATATGCTGGGAGTGATAGGCATCCACCCCCCTATGGGGTGGACAATACTGTGAGTGATAGGCATCCACCCCCCTATGGGGTGGACAATACTGGGAGTGATAGGCATCCACCCCCTTATGGGTGGGATATGCTGGGAGTGATAGGCATCCACCCCCCTATGGGTGGGATATGCTATTTGGGATAGGCATCCACCCCCCTATGGGGTGGAGATTACTGTGAGTGATAGGCATCCACCCCCTATGGGGTGGACAATAATGGGAGTGATAGGCATCCACCCCCCTATGGGTGGGATATGCTGGGAGTGATAGGCATCCACCCCCTATGGGGTGGACAATACTGTGAGTGATAGGCATCCACCCCCTATGGGTGGGATATGCTGGGAGTGATAGGCATCCACCCCCTATGGGTGGGATATGCTGGGAGTGATAGGCATCCACCCCCTATGGGTGGGATATGCTATTTGGGATAGGCATCCACCCCCTATGGGGTGGACAATACTGTGAGAGATAGGCATCCACCCCCTATGGGGTGGACAATAATGGGAGTGATAGGCATCCACCCCCTATGGGTGGGATATGCTGGGAGTGATAGGCATCCACCCCCATGGGGTGGACAATACTGTGAGTGATAGGCATCCACCCCCCTATGGGGTGGACAATAATGGGAGTGATAGGCATCCACCCCCCTATGGGTGGGATATGCTATTTGGGATAGGCATCCACCCCCCTATGGGGTGGACAATACTGTGAGTGATAGGCATCCTCCCCCCTATGGGGTGGACAATAATGAGAGTGATAGGCATCCACCCCCCTATGGGTGGGGTATGCTATTTGGGATAGGCATCCACCCCCCTATGGTGGTGTTTCCTTTTGTGTACTCGTGACATTTTGGTGTGTGGTAGGTGTCTAACTTACCTTCTGCATCGTGCGCGTCGGTAACGATGGGTGTACAGTATAGGGAAGACATGCGCGATTGGATACATGGCTGCTCTGTCACGTCCCCGTTGATCTTGTTCTGGCGCGACTCGGAGCTTTCATTCATACGCCTCGTCCGGATGCTGTGACGTGCTGGAGCCGGCGCCCTGTGTGACGCGTATTGGGGACGCATCGTACTTGCGTATCAGGAAATTGGTTAGGTTGCGCCTCCGTACGACTCGCTTTCCGTGTTTTCTGAGCCTGTTCGCTACTGACATAGTGCACGAATCGGAGCGGACGATTCGGTCGGAGATTTGCCTGTTATACGCATCGTACTTGCTACTTTGTAGGAAAAAGCTCCGGATACGAGTCGGACGTAAGGTAAGCCTACGAATAGCATTGGGAAGGCACTTTTGGCGACATCGGAATCGACCCCTTACTGTTGTGTTTGATAATGGCCTTGATATTTTACATGGATAGCTTAACTGGTAACTAATGAGCGTGGAAATTTCTGAACTAACCTGGGAAGATTTTCTTAAGAAACAAAGGGGCTTATTTACAAGCCCCTTGCGCCATTGTTGCATCATTTTTAACATGGGAAAAGTGACGCAAACGTGGCGCACGGGGATTGTAAATCTGCCCCAAAAAACTCCCTTTTAATTTCCACGAACGAACGATTTCTGTTTGCCAATATTTTAATACATTAGAACAATACTCGTTTTTTAATTTTGTTTATTATGTGTAAGAGAGCTAAATAATTCTCTTCTTCTCAAAGTAGGTATTGCTACACCTCGATGAATGAGGTCTTCATTTGCCATTCAAAATATGACGCATGTCACCCTTCTGCATGTTCCCGTTGTGATATATTCTCATTCTGGTGAAATTATTGAGGCTCAGCTCTCTGCAGTGCATGATGCAAAGTAGCACTAGTTGACTTGAAAATAGTTTCCACATTTTCAGCGTATGATTAAGACAGAATTCAAGTGACATTTTGGTTAAGCTATTTATTTGCTTAAACACCCAAAAAGCTTAATGATAAATAAACCTACAGTTATTATCTTTATTTCGGCCGAAGGTTGAAGACGTTCCACCCTATTTTACTTCTTTATTATAAAAGCTTATTGTCCTCATGTTATGTTATTATGTTCCCTTTCACCTTGTTCCTAGCTGCTCAGCCAGTGTGAGTGTTCTGTATGGAATGTTGGTGTGATTGACATGAGTGGAATGCATGGGTGCCTGGTGTGAGTGTTGTCAGTTGGAAGATGGGCTGAGCAGCTTGCAAGCTGCTCCTGGTGGGGCTGTCACCATACATCTTATGGTCTTAATAAATAACCTTAAAAGACTCTACCTAGCTGCGTCTACTATGTCACCTCTACGCATGGGACAAGACTACTACATTTTGGCGATGATCTGGAGAGAAACTCATGCCCTACGCGTCTTCACAAGGAAGTTCAAGATGTCAGAGAAAAAAGAGTCTTCATGTTGGATGGTACCTAAAAAGTCTTCATGTTGGAAAGAATCAAGAGGAATTACAAGCGCAGACAGCTCACAGAAAAATTCACAGAAGTACTTGGTCACAAAAGGTCACACAGACAGCTCCAGCAGACTTCCAGGAGAAAGTGTTGAAACTAAAGGACTTACAAAAGAAACCAAAGAACAGCAGCAGCATGCCTCGCAGCCCCACTAGTGTCCCTCACACCGGACAGCCCCAACCCGGGCGTGCTGTTCTCACAATCATCACTTCACTTGGATTGTAATGGAAAGGAATACACTTTTAAAACAAGGGACAACCTGTCACCTCGATTTGGTTCACAACAAATCTTATCATTTGTAAAAGAAACCTTCGTTTGGTTTTGCTCTGGTTGTTTCCATGTGAGTGCTTTGCTATGGGATTCCACCGTGATCCAGCGCTACCATCAACTGAACACTGTCTTTGCGCTTTCACTGTTTGCCAATGCTTTGTGTATGTTTGGGAACCTGATCGCTGTGCCATATTTCCACTCGTGATGTGGACGACATTTACGGATTTCTGGGTGTTGCTGTGAACTTTAAGGGGTGAGATCATTCTTTAAAAAAAATATATTAATGTCCCTGGCTGCCCCTTAACTACTGGCAGTTCAACCGCAGCTTTACTTTTTGAAAAAGAGGCGCGTGTCGTGCTCAGTGCGCGCGCTCTTACCTTCTCGTGGATCTTCGAATCTTCTTTAATGACGAACCAGTCTCTAGAATCTTTTAGCCGATCCAGCCTCGCTGTGCAGCAACGTTGGGTGCACGCACACGCCGTGAGCCACCCTGTGCTGGCGTGACAGCGTGCCACCATCTTGGGGTTGGAGACTGCTGGCATTTAACTTAGCCTGAGAATGTGCTGAAAAGTTTACTTTCTTCATATTTCTGACAACCACGTCATTTGATTGTTAATAAAGTTTATTGAAAGATGAAGATGACCACCGTGTGAAGATCGGCAGCACCTCGTGCTTTCTTGCTTATGTGAGGATGGTTTGTGGAGCACCGTGAAGCAACAGGTACTCTCTCTCTCTCTCCTCTTTAAATATCGTGCATGTTCATGACTGAAAACAAAGCGCAGTCATGTGGCACCCAATAAGTTCTTTGTTTTGACTAGCCCAGTGGTTTCTCAGGATGTCAGTCTTCGTGACTTCAATTTTAAGTTGCCTGACACAAACTTCTACCAGCACTACCTTGTTTTTTTATTAATCTCAGAGCGTTGGTTCAATTCCTTATTGGACACACTCTTTAATGGAACTTGATTGTGGCAGCACAGTTGAATGTTTTGTTAAAGCTGCAATCTTTAGGTGTCACTGTTTTTTTTTCTCTTGTAAAGGATTACAGTGGACTTGATTTTGTTGTATGCTACATCTAAGTACTTGTTCTGTTGTCATTATTGTGGCTATTGTGACACTACTCGGGTGAGAGGTCGTTTCCTGTTTTGTGATGTCACAGTCAACGCAGTCTCATTCATGGTTTGTTTTTCTTACAGTGTGGTTTGTTTTCACACTGTCCCTTACATGAGGGTGGTCCTGGTTTTGGTGGGTGGTTCCCCACTTCTTTGTGTTGTGGCTATGTTTCACATTTATGTTTTGCGTGTGTAAAGCGTCATGTGCTGCACGTCTTGTGGTTGTGTGTAAGTCGCCCCGCGCCTCACTTGTTCTTGTTGTGTGTAAGTCGCCCTGCGTCTCACGTCTTTCTCTTTTGTGTGTAAGTCGCCCTGCGCCTCACGTCTTTCTCTTTTGTATGTAAGTCACCCTGCGCCTCAAGTCTTTCTGTCTTGTGTGTAAGTCGCCCTGCGCCTCACGTCTTTCTGTCTTGTGTGTAAGTCGCCCTGCGCCTCACGCCTTTCTGTCTTGTGTGTAAGTCGCTCTGCACCTCATGTGTGGTTCTGTGTAAGTCGCCCTGCGCATATGGTGTTGTTGTTGTGTGTAAGTCGCCCCGCGCATCACCGTGTGGACACTATGGGGCCGATTCCAATTCGGGGCAGAAAAAATACCGACCGGCGCCGTACGACCCGGGTAGTACGATGAAATGCATGTGAAATCCGACCGACTCGGACGGAATACAAAACGACCGACCGAACCGGACGTAAACAAGCCATCCGGCCGGGAAATCACGCGAAACGAACCGACCGACACGCACCCGGATTGAACCCGAACAAAACGTACCTGCGAACTCCGACCCGCGTAGTACGATGCTGTGCGTGCAAAACACGACTGACTTGCCCGGAGCACAAGCCGTATGACCGACACGTATACAAAACCCAGCCGAAGCAACCCAATACTCCGCGACCGACTCGTACGCCGCATATGAAACCTAGCTGACACACAGCAGGAACGAGTCGGACAAGATCGCACCAGACAACTGCAGCGTCCTACTCGGACACAAGAACGACTCCTACATGCACCAAAAACACCAAGGAATTTTTTTTTTTAAAAAGGGCCAAACAAGCAACTACAAAGCCAATAAATACAGGGAGGAAAACAAAATGGAACAAGGACACACCTCCAACTCCACCTACATAAAGGCCACAAATCCCTACCATGATCCTTTGCAAATTCCACTGACCTGCCAGCACAGAACACCATCACACAGCAACCACAGACACACTCACAGCACATACATCACACAAGCCACACACCATTACCACACCTACAAATAGCACCCTCACACACACCCAGCTAAACCTACACTAACACCCCCCCACTTGCACACACACACATCAATCACCACCACCACCCATCACCATGCCCCCAAAGAAGAATCATAAGTTCCTAGACAGTGAATTGGAAGTCATGGTAGATGAGATCCTCAGGGTAGAGCCACAGTTGTTTGGTACATTGGTACAACAGACCCCCATGTCGCAGAAAACCAAGATGTGGGCGAGGATTGTCGACAGGGTGAACGCACAATCACCATGTTTGCGCACAAAGGAAGACATCCAGAACAGGTGGTATGATGTGCGCAGGAGGGTCCGGGACCTACTCAAAAAGGACTACCTCCTCAGCCAGCACACCGGCAGTGGCCCTCCTGCAAAACCAGTATACCTCAGGCCCTGGGAGGAGAAGGTGCGGGCCATCTTACCACCAGTGAGTGTATACGGACTAACAGACATCCCAGAGCCTGGTGAGTACACAACTAATATACACAATATGGTGTGACAACACACACACATCACAGTCAAGGGGATAGGCAAACCATGCACCCTTAGCAAATACACAGCAACCAAAAGATATTCATCCCAAGATGTGAATGCTAGTCAGACAAACACAATACCTGCCATCTCATAGTGAGATGTAACTGTGTCATGACATGTACAAACCTAACAACAAATACAGCAAGGCAGTGGCACAAATAGAACCAACAAACACTCCCAGATATTTACCCACCACTAGACCACCACCTCACAGGGAAGCTCACTGAAAGGAAGGAATTCTGTGTATGCTGGTGAAGTCAGTGTAGCCAATAGCATGATGGGAGTGGTAGTCACAGATATTGGTCACACCCACAATTGGCCCATCAACACCACTCTGAACCATGCTCACATCACAGGGAGTGGAAAACAACTGACAAGATGGCTGACACTGGGTACTGCTGGGGGAGCACAAGGCCCTGATGGGAACTGGGCACCAACAAACAACAGGACCACACTGTCAGCCATCTTGCCATTGCTGTCACACTCACACACAGTGAAGTCCACTCAAAGGGAAGGAAGTATGGGCTTGCTGGGAAGGGGGTATAGGCAATAGCATGATGGGAGTTGTAGGCACAGATATTGGTCAGCCTCACAATTGGCCCATCAACACCACTCTGAACCATGCTCACATCACAGGGAGTGGAAAACAACTGACAAGATGGCTGACACTGGGTACTGCTGGGTGGAGCACAAGGCCCTGATGGGAACTGGGCACCAACAAACAACAGGACCACACTGTCAGCCATCTTGCCATTGCTGTCACACTCACACACAGTGAAGTTCACTCAAAAGGAAGGAAGTATGGGCATGCTGGGAAGGGGGTATAGGCAATAGAATGATGGGAGTTGTAGGCACAGATATTGGTCAGCCTCACAATTGGCCCATCAACACCACTCTGAACCATGCTCACATCACAGGGAGTGGAAAACAACTGACAAGATGGCTGACACTGGGTACTGCTGGGGGGAGCACAAGGCCCTGATGGGAACTGGGCACCAACAAACAACAGGACCACACTGTCAGCCATCTTGCCATTGCTGTCACACTCACACACAGTGAAGTCCACTCAAAGGGAAGGAAGTATGGGCTTGCTGGGAAGGGGGTATAGGCAATAGCATGATGGGAGTTGTAGGCACGGATATTGGTCAGCCTCACAATTGGCCCATCAACACCACTCTGAACCATGCTCACATCACAGGGAGTGGAAAACAACTGACAAGATGGCTGACACTGGGTACTGCTGGGGGAGCACAAGGCCCTGCTGGGAACTGTGCAACAACCAACAGCAGGACACCACTGACTGACATCCTGAAAGACAACTTGCACTCCCTGCAATGGAAGCACGTTCCATGGTGGGATATCTGGCTGGGTGGGAAGGAGGACACACAGCACTGACCATAGTTACAAGCACCTCCCCTCACACACACCCTCAACACTAACTCCACATAACCCACCTGGGAGAATGCAATGCCTCACATCCTAACTGAAGATCCCACAAAGAACCACCACCCTGGGTTATGCTGTGTGAAGCACAGGGACACTCTTGGGACTTGTAGCCAAACAACTGCCAGGACAACACTCCCAGCCATCCTGTCAACACAGGCACCCCACCCCACAGGGAAGCAGAGTCAAAAGGAAGGAAGGATGGGCATGCTGGGAAGGGGGTGGAGGCAATAGCATGATGGGAGTGGTAGTCACAGATATTGGTCAGCCTCACAATTGGCCCATCAACACCACCCTGAACCATGCTCACATCACAGGGAGTGGAAAAGGACTCACAAGATGGCTGACACTGGGTACTGCTGTGGGGAGCACAAGGCCCTGCTGGGAACTGTGCAACAACCAACACCAGGACACCACTGACTGACATCCTGAAAGACAACTTGCACTCCCTGCAATGGAAGCACGCTTCATGGTGGGATAACTGGGCTGGGGGAGAAGGAGGCCCGGATGGCAAGCAAATACCACCAATGCTGGTCATGCACACACCTCAACATTCACATTGACATGCCACAGGTTGGCAGGACAATGTGCTACACCAATATCACTCTCTGACTGTCACAATTTAGGAGAATGCAATGTCCAGGCCCACATCTAGAGGTACAGTCACAACTGTCAGGTTTTTGAACAATTGATGCCAGTAGAAACATAACATACAATCTGTGTCTCTCCCCAAAACAGGTGATGATGGGGACACAGCAGCAGACGAGGAGGAGTCCCTGTCCCAGGCTCCGGTGAACACTGAGCTCACTGGTGTGGATCAGCCTCTGCACTCCTCGGATGGCGAAGAACCAGCTGGACCCTCCGGTGTGAGTCATCATGCAGCACCAGCAGGACCAACATCTGCACCCCCTGCACCCACCCCTCCAACAACTGCCAACACACAGGCCACCCCTGCCAACACGGACAGACCAAGGACCACAGATGACAACAGCGCAGGGACCCAGACCCAAACTGGAGCTGGTGATAACGAGCCCAGGGACAACACCCAAGTGGGCCCACGGTCACCTGTGCGTGCCACCGCAGGTCCTGCACGTGTCGCCAGGGGTGGTGGGAGGGGTGGTAGATATAGGTCGCTCTTTGCAGAGGGGTCTGGACTGCATGATGACCCACAACTGGCACGCATCGCGGATGCGTACCAGACTAGCACCGGAGAGGTCAGCCAGGTAGTGGGGATCCTCAAGGACATACAACAGCAGCAGGCTGCCCATCATGCCTGCTTGGACTCCCACATGTCCCGTGTTGAGACACACATGTCACATGTCGAGACACACATGTCACATGTGGAGACACACATGTCTGGCATGGAGTCCAAGTGGGACACATTGGAACAACTGACAGCGGTGCATAGGGACATACTGACATGCCTCCGCCAGATCAGCACCAACATGGCCTCACCTCCCTGTGTGCCCACAACATCTGCTGCTGAAACAACTGCAAATGCCACAGGGAGGGAGGAGGACTCTGGCAGAGAGTCCCCTGCACCGCCACAGCCTGCACCTGAGGGTCCCCCCCCCAAGAAGAGGGGCCGTCCGAGGAGGCCAAACTGAGAGGCCGATGGCCATCTACATCCCCCAGGAAGCCAACACCTGTTCTGGAACTATTCCTCTGTGTGCAAACTGCATGCCCTGTCGAAGCCAACCCAACTCTCCCACATGACATGGGGAGCTATAGTTGGCCAAATTTATCAGATGACTGTGGACTTTACTCTGGACATTTCAGCTACCAAGACTTCCGAATCACATGGGAACTTTGGATTCCAATTTCTATGTACAGCACCCACCATCCTGTGCACCATCCTCACACCTGTATGTAAATAAACTCACCAATACACCATATCTGCCTCTGTTGTGATTCCAACGTGCTCTCTGTCATGGAGATGGTGATCAGAAAAATTACACTGTGCATGCTAACTGCTACAGCAAGTCCAACACCGTCATGTCAGTTATGGCGACGTGACACATATGAGGGAGACACACCACTAGGGCCACACAACACATGCACACCAGGGCCATCAGACTCATCACCTATACTGATGTTGCAACTAAATACAGTGGAATGCACAGACACGCCACCTATTCACAGTCTGTGTCAACTAGACTACAGGTGCAGTAAGCAAATGTCAGTCAGATGTGTGACTACAGACAACGCACATCCCAAAGTGAAGCACAGGTTTATTACACATTTGCAACATGTTGTATCCACTACAAATGCTAGCTAATCCAACCTGGCTGTGGCCACAAAGTCAAAAAGTGCAGAAGATAGAAAGTCCAGGGGTGTGTGGCACATCACCTGTAGGGAAACGACTGCTTCCACCTTGGAAGTTGAATCATGGATTTGTGGGATCCAAGTTGATCAAACAACTCCGGCAGCACCCTGTGAAGGACAGACATGACACACAGTCAAAACCACTGAAGAACAGCACAGAACGGCAATACTCATGTCTAATACATGTCACGAGATAACTACACAAATCCAAGTTAGCATGTCAACACTGTTGGGCAGTACAGACCACCTGCAAGGACACATCGCTGCACGCATCCAGTCAAGTAGCACATGGCCACACTCAAACAGCACCAGAGCACCACACACACATATCATGCAAACTCAAATCATTGACATTACAACCCTCTGGAGACTCACATTCAGCTGAAGAAGTTGGTGATGAGCTGTGTGCGGACATCACCATCATCATCTTCACTGGCATCGTGACCCAGGCCAGGATCTTCCACAGGTGGCGGACGTTGGTCATCGTCATCCAGGATGAGAGGCAACTCCTTCCACACTGCCAGGTTGTGTAGCATGCAGCAGACGATGACAATCTTGCACACCTTTGCTGGGGCATATGGGAGGGCCCCTCCTGTCTTTTCCAGGCAGCGGAAGCGGCTCTTCAGGAGACCAAAGGTCCGCTCAATCACCCTCCTTGTCCGACCATGTGCCTCATTGTAGCGCATCTGGGCTGGTGTCACAGGGTTCCTGAGGGGTGTCAGCAACCACGGCATGTTGGGGTATCCCGAGTCACCTACAGACAGACAAATGCACATTAGCCGATTTGAAAATGTGTGCGGAAAACAACATAGCAGAACACACACAATGGTACAAAGTCAGTACACACCAACAAGCCAGGCACGCTGGTTCGGCATCTGTGACATCATCCTCGGGATGCGACTACTCCTCATCACGTAGGCATCGTGTGCCGAACCGGGGAAACGGGCACACACATGTGTGATGGTCATATCTGCAAGACATACCACCAGAGCATTGATCGAATGGTAATGTTTACGGTTCCGGTATGCCTGCTCATGTGCCTGTGGTGGTATCAAAGCCACATGTGTACCATCAATGGAGCCAATTACATGTGGCATCCTCCCCAGGGCATAGAAGTCACTCTTGACGTCAGTGAGTCGTTGACGTGTTGGGAAATAGATGTACTGGTTCAGGTATCTCAACATTGCCCCCAAAACATCGCGTAGCACACGGCTGAACATAGTCTGTGACATCCCACCGGCAGTCGCCACAGTGTGTTGAAAGGTACCGGTGGCAAAGAAGTGTAGGGCTGCATTACCTTCACCTTGGGGGTCAGCGCTGTAGGATACGGACGGCCAGGCTGCAAATGTGGGTCCAACCGCACTGCCAAATCCTCAATCAGCTGCCTGGTGAAGCGGTACCATCGGATGCTGTCACGTTCCACCATCGTTGCCAGGTCTGGGAATGGTCGATGGACAGCAGGAGCCCTGCAGTGCATAGGTGAAGAAAGCAAGATTGTCAGTCACCCCACCTATGTGCCGTTCACCATACTCAATTTCACATGATACATCATTAACAAACACAAGTACTTGATGTGTGTGTCGTTCTGTTTGGACATATATGGCACCTACATGGACATCATCTAACATCTCTGTTCAACAAGTGTTGACAACAGGTTCCAGGGTGTGCTATGGGAAACCATTAGGCTGTGTCACAGTACCCATTTACTGCTCTCACGTTCCACACACATACCACAGTGACATGTCTGGACAGATGCTCCACAGGCATCACAGCTCATTGACAGGTAGATTCCCAGGGACCCTGTTTTGCCACCTGGACACTGGCATGACATGGCATATCATGTACACGTCAGAAAAACAAACATGACACCCACAGGTAGTGGCCCCTGTAGCCTCTGCAGGACAGACATGGACGTCTGTGACACACACACACACAACATCAAAGTTCATGCACAAACCACGTGGATGTGGAGACTGTCTCCCATTGTGCACATGGAGTCAGAGACATGTGAAACACAACATGCACACAGACTGCGGAGGGACATCACTATTGTGGCAATGGGCCACCCTGTGACGTACATGCCTTCCCACATGTGAGCCTGGGGGTATGTGACATGTCATACACATACACAACCTGGAAATGTGACCATGACACATGCTCCAAAATGAAAACTTGCACACCACAGTGGTCAGGTGCACAACACACAAAGGACCCTGTCCCCATGAACACGTGCACAGCCTGGGTGTGTCTGCCCCCAAGTGCCACCCCAAAAACAACATGTTCACCCACATACACAGATAAGGTTATGCTGCCACACATGCCTTAGATACAGTGTGGACTGTGTGTGGTGTTGTAGGTGTGCCCCTGAGTCCCTGGAAAGTATATGTGGCTGGCATAGGTTCACCAGTGACCAGCATGGTGACATATGCGGGTGACCTGTCCAGGGACACGTTGTAGAGCAATGGACCGATCGGTGTGCCCGCACGGCCCATTGCATTGGATGTGAGTGGGTACGCGTTGTACAGCAATGGACCGATCGGTGTGCCCGCACGGACCATTGCATTGGATGTGAGCGGGTACGCGTTGTATCCCGGGTACGCGTTGTAGAGCAATGGACCGATCGGTGTGCCCGCACGGCCCATTGTATTGGATGTGAGCGGGTACGCGTTGTATCCCGGGTACGCGTTGTAGAGCAATGGACCGATCGGTGTGCCCGCACGGCCCATTGCATTGGATGTGAGCGGGTACGCGTTGTATCCCGGGTACGCGTTGTACAGCAATGGACCGATCGGTGTGCCCACACGGCCCATTGCATTGGATGTGAGCGGGTACGCGTTGTACAGCAATGGACCGATCAGTGTGCCCGCACGGCCTATTGCATTGGATGTGAGCGGGTACGCGTTGTATCCCGGGTACGCGTTGTAGAGCAATGGATCGATCGGTGTGCCCGCACGGCCCATTGCATTGGATGTGAGCGGGTACGCGTTGTATCCCGGGTACGCGTTGTACAGCAATGGACCGATCGGTGTGCCCGCACGGCCCATTGCATTGGATGTGAGCGGGTACGCGTTGTACAGCAATGGACCAATCGATGTGCCCGCACAGCCCATTGCATTGGATGTGAGCGGGTACGCGTTGTACAGCAATGGACCGATCGGTGTGCCCGCACGGCCCATTGCATTGGATGTTCGCAGGTACGCGTTGTATCCCGGGTACGCGTTGTAGAGCAATGGACCGATCGGTGTGCCCGCACGGCCCATTGCATTGGATGTGAGCGGGTACGCGTTGAACAGCAATGGACCGATCGGTGTGCCCGCACGGCCCATTGCATTGGATGTGAGCGGGTACGCGTTCTACAGCAATGGACCGATCGGTGTGCCCGCACGGCCCATTGCATTGGATGTGAGCGGGTACGCGTTGTATCCCGGGTACGCGTTGTACAGCAATGGACCGATTGGTGTGCCCGCACGGCCCATTGCATTGGATGTGAGCGGGTACGCGTTGTATCCCGGGTACGCGTTGTACAGCAATGGACCGATCGGTGTGCCCGGCCGGCCCATTGCATATGATGTGTGCGGGTACGCGTTGTATCCCGAAATACGCGTTGTACAGCAGTGGACCGAACGGTGCACACACATTGGCTGGGGCCGGGCATGGCAACGGACGCGTTTTCGAAGCTCCAACGAGTCTGATGTAGTGAATTCAGTTGGCCAGCCACAACAATGTTGCAAAATCATGGGTGTCATGAAGTTGAAGATTTGAAGGATGCTGTGGGCGTGTATTAGTGCCGCTATTCCATGGATTGGTCAGATTCAGAAGATGCAAACGACTTGGACCTATCACTTTGGACACATGGGACAGTATCTGCCTCTGCATCACACATATAATGCTGGCTGTTCCCCTGAGAGCTCACTTGCCTGCACTACATGCTCCAGGACGACATCTGCCACCAACACTGCTGCTGTTTATGCATCCTCTGGCTCCTGCAATGGCACGTACTGTGGAGAGAGCCCCAGCCTTCAGCCTTGAGGAGAACCAGGCCCTGCTGGACAGCCTCCTTCCACAGTACAGCAAGCTGTATGGGAAACCAGGGGAGCAGGTGAGTGTGCTGTCCACTGCCTCACTAATTGTGCATGTTGTCTGACTAGCAGGACTTTCAGTGTGCACACCACTGGCTAGCATGCCCACTGAGTAGTTGTCACACCCCAAAGTGTGTAGTTACATGCACTGAACTGGTACAGTGCAGTAACAGTGCATTCCAACTAGGTTTACTTCCCATGCAATGATACCATGTAGTGACTGCTGGCAAACTGTTCATAGCCATTGTTGCACTGCCTGTGTACATCATATGCCCCTGTGATTGAGACATGTATATCCAACTGTGTGATGCACGTATATGTTGCATGTGTAGTAATGGCCTTTTCACTTTGTCATCCTCACAGGTTGATGCCCACCAGAAGCAGGAAATCTGGCTGACCATCGCCCGGAAAGTAAGATCCGTGGGGGTCTACAGGCGCAGGATCCGCAACTGCCAGAAGAGGTGGCAGGACCTTCGTGGCTGGACCCGGAGGATCGCAAGGGTCCAGCTGAAGCTGTCGCCTCCTCGCAGGAGGGGTGGACACCGGACCCTGACCCCCCACATGCTCCGGATCCTGGCGGTGGTCTTCCCTGACCTGGATGGGCAGCTGAAGGCCAGACAGCAGCAAGGAGGGGGTGAGTCCATGACTGCACTGTGCACTTTGTCTGACATGCTATGTGCCCTCCTCTGGCCTGGTTAAACTTCCACAGTACATCAGTCATGTGGTCCAGGACCCATGTCCCTCATTTGTGACATGCCCACTTCTCCTCTGATACGCATATGTGTGGCCCTTATAGTCTGGAAATTGTGTCATTTGGGGACTGTGTCATTGCATTTAGCTTTGCTCAAGGTGGGGGACAGCATTTGTTCCCGTGACTATGTTGTGCGATTCATGGGTGGGTCAATTGCTTACACAATGCCTAAGTTCTGACATGTAATCTGGGTGTAACTTTGATATGTGGTCCGCCTGCTGCTCTGACTCACCACATGTCCCTGGGGAATTTGGCACACACCCATGCTGCTGGTGGGAACAATGTTTGGGCCTCAGGAGTATGTGTATCCAGTGTGTCACACATGCTTAGCCACCTGCCTACTGTCCGGGACTCATCCCTCTTACAGGTGGAGCTGGACAGTCATGCCTACTCCAGGGCATGCAATACACTCTGTACTCCCACTCCCGTGTTTCATCTGGCATGTTGTGATCAGTGAAATGTACCCCCAGGTGTCTGCCTCTGTCTCATTGTGCTGTGTCTTCGTTGTCAGGACTACTGGTATGTTTATCGGTTAGGGCTCAGCATGCCATCTGAGATGTGACCATGATAGACGATACTTCTGTGACTTATAGGTGTCTGATCACTTGACTGTGCACACAGGTGTTTGCGACTGTGACTTTCAGGCAGCTGTATTGTCATTCACAGCACACTGTGAGGTGCTCATGTTCAGAGAGTTGTGTTTCATGTCCCCCATATGTCCAGTTGGTATGACGTGGACAAATAGTAGTACAGATGATGTGGTATTTGGGGGATGGACATGTGCACTTGTCAGTCACATAACTTGCATTCCCCATGCCCTCGGATTGTGACACAGTGCAGACTGTTGTTGGCTGGCTGCCATGGCCATGTGACTTGAGACAGTAATGTATGACTTTGCACGCATTCCTGTGTCATGGCATTAAACTTCCTGAGACTGATCCTGCAGGGGAGTGACATGTGCAACATGCACCCCATTGTGGCATTGACTATCCGGACATGGGTGCATCATGGTGTCTGGTGCTGGTATGCATCACATGCATTTCTATTTAGACTCTGGCCATACCTTTATCCGGACACCTGCACTGACTCAGTGGCAAGAGATGTGATGTGTGCATGTTCACATACTTCACCGTGTTCCCTGCAATGTCCAACAACTGTGTAGGTGGTGCATGTGTCCACACTGGGGTCTTACCATCAGACAGGCACCAGACAGATGGGTGCAAGGGTAGGAGGGGTGTGAGTCCCGTGGTTGACCATCAGACTGACAATTGGCTTCCCCGAATCTGTGTGAGGACTTTAGGCAATGTTCAACTAAGGATGCCAGGGCTTGCTCTGTAATGTGCTGTACTTACTGTGGTGTGTGCGGTCAGTGCAGGTGACTGATGTTTGTCTGTTTCCCTAATTGTTTGCAGATACATCCACGGCCACAGTAGGGGACAGCTCCATGGACCAGGAGGAGCAGCGGAGCCAGACTGGGTCAGCATCGGACGAGTGGTCAGAGGGACCCAGTGGCACGGAGGGCGAGGGGAGCCACACCGAGGAGTCCTCAGCACCATCCACCTCAGCTGAGGACCACAGCAGCTCGGAGGATGACTCCCTTGTGGAGGCGGGTCTCAGCAGCCACCAAAGGCCAGCTAGTCTGTCTGGCCGCGCCACCACCACCACCGCCCTCCCATTGGCTCCCATTCCTGAGGTCCGTGGAGGCTCCCGTACTCGGGAGCGTGTCTCCTTCGTGCCAGGCACTGCACCCCCTGCCCCTGTGTCCCCTGCTGCCCTGAGTGAGGAGTCTGTGTACCTCCTTCGGCAGCTCCATGTAGGGCAGACAGCAATGCTGAGTGTCCTCCATGCACACACCACTCTGTTGACACAGCTGGTGTCGTTCATGGAGGGCATCTCGACGGGTATGTCTGCCCTACAGAGGAGCAATAAGTCCATGGACTCCTCCCTAACGGCAGCAGTGTCCCTCCTCCAACAGCCCCTCACCCCTCCCACCTCTGCCTCATCCACACTTCCTGCCCCCCTACCTGTCCAAAGCACATGCACACCTGCACAGTCACCCAAACACACAGACACGAGCAGCACAGACACACCCAAGAGAAAGGCAAGACGTGCACACAAGCATCCTCAGGGGACTGATACCACAGACACAGGGGATGGGGAACACACACACACACAGGCAACCACAGTCACTCCGCAATCCTCAAGATCCTCTCCCTCCAAGACCCCTTCCCTTGCCTCACCTGCAAACCCACCTGATAAGCAGCTCTTCCTCTGTGACCTCGGCCTTTTCCCCTCCAATCCCGCTGATCCAGCATACCGGGGGAAGAGGAAGTCCACCCACACAGAGGGGAGTGCCCTCGCCCCCGGACACCCTCCCCCAGGTGCAGGCAGAGTGAGCCCCCACCCGCAAGTCCCCCGGTCCCGGAAGAGCAAGACCCCGCCACCGCCCTGCAAGTCAACCACCCAGTCTCTCACCTCCATCCCCCAGGCCACCACTCCACAGGTTCCACTGCCACAACCTGCCCCAGGTTCCCCCACATACCGATACCACATCCCCAAACTGCTTAGGCCCTCCCCCCTGCCACTTGCTCTTCCACCCCAAAACCAGACGTTCTGCCTGTTTGTGCCACTGGTGTGGAGACCGTGTCCCCCCCCTCTGTCATGCCCAGCTCTTCTGCCCCCCTTCCACTACCTTGGAGTCATGCACTGCGGTGGAGTCCACAACCACCCCGTCTGACTCAGGCACTGCATTGGGGACCCAGTCCACTCCATCTGACCAGCCCACTGCAGTGGTTGCAGCACCAACACCATCTGACTTGAGCCCTGCGGTGGTGCCAGCCCCCTGAGTCAGACACCTCCACTGCAGTTGCCGGTGACACTCCTGCACCCACCTCCCCTTCACTGCCTCCTTCTGGCATCCCCTGATCCTGTCCCTGCGGTGCCTGGCCTGCCCCTCGTATGCCCCTCCAAGGGGGATGTCCCCTGTCCGTACCTGTGCAGGCAAGCAATTGTTGACAAGTTGTCACACATCACCCTGTTGGGACTGTATATTTGGACTGGCCATTGGCCTTAGTTTATTTTGGACTTTTGATTTGAGTTGCACACTTGCTGAATAAAGCCTCTTTTTGTTTACTTGTGTTTAATCTTTGGAGGTACATGATGTAGATGTGTAGAATCATGCATTTGTTGTTGTAATAGTGTTCAGATCAGGTAAATGAAGTTTTGCTGTGATGGGCTCCATGTGGTCCATGGGATATGTGTCCTAATCTAGTCTGGATCTATAGCATCCTTTGCTGCAGTCTGAGGGTGTAATGTTCAGCATTTGACACAGGGATGTACGTTTAGCATTTGTAGATTACCATCTTTGTCCTACACTGATGCACATCTGGTGGGCTTACCACTGTCCAATGTTCCTAGTACCCTGACTGTGTGCCCGTCTCCAATGGACATGCAGTTTAGCACATCAAATTTGGAGGACTCATCTGTGTACACAGTGCAAGTTGCTTGACACGTGTCTTGGGTGTATGCAGATGACTGACGTGACACTCTCGTGCCCAGGCTGATATGAGCAGAGCCTTCAGTGTGTTGTAGTTGTTGACTCAGTGTTCTGCTGACATGTTTGAGTCGTGCACAGACAAGGTTTGGCACAGCTGACCTTCCACAGGAGTGGAGTGCCCTCATGGCAGTGCGTGATTCTGTGATATAGGCTGTGCCCGTGTTGTATGTTGTGTAGGCATGTCTGTGCATGTTCCCTTCTCCTTTTCCTACACAGGCGGTGTCCCTACGGATGTTCCTGTTTGTGATGCTTGCTGAGTTGTTCTGTGTTCATCCAGCATCTTGGACCTGGTTTCTCCGGGATGTGGGTGCATGGCAAACTAATGTTCATGAGGTTGTCATCCCTAGTTGTCTTGGTTGTCAGGGCTGGGGATGTGGGCAAACGCAGATGGGACACAGTCAGGATTCCTCTTGGCACTTGTTGGTTACACGAGTAATGTGATTTTCTGTTTGTGTATGCTTTCAGTGATTGTGACATGTTGTGTGTGTGACTGCTGCCACTCCTCAGGGTCAGAGCTGCAATGTTGGAAGTTGTCTATGTGTGTCCTTTGTGGGTCAGCTTGGCTTCTTCATTGGTGTGTGACTATGGCCAGGATCCCATTGTTTGGGGTGGATTTCAGGTCATGCCCATGTACGGCATACTGTGCAGTGTGTCAGACATTCACAAGTATTGTTGACTGGCCATGTGTGATGGGTTTCTGCACCTTATTTCCCCCCACCACCCCTGGGATTGTCATGGGTGCGTGTGCAATGTCAGCAGTACATGTGAGCTTCACTGCTGCACATTGGTGGAGTTCAAGGTGTGTGGCGTTGAGTGTGTGCAAATGTGAGTTGTTGCACGGCTGGGGCACTACCTCCATATTGTCCTTGGCTGGCAGGCCATGCTGAGTGCTTGGTGCTTGTATAGGTGTGATGGTAGTTTGTTGCTCAGGACACATGGCTGTGGTTCACAGTGTGGATGACATCTACCTTTGTCATCACAGTGTGATTGTCATGCAGGCTAGTGTCAGCACAATGTGGGGTCCCTGGGGGGAGTGCTGTGGTGGTTCTGTCTCTTGCTGTGTTTGTTGCTGTTCCTACAAGCTTGTGTGACATGTGTAATTTGGGCTCCCTCTCATCTCACAATGCCTGTTTGCCCACATAGGGGATTTCAATCCATGAGTTACTTTTGTATGTGACTGTGTTGACATCTGTGTATTAGTGAATCTGGCCTCCTTATGTGTTGTGTGTTTGCCTGGGGACACTGGCACACAACCCCCCTCACCTGCTGTGTATGATATGCAGTGTGAGTCTGCCTGTTTGTGTTTGTGCATTTGCACCACTGCATTGGCATATCTTTAGTTTGCCATTGGCTGTATGTTGTTTGTTGGCTTTCCCTGCTGGCCCTGGGACTGCTAGGTCATCAGTCAGCACATTGATCATGGTTATTATGTCCCATTGCTGCCATGGTATGGTATTTGTTCGCCTGACATCTACAGTCTCCACAGGATATCTACATTTGTGTGTCCATTGGTGCAGATATGTGGGTCTGCATTATGATGCTCACTTCTGTCATTGTGTTATTTGTGAATGTAGACAATGTGGGCCCCCATGGCTGATGTTTGTGTGCACATGGCCAGAACGATGTGTCATTGGCACTGCACTGCTTGCCTCACACAATCTATGTTGCTATGCGACACAAGCACTACAATGCCACTGTAGTGTTTGGTGTTGTGTGGCCAGGAATAATCCCTGCAGTTTTGTTTTTGCAGCTTTTACCAGGACTACACTTACCTTTTGGGCACTGTGGTGATGGGGCTTTGGGCCCCATTGCCACACTGTTCAAAATGTGCTTCAGCTATGGAGCACACACTTACCTTTTGGGCACTGTGGTGATGGGGCTTTGGGCCCCATTGCCACACTGTTCAAAATGTGCTTCAGCTATGGAGCACACACTTACCTTTTGGGCACTGTGGTGATGGGGCTTTGGGCCACATTGCCACAGTGGTCATGGTCTGCTTGCATTGTGTAGGCCACACACACAATTATGTGTGACACATGTGTTAGGGGGTCACATTGTATGTTCAATGTCATTTTCACTGTTGTATGCATTTGACACAGACCACACACGCTTGTCATGGTGTTGGGGGTGGGATGTAATTTACAGACAGTCCTTATGTGGGAGTATGCTAGTTGTGTCATGCATTACCCGTCCTATGAGTAGGGGTGGTTGTAGTGACAGGCATCCAGCCCCCATGAGTGGGGATGGTAGTAGTGGTAGGCATCTAGCCCCCATGAGTGGGGATGGTAGTAGTGGTAGGCATCCAGCCCCCATGAGTGGGGATGGTAGTAGTGACAGCCATCCAGCCCCCTATGGGTGGGGATGGCAGTAGTGACAGGCATCCAGCCCACCCTGAGTGGGGATGGTAGTAGTGGTAGGCATCCAGCCCACCCTGAGTGGGGGTGGTGGTAGTGGAAGGCATCCAGCCCCCTATGGGTGGGGATGGCAGTAGTGGCAGGCATCCAGCCCCCATGAGTGGGGATGGTAGTAGTGACAGCCATCCAGCCCCTATGGGTGGGGATGGCAGTAGTGGCAGCCATCCAGCCCCCATGAGTGGGGATGGTGTTAGTGGTAGGCATCCATCCCCCTATGGGTGGGGATGGCAGTAGTGGCAGGCATCCAGCCCCCCATGAGTGGAGATGGTAGTAGTGGTAGGCATCCAGCCCCCCATGAGTGGGGATGGTAGTAGTGGTAGGCATCCAGACCCCCATGAGTGGGGCTGGTAGTAGTGACAGCCATCCAGCCCCCTATGGGTGGGGATGGCAGTAGTGACAGGCATCCAGCCCACCCTGAGTAGGGGTGGTGTTAGTGGTAGGCATCCAGCCCCCTATGGGTGGGGATGGCAGTAGTGTCAGGCATCCAGCCCTCCATGAGTGGGGATGGTAGTAGTGGTAGGCATCCAGACCCCCATGAGTGGGGATGGTAGTAGTGGTAGGCATCCAGACCCCCATGAGTGGGGATGGTAGTAGTGACAGCTATCCAGCCCCCTATGGGTGGGGATGGCAGTAGTGACAGGCATTCAGCCCACCCTGAGTAGGGGTGGTGTTAGTGGTAGGCATCCATCCCCCTATGGGTGGGGATGGCAGTAGTGGCAGGCATCCAGCCCACCCTGAGTGGGGATGGTAGTAGTGACAGCCATCCAGCCCCCTATGGGTGGGGATGGCAGTAGTGACAGGCATCCAGCCCACCCTGAGTAGGGGTGGTGTTAGTGGTAGGCATCCATCCCCCTATGGGTGGGGATGGCAGTAGTGGCAGGCATCCAGCCCACCCTGAGTGGGGATGGTAGTAGTGACAGCCATCCAGCCCCCTATGGGTGGGGATGGCAGTAGTGGCAGGCATCCAGCCCCCCATGAGTGGGGATGGCAGTAGTGACAGGCATCCAGCCCCCTTTGGGTGGGGATGGCAGTAGTGACAGGCATCCAGCTCACCCTGAGTAGGGGTGGTGTTAGTGGTAGGCATCCATCCCCCTATGGGTGGGGATGGCAGTAGTGGCAGGCATCCGGCCCACCCTGAGTGGGGATGGTAGTAGTGACTGCCATCCAGCCCCCTATGGGTGGGGATGGCAGTAGTGGCAGGCATCCAGCCCCCCATGAGTGGGGATGACAGTAGTGACAGGCATCCAGCCCCCCATGAGTGGGGATGGTAGTAGTGGTAGGCATCCAGCCCCCCATGAGTGGGGATGGTAGTAGTGACAGCCATCCAGCCCCCTATGGGTGGGGATGGCAGTAGTGACAGGCATCCAGCCCACCCTGAGTAGGGGTGGTGTTAGTGGTAGGCATCCATCCCCCTATGGGTGGGGATGGCAGTAGTGGCAGGCATCCAGCCCACCCTGAGTGGGGATGGTAGTAGTGACAGCCATCCAGCCCCCTATGGATGGGGATGGCAGTAGTGGCAGGCATCCAGCCCCCCTTGAGTGGGGATGGCAGTAGTGACAGGCATCCAGCCCCCCATGAGTGGGGATGGTAGTAGTGGTAGGCATCCAGCCCCCCATGAGTGGGGATGGTAGTAGTGAAAGCCATCCAGCCCCCTATGGGTGGGGATGGCAGTAGTGACAGGCATCCAGCCCACCCTGAGTAGGGGTGGTGTTAGTGGTAGGCATCCATCCCCCTATGGGTGGGGATGGCAGTAGTGGCAGGCATCCAGCCCACCCTGAGTGGGGATGGTAGTAGTGACAGCCATCCAGCCCCCTATGGGTGGGGATGGCAGTAGTGGCAGGCATCCAGCCCCCATGAGTGGGGATGGTAGTAGTGGTAGGCATCCATCCCCCTATGGGTGGGGATGGTAGTAGTGACAGGCATCCAGGCCCCCTGAGTAGGGGTGGTGGTAGTGGCAGGCATCTAGCCCCCCATGAGTAGGGGTGGTGTTAGTGGTAGGCATCCATCCCCCTATGGGTGTGTATGGCATTGGTGATGGCCATCCCACCCCTATGGTTCTGCTGTTGCTAGTGTACGTCATTTGTGCATCCCTATGTGTGTGTGACATATTTCGGGTATGTGTCGTTTGTTTGTGTTGTGGGTGTTTGACTTACCGTCTGCGCCGTACGCGTCCGTACCGGTCCCGGTAATAGATGTAGAGTATTGGTAGGACCTGCGCGATGGGATTCATGGTTGGGTCGTCTCGTTCGGGTTTCTCGTGGCTTCGACTCGTACTTGTCGCTGGCTTGTTCGTCTCGTCGCCGTGGATCGTCTTGTGGCGCGAATCAGAGCTTATGTGCAGCTCTCCCGGATGCTCAAACGTGCCGGACGTAGCGACGAGTTTGGCGCGTACGGAAGACGCATCGTACTAGTCCGGCCAGAAGGTGCTGTGTATTTGGTTCCGTGCGACTCGATTCGGCGTTTACGGATCCGGCTCGGGCGGGGAACAGGAGCTGGAATGGGTAAGTACGGCTCGCTCAGAATCTGGGCTGTTATGCGCATCGTACTTGTTCGTTCGGTAGAGTGTTCGAGTCGGTCGGAAAACATGCGTTCGGCTGGTATTTTTTCCGGACGAATACTGTTAGGTGCGCTTCCGGCCGACATCGGAATCGACCCCTTTGTGTTTACCTTGTGTTCCACTTTGGGCATGTTGTGTAGTTTTCTTGCTGCACTTGTCCTAATGGGTGTTAGTCCCATACAACCCAGGTTGTTTATCATACTTTAAACTTATTTTTCCCTTTCATGTGGAAGTTTTTAGGTCATCCTACCCTGTCTAGAAAGATGACTTCATGGGTTTTAGTCCCATTTACACAGCTTACGTTATGGGTCCTAGTCCCATTTTAGCATGTGCCCCTTACATGAGGGGTGGTGAGTTGGGTTACGGTCCTTTCCCCACTGTTACTATGGTCTGGTTCCTTACATGAGGAGTACTTGCTTGAGTGTATTCCAGCCACAGTGGTCGAGTTATGGGGTGTGTTATTCCTGTTACTCTTGTCACATTGCTGTACTTTCTCTACTTACTTTTTGTTTAAAATTAAAGGAGGAGGATGGTGATAGTGCGTTTCTGTCTTTTCATTCTTCTTTCCTCCTTTGTTTGGTCTGTGTTCCCTACTGTGATGTGGTTTTTCCATTCATCCCAGGGTTTATGGACTGTTTTATTCATTTGTACATTGCTGTGAATAGTTATTTTCATTTTTGTATGGTTTTATTAGTTTTTCAATTTATAAGGGAGAGGATAATGTAGTATCCTCATGTTATGTTATTCTGTTCCCTTTCACCTTGTTCCTAGCTGCTCAGCCAGTGTGAGTGTTCTGTATGGAATGTTGGTGTGATTGACATGAGTGGAATGCTTGGGTGTCAGGTGTGAGTGTTGTCAGTTGGAAGATGGGCTGAGCAGCTAGCAGGCTGCTCCTGGTGGGGCTGTCACCATACATCTTATGGTCTTAATAAATAACCTTAAAAGACTCTACCTGGCTGCGTCTACTATGTCACCTCTAAGCATGGGACAAGACTACTACACTTATCAACCTGATTTATTCAAGAAAAGGTAGTGTGGACCCTACTGCTACTCCATCCTCACTGTGCACTGTTTGGCAAAATCCTGGAAGATCGGAACTTCTGACCTTAAAAATCCTGATGGTCTTGACACGTGAGGAAAGAGCACGTGAGTGTTCATCCATGGTTCATCCATGCTTTCACTGATGAATGACCTCGGCGCTGACCAAACACCATCGCCGTGGTGTCCAGGGTCACTGACAGGATCCAGAGCTGCTTTCTGGCCAGGCAAGGCTTTGGGCTATAGGCCACTGGGAGTATTTATCTAATGGGGCTGATAAGGCACAACTTGGCTCCTCGCTTGCCAAATGAAAAATTGACACAACACAGAAGATATGGGACTAAGAAGGCCATGACCAATTTTTATTCCTACACTAAATTAAGACATTCTTTTATTGCAATTTCATTGTTACCCAATATTATGCATTAATATAAAGATCTTAAAATGATCGGAGGAGTGAACCTCCAGAGGGGTACACAGTTCCTCTGTACCAAACTACCAAAAAGTACACAATTCCACTGCAGCAGACTCCCCAAAAAGTTAAATGAAGAGCAGAAATGGGGGAAGGGTTGTTATTGGATCAAGAACTTCACCTTTAGTCTGTAGAGACCCACAACTCCTGCTCCTTCAATGCTACCTGGCCCATCTGACATGAGACCAGATGTGTTTATCCCTGGACCTTAGATATACCAAATGTTTCCTAAGAAAGTCACTATCTGATGCTGCTTTCCCCAAGCCATTGGCTCTACCAACAGAAGGGTGACACTTCCACAGCTCTTTCTGTTCAGGTGTCGTGGTGGACCAGCAGCCCCTGCCACAAATGCAAAAGTCCTTCTTCCTTTCCATCGTATCATCCCTCCTCTCATTATCCCACCAGCTGACTGTCATTTACAGGAATACTCTATTATATGCTATTCAAAGGCTCACATCGGATTGTTGAAAACTTCCAGTAAAATTAGGGAGCCTATGTATTGCTCAGACTCTCCTGTCATTCCTAACAGCTGACCGAGAACCTCCAGTGCATTTAATGCCAGCTTGCCACGGGCAAATAGCGCCCTGCTCTAAAAACCATGAGAAAAAAGAACAAGAGGAGCATTTCCCTCGGATCCCAAAACATTGTCTGACTTTCATCAGATGACATCCTTAAATCACTGGTGGGCATGATCTCCAAAGATGAAATCAAACAAATGTGCACCAGAAACCTAACTTTCTTCATTTCTCTACCCTTATCCATTGACACTATATAAGCAGCCCCCTAAAATAAACCAACATAGTTAGCACAATTCAGGCAACCACAAATCGGAAAAACTATGGGGGTCATTACGATGGCGGAAGGACCGCCACCGCCGGGCCGGCGGTGACGGTCCTTACGCCATCGCACTGGGTTTTCCCACTGCCCAATTAGGATGGCGGTGGGTACCGCGGCGGATGGAAAGTCCGTCCGCCACTTCACCGCCAAAGGCAATCGGCCCGTTGCGGGCCACCTCTGTGTGGGGGGAGGGTGGTTGTGCACTTGTGCACCATGGGTACCCCCCTGCATTTCCCTGCATAAAGTGGCAGGCACCATGTGGTGCCTGCCACGTAGTGCAGGGAAATGCACTACGTGGCATTTTCGCATTGCGAACGGTGCTGCAGCCAGCAGCACCGTCTGAAATGTTCAGGGCCCTGGATGCGCCAGCCATAGTGGCGGGCACATCCTAATTCACTTAGCGGGACCGCCGCCTTACCAGCGGCCGGTCCCCAGCACTGCAACGATGGCGGGCGGACTGATGTCCGCCCGCCATCGTAATGTGCCCCTATATGTACCTCTCATGAGAGCATGCCATTAGGCGACACGTGATATGTGCTGTCACTTGTATGCAGCTCAACTATGTGTGTCAGCCATAGTCACTGAAAGAATTTGTGCAACCCCAGGCAACTGAAAATTGTTTGCCAACCAAATGCTTCCAGAAAAATAGTGTGCCAACCATAGGAAATCCAAAAGATGTGTGTCAACCATAGGTAGTCGTTAAATACCTTGCAAGCGATAGGCAACCTAATAATGTGTGCCAACCATATGCATCCCAATGATGAGTGATGGCCATCAGCACCAACCGTAAATGTCTAATTTCTGTTCTCTGCCACCACTACCTCAGAATGTTTTCAGGAGCGCCTGTTCGCTTTTCCCCTTGCTTACTGGGCTGTCGTACCTCTTTTAGCATACAGTTTTCCATTCTCTAGCTCTCTTGACAGCCTTCATGGATTTCCATGCCAAAGCTGCTCTAATCCTCAATGAGTGAGTATATTGACTGTGACCCAAATCACGTTTGCTTAGTGATATCTTCATTACACTACTAAATTGGTAATTAGCCAATGGTGATCCATCTTCATGCATGTTAGACCTGTCAACCTTAGGGTGGTCTTCCCCCAAATGTTTTGCCTGCTTGCCCTCAAATTTTGCTGATCTTGTTTTTGTTGGCGTTAACACTATGTGCACTTTACCACTGCTGGCCATTGCTAAAGTGCTTGTGCTCTCTCCCCTAAACATGGTTTGATTGGATTGTCCACAATTGGCATATTTAATGTGCATATAAGTCTCTAGCGCTGTCTATTGTCTTTAGCGCCGGGACACCTCTGCTGGAGGTAGCTGTTCGCGCTCTACAAATGTCGGTATTATTATTATTATTATTATTAGTACAGTGCACTACAGGTGCCCAGGGCCTGTAAATTAAATACAACTAGTGGGCCTGCAGCACTGATTGTGCCACCCACTTAAGTAGCCTTTTAAACATGCCTCAGGCCTGCCACTGCAGAGCCTGTGTGTGCAGTGTACACTGCCATGTCGACTTGGTTGTTAAAATCCCTTGCCAAGCCCTAAAGTCCCCTTTTAATACATATAAGGCATCCCAAAGGTAGACCCTATGTTGTGTAGTTCCTATAGTACCCATGCAGGACCTGCGTGTTTGTATAACATAAGCTGTGGGCTTGGTGGCAGACTGACTCTGTGCACCCTCACCGTATATGTTAGATTGTTTTGCATTAGCTAGCTCACAGTGCCACTAGAATCTCCTCTTATCGGGGAGAGATTAGTTTCTGGCAACCTTAGATCATGACAACCCAAATTCCTCAGAATCGTGGAAACTATGTACTACCTTTCGCTCAGTCACTCGAGCTTACTTATTCGGTTTGTCTCAGAGAGTTACACAGAATAAACAGTCGGGCGTTTCAATAAGTATTTATTGAACAGTTGTTATTCTAGTGTAAAATATATGTGCTGCGGCAACCAGCAGACAATAGCAGAGATATAGTATCAGCAGTACGATAAAAGCAAAGGGATAGAACAGTTCTACCATATTGCAATAATCATGGATACATACATGAATATAAAAAGCATTATGAAAAGTGCGCGTACTCCTACGATGCCTAACTAGATGTACCTGAGTGTACCTAGCATATGTGTAGGTCTAAAAGCCTAAGAGCCAAGAATCCTTCTAGGATTTAGTCGAACCCCCATACCTGAATAGAGAGAGTGTGGGACCCCGTCCTGGTCTTGAGTTGGACACCCCGCAAGGGCTGTGTCAGACTGCTGTTAGCTGGAGCGACTGCATGCAGGAGCCTCAACGTCTCTGGTCAGTGTGTCAGCATGGAAGTCTCGGTTCCCTCTCTCTTACCGGGGCAAGATGTGGTGTATTTATACCCTAAAGAGTCTCGGTCCTCAGTATGGATTGGATTGGTCTGTCGTTAGACTTGAGGAAGACGTCAGGGGTGAACTTTGTACATACATATTATGCAGGTGGAGTATTCCTAGAGAGCCATGCATAATTGATGAGTACAGTGTGGGCCTGTGTTTGGGAAAAACCCTGCTGTTTTCAAAACCACAGGATAGATAACGTTCAGCCCTCAGAGCACGTTGTGTACTAGGGAGGACCAATGTAGGTGAAAGATCATGCCTATATAAGGAATCATGACTATAATAGGACATGTACAGTTATGACCGTAATAGGGCATATGCGGCTTTGACCATAATAGGGCAAGTACGAATATGACCGTATTAGGGCAAATATGAATACGTCCATTTTAGGGCATGTATAAACGGGTCTACATTAGGGCCTCTATACGGGACATAACACCTTCAAAGTCTTCTTTGCGAGAGCAGTTCCTTCTGATCCTTAATAGTTGTCCATACGGCAAGTTGTCTTTAAGATTCTGGTGATGGAAGCTCCTGTAGTGCAGAATCATGTTTTTGTCTGTCGGTTTTTTATGCAACGTAGTCATTAATGAATGGAGGTTCGGTTTTACTTCCACATCCAGGAAGGTTAAGCTTGTTTTACTTTTTGTGAGAGTGAATTGGATATCTGGATGTCTGCAATTTAACCACTCATGGAACCTATCCAATTCTGTGTCTGAGCCTTCCAAAGACACCAGATATCATCAATATATCGGTACCACTGGGTAAAATGTTCCACAAACGGATTGTTGTTGTAGACGAACTTGTCCTCAAATCTAGCCATATACAGTATGGCCAATTTTGTCCTATGTAGGAAACAGTACAAATGTCTACCACCTACTAGGCTTAGCAATATTTCCCTTTGGTTTAGCAGCACCGTAATATTGACAAAGAATTTGGTTGAAAAAACAGTCTTAAGGTTGCTGCTCATTTGAAATACAAGACTGGCTCAATAATGTTTGTTATTCATGCTTTTTGTGTACAACAGTGTTGTCTTATGTTTGATATGTAAATTTCAATGTATGTTGATTGATGGGAAATATGAGGTTTTTCCCTTGGTCTGACTTAAAAAGTAAATGAGTTATATCTCAAAAAGACGAAATCGATAAGTAAATAAACACATAAGACCATATAATTCATTGAATGGCCTTAGTCTGTTGAAAATGCTAACAGCAATCTAAAAGTGACGGTTAGTCCATTGTTATTTTTGAAACTTTTAGAAAGATGGCATTTTTCTACTCTTAGCCCCGTGTGTCTGCAGCCTGTCTGTAATACACATCTGGGGTGGGTGACAGCTGGACTTTGTGCATCCCCTCTAGACAGCCACACCCAAAAGGAGCTTAAGTGTGACTTGATGGGCCATCCACATCCTGAAGGGCCATATTGGGGAGGATGGGAGAGAGGAGCTTGAAACAGCCTCACACTTACACCTGAATAGGTTGTGTCCTGTCCCCACATAAAGGACTGCTTAACCCCATGTAGTGATTCTGGAGCCAGGGTAGTAAGGCACTTCATGGCCCTTCTTTGAAGTCTCCCCCATTTCAAAGGCACCAGTGGGTATAAGAACTGGACTTCTGGCCCTACCACTTCAGTACACTTCTGGACCTGTGGATACTCTGCCAGGAAGAAGGACTATTGTGCTGCAGAAGGACTGCCACTCTACTGGGCTGCTTCTCTGGAAGTACTGCTTTCTTGCTATGCTGACCTGCTACCTGCTGCCCTCCATGTCTGGGTGAGAAGGACTGGACCCACATCACTTGAACCCAGAACCAGAGTGACTCCAAGGGCTTGCTGGCTTGCCTCCTGATTGAAGTCTCAGGGACATTAAGACTTCAACTCACCTGCTACAGCACCTGGGCTCTGCCATCTGTGAGTCTGCCCTGCCAAGTGGTGCCAACCCAGTCCTGGAACATTCGAAATGGGTTTGAAGTGCTGCTCCAGCAGAAACCATGCATTGATGTCGAAGCAAGGACTTAGAACCGGTTCTTCTCCTCCACTGCGGACGCATCGCCGCTGTTGCGAGGATTGACATGGACGCATCACCGACTGTGCAGCGCATTGACTCCACTCCCAATGCATCATTGCCGTTGCGTGGCTCAGAATCGACACATTGCCTACATCTGTGGCTCGACGACGAAGCATCGCCTCTCCTGCACCCTGCATCTCATCTTTGACAATGACACAACCAAGGTACTTTGCAGCGGGCCAAGGCTGGTTCTTGTATCCAACCCGTGCCCCATCCCGGTTAGCCTGAACATTTGGATTTGACCCGGTCTAGCGCGACCAGATATCCCCAGTTGCTGCTTTATGCTTTTAAGCACTACATTTCAGTTTATTCCTTAAAAATTCATAACTCCTGATCTCCTTATTGGATTTTGGTTGTTTTAGTCTTGTTTTGTTCATTAAAGTAAGCTCTATTTATTCTAAGCAGGTGTGGTGGTATCTTCTAGTGTGGTGTTTTCGCTGTTTTACTGTTTGAAGTGCTGCACAAATACTTTACACGTTGCCTCTTGAGTTAAGCTTGACTGCTGTGTGCCAAGCTACCAGGGGGCGAGCACAGGTTAATTTAGAGTGTGTTTGTAACTTACCCTGACTAGGATTGTGGTTCCTGTTTGGACAGGGTACATACCTCTGTCAACCAGAAACCCAATTTCTAACAATGCACAACATAACATTCCACAAGTAGTGTTTATCCTTTAACTCCAAGAAAACCTTAGTAAGCTCAACTGGTTGTAGCACTCCCTTGGTGTAACCTCCACTGGGCATAGCACCACTTTCCTATGCCAGATTGATCTGCTTCAGGACTGTTGATTTTTAAACGCCAGCTATTATCTTTAACTCTGACCCCCTCAAAATGGCTCACTCTGCTGGTATTCCCAGTCTGCTTGGCTCCCCTCAATTCACTATCCCTCAAAGTCCCATAAAAAGCAAAGAAATATGCAAAGGTAAAAGCCTCTCCTTATAAATAGATGAACATACATCAGGTAACCTACTAACTATGCTTTCCAGTACCTGCACGAAGATGCCCTTCCTCCAGTCTAGTGTGAGTTTCTTAGTTCTCTAACTGACAACCAGCATCTCTATTTTTAGAAAGAAACCCCCTTTGGCATTTCCCCCTCTTTCTGGCCTATTCTCTTATAGTGAATGCAACCAGTGTAGTCTCTGACCAATACCTGGATTTACTCACTTCGAAAGCGTTTAGAACAAAGTTGCAACTCTCTGCGGGCTAAATTCCTATTCATTTCTGCTTTCTACACCAGTCCGTGTATGTTTCAATGGCCACTTAACAAAATCTGGGGTTAAGGGATTTGACAGCCGAATCATTCAATATGAATATCCCAAATCAACTGTCAGAAACAATCCATGTTAAAGCGAGAGAGAACATCAGAAGTTATATTGCTTTCATCTTCCTAAAACTTAGAACTAAAGATGAAGTTCTTCTTTAGACACCTCAGCCCTCATTATGAGTGGCTTGGTAAAAGGCCCCTTATTTCCCTGTACAGTTATTACTGTTGCTGAGGGTCCAGGTAGATCAGACAGCATGGAAATAAGAGGTATTACATTTTTTGGGAGAATAACATGTGGGTATCAGCGCTTCCACCCTGATTCATGCATGTTTTCCCCTGGAGTTTCACACAAGGATGTCTGCGGCTTTTAGTAGCTGAAATCTGTGTAAAAAATACAAACCTCATAATTCCGATGGACCCCGTGATTTCTTGGCCACTTGTAATCGGGCTCCTTTAACAGCAATGCTCTCAGACATACAGACAGTTTGTTACAGTGGCGTAGCAAGGGTGAGGTGGGGGGCGGTCCACCCCGGGGCAGCACTAGTTTTTGGGGGGCTGCCTCCCCCGCTCTTATCTGTGGCCGTAGCAGGGCAGGAAACGCAGGAATCGCCAGAACCCCCTGCTCTTACATGAGGCCGCCTCGGGGAGGCAAACGTAGGGACCGCCACGGGCAGCCAAATGTCTAGCTACGCCGCTGGTTTGCTGTATGTTTATTGAATACATGTACGAATGACAAGCTCTTGGACCGTAAGACAATATCATGATGCTCCAGATCATGGTCCCAATTCTACAGTTCGACTCCAACCAAGACAGGAAACATCTCCAAGAAGTTAACAATGTTTAGCTCACTATCCTTCCAACACTGTGGCCATCGGACGACGTCCATTACAATGCAGGCATTACATCGTAATGCCTTTACAACACAACTTTTACAACGCAGGCACCAATACATTGCATGCTATTACAACGCATGTGCCATTACAACACATGCCATTACAACGCATACCATTACAACGCATGCTATTACAACGCATTGGTAAGTATTGATAGGTAAGTATTTGTGAGAAGTTATTATTTTATGCATATGTATGTTAAAATTGAATTTTAATACTCTTTTTTCGAATACTCAGGAAATATTTTGAGTTAAACTTTACATTTTAAAATAAGTAATAATAATACTCAGGTATTTTTTTAAAGTTAGTTTAATGTTTATTTCATGTGGGAATTAATTTTAATTAATTTTATCTTTATGCTAGCATAAATTAAATACTTAGGGGCCCATTACGATGGCGGGCGGAAGCACAACCGCCGTGCTGGCGGATGCAAAAACCACCAGTTACCGCCGGCACGCAGCAGTCCACACGCCCGCCCAATTACGATGCGAAAAGCAGGCCAAACACCGCCGGCAAGCCAGCAACACCGTCCGCCATCAAAGTGCGCCCGCACACGTAGCGGCGCAGCTCAACTGACACACACCGTCCGACGAAACACGTCCCGCCCGGCGCATAAATTACGATGCCGCAAACAAACGGCTCCCACGGCAAAGAGACACCGCACGTGAAAGAGAGGCGGAAACACGGACGCAGAGCACGGACAACGAAGAAGCGGCACCCGTGCATGAATCCAGCACTGCAGGCCCTTCCCATGCTGCTGCTGATGCACCACCAAGGACGCAACGTACCGCGGAGACGCAGGTAGGCACACACACAACAAGTGCACGCAAACAGCGCACACAGTGCAAGGGCGGAAAAAGCGGACAACCCCCACCAGCGCGTGCACACTACACATCCACCATTGCATCCACATATGACACACAGGCCAAATCCTAACATCGCAGAACACATGTGTACACACCACCTGGGACTAGGAACCAACCACCCCGTCACGGCCCCAAAGCGCCGATGGCGCCGCCACACATGCGCACAACGCAGAGGCCAACCGCAGCGCCATGCATGCGTCGCACACAGACACAGGGACACAACCAAGCAGCACACACACCAGCCCCACCCCGAACGCACATGACACGTGACAGGCCGGCCACAGACATGTCCCCAACGCCCAATTCACGGACAACACCCAACGCCACACAACCGACGCACACATGTCAGTGAAGTCACGCAACAGCAGGACACACCCCAGTGTAACAAACATGGCGAAGCACACAGCGGCGGCAACACCAACTAGGAGAAGCAGGGCCCCTTCGGGAAGAGGAACGCCAGTACCACACTGAAAAACCCATACCACCCTGCACATATGAACAAGACACATGAAACGGAACACCAAAGAGCCCGGTGACCGACAACAGGTGGCCCAAGAATTACATCCACACACAAGGCCCAACGCAGAGCGGAAAGGCAGCCTGCCGCCCACACAAGGGAGAGCAGACAGCACTGAATGACCTTCCATTCCAACACCGAAACCACAGCCCTACGACAGAAGCCGGTGAATACAGCCATTGTCCAAGAATAGACCAACACAGGCATGCCGAGGAGACCGACCACACGGCAGATAGCGCATATCACAGAAGCACACAACGGACGGGGAAGAAAGAAGAAAACACTCCCCCATGTCGGCCACATGCAAGTTAATTGGAAGGAGTCACACAGCACCGACCTTGAACTGTCTGAGAAGCATGTGGGAAGAGGGCCCGTGTCCTCCAAACAAGCCAACATAACACAAGTCCTGTCTCCCCACGACTACACAGAGCTCACAGCAACCCCGGAGCGTGCACATTGCAGACTGCACACACAGCCGGAGCACGCCACCTCTACGAACCGCTGCGAAATGGCAACCGCAACACACCTACCCAACTACGCCGAACAGCTCAAGCTGTACCAAACCAACACGATACATACATTGGGATGCGATCTCCTGTCCCTGCTGAACGTAAGTTACCGACTGACTTACCGCATCACATTGTTCAGCTGCGTCATGCCCGTCTTCTACTGTCGGAGGTGTCCCTACCAGCATCCCGTCGAGATATGCCTCTCCAACCCGGCATGTCTGAAGGCGGACCTGCTACCACTACTCCTCCCTCTGGACGCACACGACAGGGCCTGCTCTGCCTATGGGGGCATGGCGTATGTGGCCAACATCGCACGCGCACTGAAATGGAACCACTGTGCCTCCACACGACGGATCATCGAGAACAGCTACATCGAATGTCACCCAGCATGCCCCATCATGGTCCTCCAAGGGACAACCTACGAACAACACCTTGACAGCCACCATCCGCTTCATTGGCTGGCAAACATGTACACCACCAATGACATGGAAGCCCTGCTGGACGGCATCGCATACCTGACAACCTGTAAATACGTCGGACCACAACGCAGGTTCCCCGAGTGACCTATGAAGTCCAACCCCGCACCCATGCTCAGCTTCCGCACGGACTGGCCAGTCACCACCACAACAGCCATACCAAACGACCGGCAACTGTAACCACACCATCAACGACATCGTCATGACATCGGATATGACCGGGACATGCACACTGTTCCCCATCACATCCAGGAACACCGCATGCATCGTGGGAGGCAGTGGCATGGGCTCTGTGCATCGCACCCACATGGACGGAACTGCACGAACAACCAGGACACGACATGGATCCAGCGCACATGGACACACACACCGCTCAGTGGACATGAATAGGTCGCCTGGAGTCTGTGGGTGCTGCACCCCTCCACCCCGCCCGGGAATCCCATACCAGGACCTTTGCATGGACGACAAGTGCATAAACAACAACACGACCCCAGTGACTGTGACATGTCCAGTAACCACCACAGTGCAACAACAAGTGGCACGCCGCTGCATGCACGCAAGCACATGCCCTGATGTCATCTCACATGCACGCGTGCATGAGGAACAACCGCAGCAAACCTGTCACATGGAACTGAGATGGACTGTGCCCATGATGCCGAGCGGTCTGGTAGGCTACATGTATACCGTCTGTGTCAAAGTCCGCAGCTCCGCAGCTATACGTAAATGTACATTAGCACAGCCTTGGCCAAGCAGATGTAACCCCACACCCTATCCCATTTGTAATCATGCTCAGTATATCCTCAACATGTATTCCGCTGCCAGTAGTGTCCACTATACTGCATCACAGAGGACAGAAGACTCAATATAATGTCTGAAACCAAAACTGTCTCCGCTGACTCATTTCACAAGTACGAATGAGAGAGGATGAGAGTATGTGAAGTACACGGCAGTCGTGACATGACCATGTAGTCCACTGGTATTGGATGTCAACGCAAATGAGTAGCACTACTGTGGAAGACACACATGTGTCGTGTGAAGTCGTATGGACGCAGTGCTCAGGTGGGTGGGTGCGACGGGTAGATGCGCACATGCCAAGTTGGAGCACGCCGTGTTGGGAGGGGTCATGAACAGTACACCACCGCTTCCCTGGGCATTGTGAGAGGACACCTGTCGGGGGGAGTGAACACGTGTGTGCACAGCAGCCGGGCACACGTACAAGGCGGTACCAGGCGCACCTCAGCCCACCCTCTGTGGACAAGCTGGATCCTGTTGTGCGCCCGCCATGCCCCTTGACAAGGCACACACAGCCCCAGTCGACCAGGTGTAACCCCAACATAGTCAATCCGCACAGGCGATACAGGGCACGGGATGGCAGTGGAGCATGGTGTGTGAGAGGTCTCCTCGCGCTCCTCCTGGTCATTTCACGCAGGCAATAGAAACTCAACGTCTAGCATGGCACAAGTCAAATGGAAGTGTAGGGGACGCACCACAGCACGAGCAGCACTGACGTCACGGGAGGTGGCTCGCACCATCCCATCCATTGCCCATCATACCAACCACGCCACATGCCATTGCGACTAAGTGCAAGCGCGTGCGCCACCACCCCGAGCCCTCCCCAGAGAGGCCAAAGAGTGAATGTGTGGGCCATCAGCCACAGACGGACGCGGCCTGGCCGCAAGGGCAGCCACAGCCACTGGGTGTCGCAGGTGGCGGATCCGGAAGGCGAAGACTGTGATGCATAGTCCATGCAGGCCGGGTCTCCATTTGGGGCACCACGCAGGTGGACGGCGTCCCGCCACACATCATACCCTGAGACAGCCCACTCGTGCAACTGGACCCACACATACAGTCCTTGCCCTCTCTGGTGCGAGCTTGGGGCTGCCTGTGCAAGCGCTAGCCTCGCAGGTGAGCATGCATATTGGGGGGCGAGGGGAGGACATGAGGGCTGGGGCGAAGATGACTGTATCACTGTCAGTTAGTACAAGGGATGACCCAGATGTGGAAAGGAAGAGACGTGTCCCGTGTGTACTGCAACTAGTCGCCAATCCAACTACCCCCCATGTCCGGAATGTAAGCCCGCACCTAGGCCCGCCCATCCGCCACATCGAACATACCACCAGCACGACAACCTTCCCATTCGAAACACTGACTGGGGGTGGCGACCAGTGAACAATCATGTGTAGCCTACCCACGCGTACATGTGGGCCCTCCATGATCCATGTCACCTGCGGCAAAGACATGACATGCGCAATGAGGGAAGTGAGGAGAGCTGTCCGCCCCACGCGCAGAAGGTGCATCAGCTCCACAGACCCAGCAGCGAGTCCAGCAGGGGTCACATGTGCAGGGGCAGCTGTGCCTGGTGTGAAGGCACATGCATATAGACAGCACATCGACCAATGTGTAGTCTGCCCACATCCACAGTCCATCATCATGCGGACATAGGAATTGAACACATCTTAGTTGGTGCACCCACCGTGACCAACAATGCGCAATCATCGACGTACCCGCCCTGTGCATGGCCCCCCACCCAACGGAGGCACATCCAGTGCCACCATCCCACACACACAAGCCTTCCACGGAACATGCTGTGTCCAATGGTCAGTACAGAGTCAGCGCCCATCTGGTGGATCCTGAACAGGAGACACATGCACACACATGCCAGCTCCCACTATGTACGTCTGCCACCTGGCACGTGCAATGTAACCTCTCACCTGTGACGTGTGACTGCAAGCACACAGCCGTCTTGGCATGGGGCTGTCAATGTGGACACCAGTCAATGTTTCGGGAGCTGTGATCCGTACAGTGCTGTACATAGGGTGCAGTGCTGACACCTACTACTGTCTCATATCCCCTCGTGCCACAGGTCCCACTTGTATTGGCCGCTCAGCCCGTGCCCACATCGTCGTCGTCGTGTGCCATACTCATCCAGCCTCGGAAGCAGTTCCATGCTCAGCAGACACTCATGTTGCCGTGGCGTTGCCGCTTGACGAATATGCAGTCAGTCCCCATCAGCACGCCCCGCAAGTCATTGGGGCCTAGATCCCCATGTGCATGCACATGGCAGTGAGTATGTCTCACTTGCCATTGCCATTGTTGGGAGACCTGTGTAAGTGTATTGTGTCCGTGCCGTCCCAGCTTGACAGCTGGGCTGTGGCTCATGTGCTTGCTCAGTCATGTCAGTGATGTGTATGCGAAATTGCTATGTGCCGTGTTGCTTTGACATGTGTCCTCTGCCATTTACCCCAGGCGGAGACCGAACATTGACCGCCCATACCAATTGCTGGCGGACATGGACGATACAGAGGTTATCAGGAAGTTTCGGCTGGACAGGCCAACCCTGCATCGACTGTGTGCCATGTTAGAGCCCCATCTCCGTCCCCGCAGGGTGTATCCGACTGCTGTCACCCCCACGGCTAAGGTGATGGCCGCCATGCATTTCTTCGCCACTGGGTCATTCCAGCACACAGTGGGCAGTGGAGGAGGGATGTCCCAGCCCATGTTCAGCAAGGTGCTGAGGGATGTACTGGCAGCCATGATGCTGTACCGAAACAGGTACATCAGATTCCCCAGGGCTCGTGAATTGGCGGCAGTGAAGGGTGCATTCTATGCCCTTGGCAGAATCCCACACGTCGTGGGAGCCATTGACTGCACACATGTTGGCCTTGTTCCACCACAGGCCACTGAGCACCTGTACCGCAACAGGAAGCACACGCACTCCCTGAATGTGCAAGTGGTGTGCCTTGCGGACATGGTGATCACCCACGTGTGTGCCAAGTTTCCAGGCTCGGCACATGACGCACACATAATGCGCAACAGCATCTTGCCACGACTGATGGCCAATCTGCAACAGGATCGTGGCTGTATTGTCGGTGAGTATGTGGAGTGGTGTAGCGTGCTGGTTGTGCGATGCTGTCCCCTGTCCAGTTGGAATAGCAACGGTTCTCTGTGTCCCTCACACCCAGGTGACTCTGCGTATCTGAATGGGGCATGGCTGCTCAGTCCATTGAGGAATCCTCGCACCCCAGCAGACGATCGATACAATGAGGCACATGGGAGGACCAGACGTGTGGTCGAGCGTACCTTTGCCCTCCTCAAGTCCAGGTTCAGGTGCCTGGACCGCACCGGGGATGCACTGGCGTACTCCCCACAGAAGGTGTGCCAGATAGTGGTGGCGTGCTGCATGCTGCACAATCTGGCCATTCGGAAGCAGATCCCCCTCATTGTGGATGACGGAGATCAACCAGGGCCCCAGCCCGCAGACCAGGACAGCTCGAGTGAGGTGGACAGCGGAGAGGAGGAAGCTGGGAATGTGCGCCAGCAGCTCATCGCCCGCTACTTCACTTGACGGTGAGTGTCCATGTACGACGGATGATGTGTCTGTATCTATGCAGGTGTGTGTGTGCTGTGTCAGGGTGGCCGTATGTTCACTGCGTGCAGTGTGTCAACGCTCCATGGCCAGGGTAGTATGCCACTGTTGGTGACTGTGGCATTGTGCCCTATTGCTCTGTGCGATGTGTGTACATTGCTTGTAGTTGTTGACATGTACTGTGTGATGGGTGTGTGACACACTCATTGAATGTGCTCCTGTTCTGTCTCCCACCCCTAGGTCCCTACAGGCCCTCCGGATTCCATTGCCATGCCACGCATCAGGTGCCCTTCCGCCCAAGGTGGCCGATGTATTCCGTACAAATAAAACACAGGGCACAAACAGCAGTTAGTGAAAAAGGTGCATTTATTCCAAACTGTGACATGTGATTGTGTGTAAGGTGATGACAAAAGTGGTGCGTGCAGTGACAATGAGCTGTCGGTCATGGCTGCGTGATGATCAGGGTGTACCCACTGGTTCTATGTCCATAGTCCAACACACACATGCCATCCAGATGGCTGTGTGGAGTGGGATCGTAGAGCAAGTCAATGCAGTGGCTGGTCAAGGAAGGCTGGCGGAAGGCTGGCTGGCTGCCTCACTTGCGACTGGAGCGTGCGAAGTCCTCCCGGGAGATCTGTTTCCTCTTCGGACGGCCCCTTCCACGTTTGGGAGGGGGGTGTGTGGTGGCGACCTGCTGGTGGTGGGTGAGGTGTGCTCACTGGCTGTGGACGCAGGGAAGTGGACACTGCTGGCCGACCCTGCGCCCTAGCAGGTGGTGGCGGAGGTGGTGTTGCTGGCCGTGCCTGTGACCCCACCGCCACCACCAGCTGGCCCATGAGGTCCACGAGTTGGTCCATACGGGACACGAATTGGCCCATATGGGCGTCCATGGACCTCAGCACCCCCAGCACCTCCCGCGTGTCAGTAGCAGACCTGGCCCATTGTCCTTGGGCCTCTTCATAGGCCCCAAGGACTCTGGCCATTTGAGGCAGGGCATGGCTCCCAGGGGAGGCTGGCGTTTCCCTGACCCTGCTCCTCCTACCAGTCCTGCTGCCACCGGCCCTGCCCACTAGCCACATTGCTCACCACGGTCCTCGCTGTGGCTCCCAGGGTGGATCCAGTCGGCCGGGCCACCACCTGCGCTGGGGCTGGTGCCAGCGAAGACGTGGTGGTGGTGGAGGCGGTGGTGGTCGGTGCGGCGATGGTGGCGGTTGCGGCAGTGGTAGTGGCCGCAATGACCGTGGGTGTGGCCGCAACGACAGTGGCAGCAGGGGACTGGGACTGTTCAGCATCCCTGGATGATGGGTTGGTGGGTAGGAGGGGTCCTGGGGAGCGGCTGGGCCCTGCCACGCCAGATGGGCCAGCTTGGTGGTCCGTGTCCGAAGAGGTGGACAGATCCTCCAGATCCGTGTGTCCTCGTTGGGGGCTTGTAGGCTGGCTGTGCTGGCTGCTGTCTCCATCCCCAGCGTCCAGCAGTTCGTCACCTGTGGAGAGAATGAGATTTGTTATTGTGTTGCACCTGGCGAAGTATGTATTAGTCGTCTGACATTGGCAGTTCGTGCAATCTCGTACATGGGTTTCCCGGAGGCGAGTGTGTGGCTGTGGCATCTGTAGTTGTGTGTGCTAGGCAATGGGACTGTGTGCTGTGCACATGTGGCATGGGACGGATTGGCCATGCCGATGGGTGTGTTGCTTTGCCCCTACTCATTGTGACTCTGGTGTATGCGGGCTCCTGGCCCATCCTGGGTCTGGTTTGTACTTTGCTTTTGGAGTTCAAATGGAACGCTTAGGAACGCATATGGCAACATGGGGGCCATGCCCCAGATTCGCATTTGGGAGGGGATATGCTTTTGGAGTTCAAATGGAACGCTTAGGAACGCATATGGCAACATGGGGGCCATGCCCCAGATTCGCATTTGGGAGGGATATGCTTTTGGGGTACATGCTGTGAGCCATGGGTGCCGAACGTGACGTGTTGTGGCAGCATGACAGTGCATGGTCTGAGGTGTGTGCATGCCTGACATGCCCTGCATATTTGCTGTCTGTTGTGGTTACTGGACATGGCATTGGACGCATCGTTATGAGTGAGTGATAGTTGTGTGCCAGCCAACGTATTGCAGTTGTCCCATCTCCTTGGTGTGCGTGCTGCCCTGTGCCATGTGCATCACTGCAGTGCTCGGGGGGTGTGGCCCATGTTGTGTGTTGTTGCTCACAGTGTGTTGTGCGCTTAATTGACTTCTGGCACATGGTTGGTCATGGGCATGTGTCTTAGCGTGACTGCTGTATGTGTGGCAGCTGTGCGGATGACATGCCTTTCATGAGACTGGGGCTGACGGATGGGATGGATGGTATGTTGTATGTGCATGGTGTGTCTGTGAGTTTGATGGGTTCAGTGGTGTTCGTGTGCATTTATGTTGTTCCGCTCTGTTGCGTCTAGTGTTGTTTGTCTTACATAGGCGTAGTTGTGGGGTGTGTGGTTGACAGGCAGTAGGGGCTACATGGACAGGACTTCAATGGTGTTTCGGTTGTGTGTGATGAGTTGCACAGTGGCTGCCGTGTGGGACTATATTCAGTGTGGCTTGTGCATGCAGACGTGGCTCCTTGGGTGTTGCTATGTCTGTGATGGGTCATGTGGGGTGTGAGTCTGCTGTTCATGTCCGTGTGCACATTGTTCACTTGTTCGTGACGGTGGGCGGTGCTGCGTGTCCGTGTGCTACGTGACATGTCCCATGTGTTGGTGGTGTTATGGTCCTCATGCCTCCAGTAATCCAGCCCTGTCCAGTTTCCCACCTGCAAGTTGTTCGTGCGTGCACTGTACTGGATGCCACATGGCTCTAAGCGGGGGTGCTCCATGTTGCAGGTCTGTGGGGGTGGGGGGTGTAGTGGGTCATGGGGGTGGCTGTACACCCACTGACACCGATTGCTGTGGACCGTGATGTCTGCCTTTCGGCTGTCGTTGTGCACTGCGGTGGCTGACACGTGGCTGTGGGGTGTGGGGGATGCTCCTCCTTGCTGTGCTGTGGGACTGGGGCCTGGTGTGTGTTGTACTTGGGCTGTCCACTGTCCCACCCACTGCACTTTGTGTTCCTGCCACTTACCTGTTACTTGTCGGTTAGTGCAGCTGTGGCGGACACATGGGTGTGGTGGGTGCTCATTGTGGCGCTTCTGGCATATTTGGGGACCTGTTGGTGGTTACGTGGCTGGCTTAGTGTACACATGTCCCCACGCATCTTACAGTTGTTCGGTTTGGGCTGTGTGTGGTAGTGTCTGTTGCATGTGTGTGTGATGTGTTGTGTATTGTGTGCTGGACATGGGGGTGTTTGTCCCTGGGAGCTGTGGCATGGTAGTTGCGCATGTGAGTACATAGCGGTGTGCTGGTATACATTAGTTTGTACTTACCAGCCTCCACTCCCCCTGCTAATCCGGCGAGGATCTCCGGATGGATTACGACTCGCACCTTCTCCTCCCACGCTTTGAAGGTCTTAAAGAGCGCGGGATTCCCTCCGCCAGTGACGGCAGCCAGCTCTCTGTTTTTGCCCTCCTTCTTCTTGACCAGGCTCTTTACGTCATTCCAACGTTTGTTTATCTCGACTCTGTTCCTGGGCAGGGTCCCGACTGCATTGACCTGGTCTACGATCCGGTTCCACATTCTGTTTCTGGTGGCTAGTGGTGTGTGCTGGACCATGTTCCCATAGATTTGTGGGTGCACCTTGATGATCTCGTCGACCATGACCGTCAGCTCCATGGGCGTGAACTTGGGCATTCTTTGTGGTGCCATGGTGTTTGTGGTGCTGGTGCGGTGTGTCTTGTGTAATGTGCAGGGGTTTGTGGTGCAGGTGTTTGGTGGTGGTGGTGGTGGTGGTTGTGATGTGTGCGTTTCTGTGGTGTGCTGCTGTCCTTGCTGTGTCACTGTGTCCTCTCCTCTCCTCTCTGGTTTGCAATGTAGCAAGGGGTTGTGGTCTGTGGGAGTGCTGCTTTTGTACTCACCTATGTGGGTGTGTCCTCATGGTCTGTTGTTTTCAGGTGTGTTGTGTCTGGGGTTCTGGCCTTTGTATTTTTTGTTTGTCCGGGGGGTGTTTTCGGGATGTGTACTGTGCTTGTGTATTTGTGTGTGCCTTGCTGTGTGGACTTGTTGGCCATGTTGTGTGCTATTGGTTTTGTGTGCGGATGGTTTCTGTGCAGGTACGTGGGCGCCATGGCTTCTGCCGTGTCGATTCTCATCGGCGTTGTTTGCGCTGGCGGGCGGTATATTTGTTGTTTTTCCGCGCTCATGGCGGTGCGATCGTAATTTCACGTGCGGTGTGTCGGCCGTGTGGGCGGGCGGTTTTGTGTTGTCGTGCGTGTTTCCGTCCGTGGCGGGCCGTTTGACTCCGACTCGGACGATGGCGGGCGGTATTTTGTGTGATTTTTCCGCCGATGGCGGTTTTCGGTTTGTGTACTCATAATGGCGTGGTCGGTGTTCAGGCGGTGTGTGCGGGCGGATTTTTGCCGCTTCCATGCCTGGCGGATTTTTTTACGCCGGGTATCGTAATGAGCCCCTTAGGTATTAATTGTATTACTAGATCATTTTTATTTAAAAATTAAAATTAAAATGAGGAAATTATTGTAATTTGAAGAATAAAAAGTGTATTTAAAAAATATTTAAATTTACAGGGATGATTTTTAGTAATAATAAAATAGTGAAAAAAAGTCTGAAAAAGAATTATTGTTTTAAAAATGGAAATTAAATAGGGTGGGTACAATTTAATACTGAGGTATTACAATTATTACTAGAGTTTTTAAAAAGTACTTTTGGAGTAATACTCTAAATACTCAGGTATTATAATTATTACTAGAGTTTTCAAAAAGTAATTTTGGAGTAATTTATTATGAAATGATAAATAGTTGAATAGAAAAATATTTATTATAAAAAAGTGGTTGACTATAGTAATATAAAAAAGAGTTAAATTAGAATAATGTTACTCATTAAATTGAATTTAAAAAAGAAAATTTAATAAAAAGGCTGTTGAATGGGTTTTTAAAAAATAGTGGTTTGGGTAGATAAAATATTTGAATATTTTGTTAATGATTATAATTGATTTAAAAAATTAATTAGACATACTAATATTAAGATTTGTAAAACTTATTGAACTGTATAATAAAAAAAAATACATATAGATAATGTAAACAGTACATATAAATTTAATACAAGGAAAAACAAGGAAATAAAACAGACAGGTTAATGATTATTTTTTAGAAATAAAAATATTTTATTAACATTTTTTTAAAAACATAGCATTATCTTTTTTTCTAGGTTTTCCCACGCTTTTCCATTGAAGTCAATGGGTAAAATTGTCCTTTTTTCATTTTTACAGAAAGACATGACGTTGCCGCGTAAACGTAACTTTTGTCATTACGGGGATCGTCGCGCTACTGATCAGATGCAAGGGAGAGCTCCGTCAAGGTAAGACAATTTTTAATTATTAAAATAAAAAGAATAGTGGTAATGTTTTTTGTGAGGAGAGAGGAGGGAGGTAGTTAGAAGTAGAAAATGTGTTTTTAGTACTTTTGTTGTGTGTTAACGTACAAATTCATTCCATAACAGGTTGCAGTAGTAGGTCCACGTCGGGTCTCAATCTTTCGTAACACCTTTTGTTTAACAAAGTTTATAAAAATATATAGATTATAAATTTTAGAAAACAAAAGTGTTTAGAAAGATATCTTTTTTCTACTTTTTGGGTTTTGCGACAGTTTTTTTGTGAAAATAAAGTTAATGCGTCGTCACGGTTAGATTTTTTTTTATATGAGTTTTGCTAATGAATTTTTCGACCTAAACAGTGACCCCACCTCCTCCCCCCATATATTATGGGACTCCTTTAAGGCTACAGCGAGGGGTTTTATTATAGACTTCATCTAAAAAAAAAAAAAAAAACGCTTCCTTCAACAACACAAAACTACCCTAGCACATATTAAGGCCTTAGAACACACATTCTATACCTCGTCGGCGGACTCGGTCTTACCAACTCTTATCCGTGCCAAATTAGCCTTTAATAAGACTACGACTGATAATGCGTCTTCCATACTTCTCCATAGTAGTGCTCGCTATTACGTAGGACGTAATAAAGTGGGTAAACTTTTAGCAAACAATCTCAAATCCCGTAAAGACCGTACTCTAATCGACTCTATTTATTCTTCAGATGGCACTCCCATTCACAAGGATCAGGACATTCTCAATGAATTTATGCTATTTTACAAAGACCTTTATACCCCAGAATCTCCTCCTTCCAGCTCCCTTATTCAATCTTATCTTAATAAACTTCCAACCCTGTCTAATGATCACCTTAACCTTTCTGACCTTGAAACAGACTTATCCCTTAATGAATTATCCACTGCTTTAAATGTTTTAAAGAAAGGGAAAACTCCCGGCCCGGATGGTTTTTCAGTTGAGTTTTATTTGCATTTTTCTAACTTATTACTCCCTAAACTCTTAGATCTTTTTCATTCATTCTTTCTCTCCGGTAAGACAGACGGCACTTTTCAGGAGTCCACAATTTGCCTCATACATAAAGAAGACCGGCATCCTATGTTTTGTAAAACTATTTGCCAAAACACTTGCTTTACGTTTAGACCCTCTTATGCCTCATTTGGTTGGTAAAGAGCAGTGTGACCACGTGCGACGAGACTGCCCATGTTTTCAGGTTTATCAAGACCTCCAACCGTCTACAGAACGTATAGTGAGAGAGGATTCCTTTAACTCTCTAGACTACAGCTATCACATCTACAACGCAGGTGGTACACGTCTTATATGGACGTAGTACTTTTAATTATATTACGGCTCTCCTTCTAATTGGGCCTTGAGAAAGTCCTTTTGGACGAAACACGTGTCGGCTGCCGGTTTCGGATGATATGAAAATCATACTTGATTTGGAATAAAGGATACATAAGAAAAATCAAGACCGTTTTTTGGACTTCTTATTTACTGGAGTGGCTAAGAGCCAGTTGTACTGTATTGGACTTCTTTTTGTGCCTCGGCATTTGTGCAACTCATTGTTAAACCTCAAGAGGGATGTTCCATCTTGGGTGTTGATTCAGCCTCGTAGGAGCAAAGGGAGGCTACATGCCTGGAGAGCACTACAATTCATTCACATTTAGAGAAATTACTTCCCGACGGACAAAAGGGGATGATGTGCATGTGTGAAATGGCATTTCTGCTTTGTTGCTTTCTTGTGTATTGAGCAGTGTGGCTTCGTCAAGGGCAGATTAACTTTGGACAACTCTCGTCTCTTTCTTAACGTCTTGAACAAATTCCTTCCCTTTCCACATCCTTAGCGGCCATTTCTGTTGATGCTGAAAAAGCATTTGATAGAGTTGATTGGTCCTTTTTATTTGCATCTTTCAAGTGGCATGGTTTTGGTCCCAAGTTGATTTCACTTATTTCTTTATTATATTCTGCCCCCAGAGCCTCAGTGTTAGTCAATGGTTGTGTTTCTTCCTATTTTCCCCTTCAACGTGGAGTCCGTCAAGACTGCCCTCTCTCTCCCCTTCTCTTTATCTTAGCTCTCGAACCTTTCTTATCCTCAATCCGCAATAATGATTCTATATCTGGTTTCTCTCATGGTGAGCAACATTTAAAACTTTCCGCTTATGCGGATGACATCCTACTTTTTATTTCTGCTCCCGAAGTTTCTATTCCTCCTTTATTACATGAATTCACTTCATTCTCCCTTGTCTCTGGTTATAAAATCAATTCAGATAAAACAGAAATTCTCCCTCTCACAAAATTTTGTCTTTCACATTCCTTCTCTTCCACTGGTTTTGCATGGAATGGTTCTAAAATCAAATATTTAGGTATGTGGTTCTCCAACTCCATAGCCTCTTCCGTTAAATTAAATATGACTGAGGCCCTTTCTCGGATTGATAAACTACTCTCCTCCTGGAATCTTCTTTTTCTTTCGTGGTGGGGTCGGTTAGACTCAATTAAGATGATGATTACTCCTATTTTGATTTATGCTCTTTCCATGCTTCCTGTCCATATTCCTGCCTGTTATTTTAAAAGGATTGATTCTTGCCTCTCTAAATTTCTTTGGAAAAACAAAAAGCCAGGATTTCCTTATCCTTTCTTCGCAAGACAAAATCTAATGGGGGTGTGAATTTTCCTGATTTTCGCATTTATCATAAATCCTTCTGCCTCCGTCAGGCCTCGAAATGGCTCCTTTCCGAACCTTCCCCTTTTACCCCCCTATGGTTTTCCATTGAACGAGCCTTGCTATTACCCTTCTCTTGAAAGGAAGTTCTGGCCTTTTCTGCCAAAACCCCTCATACCTCTCTCCCCTTATTTAAACACACCTGTTCCTTGTTGAAGCCTTTGACCCAAACAAAATTTGTTTCTAGGGAATCCTTTTTAGATTCTCCAATTTGACACAACTCCCTTATTACTATAAATAATAGAACTATCTTTTGGAAATCCTGGAGATTAAAGTGGATAAATTGGGTTAAAAACCTATTTGATGGCTTGTCTCCATGTTCCTTTCCCCAATTTCAAGCTACCTTTCATTGTCCCCGCTCCTTCCTACAGAAATTCTTCATTCTAATGGCGGTTATTCTTGATACCTTCTACTCTCTTCCCTCTTCCCCTCTTCTCTCTGATCAAAACTCTCTTCTCAAGATTCTTCTCTCTCTACCCAAGGCTTCTCTTATTTATAAACACTCCTTAGCTCCTGATCCAGTTCGTACTAAAACTAAAATAGAGCGTGCATGGGAATCAGACCTGGGATGTGAATGGTCCAACAACTTTTGGGACAAGCTCTGGTCCCGTTCTCTCAAAATCTCTAGATCTGCTTCTCTCACTCAATCTATGTTTTTCCTCTACTTTTATTTTATTTATTTATTTATATAGCGCGACATTCAACCCCGTGGGATATCACGGCGCTGAAGTAGCGGAATAGTGGTGCGTAGGGTCTGTGTAGCTCTACCATAGACTTTATTTCACCCCTACTTCTAAAGCTAGATTTTCCCACTCTACTGATACAAATTGCTGGACCTGTGGCTCTTCTAATGCTGATTTCCTTCATCTTCTCTTCCTTTGTCCTTCGGTTTCTCACTTTTGGGGGAAAATCTGGTTCTACATTTCTCACTTGTTTAACATTCTCATTCCTTATTCTATTCCTCTCCTTTTCTCTGGGAGTCTGTTTGATTCCTTAGATCTTCCCACTCACAAACATGGTCTTTTTGACCTTATGTTAGCTTTAGCTTTTCAACACATAACTCTTAATTGGAAAACGCTTACAAAACTTTCTATCCAACACTAGTGGAATAGTCTCTGCCATTTTCATCGACTTGATATTGTTTCGCCTCCTCTTGCAAGCCAATGGTTAATAGAGATCTCTTCTGGTTGCCACTTACTACTTATTTAGACAAACTGGCGTTAGCAGATAGTTCTCGTTTAAATTCTGAAAATTTTAAGCCTCCTTAAACGTTTATTTTCTCTGTTCTTTTTCTTCTGACCCTTGTTGGCTTATTGTATTTATTAATTGTATTATGATTATCGTTCACATTCCTTTGTAGATATGCAATATCACATTCTATCAATGTGGAAGAGTTTACCTCCCCCAGCCCTTTTTGCCTTATAAAACTAAAACAGCTTTCTATTTACTCTTGCGCTAGCCATTTTATTGCTATGTTTCCATTTCAATATGCTCTTCTCTGTATTGCTGGCCTTTTGTATTTCCTGTTATTATCCAAATAAAGCTTTTAAACATAAAAAAGAAATGGTGGATGTGTGCAATATTATATAGGTAGTCTGAAGTCACCATCAACGTAAATTGTTGAACTGCACCCAATAGTCTTTCGGAAATTTCTTTTGTTCTTTTTGATATTCGTGGGTTCAGACTACCAGTTAATGTTTGCGACATTCTCAAAATTTCCAAGAAATGAAAGAGGTTGGGATGAGGTTTGCCAATTGATTTATTGAAGTAGTTGTGCCATCCCTCTATGGCATTGTTTGTTTTTGCTCCTCCCTCTAAGCAGGTCGAGTAGCAGTTCCACCACTTCACATGGAAACGTGGTTTCCTCCTGCGACCTGACCTGCTTAGATGGCCAATCCATGTGTCTTCAAAGCAATTTAGAAGGGGTGCCAATTTGTCTTCATTTGCTGTAAAGTATTCAGATTCTGTAATAGAAGTGTAGTATTCGCTCTACACTGTTGGGAGGAACAAAACAAAGGGCTGTTAGTTTTTTAATTCAAATTGAAGTTTGCTGTCTGATATATAATCCTCAAATAAGGATGTTTTTTGAATTTTTCGCCAATATTCCTGAGAAAAGTGAAAAGAACATCCTTGAATTTGGGTATCCGTGCACATTTTGGTAATTGTATTAATCATTGGTAATTCAAAGTCAATTAATACTTTTCTAGGACTTTTGTTTGCTGTTTTAGCTTTTGTCACTGACAAAAATTCAGTGTATGTTGAGGATTGTTTATCAGGAGTAAACTGTACACTAAGGGAACAACTGTATTATTAATATAGGCGTGAATAGTGTATATTTGGGTGAATGGATGGGGTGTTGATTTAAACGTCCCATGCATCATCCAAATATCACTACTCTCTAACTTAACAAGGTTATGGGGTGTGCTAAAGATTAGTATTCTTTTTTTAGGGTTTTGGTTGTCATGTAAAAGAAATGGTTCATTAGTAACTGTTATAGAAAGTTCAGGAGGAATGTTAATGTCAGAAAAGGTTTGGGGTGTTACTCTTTGTGGGTTACTTGCCTGTTTTTTACGCTGTATAATTCTGCGTAGGTTGGGTATTGTGGGCATACTACTAGCAACATGAGACGGAATGTGTTGGGATACCTCCCTCAAAACTGCGCCACAGGGTTCATTGGAGGTTGATGCAATAGCTGTTATTTCATTTATATTTTCTCGTACTTCAATCTCCATTGCAGAGGCAGAGTGGTTATGCTCTGTGGTTCTTAAAACAGAGTCACCAAGAGTAACCGCTCTGCCTGTGCAATGGGATGAGTAGTATTGCACACACCCCCAATGACACCTTGGCTCAGTTAGTCTCTCCTTAGAATAAACATACCCACTATGCTTTAGGAGACGGTTCCCTTGGCTGGAGGAGATGTATTTTACCTCTTGATTTGAAGACATTATCTGTTATGGTTTGAAAGAGAAAGAAAAAAAGGTTAATTTATTTTTAAGTGATGGTGATTTCCTGCTTGGAACAAAAGTTTGTGAACATTTCATGAATATTTTTATACTGTTTTAATTTAATACACTATGAAGTTTGAAAAGATTGTTTACACTTTTTGCTTATGAATATTATAGTTTATAAAATAGAAATTATTTACCTAGGGAGAGAAAAATGGTTAAGTTGTTATACAGATTATTTAGTATTATATCTTAAATTTTTTCTTGCTGTTTTTAGATGCTTTTGGTGTTTCCGATGTTTTGAGGTGGTATTGTTTTGTAGTGTTGGTGATTTTCACAAGTGTGACTTTTTCTTCTTAGGGCCCGATTCCGATCTCGCTCGGAAAGCACTCCGTACGACTCGGATCTGGAGGGCTTTCCGAGCGAGACGTGCTCCGGGAGTCCGAACGAGCGAGTACGATGCAGCCATTTGCTGACGGACTCGGTTTGCACGGACTCTCATTGAACTCTATGGGAGCCTGTGTACAGACGCGTACATAGGCTCCCATAGCAGAAAAGGGGTGGGTGGGGAAAAGCGTACACCTTGTGGCGGGCACCCCGTGGTGCCTGCCACACCGTGCATGCTTGGATCGGGGGGACCCATGGGCACCCCCTGTGATAGATTTGGAGGGCCCCGGGTGAAGGGGGGCCTAGTATGGCCCCCCGAAGTACGCTTCCGACAGCAGTTTCATATCACTGAGACCGACACGAAGCGTGTGTCCGAATCGTGCAACGTACTCGCTCAGTCGGAAATCGGCTCCATTGCGTGGCACGATTCGTCTACAAACAAGACGTACAGAGCAGTTCGGGTCCAGAAACGATTAGGTCGGCGCGTACGCGATCTTTGCATCGTACTTGGTCGTTCGGACCTGTGTATGATTAGGTCGTAAACAAGGGCTACGAATCGGATCCGGTAAAGCCAAATCCGATTCGGAGATCTTCCGAGCGAGATCGGATCGGGCCCTTAGTTGGGTCTGGAAGAGAAAAAAATCAATGAGTCTTTTTTTTTGAGTTTTTGATATTTGGAATTAACCTGCAATGGAATAGGTACGTTATTTGTAATGGTTGAACAGTTGTAAGTTTGGTTTGTTTTTCAATAGATAGTTTTCTTCGGTTTTACTTTTTATTCATGAGGTTTTTAATACTTTATTTATATGAACCTTTGGTTATTTCTTTAACTTGTAAATTTGGTTTTAGTTTTGTATAGATGTCTGTTTTGGAATAGGTTCTGTTTGAAGGAAATTGTACACATTGTTTTATTCAGCTATTTTAACTTTATTTTCAAAAATATTAACTTAAAAATTTACCTTTGTAAGATGAGGTTCCTTCTGGTTCGATTTCTGAAATCCAAAATGTTTTGTTTGATGAAAAATCGGTAAAGAAAAGTTGTTGAAAATTGTTTTAAATACGAAAGAGATTTGAATTCCTATTTTGCATAGTATATTCAACTTTGCATTACATTGGTTGTGTTTTAATATTTAGAAAAGCATGATTTTTATTTAACTTGATTTATTTATTTTTTCTCTTTATTTGATTGTCTTTTTGACAGAATATGGGCTCTGTTCTTTTGAACTTGTGTTTGATGATGATTTTATCTGTTGATAAAAATAAATGTGTTAAAATTTTTTAATAATATTTGCACATTGTTTTATGCCTGAAACACCATCCATCACTTTCCCTGAGGAAAGCATAGGTCGGAGTAGGAATAGTAATTTTGCCCACACCACCATCCAGCACTTTCCCTAAGGCAAGCACCTGTCGGAGTACGAATGGTAATTTTACCCCCACCACCATCCAGCACTTTCCCTGAGGCTAGCACATGTCGGAGTAGGAATAGTAATTTTGCCCCCACCACCATCCAGCACTTTCCCTGAGCCAAGCAGCTGTCGGAGTAGGAATAGTAATTTTACCCCCACCACTATCCAGCACTTAACCTGAGGCAAGTACCTGTCGGAGTAGGAATAGTAATTTTGCCCCCACCACCATCCAGCACTTTCCCTGAGGCTAGCACATGTCAGAGTAGGAATAATAATTTTGCCCCACCATCATCCAGCACTTTCCCTGAGGCAAGCACCTGTCGGACTAGGAATACTAATTTTGCCCCCACCACCATCGAGCACTTTCCCTGAGGCTAGCACATGTCGGAGTAGGAATAGTAATTTTACCCCCACCACTATCCAACACTTTCCCTGAGGCAAGCACCTGTCGGAGTAGGAATAGTCATTTTGCATCCACAACCATCCAGCACTTTCCCTGAGGCAAGCACAGGTCGGAATAGGAATAGTAATTTTGTCCCCACACCATCCAGCACTTTCCCTGAGGCAAGCACCTGTCAGAGTAGGAATAGTAATTTTACCCTCACCACTATCCAGCACTTTCCCTGAGGCAAGCATCTCTCGGAGTAGGAATTATAATTTTGCCCCCACCACCATCCAGCACTTTCCCTGAGGCTAGCACATCTTGGAGTAGGAATAGTAATTTTGCCCCCACCACCATCCAGCAATTTCCCTGAGGCAAGCACCTGTCGGAGTAGGAATTTTACCCCCACCACTATCCAGCACTTTCCCTGAGGCTAGCACATCTCAGAGTAGGAATAGTCATTTTGCCCCCACCACTATCAACACTTTCCCTGAGGCAAGCACATGTTGTAGGTGGAATAGTAAATTTGGCCCCAACACCATCCAGCACTTTCCCTGAGGCAAGCACAGGTCGGAGTAGGAATAGTAATTTTAACCCCACCATTAACCAACACTTTCCCTGAGGCAAGCACCTGTAGGAGTAGGATTAGTAAATTTGCCCTCACCACCATCCAGCAGTTACCCTGAGGTAAGCACCTGTTGGAGTAAGAATAGTATTTTTACTTTCACCACTATCCAACCCTTTTACTGAGGCAAGCACATGTCAGAGTAGGAATAGTAAATTTACTTCTACCACTATCATGCATTTCCCCTGAGACATGCACAGGTTGGAGTAGGAAAAGAACTTTTGCACACACCTGCTTAATGCACTTTTTCTAAGTGAAACACTCTTTGTAGTTGGAATAGTAAAATTGTCCCCACCTGTTTTTACAATTTTTTTGACGTAAAGATAGTTTGTAGTTGAATTATTAATTTAAAAAACACAAACATAATGGTTTTTCCTTGTTGTTAACACAGTTTGGAGTAGGAATTTTACATTTGTACACTCTGAAAATTGAACATTTTTTCTGTTTAAATCTTTTTTTTAAATGTTTATTTTAATTACAGAGTTTTGGGATTTATTGGCTGTGTCATTAATTGTGTAAATATCACGCTGTTTTTATATTCTGAAAATGCTGTAAAATATTTAAAATGTAAAATGTTATTTATTTAAAGTCTTTTGGGCATATTAACAACAGGTAGTCACTAAACGCGCTCAGCGCGGTTTGTGCTATCGCCGGCTATCACTGAATTTATACGCCATGATAGCGCTGTATTAACAACGCTCTGCGCATTGGCGATGACAAATCCAGTGATAGCCGGCGAAAACCCCTTCAACGCAAGTATTCCGGCGAAGAATGGACAGCCATGCCGGCAGAGCTTGCTGATACGGAGGGGTGGATTAAACTTCACAATCCACCTCCCCATAGGATATTATTGCTAAGTCTGCTTTTAGCAGACGTTAGGATCTGGCGATAACAGGGTCTCAGCGCGAGTTCAGGCAGCACTTCGCGGGTCCGCTGCCGGCTTGTTGATTTGGCGAAGCCGTGTCAGCGGGTACTGCAATGCTGTTTTACCTCCGGAACGCCTACTTTGCATCTAATTAGCGATGCAAGGCGAGGCGTTAGGAAAACAGCTGCTAACATGCGATAATGCATGTTAGCGGCGCATTGCTGATATCGCGCTATTGTCATCGCCGCTTTTCCGGTGCTACGCGCCTGGAAAGCGGCGATGATGTCCGTTGGTAATATGCCCCTATGTTTTAGTTTTGTCCTTATAATATATTTTTTATAGGTACACTTACTTGAAACTGTAGATTGCACTGTTTGATTTCGAGAACTGCTTGGCTGGCAAAACGTGTGTGGTCTCTGTGAAAGTCAGTTTACCACTGTTTCCAAAATGGTGGTCGGCTGCTTTTATACTTTTTTTATGGTGATCGATAATTTAATTGAAAATATTTTTTGTGCATATTTTCTTTTGTGTGTTTTAAATGCTAACAAAATGTGTAATTATTTTTATCGTTTTGAATTTGTTCGTTATATCTTTTTTTGATGTATTATCTGCCATTTTGATGAACTGCGGGTTAAGGTGCATTCATAGAAAGTGTTGAAGGACTTTCGTTTTTGTGGTGTGTAAAATGGTGGCTTATTTGTTATGTTTTCGTTTATTGGTGTTTGATTTAATATAATAATATATTTTTTCTAGCTAGTTGTTTTTATTATTAAATTAAGTACATGGACTTTTTTATTTATGTACTCTTTAAAAACGGAATTTATATTTCTTAAGATGTGTATTTTTTAATATTGTTCGTTTATTAATGTTATTTTGTTCCAAAAAGTCATATTATACATGCATTCTATTTTTTATGTTTTAAATTTTGAAAATAATAATTTATGGATTTATAGGGTGAAAATTATGATTTTTTTGTGAATTTTTAGACGTGTATTTATTTTATTACTCGAGTATTTAATTTTAATGCTCAGGTATTAATTTTAAACACCTGTGTATTAATACACTTCCCCACCCAAAGCCCCTATTTCCTCTGCGTCCTGTCCCAGAGGTAAGTCATACATTTAAAAAAAAATATATTTATTATATAAAAATGTACATGAATAATAATTTTAATACTGAGGGGCCGATTCCGATTCGGGCCGGAAGCGCACCCAACAGTATTTGTCCGGAAAAACTACCAGCCAAAAGAGTGTTTCCCGACCGACTCGAACACTCTACCGAACGAACAAGTACGATGCGCATAACAGCCCAGATTACGAGCGAGCCGAACTAACCCAATCCAGCTCCTTTTCTCCGCCCGAGCCGGATCCGTAAACGCCGAATCGAGTCGCACGGAACCAAATACACAGCACCTTCCGGCCGGACTAGTGCGATGCGTCTTCCGTATGCGCCGAACCCGTCGCTACGTCCGGCACGTTTCAGCATCCGGGAGAGCCGCACATAAGCTCCGTTTCGCGTCACTAAACGATCCACGGCTACGAGACGAACAAGCCAGCGATGAGTACGAGTCGAAGACACGCGAAACCCGAACGAGACGAACCAACCATGAATCCCATCGCGCAGGTCCTACCAATACTCTACATCTATTACCGAGACCGGTTCGGACGCGTACAGCGCAGACGGTAAGTCTAACACCAACAATACAAACTAACTACACGTACCTAAAATATGTCACACACACATAGGGATGCACAAATGACGTACACTAGCAACTGCACAATCATAGGGGTGGGATGGGCATCACCAATGCCATACACACCCATAGGGGCCTGGATTCCTGCCACCACCACCACCCCTACTCAGGGGTGCTGGATGCCCATCACTACTACCACCCCTACTCAGGGGTGATGGATGCCCATCACTACTACCACCCCTACTCAGGGGGCTGGATGCCTATCACTACCACCCCCTACTCATGGGGGCTGGATGGCTGCCACTACTACCATCCCCACCCATGGGGGCTGGATGCCTATCACTACCACCAGCCCTACTCAGGGGTGCTGGATGCCCATCACTACTACCACCCCTACTCAGGGGGGCTGTGTGCCTATCACTACCACCCCCCCTACTCATGGGGGGCTGGATGGCTGCCACTACTACCATCCCCACCCATAGGGGGCTAGATGGCTGCCACTACTACCATCCCCACCCATGGGGGGCTGGATGCCTATCACTACCACCCCCCCTACTCATGGGGGGCTCGATGCCTATCACTACTACCACCCCTACTCAGGGGGCTGGATGCCTATCACTACCACCCCCTACTCATGGGGGGCTGGATGCCTATCACTACCACCCCCCTACTCATGGGGGCTGGATGCCTATCACTACCACCACCCCTACTCAGGGGTGCTGGATGCCCATCACTACTACCACCCCTACTCAGGGGGGCTGGATGCCTATCACTACCACCCCCTACTCATGGGGGCTGGATGCCTATCACTACCACCCCCTACTCATGGGGGCTGGATGGCTGCCACTACTACCATCCCCACCCATAGGGGCTGGATGGCTGCCACTACTACCATCCCCACCCATAGGGGCTGGATGGCTGCCACTACTACCATCCCCACCCATGAGGGGCTGGATGCCTATCACTACTACCACCCCTACTCAGGGGGGGCTGGATGCCTATCACTACCACCCCCTACTCAGGGGGCTGGATGCCTATCACTACCACCCCCTACTCATGGGGGCTGGATGCCTATCACTACCACCCCCTACTCATGGGGGACTGGATGCCTATCACTACCACCCCCTACTCGGGGGGCTGGATGCCTATCACTACCACCCCCTACTCATGGGGGCTGGATGCCTATCACTACTACCACCCCTACTCAGGGGGCTGGATGCCTATCACTACCACCCCCCTACTCAGGGGGGCTGGATGCCTATCACTACCACCCCCTACTCATGGGGGCTGGATGCCTATCACTACCACCAACCCTACTCATAGGACGGGTAATTCATGACACAACCAGCATACTCCCACATAAGGAAGAACAGAAAATTACATCCACCCAAACAACATGACAAGCGTGTGTAGTCCATGTCAAATGCCTACAACACTAAACATGACAATGAACATACAATGTGACCCACTAACACATGTGTCACACATAAAAGTGTGTGGCCTCCACAATACAAGCCGACCATGGCCACTGTGGCAATGGGGCCTAAAGCCCCATCACCACAGTCACCAAAAGGTAAGTGTGGGGTCCAAGGCTGATGGACCTTTTGATCAGTGTGGCAAAGGTGCCTAAAGGCCCATCACCACAGTCACCAAAAGGTAAGTGTGGGGTCCAAGGCTGATGGACCTTTTGATCAGTGTGGCAATGGTGCCTAAAGCCCCATCACCACAGTCACCAAAAGGTAAGTGTGGGGTCCAAGGCTGATGGACCTTTTGATCAGTGTGGCAATGGTGCCTAAAGGCCCATCACCACAGTCACCAAAGGTAAGTGTGGGGTCCAAGGCTGATGGACCTTTTGATCAGTGTGGCAATGGTGCCTAAAGCCCCATCACCACAGTCACCAAAAGGTAAGTGTGGGGTCCAAGGCTGATGGACCTTTTGATCAGTGTGGCAATGGTGCCTAAAGCCCCATCACCACGGTGATCATAAGGTAAGTGTAGGCATGGTAAAAGCTGCCAAAGACAAACTGAATGGATGAATCCTGGTCACACAACAACCAAAACATCTGTGGCATAGTACTGCTTGTGTCCCATTGCAACATATATTGGGGGAGGCTAACAGTGCAGTGTCACAGAAACATCGCTTTATGTCCATGTGCATACAAACATCACACATTGGAGACCACATTGCCAACAATCAGCCGATTCCACAATGACAGAAGTGACCATCATGATGCTGACCCACATATCTGCACCTATGGACACACAAATGTACATAATCTGTGGAGACTGTGGATGTCAGGTGAGCAAATACCATACCATGGCAGCAATGGGACATACAAACCATGATCATTGTGCTGACTGATGACCCAGGAGTACCAGGGAGAGCAGGGGAAAATCACCAAACCACATACAGCCAATGGCACATTACAGAAATGCCAATGCAGTGATGCAAATGCACTGACACAAACAGGCAGACTCACACATCCTATCATAGACAACAGGTGATGGGGGTGTGTGCCAGTGTCCCCAGGCAACCACACAACACATGAGGAGGCCTGAATCCCAATACACAGATGTGTATACAGTGCCACACACAAGTAACTCATGGATTGGATTCCCCTATGTGGGAAATCTGGCATTGTCAGATGAGAGGGAGCCCAAATTACACATGTCACACAAGCTTGTAGGAACAGCAACTAACACAGCAAGAGACACACCCACCACAGCACTACCCCCAGGGACCCCACATTGTGCAGACACTAGCCTGCATGACAATTCCACTGTGATGACAAAGGTAGATGTTGATCACACTGTGAACCACAGCCATGTGTCCTCAGCTACAAACTACCATCACACCTACACAAGCTCCAATGAATCAGCAGGGCCTGCCAGCCAAGGCCAATATGGAGGTAATGGTCTAGCCGTGCAACAACTCACATTTGCACACTCAACACCACACACCCTCATCTGCAACAATGTGCAGCAGTGAAGCTCACATGGACTGGTGACATTGCACATGCACCCATGACAATCCCAGGGGTGGTGGGGGGAACTAAGGTGCAGAAACCCATCACACATGCCCACTCAACATGACTCGTCTATGCATGACACACTGCACAGTACGCCGTACATGCGCATGATGTGAAGTCCACCACAAACAATGGGATCCTGGCCATAGTCACACACCAACGAAGAAGCCAAGGTGAGACACAAAGAACACACGTACACAACTTCCGACATTGCAGCTCTGACCCTGAGGAGTGGCAGCAGTCACACACACAACGCGTCACAATCACTGAAAGCTAACACAAACTCAAAATCACATTACTTGTGTAAACAACAAGTGCCAAGGGAATCCTGAATGTGTCCCATCTGCGTTTGCCCACATCCCCAGCCCTGACAAGAAAGACAACCTGGGATGACAACCTCATGAACATCAGTTTGCCATGCAACCACATCACGGAGAAACCAGGTCCAAGATGCTGGATGAACACATACCAACTCTGCAACCATCAGAAACAGGAACATCTCTAGGGACACAGCCTGTATAGGAAAAGGGAAGGGAACATGCACAGACATGCTCACACAACACACAACACGGGCACACGCAATGTCACCAGATTACACACAGCCATGAGGGCACTCCACTCCTGTGGAAGCTCCGCTGTGCCAAACCTTGTCTGTGCACGACTCAAACATATCAGCAGGACACTCCGTCAGTGAGTCAACAACTACAACACACAGAAGCCTCTGCTCACATCAGCCTGGAGTACGGGAGTGTCACGTCAGTCATCTGCATACACCCAAAACACGTGGCAATCCAGTTGTACTGTATACACAGATGAGTCCTCCAAAATTGATGTGCAAAACTGCATGTCCAGTGGAGACGGGCACACAGTCAGGGTACTAGGAACATTGGACAGTGGTAAGCCCAACAGATGTGCAACAGTGTAGGACAAAGATGGTAATATACAAATGCTAAACATACATCCCTGTGTCAAATGCTGAACATTACACCCTCAGACTGCAGCAAGGGATGCTATAGATCCAGACTAGATTAGGACACATATCCCATGGGCCACATGGAGCCCATCACAGCAAAACTTCATTTACCTGATCTGAACACAATTACAACAGCAAATGCATGATACTACACATCTACATCATGTACCACCAAAGATTAACCACAAGTAAACAAAAAGAGGCTTTATTCAGCAAGTGTGCAACTCAAATCAAAAGTCCAAAATTAACAACGGCAAATGTCCAGTCCAAATATACAGTCCCAACAGGGTGATGTGTGACTACTCGTTACAACTTGCTTGCCTGCACAGGTACCAACAGGGGACATCCCCTTGGAGGGGCATACGAGGGGCAGGCCAGGCACCGCAGGGACAGGATCAGGGGATGCCAGAAGGAGGCAGGGAAGGTGAGGGGGTGCAGGAGTGTCACCGGCAGCTGCAGTGGAGGTGTCTGACTCAGGGGGCCGGCACCACCGCAGGGCTCAAGTCCGATGGTGTTGGTGCTGCAACCACTGCAGTGGGCTGGGCAGATGGAGTGGGCTGGGTCCCCAATGCAGTGCCCGAGTCAGATGGGGTTGTTGTGGACTCCACCGCAGTGCATGACTCCAAGGGAGTGGAAGGGGGCAGAAGAGCTGGGCAGGACAGAGGGGGACACGGTCTCCACATCAGTGGCACATACAGGCAGAGCGTCTGGTTTGGGGGTGGAAGAGCAAGTGGCAGGGGGAGGGCCTGAGCACTTTGGGGATGCGGTATCGGTGTGTGGGGAACCTGGGAGCAGGGTGTGGCGGTGGAACCTGTGGAGTGGTGGCCTGGGGGATGGAGGTAAGAGACTGGGTGGGTGACTTGCAGGGCGGTGGCGGGGTCTTGCTCTTCCTGGTCCGGGGGACTTGCGGGTGGGGAGCTCACTGTGCCTGCGCCTGGGGGAGGGTGTCCGGGGGGCGAGGGCACTCTCCTCTCTGTGTATGGACTTCCTCTTCCCCCGGTATGCTGGATCAGCGGTATTGGAGGAAGAGGCCGAGGTCAGAGAGGAGAGCTGCTGTGTATGTGGGGTTGCAGGTGAGGCAAGGGAAGGGGTCTTGGAGGGACAGGATCTTGAGGATTGCGGAGTGACTGTGGTTGCCTGTGTGTGTGTCAGTTCCCATCCCCTGTGTGTGTGGAATCAGTCCCCTGAGGATGCTTGTGTGCACGTCTTGCCTTGGTTTTGGGTGGGTGGGTGCTGCTCGTGTCTGTGTGTTGGTGTGATTGTGCAGGTGTGCATGTGCTTTGGACAGGTAGGGTGGTAGGAAGTGTGGATGGGGCAGAGGTGGGAGGGGTGAGGGACTGTTGGAGGAGGGACACTGCTGCCGTCAGGGAGGAGTCCATGGACCTATTGCTCCTCTGTAGGGCAGACATACCCGTTGAGATGCCCTCCATGAACGACACCAGCTGTGTCAACAGTGTGGTGTGTGCATGGAGGACAGTCAGCATTGCTGTCTGCCCTACATGGAGCTGCTGAAGGAGGTACACAGACTCCTCACTCAGGCCAGCAGGGGACACAGGGGCAGGGGGTGCGGTGCCTAGCTTGAAGGAGACACGCTCCCGAGCACGGGAGCCTCCACGGACCTCAGGAATGGGAGCCAATGGGAGGGCGGTGATGGTGGTGGTGGTGGCGGGATCAGACAGAGTAGCTGGGGTGTGGTGGCTGCTGACACCCGCCCCCACAAGGGAGTCATCCTCCGAGCTGCTGTGGTCCTCAGCTGAGGTGGATGGTGCTGAGGACTCCTCGGTGTGGCTCCCCTCGCCCTCCGTGCCACTGGGTCCCTCTGACCACTCGTCGAACGCTGACCCAGTCTGGCTCCGCTGCTCCTCCTGGTCCGTGGAGCTGTCCCCTCCTGTGGCTGTGGATGTATCTGCAAACAATTAGGGAAACAGACAAACATCAGTCACCTGCACTGACCGCACACACCACAGTAAGTACAGCACATCACAGAGCAAGCCCTGGCATCACTAGTAGAACATTGCCAAAAGTCATCACACAGATTAGGAGAAGCCAATTGTCAGTCTGATGGTCAGCCATGGAACAGACACCCCTCCTGCCCTTGCACCCATCTGTCTGGTGCCCGTCTGATGGTAAGACCCCAGTGTGGACACATGCACCACCTACACAGTAGTTGGACATTGCTGAGAACACGGTGAAGTGTGTGAACATGCCCACCTCACATCACTTGCCACTGAGTCAGTGCAGGTGTCTGGATAAATGGACGGCCTGAGCCTAAACAGAAATGCATGTGATGCATACCAGCACCAGACCCCATGAAGCACCCATGTCTGGATAGTCAATGCCACAATGGGGTGCCTGTTGCACATGTCACCACCCTGCAGGATCACCCTTAGGAAGTTTAATGCCATGACACAGGCATGCCTGCAAAGTCATACATCACTGCCTCAAGTCACATGGCCATGTTAGCCAGCAAACAACAGTCTGCACTGTGTCACTATCCTAGGACATGGGGAAGGCAAGTAATGTGACTGACAAGTGCACATGTTCATCCCCCACTAACCACATCCTCTGAACCAGTATTTGTACACTGCACACCATTTGGACAAATGGGAGACATGAAACACTACTCCCTGAACCAGAGCACCTCACAGTGTGCTGTGAATGATGAACAGCTGCCTGAAAGTCACAGTCTCATACACCTGTCTGCACAGTCAAGTGATCAAACACCTATGAGTCACAGAAGTCTTGTCTCACATGGTCCAATAGCAGATGGCATGCTGACCCCTAACCGAAGGACATCACAGGAGTCACGACAACGTAGTAACAGCACAACAACACAGAGGCAGACACCTGAGGCAACATTTCACTGAGCACAGCATGTCAGATGATACACGGGAGTGGGAGTACAGAGTGTATTGTATGCCCTGTAGTAGGCATGACTGTCCGGCTCCACCTGCAAGAGGGATGAGCCCTGGTCAGTGGCAGGTGGCTAAGCATGTGTGACACACTAGATATACATACTCCTGAGGCCCAGACAATTTACCCACCCGCAGAATGGGGTGTGGCAATACCCCAGGGACATGTGGTGAATTAGATGTGCAAGTGGATCACATATCAAAGTTACACCCAGACTACATAGCACGACTCAGGCATTGTGTGAGCAACTGACCCACCCATGAAGGCAAACACAATGTCACAGGAACAAAATCTGTCACCACCTTGAGCAAAGCAAAATGCTAGGACCCTGTACCCAAGTGACACAATTATCCTGAGCATAAGGAGCACACTGGCGCATCAGATGGGTAGTGGCCAGGTTACAATAGAGGGACATGGGTACTGGACAACAAGACTGATGTACTGGGGAAGTTTAACCAGGCCAGAGGAGGGCACATAGCATGTTAGACCAGAGTTCACAGTGCAGTCTTAGACTCACCCCCTCCTTGCTGCTGTCTGCCCTTCAGCTGCCCATCCAGCTCCGGGGAACACCACCGGCAGGATCTGGAGCATGTGGGGGTCAGGGTCCGGTGTCCGCCCCTCCTGCGAGGAGGCGACAGCTTCAGCTGGACCCTTGCGATCCTCCGGGTCCAGCCACGAAGGTCCTGCCACCTCTTCTGGCAGTTGCGGATCCGGCGCTTTTAGACCCCCATGGATCGGACTGCCCGGACGATGTCCAGCCAGATGTTCTGCTTCCGATGGGCATCAACCTGTGAGGATGACAAAGTGAAAAGGCCATTACTACACATGCAACATATCCGTGCATCACACAGTTGCAAATACATGTCTCAATCACAGGGGCATATGATGTACACAGGCAGTGCAACGAGGGCTATGGACAGTTTGCCAGCAGTTACTACATGGTATCATTGCATGGGTAGTGAACCTTGTTTGAATGCACTGTCACTCCACTGTACCTGTTCAGTGCAAGTGACTACATACTTTGGGGGTGCGAACTACTCAGTGGGCATGCTAGCCAGTGGTGTGCACACTGTAAATCCTGCTAGTCAGGCAACATGCACAATTAGTGAGGCAGTGGACAGCACACTCACCTGCTCCCCTGGTGTCCCATACAGCTTGCTGTACTGTGGAAGGAGGCTGTCCAGCAGGGCCTGGTTCTCCTCATGGGTGAAGGCTGGGGCTCTCTCCACAGTACGTGCCATTGCAGCAGCCAGAGGATGCAGAGACAGCAGCAGTGTAGTGGCAGATGTCGTCCAGGAGCATGTAGTGCAGGCAAGTGAGCTCTCAGGGGAACAGCCAGCATTATATGTGTGCTGCAGAGTCAGATACTCTCCCATGTGTCCAAAGTGATAGGTCCAAGTCGGTAGCATCTTCTGAATCTGGCCAATCCATGGAATAGCAGCTCCAATACACGCCCACAGCATCCTTCAAATATTCAACTTCATGACACCCATGAATTTGCAACATTGTTGTGGCTGGCCAACTGAATTCACTGCATCAGACTCGTTGTAAATTCAAAAACCGCATCCGTTGCCATGCCAGGCCCCAGCCAATGCGTGCACACCGATCGGACCATTGCTGTACAACGCGTGCCACGCTCACATGCAATGCAATGGTCCGAGCGGGCACACCGATCCGGACCATTGCTGTACAACGCGTACCCGCAATACAACGCAGCGTACCGCTCACATGCAATGCAATGGTCCGGCGGGCACACCGATCGGACCATTGCTGTACAACGCGTACCCGCATATGCCAACACGTACCGCTCACATGCAATGCAATGGTCCGGCGGGCACACTGATCGGACCATTGCTGTACAACGGCGCACTGGCCACATGCAATGCAATGGTCCGAGCGGGCACACCGATCAGACCATTGCTGTATAACGCTGTACCCGCTCACATGCAATGCAATGGTCCGGCGGGCACACCGATCGGACCATTGCTGTACAACGCGTACCCGCTCACATGCAATGCAATGGTCCGAGCGTGCACACCGATCGGACCATTGCTGTACAACGCGTACCCTGGCAATACAGCGCTGCACCGGCTCACATGCAATGCAATGGTCGGCGGGCACACCGATCGGACCATTGCTGTACAACGCGCACTCCGCTCACATTCAATGCAATGGTCCGGCGGGCACACCGATCGGACCATTGCTGTACAACGCGTCCCTGTACAGGTCACACGCATGTGTCACCATGCTGGTCAATGGTGAACCTATGCCAGCCACATATACTTTCCAGGGACTCTGGGGCACACCTACTACACCACACCCAGTCCACACTGTATCTAAGGCATGTGTGGCAGCATGACCTTATCTGTGTATGGGTGTGTACATGTTGTTTTGGGCTGGCACTTGGGGGCAGACACACCCAGGCTGTGCACATGTTAATGGGGACAGGGTCCTTTGTGTGTCGTGCACATGACCACTGGGATGTGCAACTGTTCATTTTTGGAGCATGTTGCATGGTCACATTTCCAGGTTGTGTATATGTATGACATGTCACATACCCCAAGGCTCATGTGTGAAAGCATGTACATCACAGGGTGGCCCATTGCCACAATAGTCATGTCCCTCCGCAGTCTGTGTGCATGTTGTGTTTCACATGTCTGACTCCATGTGCACAATGGGAGACAGTCTCCACATCCACGTTGTTTGTGCATGGACTTAGATGTTGTGTGTGTGTGTCACTGACGTCCATGTCTGTCCTGCAGAGGCTACAGGGGCCACTACCTGTGGGAGTCATGGTTGTTTTGCTGACGTGTACATGATACGCCATGTCATTCCAGTGTCCATGTGGCAAGACAGGCTCCCTGGGAATCTACCTGTCAATGAGTTGAGATGCCTGTGGCGCATCTGTCCAGACGTCACTGTGGTATGTGTGTGGAATGTGAGTGCAGTAAATGGGTACTGTGACACAGCCAAATGGTTTCACATAGCACACCCTGGGACCTGTTGTCCACACATGTTGAACAGAGATGTTACATGATGTCCATGTGGGTGCCATATGTGTCCAAACAGAGCGAGACACACATCAAGTACTAGTGTTTGCTGATGATGTAGCATGTGAACTACAGTATGGTGAATGGCACATATGTGGGGTGACTGACAATCTTGACTTCTTCACCTCTGCACTGCAGGGCTCCTGCTGTCCATCGACCATTCCCAGACCTGGCAACGATGGTGGAACGTGACAGCATCCGACGGTACCGCTTCACCAGGCAGCTGATTGAGGATTTGGCAGTGCGGTTGGACCCACATTTGCAGCCTGGCCGGCCGTATCCGACAGCGCTGACCCCCAAGGTGAAGGTGATGGCAGCCCTACACTTCTTTACCACCGGTACCTTTCAACACACTGTGGCATCTACTGGTGGTATGTCACAGACTATGTTCAGCCGTGTGCTACGCAATGTTTTGGTGGCGATGTTGAGATGCCTTAACCAGTTCATCTATTTCCCACAACGTCACCGACTCACTGACGTCAAGAGTGACTTCTATGCCCTGGGGAGGATGCCACATGTCATTGGCTCCATTGATGGGACACATGTGGCTTTGGTACCACCACAGGCACATGAGCAGGCATACAGGAACAGGAAACATTACCATTCTGTCAATGCTCTGGTGGTATGTCTTGCAAACATGACCATCACACATGTTTGTGCCCGTTTCCCCGGTTCTGCACCACGATGCCTACGTGATGAGGAGTAGTCGCATCCCGAGGATGATGTCACAGATGCCGAACCAGCGTGCTTGGCTTGTCGGTGTGTACTGACTTTGTACCATTGTGTGTGTTGTGCTATGTTGCTTTCCGCACACTTTTCAATGTTGGCTAATGTGCAATTGTCTGTCTGTAGGTGACTCGGGATACCCCAACATGCCGTGGTTGCTGACACCCCTCAGGAACCCTGTGACACCAGCCCAGATGCGCTACAATGAGGCACATGGTCGGACCAGGAGGGTGATTGAGCGGACCTTTGGTCTCCTGAAGAGCCGCTTCCGCTGCCTGGACAAGACAGGAGGCGCCCTCCCATATGCCCCAGCAAAGGTGTGTGAGAAGTTGGCCTGGTATATGCTGTCCACTAATTATAGTGGGCACCTTGCACCAGTCCAAACAACCCCTTATTGGAGATAGGTTAAAGACAACCTTATTGAAAGCTATCCTAGTGGTAGCTATGGAGAGCAGCCTTCAGGCTAAGTCTTGAAGGAATGTAAAGCAGCTTGTTTTACCAGTCTATAATCTCTTGAGTGATCAAATGAAAGAGCACCACACCAGGTATATATTCAAAATATATGTATTTATTGCTAAACACACCCCTCTAGTCTCTTTATGAGGCTAGAGTTCGAAAGTACATAAGTTAGAAGTTATTTAAACACAGTAATAGCACAAATACACGTTTGGGCCCTAGGGGCGTACCAAACCATATACCAATAAAGTGGTATAAGAACCACGACTGAACTAGACACTAGGCCTAGAGCCTCTAGAAGTGCTTGGACCACAAGGAACCACCCAAGGTAGTGACACAGGGGACCCACGGGGGACGCGTGCAGTGTAAATACACAACCGCGATACGCCGTTGACTTCTATGGAGAAAGTCGTGATCGGAAATTAGAGAAAAGGGACACTTAAAGGAGGACTTGGAGCAAACCCTTTGAGATCTAGGACTTTGAAGAGTCTCTACCCACGGGAGCACCGGAGTACTCGTGTTACCTCACCCAGGGAAGCCGGGTGCATAGGTGCCTTTCGGGGTCGGGTTTCGTCGTCGATTTGAATGGCGATCTGCTGCAAAGTGCTGCTGGCGACCAAGTGAAAAGTGTCCGGGTGGATCCAAGAGTGGATCGGAGTTCTGAAGAACCTGAAAGCAGAGGGGACAGAGTCTGGGTCACTAGCCAGTGACCAGGAAGGCGATGGACAGATGCCCACCGATGTCGAGTGCTTCAGGTGCGTTGACGGTCGTCTTGACTCTTCAGCCACGAGGTCCAGGAGGCGTTGTCGGCGACCAGGAGCAGGATTCGGGCTGGTACATGATGTCTGTCGAGTGTTGACGTGTCGGCGACCGGATTGGACCCAACAAGCCTTGGCAACGGCAAGTCTTGATGCAGAGGAAGATCGTCGATGGTGCAGACCAGCAAGGTCTGGGGAACTCACCCAGCGAGGGTAAGTGAGGGCAGGCCTGGAGCAACCAGGATGCCAAGTAAGAAAAAGATTGGCCTTCGTTAAGGGCTACTAGCCAACGGGCTAGCGACCGCGAAGGAGCCTCGAGACATTGCACGTGGATCTGGCTCACAGGACACTCGTGGAGTGGAGGCCAGTGATCTTCAGAGCAGTTGGTGCTGGAGGCTAGGGCTACTTGGAGACCAAAGCACGACTTCGGGGGAGCCCCAGAAGAGGATGCACTTGCAAATGTGCTCGGTGTCCAGGGGTCACAGTCTCAAGTCACCCACGATAGCCACGGGCCTCAGCTTTGCTGGGGACTCAGGGTAGCCTCGGGGAAGTCTAAGAATCCACCTCTGGTGATGCGATGACTTCGGCGTCCGACGGGAGCTTCAGAAATGCGAACCGGACAGATGCTTCTTTGGTGCCTGCCAAGCAGGGGAGTCACTCCTTGACCCCAAGGGAGATTCTTCTGTCCTCTAATCGTGAGTAGAGCATCGAAGGTCCAGGATTCAGTTTCAGAGTTTCGTCCAGGGATAATCTAAAGTCCTAAGGACTGGGTTCCTATACTTATACTAAGGATAGGGGTTGGACTACTCTGTGGCCCCACCTATGGGTGGGTCAGGGCAGAGGGGTGGCTACACCCCTTTCCCTTTGTCCAGTTCACGCCAAAGCAGGGGCTGCAAGCCCCTGATCCGGTTTGAACTGGGGTATGCACAGGGACACCAAGTGTGCCCCCAGTGCAGGACTTCAAAGCACCCGAAAGTGCTCCCGCCCAGCCCCAATACACATTATCCTGTCTGGGGAGGTGGTCACACCTCCCTGGGACAGGAAACCTATTGTCCAGGCCTCCCCTGCCGGAGTTTCGTCCAGCAGCAGGAGGCCAGACTCGTGTCTGTGGCAGCAGCATCCATTTTGTGATGCCAGGGCTTTGGAAAGAAGTTACCGGGCTAGCCAGAGTTAACATGTCTTTCCCTCTAGAAGGGTGGAATGCTACCCCCGCCGCCAGAATTGGCGGGGGGTAGTATTCCAAGATGTTTGACACCAAACACGACATGTTTAGGTGCAGCCATTCCAAAGTTAGCATTTAACGCGAGGTTATAATGCGCTTAAGAGTATATGGTCAGGCTGCACTACAAACAGCATCAGAGAAGGGTCTCCGAACGCTGCAGAGGGGCCCTGCTCATGCAGGGGCACCCTCTCACATAGGAACCATGCACTCTGCCTTCAGGATTGATAAGGCCTGCCTTAGGAGTGACTTATAGGTTTATATGTGTGTATGTATTTAGTGATATAGGTAACCTATATCACAGTAAGGGGTGCATGCACCACCTTACCCAGGCTGCAGTAGCAGACCTGTGGTGTCAGTTTGGATGGCCTTCCAGGGGTGGCATAATACATGCTGCAGCCCCTGGTAGGCCTCTGAGGTACCTATGCCCTTGGTACATAGTATACCATATACTAGGGACTTATAAGGGCACTCCAGATTCCAATCAGAGATGTGCCTAAGGCACATGGAAACCTTTTTACAGAGAAAGCAGATAGACTGGGGCCCTGAATAGCAGGATCCCAGTCCAACTAAGTCATAAACCAGCAAAACACCATAAAAAAAGTGGGGGCAACCATATAGTCAGATTCCACCTTCCTACATAACCCCCCAAACGAAAGGAGATAAGGCTAACCTTGACCAGTTGAGCCTTCATTGACTAAGTGGTCATATAAGGAAGCACCTGCACTAGCATGGTTGCCCCCTGTCTTATGGTCCACTAAGCAATCCCTCACCCTAAGGGTATGAGAGGGTCTCCACCATGGGGAATCACTACCTGTGGTGTGCTTAGGTAAAGTACAAGGCTGGTGAGGTGTCTGAGTAGGGAAGTGAGGCCCTAGGAATGTTGGCCTCAGCTTCCTCAGATCACTGGTCACCATGCATGCCTGTCTTTCCATGACTGAGTTGTACTTTGCTCTAAGGGTCAACCTTTGGCTGCCTACAGCTGGGGGTTTGGTCCCTTTGGATGGATTACTGGAGGGACATGGCAGGTTTGGAACCCTCAGGTCCCAGGTTTGCCCTTGCCTACCAGAGTCCTTCTGGGGAGGTCCCTACATAAAGGCATGGGGGATCCCTCAGTGTGTAGAGGAGTTTTCACCTGGCTAGGGCTACTAGACTGGGTGCCCCTAATCTGCTGATGGGGGTTCCTCTGGACAGGGGGCCCTGGGGGTCCACTGACCTCCCTGACCTCTGCAGCCCTGGGCTGACTGAGGCAGGGTAGAGAGGGGCAGGTTACCTGCTCCAGACTGGGTACCACCTTGGAAGGGTCCTCTGCCATCAGGGGTGTGGCCAGGCCAGGCCTGACTACCTCTGGGGCAGTTCCTTCACTAGGGGTAGGGTCAGTTCCCTGAGGAGGCTGACCCTTACCTACTGTCTGGAGGGAAGAAGACTTTTCTTCAACCCTTGTGCTCTCTTTTGGGGAGAGTGGGCCATTCTTTCAGGCTCCATCTCTCCAAATTCTTGGGCTGGGGCTGTGGCCATCACAGCCCCACTAACCTTTACAGGGACGCCCAACATCCTAAGGTGGGTTTGGTGTTCAACTTCAGCCCAGGCTGAAATCTCCAGATCATTGCCCATCAGGCAATCTACAGGTAAGGTGGGGGACACTGCCACTCTCTTTGGGCCTGTGACCCCTCCCAGCTGAGATTGACTATGGCCATGGGGTGATCTGTTCTGACACCATCAATGTTGGTCACCTGGTATTTAAACTCAGGTAAAAGCTGGTGAGGGGGACTAGTTTCCCTGCCACCATGGTGACACTAGCCCCTGTGTCCCTAAATGCCACAGCTTTCTGACCATTAATCATTGGCTCCAGTCTGTACCTGCCCATTGCTGTGGGACCCATGGTAAAGGTGGCAAATCCTACACCACCATCAGAGTCAGAGGAGTCTGTTGAGGGGTCCCTGTCTGAACCAGGGCCCACCTCTGTTCCTGTTGCAAAAGCACCTAACTTTTTGGGTGCACTACTCCCAACTGGAGGATTACTACTGGTAGTACCAGGAGGGGGGTAGTAGTTGCTGGGGGAACATTTTCTTTATTGCCAATCCTGGGGCAACTGGGATCAGATTTCCAGTGCCCAGGCTTTTACAGACATGGCAATATGGTTTCTTTTCAGGAGAGGAAGGAGTTTGGGACCCACCCCCAGAAGAGGAATTTTGGGGCCCTGTAGTGGACTTATCCTTAGATTTATCCCCACCTTTCTCTTGGGACTTAGTAGAATCTTTCTTCTGGTCACCACCCTGATTTCTAGTCTTTACTCTGGTTCTGACCCATTTGTCTGCCTTCTTTCCCAATTCTTGGGGAGAGGTCAGATCAGAGTCCACCAGATACTGGTGCAAAAGCTGGTTTTGACAATTATTAAGGATCTGCTCCCTCATAATCAAATTGTACAATCCTAAAAAGTCATGCACTTTGTTGCCATGTATCCAACCTTCCAGAGCCTTTGTAGCACAATCTACAACATCAACCCAGTCTTGAGTCTGAGCTTTTTGGGTGTCTCTGAACTTCAACCTATACTGTTCAGTGGTTAGGCCAAACCCATCTATCAGAGCACTCTTCAAGACTGTGTAATTGTCAGCATCCTCTTCTCTTACAGTGAGGAGCTTGTCTCTACCTTTGTCTGCAAAGGAGAGCCACAAGATTGCTGCCCACTGCCTCTGGGGGACCTTCTGAACTTTACAGGCCCTCTCCAGTGCAGTTATCCATTTGTGGATGTCATCCCCACTCTGGTAGGGAGGGACAATCTTGTTTAGGTTTCTATGGTCATAAGACCTTTCCCTATCTCTAGGGATATTGCTGCCACCATGGGACTCTAGTCCCAACTTTCTTCTCTCTCTAAAGAGATCTAGGGACTCCTGTCTATAGCCAGTTGCTTCTTTTTGATTTCAAGCTGAGCTTCCTCATATTGAACCAGCCTCTTTCTTCTCTCATGAGAGGATTCCCTCCTATGAGATGAGACAGAGCTCCCTATTGAGGTGCCAGAGTGGTTAGACTCCTGAGAAGGAGACCTAGACCTTCTGGGCACACTCATAATCCTTCCTGGGGGACAAAGAGGGCATCATTCTGATCATCCTCTTCATCTTCCTCAGGAGGGATTGGATTATCCAGGTCAGGGCCATTGTCGCCCTCCTGGCCAGTTTCAGAGGGGGCTGGGGGTATTGGTACCCCTGGTCCCATCCTCATCATCTGCCCCACCCTCAGCTCCTACCCCTTCAGTCCCCAAGGGCTTACTAAGGTCATAAGCCACCAACAACACCTTGAGGTGTTGGGTGGTGGAGACTTTGGCCTGTCCTTATTTTTCTCAAGTTGCATAAAGCTCTCAATTCCAAGAATGGGAGTGTATCATACTTGGAGGGTGGAAGCTCAGTGGCTTCCTGCAAGGATTCTTTAGATCCTACCCTTAAAGACATTACTAGTGTGGTGTGGTGTATGCACTACCTACTCTAGTGTGGCCTACTAAACTCTCTTGAGTTGTAGAAAGGGTGTGCTATCCCTTAACACACAACTCTAAGTTCAGTAGAACTTACTGTATTCTAAGCTTAAATTATATGTACCTTAGGTAACTTTAGTGGTTTTCAGTTGATCAATTCAATTGAGATTATCTGGTAAAACAATAGCAAGCTGGAATCCCACACGCTGCACACCAATGTGAGAAGTTGGCCTGGTATATGCTGTCCACTAATTATAGTGGGCACCTTGCACCAGTCCAAACAACCCCTTATTGGAGATAGGTTAAAGACTAAGGGTGGGCGTAGTTCGCGAAGTAATGCTTCGCGAAGCTACGCAAAGTGCAGTTCGCGCTACGCAAGCTTCGCGTAGCACTACGCGAACTGCGTAGCGCACTGTTCGCAATGATTGCACAGTGCCGGATGCTTGTCCGCACTGTGCAATCATTGAAAACGGCAACTTGCACAGTGCGAGCTGTCTCTTACTGCCGCTCGAGTAGATTTTTACTCGAGCGGCAGCTTTCAACGCGGACTGGTAGTTTCTCATCGCGAGCGGTCGCAAGCATACGCGACCACTCGCAATGAGAAACCTGACCTCCCAGCGTTGAGAATCTCGCCGGAGGTTTATTTTCCACGCTCGCGATCGGCAACTTGATGTTGCTGATCGCGAACGAGGAAAAAGTCTCGCCGGGATGTCATTTTGCTTGCTCGCGGTCGCCAACTTGACGTTGAGGACCGCGAGCAAGCAAAAAATGACCGCGGCACTACGCTACGCTACGCGTGTTCGCACTGTGCTACGTGCAATTCGCGTTGTGCGAAGTAGCGCAAACTTCGCAAACTACGCGAGCGTAGCGTAGCACTTCGCCCAGGGTTATTAAAGACAACCTTATTGAAAGCTATCCTAGTGGTAGCTATGGAGAGCAGCCTTCAGGCTAAGTCTTGAAGGAATGTAAAGCAGCTTGTTTTACCAGTCTATAATCTCTTGAGTGATCAAATGAAAGAGCACCACACCAGGTATATATTCAAAATATATGTATTTATTGCTAAACACACCCCTCTAGTCTCTTTATGAGGCTAGAGTTCGAAATACATAAGTTAGAAGTTATTTAAACACAGTAATAGCACAAATACACGTTTGGGCCCTAGGGCGTACCAAACCATATACCAATAAAGTGGTATAAGAACCACGACTGAACTAGACACTAGGCCTAGAGCCTCTAGAAGTGCTTGGACCACAAGGAACCACCCAAGGTAGTGACACAGGGGACCCACGGGGGACGCGTGCAGTGTAAATACACAACCGCGATACGCCGTTGACTTCTATGGAGAAAGTCGTGATCGGGAAATTAGAGAAAGGGACACTTAAAGGAGGACTTGGAGCAAACCCTTTGAGATCTAGGACTTTGAAGAGTCTCTACCCACGGGAGCACCGGAGTACTCGTGTTACCTCACCCAGGAAGCCGGGTTCATAGGTGCCTTTCGGGGTCGGGTTTCGTCGTCGATTTGAATGGCGATCTGCTGCAAAGTGCTGCTGGCGACCAAGTGAAAAGTGTCCGGGTAGATCCAAGAGTGGATCAGAGTTCTGAAGAACCTGAAAGCAGAGGGGACAGAGTCTGGGTCACTAGCCAGTGACCAGGAAGGCGATGGACAGATGCCCACCGATGTCGAGTGCTTCAGGTGCATTGATGGTCGTCTTGACTCTTCAGCCACGAGGTCCAGGAGGCGTTGTCGGTGACCAGGAGCAGGATTCGGGCTGGTACATGATGTTTGTCGAGTGCTGAGGTGTCGGCGACCGGATTGGACCCAACAAGCCTTGGCAACAGCAAGTCTCGATGCAGAGGAAGATCGTCGATGGTGCAGACCAGCAAGGTCTAGGGAACTCACCCAGCAAGGGTAAGTGAGGGCAGGCCTGGAGCAACCAGGATGCCAAGTAAGAAAAAGATTGGCTTTCGTTAAGGGCTACTAGCCAACGGGCTAGCGACCGCAAAGGAGCCTCGAGACGTCGCACGTGGATCTGGCCCACAGGACACTCGTGGAGTGGAGGCCAGTGATCTTCAGAGCAGTTGGTGCTGGAGGCTAGGGCTACTAGGAGCCCAAAGCGCGACTTCGGGGGAGCCCCAGAAGAGGATGCACTTGCAAATGTGCTTGGTGTCCAGGGGTCACGGTTTCAAGTCACCCACAATAGCCACGGGCCTTAGCTTTGCTGGGGACTCAGGGTAGCCTCGGGAAAGTCTGAGAATCCACCTCTGGTGATGCGATGACTTCGGCGTCCGACGGGAGCTTCAGAAATGCGAACCAGACAGATGCTTCTTTGGTGCCTGTCAAGCAGGGGAGTCACTCCTTGACCCCAAGGGAGATTCTTCTGTCCTCTAATCGTGAGTAGAGCGTCGAAGGTCCAGGATTCAGTTTCAGAGTTTCGTCCAGGGATAATCTAAAGTCCTAAGGACTGGGTTCCTATACTTATACTAAGGATAGGGGTTGGACTACTCTGTGGCCCCACCTATGGGTGGGTCAGGGCAGAGGGTGGCTACACCCTTTCCCTTTGTCCAGATCGCGCCAAAGCAGGGGCTGCAAGCCCCTGATCCGGTTTGAACTGGGGTATGCACAGGGACACAAAGTGTGCCCCCAGTGCAGGACTTCAAAGCACCCGAAAGTGCTCCCGCCCAGCCCCAATACACATTATCCTGTCTGGGGAGGTGGTCACACCTCCCTGGGACAGGAAACCTATTGTCCAGGCCACCCCTGCCGGAGTTTCGTCCAGTAGCAGGAGGCCAGACTCGTGTCTGTGGCAGCAGCATCCATTTTGTGATGCCAGGGCTTTGGAAAGAAGCTACCGGGCTAGCCAGAGTTAACATGTCTTTCCCTCTAGAAGGGTGGAATGCTACCCCCGCCGCCAGAATTGGCGGGGGGTAGTATTCCAAGATGTTTGACACCAAACACGACATGTTTAGGTGCAGCCATTCCAAAGTTAGCATTTAACGCGAGGTTATAATGCGCTTAAGAGTATATGGTCAGGCTGCACTACAAACAGCATCAGAGAAGGGTCTCCGAATGCTGCAGAGGGGCCCTTCTCATGCAGGGGCACCCCCTCACATAGGAACCACGCACTCTGCTTTCAGGATTGATAAGGCCTGCCATCGGAGTGACTTATAGGTTTATATGTGTGTATGTATGTAGTGATATAGGTAACCTATATCACAGTAAGGGGTGCATGCACCACCTTACCCAGGCTGCAGTAGCAGACCTGTGGTGTCAGTTTGGATGGCCTTCCAGGGGTGGCATAATACATGCTGCAGCCCCTGGTAGGCCTCTGAGGTACCTAGGCCCTTGGTACATAGTATACCATATACTAGGGACTTATAAGGGCACTCCAGATTCCAATCAGAGATGTGCCTAAGGCACATGGAAACCTTTTTACAGAGAAAGCAGATAGACTGGGCCCTGAATAGCAGGATCCCAGTCCAACTAAGTCATAAACCAGCAAAACACCATAAAAAAAGTGGGGGCAACCATATAGTCAGATTCCACCTTCCTACAAGGTGTGCAAGATTATCATCGTCTGCTGCATGCTCCACAACCTGGCAGTGCGGAAGGAGTTGCCTCTCATCCTGGATGACGATGACCAACATCCGCCACCTGTGGAGGATCCAGGCCTGGGCCACGATGCCAGTGATGATGATGATGATGGTGATGGTGATGTCCGCACACAGCTCATCACCAACTTCTTCAGCTGAATGTGAGTATCCAGAGTGTTGTACTATCAATGAATTTGATTTGCATGATATGTGTGTGTGGTGCTCTGGTGCTGTTTGAGTGTGGCCATGTGCAACTTGACTGGATGCATGCGGAGATGTGTCCTTGCAGGTGGTCTGTACTTGCCAACAGTGTAGACATGCTAACTTGCTTTTGTGTATTTAACTTGTGACAGGTATTAGACATGAGTATTGCCATTCTGTGCTGTTCTTCTGTGCTTTTTAGTGTGTGTCATGTCTGTCCTTCACAGGGTGCTGCTGGAGTTGTTAGAACAACTTGGATCCCCCGAATCTATGATTCAACTTCCAAGGTGGCAGCAGTTGTTCCCCTACAGGTGATGTGCCACACACCTCTGGACTTTCTATCTTCTGCATTGTTTGACTTTGTGGCCACAGCCAGGTGGGATTAGCTTGCATTTGTAGTGGAAACAACATGTAGCAAATGTGTAATAAACCTGTTCTACATTTTGGGGTGTGCGTTGTCCGTAGTCACATATCTGTGTGACATTTGCTTACTGCACCTGTGTTGTAGTTGACACAGACTGTGAATATGTGTGGTGTCTGTGCATTGCACTGTATTTCCAGGCAACATCAGTGTAGGGGATGAGTCATATGGCCCTGGTGTGTATGTGTTGTGTGGCCCTAGTGGTGTGTCTCCCTCATATGTGTCACGTCGCCATGACTGCCATGACGGTGTTGGACTTGCTGTAGCAGTCAGCATGCACAGTGTCATATTTCTGATCACCATCTCCATGACAGAGACCACGTTGGAATCACAACAGAGGCAGATATGGTTTTTGGTGAGTTTATTTACAAAAGGTGTGGGGATGGTGCACAGGATGGTGGGTGCTGTACATAGCAATTGGAATCCAAAGTTCCCATGTGAATTGGAAGTCCTGGTAGATGGAATGTCCAGGGTATTGTCCACAGTCATCTGATGAATTTGTACAACTAGAGCTCCCCATGTCATGTGGGCGAGTTGGGTTGCCATCGACAGGGCGTGCAGTTTGCACACAGAGGAAAAGTTCCAGAACAGGTGTTGGCTTCCTGGGGGATGTAGCTGGCCATCGGCCTCTCAGTTTGGCCTCCTCGGACGGCCCCTCTTCTTGGGGTGGGGGGATCCTCAGGTGCAGGCTGCCGCGGTGCAGGGTACTCTCCGCCAGAGTCCTCCTCCCTCCCTGTGGCTGTTGCGGATGTAGTGGCAACAGATGTTGTGGGCGCACAGGGAGGTGAGGCCATGTTGGTGCTGATCTGGCGGAGGCATGTCAGTATGTCCCTATGCACCGCTGTGAGTTCTTGCAATGTGTCCCACTTGGACTCCATGCGAGACATGTGTGTTTCGACACGGGACATGTGGGAGTCCAAGTGGGCATGATGGGCAGCCTGCTGCTGTTGTATGTCCTTGAGGATCTCCACTACCTGGGTGACCTCTCCGGTGCTGGTCTGGTACGCATCTGCAATGCGTGTCAGTTGTGGGTCATCACGCAGTCCTGACCCATCTGCAAATAGCGAACTGTGTCTACCACCCCTCCCACCACCCCTGGCAACACGTGCAGGGCCTGCGGTGCCACGCACAGGTGACCGTGTGCCCACTTGGGTGTTGTTAGTGGGCTCGATGGCAGTGGCTCCAGTTTGGTCCTGGGTCCCTGCGCTGTTGTCACCTGTGGTCCTTGGTGTGTCCGTGTTGGCAGTGGTGGCCTGTGTGTTGGCAGTTGTTGGAGGGGTGGGTGCAGGGGGTGCAGATGTTGGTCCTGCTGGTGCTGCATGATGACTGGCACCAGAGGGTCCAGCTTGTTGTTCGCCATCCGAGGAGTGCAGAGGCTGATCCACACCAGTGAGCTCTGTGTCCCCCGGAGCCTGGGACAGGGACTCCTCCTCATCTGCTGCTGAGTCCCCATCTTCACCTGTTTTGGGGAGAGACACAGATTGTATGGTATGTTTCTACAGGCATCAATTGTTAAAACACCGGACAGTTGTGACTGTACCTCTGGATGCGGCCCTGGACATTGCATTCTACTCAGTTATGACAGTCAGTGAGTGATATTGGTGTAGCACATTGTCCTGCCAACCTGTGGCATGTCAATGTGAATGTTGAGGTGTGTGCCTGACCAGCATTGGTGGTATTTGGTTGCCATCCGGGCCGACTTCTCCCCCGCCCAAATATCCCACCATGGAACATGCTTCCATTGCAGGGAGTGCAAGTTGTCTTTCAGGATGTCAGTCAGTGGTGTCCTGCTGTTGGTTGTTGCACAGTTGCCTGCAGGTCCTTGTGCTCCCCCCAGCAGTACCCAGTGTCAGCCATCTTGTGAGTCCTTTTCCACTCCCTGTGATGTGGGCATGGTTCAGGGTGGTGTTGATGGGCCAATTGTGAGGCTGAGCAACATCTGTGACTGTCACTCCCATCATGCTATTGCCTCCACTCCCTTCCCAGCATGCCCATCCTTCCTTCCTTTTGAGTGGACTTCAGTGTGTGTGAGTGTGAGAGCAATGGCAAGATGGCTGACAATGTGGTCGTGTTGTTTGTTGGTGCACAGTTGCCTGCAGGGCCTTGTGTTCCACCAGCAGTGCCCTGTGTCAGCCATCTTGTGAGTCCTTTTCCACTCCCTGTGATGTGAGCATGGTTCAGGGTGGTGTTGATGGGCCAATTGTGAGGCTGAGCAACATCTGTGACTACCACTCCCATCATGCTATTGCCTCCACCCCCTTCCCAGCATGCCCATCCTTCCTTCCTTTGGACTCTGCTTCCCTGTGGGGTGGGGTGCCTGTGCTGACAGGTTGGCTGAGAGTGTTCTCCTTGCGGTTGTTTGGCTACCAGTCCCAAGAGTGTCCCTGTGCTTCACACAGTATGAGCCCGGCTGGTTGGTCTTTGTGGGATCTTGAGTTAGAATGTGAGGCATTGCATTCTCCCAGGTGGGTTCTGTGGAGTTAGTGTTGGGGTGTGTGTGAGGGGAGGTGCTTGTGACTATGGTCAGTGCTGTGAGTCCTCCTTCCCACCCAGCCAGATATCCCACCATGGTACGTGCTTCCATTGCAGGGAGTGCAAGTTGTCTTTCAGGATGTCAGTCAGTGGTGTCCTGCTGTTGGTTGTGGCACAGTTGCCTGCAGGGCCTTGTGCTCCCCCCAGCAGTGCCCAGTGTCAGCCATCTTGTGAGTCCTTTTCCACTCCCTGTGATGTGAGCATGGTTCAGGGTGGTGTTGATGGGCCAATTGTGAGGCTGAGCAACATCTGTGACTACCACTCCCATCATGCTATTGCCTCCACCCCCCTTCCCAGCATGCCCATCCTTCCTTCCTTTCGACTCTGCTTCCCTGTGGGGTGGGGTGCCTATGCTGACAGGTTGGCTGAGAGTGTACTCCTTGCGGTTGTTTGGCTACCAGTCCCAAGAGTGTCCCTGTGCTTCACACAGTATGAGCCCGGCTGGTTGGTCTTTGTGGGATCTTGAGTTAGAATGTGAGGCATTGCATTCTCCCAGGTGGGTTCTGTGGAGTTAGTGTTGGGGTGTGTGTGAGGGGAGGTGCTTGTGACTATGGTCAGTGCTGTGAGTCCTCCTTCCCACCCAGCCAGATATACCACCATGGAACGTGCTTCCATTGCAGGGAGTGCAAGTTGTCTTTCAGGATGTCAGTCAGTGGTGTCCTGCTGTTGGTTGTTGCACAGTTGCCTGCAGGGCCTTGAGCTCCCCCCAGCAGTACCCAGTGTCAGCCATCTTGTGAGTCCTTTTCCACTCCCTGTGATGTGAGCATGGTTCAGGGTGGTGTTGATGGGCCAATTGTGAGGCTGAGCAATATCTATGACTCCAACTCCCATGATGCTATTGGCTACACTGACTTTACCAGCATACACAGAATTCCTTCCTTTCAGTGATCTTCCCTGTGAGGTGGTGTTCTAGTGATGTCAATTTATCTGGGAGTGTTTGTTGGTTCTATTTGTGCCACTGCCTTGCTGTATTTGTTGTTAGGTTTGTAGATGTCATGACACAGTTAGATGTCACCATGAGATGGCAGGTATTGTGTTTGTCTGACTGGCATTCACATCTTGAGATGAGTATGTTTTGTTTGCTGTGTATTTGGTGAGGGTGCATGGTTTGCCTATCCCTTTGAGGGTGCTGTGTGTGTATTGTCACACCATATTGTGTATATAAGTTGTGTACTCACCAGGCTCTGGGATGTCTGTTAGTCCATATACGCTCACTGGTGGTAGGATGGCCCGCACCTTCTCCTCCCAGGGCCTGAGGTATATTGGTTTTGCAGGATGGCCACTGCCGGTGCGCTGGCTGATGATGTAGTCCTTTTTCAGTAGGTCCCGGACCCTCCTGCGCACATCATACCACCTGTTCTGGAAGTCTTCCTTTGTGCGCAAACATGGTGATTGTGCATTCACCCTGTCGACAATCCTCGCCCACATCTTGGTTTTCTGCGACATGGGGGTCTGTTGTACCAATGTACCAAACAACTGTGGCTCTACCCTGAGTATCTCATCTACCAGGACTTCCAATTCACAATCTAAGAACTTGTGGTTCTTCGTTGGGGGCATGGTGATGGGTGGTGGTGGTGATTGATGTGTGTGTGTGTGTGTGCAAGTGGGGGTGTGTGAGTGTAGGTTTAGCTGAGTGTGTGAGGGTGCTATTTGTAAGTGTGGTAATGGTGTGTGGCTTGTGTGATACATGAGCTGTGAGTGTGTCTGTGGTTGCTGTGTGATGGTGTTGTTTGCTGGCAGGTCTGTGGGATTTGCAAAGGCTCATGGTAGGGATTTGTGGCCTTTATGTAGGTGGGGTTGGGGGTGTGTCCTTGTTCCATTTTTTCACCCACCCCCAGTATTTATTGGCTTTGTGGTAGCTTGTTTTGCCTTTTTTTTTTACTTTTTTCCCTTGGTGCTTTGGGTGCATGTAGGAGTCGTTCTTGTGTCCGAGTCAGACGCTGCTGTTGTCTGATGCGATGTTGTCTGACTCGTTCCCGCTGTGTTTCAGGTTGGTTTCATGTGCGGCGTACAAGTCGGTCGCGGAGTATTGGGTTGATTCGGCTGGGTTTTGTGTGCGTGTGGTCGTACGGCTTGTGCTCCGTGCGAGTCGGTCGTGTTTTGCACGCATAGCATCGTACTACTCGGGTCGGAGTTCGCGGGTACGTTTCGTTCGGTCGCTATCCGGGTGCGTGTCGGTCGGTTAGTTTCGAGTGTTTTTCCGGCCGGATGGCTTGTTTCCGTCCGGCTCGGTCGTTCGTTTTGTATTCCGTCCGGCTCGGTCGGGTTTCACATGCATTTCATCGTACTACCCGGGTCGGACGGCGCCGGTTCGTGTCGGATCGGAATAAATTCCCACACCGAGTCGGTCGGTACGTTTTCCGGCCCGAATCAGAATCGACCCCTGAGTATTAATTTTAATACTCGGGTACTAATTTTAAATACTCACGTATTAATACACTACCCCAATCCAAACCCCTATTTTCCCTGCATCCTGTCCCAGGGGTTAATTATACTTTTTTTTTTAATGCGTAGTAATGGTATGCGTAGTACTGGTATGCATTGTAAATGTTTGCGTTAGTGCATTTTAATAAATTTGCGTTGTAGTGGTATGCGATGTAAAAACATGCGATGTAATGGTAACTGCGTTGTAAAGTCCGTGTTGTAAAAGCATGCGTTGTAATGGTTTGCGTTGTAACATCATATATTCCTGGCCATCTTATGGTGCACAATGTCCTGTGTAGTAAGGTAGCAAAACCAACATATTCAGCTGTAACAGTGAATATCTCCATCTCCATGTTATTCTTCCTCTTACCTCTTCACAATGATACTTCACTGAAGAGTGTCAGTCTCTTTCCATCCGTCTTCTGCAGATCCTTAGTAAGACACTGAGGTTCTTTGATCCTTGCTTTAATCCTGCCTTATCTTTTGCCAGAAAAAGGCTGAATCTGACCTATCAATTTGATGGAAAACTTTAGTAGCAGCTGCAACTGCTTCAATGTCCCTTTTGTGCTACTAGACAACAAGTGACTGCAGGTCTGAAAGCTGCTACCTTGTTTTACAACTTAACTATTGCTTCACTCTATCAACCTTTATTCCTAGAAAGGACGCGAGGTTATGGGTACCTAATATTTTTCGGGCACCAATGGACCTCCCAACCTACCTGTAACTAACTTGAATGCTATTCATATCCCTGAAGCAGTTCTTTTTTCTTGGTAATGAACTATTCTTGCTCTTGTTTTCCACAACAAAAGGCGAGATTATAAAGTGAGGAAAAGGCGTACTATCAAAGTGGAACACATTCCTTTCCCATTGTCTCTCTTTTTGCACCTTTTTCGAAGGGAAGCTTTGCCTGGTAAAGGAAATTCTTAGCTATAAAAGATTCCACAGGGCACTTGTATGCGATTTGGAAGCCTTTTTTGAACCCAGTCAGTAAACATTCTACTTCCTGCCTGTCAAAATCCACCAGCACCTTCCATAATTCATCATTAATGGTGTTGGAAAGGAACTAACCCTCACTCATCCATGGTTCTTCCCACCACTCCTTGACTTCTTAGCCCGTGATGTTCTTCTCCCCCTCTCTCCAAAAGTCATTTTAGCCCCTTGTAATTCTTAATCAAACCACTGTTGATAATATCTTGTCCTGAATGAAGCGCCCTCCACTCCCACTGCACTGATGCAGGAATCTGCAACTTGCTTTCAGTTTACAATGCCATGCATTTAGCTGCCCCCGTTCTTTGGAGAAATCTTTTCTCTAATTGATGTTTGGCCCCTGCTAAGGGGCTACCTTCTAATGGCACAAAGTATGCCCTAAACCTCTTAACAGTCCTACTGCTGGATGAGATCCCAGTTTATGCATGGTATCCTTTCTTTTTATGCCTCTTGAATTTCTCATTGTATATGTCACATCCATCATTAGTTTTACTATACTCATAAAATCTCCTGATAACCATGCTATAGGCTTATCTCTGAGTAAAGCTCTTCCACACTCAAAATGTGCATCATTATGGCAATATTTGACCTCCAGTTTAGAAATGTCCTTTTAATCTACTTCTTAAGGTTTCTACGGTAGGTCCACCCATACACTCAAATCCGAGGGGTGATTGCCTCCCCTTCACCAATCAACCCAACCAACATCTGTTCTATCATATTCCTTTCTTATCACTGGAACTTTCCGCTAGTTACCAGACCTACTTGTAGAGAAGGATATGGTGCGAATTGTACTCATGAATCATCAGCCATCCTTTATGCTTCCCTTTTAACTACTTCTTTCAACTGTGTCCTCTTCATTTCCACATAAGCTCTCGTCTCCACACTCTTTCAGCCTCTGTGCTACCATGTACCAGTCCTCCCCTTCCCCACATCCTTCTTACAAAGGCTTCAATCCCCATTCCCTTCTGTGCAAACCTGTAAACGTACCTACTTTATCTGCTTTCAAGTATTGAACCACCTTTGCTCCTTCCGTCTCCCGCCTTCAACTTCTTGGTTGCCCACTCCCTTAACCCTTCTTCTAAGCTGATTCACTTGAATTCTTCACTTCCTTCCTTATACTTCAGCTAGTGTCTTAAAAACCTTAGTAAATTAGCCCCGCACTTTCCGGCCCTTCTATGTTCTTATTCACCCTTTCTTCCTATCTCTATAGAGCCAACCTCTACAAATGCCTAATCTCCTCGATCATGTCTGCCATTATACCTGCTGCCTTCTCCTGAAAGCCTAGCACAGACGCTTTACTGACCATCTTCCACTCCCTTCCTGGTAATGATACTCCCTCTCTCACTGGCTGCTTAGCTTTGCTGGTCAGTATACAAAATCTCTGCTCCACCATCCACAAAAACTTGATCAACTGCTTAAATCGATCTGTAAAATAGTGAGAAAAAAAGGCACTGATAAAATATGTCCTTATGATTATAAACTACCATCAAATGTGTCAAGAGCAATCTACAATCATGAGCCCATTAATTAAGGCCACCATTGATTGATAAGAAGTCTCTGCACAGCCCAATGCCACCTAACACCTACCACTAACTTCAAAACCTTACCTGTAATATTGCAGCTGAAACAAGTTTAATATGGTTTACCGAATTGTCTTTATTCATGTTGTTAGAAATGGCATCTCTCTTTAGGGGAAAAAGCCAGGATTTTTTTTACCGCCTCCAGGATCCTAATTAGTATAAGAGGGTGTAGTTTAAGGTTCTGAAAGATATTATCTGTGGTGCACAGACAGAATATCGAGTTGCGAATATCGAAGCACCAGAATATCGAGTTGTGAATATCGAAGTGGCATCATATCGACTACAAGAATATCGTGGACCAGAATATCGACTTGAAGGTAAGAAATATTGTTTTCTGTAATATCAAAGTCAGTAATATCGTTTGTAAAAATATCATTGTTAATAATATCGATATTTATATTAGTGTGCTGTATTTTAGTATGTATGTTAAAAGTATGTGATCTAATTTTTTTGTATAAGTATAGCTGTTTTTTTTAATGTATGTGTGAAATTTTTGGAAGTGATTCATTTTATGTTAATTACATTTTGCGTATTTTAGTTCTGTAGTGGGTTGTGGGTTTAGAGGGGAATAGGGTGGGAAGTAATTTAATTATAATAAAGTAATTAATAATTTTTATTTGTTAGTATTTATTGTAAATTTTTTATTAAGTAATTATTAATTGGTCATTATTTTTTATTAATTAATTAATTGATAATTATGTTAATTGTGTTATTTTTTTTAGGAGCGGGTTGTGGGTTTATAGGGGAATAGGGTGGGAAGCAATTTAATTATAATAAAGTAATTAATAATTGTTATTTATTGTATTTATAATTAATTTTTTATTAATTAATTATCAATTGGTTATCAAATTTAATTAATTAAATAATTGATAAATATGTTAATTGTGTTACTTTTGTTTAGGAGCGGGTTGTGGGTCTATAGGAGAATAGGGTGGGAAGTAATTTAATGATAATAAAGTAATTAATACATTTTATTTATTAGTATTTATAATTAATTTTTTATTAATTAATTATTAATTGGTTATCACATTTTATGAATTAATTAATTGATAATGTTAATTGTGTTATTTTTTTTAGAAGCGGGTTGTAGGTTTAGTGTGGAATAGGTTGGAAAGTAATTTAATTTTAATAAACTAATAAATAATTTTTATTTATTAATATTTATTTTATATTTCAATTTAATAGTGTTGTTTGTGGTAATTCATTTCTTAGTAATGAATTATTAATTGTTTGTTAATTCTAATTAATTAATTGGTAATAATGTTAATTGTGTTAATTATGTAGGAGTTGTTTGTGCGTTTATAGGGGAATATGGTGTGAAGTAATTTATTTAAAAATCATTAATAATTAATTTTTTGATTATAATTAATTTATATTAAATATAGTTATTTGTTTGTAAAATGTTTTTTACATTTTTTATAAATTAATGTTTGTAGTTAATTTTTTGTACTTTTTAACATTAAAATATCTTTCTATCTTTTGTAATTTTTTATATTTTTATATATTTTTTATTTTTGTGTTATTAACAATTTTTGTATTGTAGTTGGTATTTTGTTTCTTTTTTATTTTTATTTGAATTTTTTGGAAATATTAATTTTAACCCTCTGCTATCCAACACTTTCCCTACTGTTGCACTCTCTGGAGTGGGAATAATACTTTTTACCCTTTGCTATCCAACACTTTCCCTACTGTTGCACTCTCTGGAGTGGGAATAGTAATTTGAAGTCCTCCGCTATCCAACACTTTCTCTACTGTTGCTCTCTCTGGAGTGGGAATAGTAATTTTTACACTTTGCTATCCAACACTTTCCCTACTGTTGCACTCTCTGGAGTGGGAATAGTACTTTTTACCCTTTGCTATCCAACACTTTCCCTACTGTTGCACTCTCTGGAGTGGGAATAGTAATTTGAAGTCCTCCGCTATCCAACACTTTCTCTACTGTTGCACTCTCTGGAGTGGGAATAGTAATTTTTACACTTTGCTATCCAACACTTTCTCTACTGTTGCACTCACTGGAGTGGGAATAGTAATTTTCCCCCTCCGCTATCCAACACTTTCCCTACTGTTGCACTCACTGGAGAGGGAATAGTAATTTTTACCCCTACGCCATCCAACACTTTCCCTACTGTTGCACTCACTGGAGTGGGAATAGTAATTTTTACCCCTACGCTATCCAACACTTTCCCTACTGTTGCACTCACTGGAGTGGGAATAGTAATTTTTATCCCTACGCTATCCAACACTTTCCCTACTGTTCCCTACTGTTGCAGTAATTGAAGTGGGAATAGTAAATTTTTACCCCTACGCTATACAACAATTTTCCTACTGTTGCACTCAATGGAGTGCAAAATGTAAGTTTAAAAATGTATAAATATTTTAGCATTTTATCTTACAATATAAGGTTTTTATTATTATATTTTATGTTATAGGTGTATAGTGGGATTCTAAATACCCGGGAGGGCTAAACGCAACTGAAGACCTGCACACTTGCCTTACATAGATACACTGAGAAAGAAAGAAATCAAAAGATGTTCTGTGATTTAGCCATACATTTTAGCCATATTTATATGTCATATATATAGCAAAAGTATCTTTTTAATGGTGGTATTGTGTTTTAGTCTCTGAGATATGTAAAATTCTTCTTTTATCAAGTGTTTTTTAGTGTACAGATACATTTGATATATGTATTCGTACAGATTTATATTTACATAAGTATTTATTTATTTAAGGTTGAATGTTTTTTATATAGTATTTAACTTATACAAATGAAGCAATTTTATGACCTTGGTAGATACATGCAACAAGTCTGAAAATGTATTTATTTATTTATTTATTTATTTAAATAGATGCACTGATTGCAATTTGCACATTATGATACATCTAAACTTTGATATAATTATATGTCTATATATAAGGGAGAATGTTGCATACATAGGGGACAGATCACTGTGATACCATTGAAGGAGACCAGGCTAAGACACAATCTGACATAGATTTATATAAAGAAGCACGACACATATTGAGACTCAATCTTAAGGGGAAAACGTAACAATGGTACTGAATGTATCTAGTTTATCCAAAAAGAGAGGATATAATAAGTTGGAACGATTTTTAACTGAAATATGAAAGCACTATTTTTTAGCACTTTGCACTCCACTCACTTTTTATCACGTAAGATCATGTATTACAACCATTACTACAACAGCGGGACAAGCAGTTAGCTATACAACTTTGTTTGCCAATCTGGATTTATCCATGCATTAAAAATCTACTCATCAAAAGATCAAATGGTAAACATGTCGCAATTTAAGAAGTAATTATGTTATTAATTATGGCAAAACATGTATTTATAACAAAGACAATTACCACATTGAATTGTAAAGATAATTACATGAATGACAAAGTGTATCTACAATGTCTATAGTCGAAAGTACCATGTGATATCCTAATTGGTTGTTACTATCACTTTAAAAACAGCACTAAATCATCGAACCATGTCATGTGAACAAGGCTCAAGCGAGCCGAAACGCGTAATGGCGATGGAATAAAAGCACTTTAAATTTTGCACCAACTTGGGTTCGTGTCTGTACTGTGGAGAAATCCTGGTTATACAGCGGCGATAACGAGATGTAATTGATCGTTTTTGTTTCACTCGATCAACCACGGACCCCCTCTTTGGAATGGTCGTCGTTTGAAGTGAAACATTACTTCCGGGGCAACCCGGCAGCACATTTTGGATCCAAAAAGGATACGGAACGACTGACCCCCTGCAGCCAGAGACATCCGAAACCTGCAGGAACGCCGTCGGCGCTGAGTCGGAGGACCGGGCAGCGACTGCGTGACCCAGGTAGGATAAGTGGCGAATGCAGGGTGAAGAGGAGTGCTAAGTAAGTGAATAGTCTGGGACGGACACACAGCCATTCACATCACTTACAGCTTATAAACAGTAACTTGAAACATGTCAGCCGACATGGTGCGCGCGCGGGAGGCAGCAGCAATAGAAATGTTTTCGGATGACCTCCCATCCACATCAAGTGCCACAAGTACAGTAATTATTAGTTCTAACGAATCTAGTTCCATCAAGACTAAGTTCAGAACCCTGGAGAAAAAAATGAAATCGGAACAAAGCAAATGGTGGGAGTCACGATCCCTCCAGAGATATATAGACGTGGGCAGAATTCCCAGGGGTCTAAGGATTTTAAATGTACCAAGTTACGATGTACCAACCCTGATCTTATGCGTGAGTGGGCAGAATGCAACCTAGATTCATCTAGAAGGTTGACCCTCATTCTAATTAAATATGCAGACATTGACAGAACTAAGGGGCCCATTTCGATGTCGGGCGGAAGCACTACCGCCGTGCTGGCGGATGCAAAAACCACCAGTTACCGTCCGCACGCAGCAGTCCACACGCCCGCCCGATTACGATGCGAAAAGTCAGCCAAACACCGCCGGCAAGCCAGCGACACCGTCCGCCATCAAAGTGCGCCCGTACACGTAGCGGCGCAGCCCAATTGACACACACCGTCCGACGAAACACGTACCGCCCGGCGTACAAATTACGATGCCGCAAACAAACGGATCCCACGGCTAAGAGACACCGTACGTCAAACCGAAGCGGTAACACGAACGCCGAGCACGGACACCGAAGAAGCGGCTCCCCCGAGCATGAATCCAGCACTGCAGGCCCTCCCCATGCTCTATCTGATGCACCACCAAGGACGCAACGTACCGCGAAGACGCAGGTAGGCACACACACAACAAGTGCACGCAAACAGCGCACACAGTGCAAGGGCGGAAAAAGCGGACAACCCCCACCCCCGCGTGTACACGACACATCCACCATTGCATCCACATATGACACACAGGCCAAATTGTAACATCTCGTAACACATGTGTACACACCACCTGGGACTAGGAACCAACGACCCCGTCACGGCCCCAAAGCGGCGATGACGCTGCCACACATGCGCACAACGCAGAGGCCAACCGCAGCGCCATGCATGCGTCGCACACAAACACAGGGACACAACCAAGCAGCACACACACCAGCCCCACCCCGAACGCACATGACACGTGACAGGCCTGCCACAGACATGTCCCCAACGCCCAATTCACGGTCAACACCCAACGTCACACAACCGACGCACACATGTCAGTGAAGTCACGCAACAGCAGGACACACCCCAGTGTAACAAACATGGCGAAGCACACAGCGGCGGCAACACCAACCAGGAGAAGCCGGGCCCCTTCGGGAAGAGGAACGCCAGTACCACACTGAAACACCCATACCACCCTGCACACATGAACAAGACATACAAAACGGAACACCAAAGAGCCCGGGGACCGACAACAGGTGGCCCAAGAATAACATCCACACACAAGGCCCAACGCAGAGCGGAAAGGCAGCCTGCCGCCCACACAAGGGAGAGCAGACAGCACTGAATGACCTTCCATTCCAACTCCGAAACCACAGCCCTACGAAAGAAGCCGGTGAATACAGCCATTGTCCAAAAAAAGACCAACACAGGCATGCAGAGGAGACCGACCACAGGGCAGATAGCGCATATCACTGAAGAACACTACGGACGGGAAAGAAAAAAGAAAACACTCCCCCATGTCGGCCCCATGCAAGTTATCTGGAAGGAGTCACACATCACTGACCTTGAACAGTCTGAGAAGCATGTGGGATGAGGGCCCGTGTCCTCCGCACAAGCCAACAGAACACAAGTCCTGTCTCCCTACGACTACACAGAGCTCACAGCAACCTCGGAGCGTGCACATTGCGGACTGCACACACAGCCGGAGCACGCCACCACAACGCACCGCTGCAAAATGGCACTCTCAACACACCTACCCAACTACGCCGGACAGGTCAAGCTGTACAAACACAACCTGACACAGATATTGGGATGCGAACCCCTGTCCCTGCTGAACGTAAGTTACCGACTGACTTACCGCATCACATTGTTCAGCTGCGTCATACCCGTCTTCTACTGTCGGAGGTGTCCCTTCCACCATCCTGTGGAGTTGTGTCTCTCCAACGCGGCATGTCTAAAGGCGGACCTGCTACAACTATTCCTCCCTCTGGACGCACACGACAGGGCCTGTTCAGCCTATGGGGGCATGGCGTATGTGGCGAACATCGGACCCGCACTGCAATGGGACCACTGTGCCTCCACACGACGGATCATCGAGCACAGCTACATCGAATGTCACCCAGCATGCCCCATCATGCTCCTCCAAGGGACAACCTACGAACAACACCTTGACAGCCACCATCCGCTACATTGGCTGGCAAACATGTATACCACCAATGACATGGAAGCCCTGCTGGACGGCATCGCATACCTGACAACCTGTCAATTCGTCGGACCCCGACGCAAGTCCCCCAATTGACCTATGATGTCCAACCCCGCACCCATGCTTAGCTTCCGCACGGACTGGCCAGTCACCACCACAACAGCCATACCAAACGACCGGCAACTGTTACCACACCATCAACGACATCGCCATGACATCGGATATGACCGGGACATGCACACTGTTCCCCATCACATCCAGGAACACCGCATGCATCGTGGGAGGCAGTGGCATGGGGTCTGTGTATCGCACCCACATGGACGGAACTGCACGAACAACCAGGACACGACATGGATCCAGCGCCCATGGACACACACACCGCTCAGTGGACATGAATAGGTCGCCTGGAGTCTGTGGGTGCTGCACCCCTCCCACCCCCGCCCCGGGAATCCCATACCAGGACCTTTGCATGGACGACAAGTGCATACAACAACAACACGACCCCAGTGACTGTGACATGTCCAGTAACCACCACATTGCAACAACAAGTGGCACGCCGCTGCATGCACGCAAGCCCATGCCCTGATGTCATCTCACATGCACGCGTGCATGAGGAACAACCGCAGCAAACCTGTCACATGGAACTGAGATGGACTGTGCCCATGATGCCAAGCGGTCTGGTAGGCTACTTGTATACCGTCTGTGTCAAAGTCCGCAGCTCCGCAGCTATACGTAAATGTACATTAGCACAGCCTTGGCCAAGCAGATGTAACTCTGAAGCCCACATCCCACATGCAACAGCTAATCACATGTAACCCTACACCCTATCCCATTTGTAATCATGCTCAGTATATCCTCAACATGTATTCCGCTGCCAGTAGTGTCCACTATACTGCATCACAGAGGACAGAAGACTCAATATAATGTTTGAAACCAAAACTGTCTCCGCTTATTCAATACACAAGTACGAATGAGAGAGGATGAGAGTATGTGAAGTACACGGCAGTCGTGACATGACCATGTAGTCCACTGGCATTGGATGTCAACGCAAATGAGTAGCACAACTGTGGAAGACACACATGTGTCGTGTGAAGTCGTATGGACGCAGTGCTCAGGTGGGTGGGTGTGACGGGTAGATGCGCACATGCCAAGTTGGAGCACGCCGTGTTGGGAGGGGTCATGAACAGTACACCACCGCTTCCCTGGGCATTGTGAGAGGACACCTGTCGGGGGGAAGTGAACACGTGTGTGCACAGCAGCCGGGCACACGAACAATGCGGTACCAGGCGCACACGTCAGCCCACCCTCTGTGGACAAGCTGGATCCTGTTGTGCGCCCGCCATGCCCCTTGACAAGGCACACACAGCCCCAGTCGACCAGGTGTAACCCCAACATAGTCAATCCGCACAGGCGATACAGGGCACGGGATGGCAGTGGAGCATGGTGTGTGAGAGGTCTCCTCGCGCTCCTCCTGGTCATATCACGCAGGCAATAGAACCTCAACGTGTAGCATGGCACAAGTCAAATGGAAGTGTAGGGGGACGCACCACAGCACGAGCAGCACTGACGTCACGGGAGGTGGCTCGCACCATCCCATCCATTGCCCATTATTCCAACCACGCCACATGCCATTGCGACAAAGTGCAAGCGCGTGCGCCACCACCCCCGAGCCCTCCCCAGAGAGGCCAAAGAGTGAATGTGTGGGCCATCAGCTACAGACGGACGCGGCCTGGCCGCAAGGGCAGCCACAGCCTCTGGGTGTCGCAGGTGGCGGATCCGGAAGGCGAAGACTGTGATGCATAGTCCATGCAGGCCGGGTCTCCATTTGGGGCACCACGCAGGTGGACGGCGTCCCGCCACACATCATACCCTGAGACAGCCCACTCGTGCAACTGGACCCACACATACACTCCTTGCCCTCTCTGGTGCGAGCTCGGGGCTGCCTGTGCAAGCGCTAGCCTCGCAGGTGCACATGCATATTGGGGGAGCGAGGGGAGGACATGAGGGCTGGGGCGAAGATGACTGTATCACTGTCAGTGAGTACAAGGGATGACCCAGATGTGGACAGGAAGAGACGTGTCCCGTGTGTACTGCAACTAGTCGCCAATCCAACTACCCCCCATGTCCGGAATGTAAGCCCGCACCTAGGCCCGCCCATCCGCCACATCGAATATACCACCAGCACAACAACCTTCCCATTCGAAACACTGACTGGGGGTGGCGACCAGTGAACAATCATGTGTAGCCTACCCACGCGTACATGTGGGCCCTCCATGATCCATGTCACCTGCGGCAAAGTCATGACATGCGCAATGAGGGAAGTGAGGAGAGCTGTCCGCCCCACGCACAGAAGGTGCATCAGCTCCACAGACCCAGCAGCGAGTCCAGCAGGGGTCACATGTGCAGGGGCAGCTGTGCCTGGTGTGAAGGCACATGCATATAGACAGCACATCGACCAATGTGTAGTCTGCCCACATCTACAGTCCATCATCATGCGGACATAGGAATTGAACACAGGGCAACACATCTGAGTGGGTGCACCCACCGTGACCAACAATGCGCAATCATCGACGTACCCGCCCTGTGCATGGCCCCCCACCCAACGGAGGCACATCCAGTGCCACCATCCCACACACACAAGCCTTCCACGAAACATGCTGTGTCCAATGGTCAGTACAGAGTCAGCGCCCATCTGGTGGATCCTGAACAGGAGACACATGCACACACATGCCAGCTCCCACTATGTACGTCTGCCACCTGGCACGTGCAATGTAACCTCTCACCTGTGACGTGTGTCTGCAAGCACACAGCCGTTTTGGCATGGGGCTGTCAATGTGGACACCTGTCAATGTTTCGGGAGGTGTGATCCGTACAGTGCTGTACATAGGGTGCAGTGCTGACACCTACTACTGTCTCATATCCCCTCGTGCCACAGGTCCCACTTGTTTTGGCCGCTCAGCCTGTGCCCACATCGTCGTCGTCGTGTGCCATACTCATCCAGCCTCGGAAGCAGTGCCATGCTCAGCAGACATTCATGTTGCCGTGGCGTTGCCGCTTGACGAATATGCAGTCAGTCCCCATCAGCACGCCCCGCAAGTCATTGGGGCCTAGATCCCCATGTGCATGCTCATGGCAGTGGTTTGTATCACTAGCCATTGCCATTGGCGGGAGACCTGTGTAAGTGTATTGTGGCCGTGCCGTCCCTGCTTGACAGCTGGGCTGTGACTCATGTGCTTGCTCAGTCATGTCAGTGATGTGAATGCGAAATTGCTATGTGTTGTGTTGCTTTGACATGTGTCCACTGCCATCTTCCCTAGGCGGAGACCGAACATTGACCGCCCATACCAATTGCTGGCGGACATGGACGATACTGAGGTCATAAGGAAGTTTCGGCTGGACAGGCCAACCCTGCATCGACTGTGTGCCATGTTGGAACCCCATCTCCGTCCCCGCAGGGTGTATCCGACAGCATTCACCCCCACGGCTAAGGTGATGGCCGCCATGCATTTCTTCGCCACTGGGTCATTCCAGCACACAGTGGGCAGTGGAGGAGGGATGTCCCAGCCCATGTTCAGCAAGGTGCTGAGGGATGTACTGGCAGCCATGATGCTGTACCGAAACAGGTACATCAGATTCCCCAGGGCTCGTGAATTGGCGGCAGTGAAGGGTGCATTCTATGCCCTTGGCAGGATCCCACACGTCGTTGGTGCCATTGATTGCACACATGTTGGCCTTGTTCCACCACAGGCCACTGAGCACCTGTACCGCAACAGGAAGCACACGCACTCCCTGAATGTGCAAGTGGTGTGCCTTGCGGACATGGTGATAACCCACGTGTGTGCAAAGTTCCCAGGCTCGGCCCATGACGCACACATAATGCGCAACAGCATCTTGCCACGACTGATGTCCAATCTGCAACAGGATCGTGGCTGTATTGTCGGTGAGTATGTGGAGTGGTGTAGCGTGCTGGCTGTGCGATGCTGTCCCCTGTCCAGTTGGAATAGCAACGGTTCTCTGTGTCCCTCACACCCAGGTGACTCTGCGTACCCGAATGGGGCATGGCTGCTCAGTCCATTGAGAAATCCTCGCACCCCAGCAGACGTTCGCTACAATGAGGCACATGGGAGGACCAGACGTGTGGTCGAGCCCAGGTTCAGGTGCCTGGACCGCACCAGGGGTGCGCTGGCGTACTCCCCACAGAAGGTGTGCCAGATAGTGGTGGCGTGCTGCATGCTGCACAATCTGGCCATTCGGAAGCAGATCCCCCTCATCGTGGATGACGGAGATCAACCAGGGCCCCAGCCCGCAGACCAGGACAGCTCGAGTGAGGAGGACAGCGGAGAGGATGAAGCTGGGAATGTGCGTCAGCAGCTCATCGCCCGCTACTTCACTTGACGGTGAGTGTCCATGTACGACGGCTGATGTGGCTGTATCTGTGCAGGTGTGTGTGTGCTGTGTCAGGGTGGCCTTTTGTTCACTGCGTGCTGTGTGTCAACGCTCCATGGCCAGGTTAGTATGCCACTGTTGGTGGCTGTGGCATTGTGCCCTATTGCTCTGTGCGATGTGTGTACATTGCTTGTAGTTGTTGACATGTACTGTGTGATGGGTGTGTGACACACTCATTGAATGTGCTCCTGTTCTGTCTCCCACCCCTAGGTCCCTACAGGCCCTCCGGTTCCATTGCCATGCCACGCATCAGGTGCCGTTCCGCTCAAGGTGGCCGTTGTATTCCGTACAATTAAAACACAGGGCACAGACAGCAGTTTGTGGAAGAGGTGCATTTATTTCAAACTGTGACATGTGATTGTGTGTAAGGTGATGACAAAAGTGGTGCGTGCAGTGACAATGAGCTGTCGGTCATGGCTGCGTGATGCTCAGGGTGTACCCACTGGTTCTATGTCCATAGTCCAACACACACATGCCATCCAGATGGCTGTGTGGAGTGGGATCGTAGTCCAAGTCAATGCAGTGGGTGGTCAAGGAAGGCTGGCTGGCTGCCTCACTTGCGTCTGGAGCGTGCGAAGTCCTCCCGGGAGATCTGTTTCCACTTCGGACGGCCCCTTCCACGTTTGCGAGGGGGGTGCCTGCTTGCGACCTGCTGGTGGTTGAGGTGTGCTCACTGGCTGTGGACGCAGGGGAACTGGACACTGCTGCTCGACCCTGCGCCCCGGCAGGTGGTGGCGGAGGGGAGCTGCTGTCCCTGGCTGTGACCTCACCGCCACCACCAGCTGGCCCATGAGGTCCACGAGTTGGCCCATACGGGCGTCCATGGACCTCAGCACCCCCAGCACCTCACGCGTGTCTGTAGCAGACCTGGCCCATTGTCCTTGGGCCTCTTCATAGGCCCCAAGGACCCTGGCAATTTGAGGCAGGGCATGGTTCCCAGGGGAGACTGGCGTTTCCCTGACCCTGCTCCTCCTACCAGTCCTGCTGCCACCGGCCTGCCCACTATCCACATTGCTCACCACGGTCCTCGCCCTGGCTCCCAGGGTGGATCCAGTGGGCCGGGCCACCACCTGCGCTGGTGCTGGGGCCAGCGAAGACGTGGTAGCGGTTGCGGCAGTGGTAGTGGCCGCAATGACCGTGGGTGTGGCCGCAATGACCGTGGGTGTGTCCGCAATGACCGTGGGTGTGTCCGCAATGACCGTGGGTGTGGCCGCAACGACAGTGGCTGCAGGGGGCTGTGAATGTACAACAGCCCTGGATGATGGGTTGGTGGGTAGGTGGGGGCCTGGGGAGCGGCTGGGCCCTGCCACACCGGATGGGCCTGCTGGGTGGTCCGTGTCCGAGGAGGAGGACAGATCCTCCACATCCGTGTGTCCTTGTTGGGGGCTTGCAGGCTGGCTGTGCTGGCTGCTGTCTCCATCCCCAGCATCCAGCAGTTCGTCACCTGTGGGGAGAATGAGATTTGTTAATGTGTTGCACCTGGCGAAGTATGTATTTGTCGTCTGACATTCACAGTTCGTGCAATCTCGTACATGGGTTTCCCGGAGGCGTGTGTGTGGCTGTACCATTTGTAGTTGTGTGTGCTTGGCAATGGGACTGTGTGCTGTGCACATGTGGCATGGGACGGATTGGCCATGCCGATGGGTGTGTTGCTGTGCTCCTACTTATTGTGACTCTGGTGTATGCGGGCTCCTGGCCCATCCTGGGTCTGGTTTGTACTTTGCTTTTGGGGTTCAAATGGGACGCTTAGGAACGCATATGGCAACATGGGGGCCATGCCCCAGAAACGCATTTGGGATGGAATATGCTTTTGGGCTACATGCTGTGAGCCATGGGTGCCGAACGTGACATGTGTTGTGGCAGCATGACAGTGCATGGTCTGAGGTGTGTGCATGCCTGACATACCCTGCATATTTGCTGTCTGTTGTGATTACTGGACATGGCATTGGACGCATCGTTATGAGTGTGTGATGGTTGTGTGCCACCCGACGTATTGCAGTTGTCCCATCTCCTTGGTGTGCGTGCTGCCCTGTGCCATGTGCATCACTGCAGTGCTCGGGGGGTGTGGCCCATGTTGTGTGTTGTTGCTCACAGTGTGGCGTGCGCTTCATTGACTTCTGGCACATGGTTGGTCATGGGCATGTATCTTAGCGTGACTGCTGTATGTGTGGCAGCTGTTCGGATGACATGCCTTTCATGAGACTGGGGCTGACGGATGGGATGGATGGTATGTTGTATGTGCATGGTGTGTCTGTGTGTTTGATGGGTTCAGTGGTGTTCGTGTGCATTTATGTTGTTCCGCTCTGTTGCGTCTAGTGTTGTTTGTCTTACATAGGCGTAGTTGTGGGGTGTGTGGTTGACAGGCAGTAGGGGCTACATGGACAGGACTTCAATGGTGTTTCGGTTGTGTGTGATGGGTTGCACAGTGGCTGCCGTGTGGTACTATATTCAGTGTGGCTTGTGCATGCAGACGTGGCTCCTTGGGTGTTGCTGTGTCTGTGATGGGTCATGTGGGGTGTGAGTCTGTGGTTCATGTCCGTGTGCACATTGTTCACTTGTCCGTGACAGTGGGCGGTGCTGCGTGTTCGTCTGCTACGTGACATGTCCCATGTGTTGGTCGTGTTACGGTCCTCATGCCTCCAGTAATCCAGCCCTGTCCAGTTTCCCACCTGCAGGTTGTTCGGGCGTGCACTGTACTGGATGCCACATGGTTCTAAGCGGGGGTGCTCCATGTTGCAGGTCTGTGGGGGTGGGGGCGGTGTTGTGGGTCGTGGTGATGGCTGGACACCCACTGACACCGATTGTTGTGGACCGTGATGTCTACCTTTCGGCTGTCGGTGTGCACTGCGGTGGCTGACACGTGGCTGTGGGGTGTGGGGGATGCTCCTCCTTGCTGTGCTGTGGGACTAGGGGCCTGGTGTGTGTTGTACTTGAGCTGTCCACCCTCCCACCCACTGCACTTTGTGTTCCTGCCACTTACCTGTTACTTGTCGGTTAGTGCAGCTATGGCGGACACATGGGTGTGGTGGGTGCTCGTTGTGGCGCTTCTGGCATACTTGGGGACCTGTTGGTGGTTACGTGGCTGGCTGAGTGTACACATGCCCCCACGTATCTTTCAGTTGTTAGGTTTGGGCTGTGTGTGGTGGTGTCTGTTGCATGTGTGTGTGATGTGTTGTGTATTGTGTGCTGGACATGGGGGTGTTTGTCCCTGGGAGCTGTGGCATGGTGGTAGGGAATGTGAGTACATAGCGGTGTGCTGGTATACATTAGTTTGTACTTACCAGCCTCCACTCCCCCTGGTAATCCGGTGAGGATCTCCGGATGGATGATGACTCGCACCTTCTCCTCCCACGCTTTGAAGGTCTTGAAAAGCGCGGGATTCCCTCCGCCAGTGACGGCAGCCAGCTCTCTGTTTTTGCTCTCCTTCTTCTTGACCAGGCTTTTGACGTCATTCCACCGTTTGTTTATTTCTCCTCTGTTCCTGGGCAGGGTCCCGACTGCATTGACCTGGTCTACGATCCGGTTCCACATTCTGTTTCTGGTGGCTAGTGGTGTGTGCTGGACCAGGTTTCCATAGATTTGTGGGTGCACCTTGATGATCTCGTCGACCATGACCGTCAGCTCAATGGGCGTGAACTTGGGCATTCTTTGTGGTGCCATGGTGTTTGTGGTGCTGGTGCGGTGTGTGTTGTGTAATGTGCAGGGGGTTTGTGGTGCCGGTGTTTGGTGGTGGTGGTGGTGGTGGTGGTTGTGATGTGTGCGTTTCTGTGGTGTGCTGCTGTCCTTGCTGTGTCACTGTGTCCTCTCCTCTCCTCTCTGCTTTGCAATGTTGCAAGGGGTTGTGGTCTGTGGGAGTGCTGCTTTTGTACTTACCTATGTGGGTGTGTCCTCATGGTCTGTTGTTTTCAGGTGTGTTGTGTCTGGTGTTCTGGCCTTTGTAGTTTTTGTTTGTCCAGGGGGGTGTTTTCGGGATGTGTACTGTGCTTGTGTATTTGTGCGTGCCTTGCTGTGTGGACTTGTTGGCCATGTTGTGTGCGATTGTTTTTGTCAGCAGATGGTTTCTGTGCAGGGACGTGGCCGCCATGGCTTCTGCCGTGTCAATTTTCATCGGCGTTGTTTGCGCTGGCGGGCGGTATATTTGTAGTTTTCCCGCGCTCATGGCGGTGCGATCGTAATTTCACGTGCGGTGTGTCGGCCGTGAGGGCGGGCGGTTTTGTGTTGTCGTGCGTGTTTCCGTCCGTGGCGGGCGGTTTGACTCCGACTCGGACGAGGGCGGGCGGTATCTTGTGTGATTTTTCCGCCGATGGCGGTTTTCGGTTTGTGTCATCGTAATGGCGTGGTCGGTGTTCAGACGGTGTGTGCGGGCGGATTTTTGCCGCTTTCATGCGTGGCGGATTTTTTTACGCAGGGTATCGTAATGGGCCTTTAAGCTACTGAAAGAAATAGATGAAATCAACGAGGAACTGGATAAAATGAATAATAAAGAAGAGCAGACTAAATTACGCAAAGACATGCTGATGAGATTAAAGAAAGAGGAGGACAAGATTAAAGAAAGAAAAGCCTTCAAATTTTTAAGAGATAAACAAGACTACGAATTGGGGCAAATATTCACCTTTGCGAAACGCTATGATGCAATAAGGGTGTCTAAGTTTAAAAACATTGAAGGTTCCAATATTATGACATCCACACGCAGCGGGCTCATGACAGAAACTTCACATTCAGAGGCAAGCTCAGCTGAGGGAAGTGAATCCGAATCGGAGATGAGAAGAATCGGGGTGACAAACAAATCCCTAAACCGTCTCCGGGGGAAGAATTGAATTTTATTTGCCACGAGCGAAGACAAACACTCCGCCCGAGGCCCCAAAAACAAAGTGGGAACGGAGAACCGTCAGTAACTACAAGCGGAGGCAGAGGCGCAAGGCAAACTCAAAACGTGCAAAATCAATACAGGAAAAGAGGAAAGAAAATTTGGCAGAACAAACAATGAATAACAATATGACTGAGAACACCATAATTAATTTGACGAATACAGCATTATCAGCGCGAGAAAAATATATTCTAAATTTAGGCTTGTCATATGCCCCTGGAATGAATTTTGATTACTCCTCGACCAGACTTGATATTTACAAAGGGGTACGAAAGTTAAAGTTGAGAAAGTTTCATTTAATGTCAAAAACGCAAACAGAGTCAAACACACAAATTGACCTCATATGCAGAGCCCTCAACGCACATTCAAACTTGTCTCAATCGGATTTACCTTTACTCAGAACCATGGAAGATTTATCTAATGAAAACAGCAGCCCAACTACCTATGGAAATACGGAGCAAACAATCTTAACATATGGATCAACAACTCCATTCAAACCCAAGTCATCATTCAATCCTATCATGGTCCGTGATTCAATTGACATCTTTCACGAAACAGTAATATCACAAATCAAAAAACTGAACAAAACCGTGAATATGCAGAACAAGAAGAGGAGCAACAAGGATCAACAATATGACAAGTTAATCAAAAAATTAAAAAGGACAATAAAGTTGTTATCCGCAATAGTGACAAGGGCGGCAACATTGTGCTATGGTCAATTGATGAATATAATAAAGAAGCGTACAGTCAACTGAACGATAGGTCTTGCTACAGTCGCTGTAATTCAATTAGTCTCAATACATCATACAAGGAATATTTTGCAAAATTAAATGGCTGGAGGAATGCTAATCTCATAACTCTAAATGAATACAAATATTTAAAAAACGAAAACCCTACAACTCCTTCATTGTACTTTATTCCAAAAATCCACAAGGATCCGACATGCCCCCAGGCAGACCAATTATCTCTGCGAAAGGAGGGTTACTGGAACACACTACAGTATATGTGGATTATTTTTTACAGGAGCATGTTAAGGGGTTACCCAGCTATATACGTGACACAAGTGACTTCTTAAGGCACATTTCTAATGTAACTTGGCAAGATGATTATTTATTGATGGCTCTGGATGTATCCTCGCTATACACAAGTATAGAACATGTGGATGGCTTAAAAGCAATTGAACACCATCTGGCAGGCAGACCACGGCATTGTGAACAGCACAGCATTATGTTAAAAGAGATGATCACATTTTGCCTGCATAATAACATTTTCATGTTCAATAGCCAGCTGTATCGACAAGATAGAGGAGTAGCCATGGGGGCCAGCTTCTCTCCTAGTTATGCCTGTTTGCACATGGGCATGTGGGAGGAGCTGGTCCTCATGGATAAACATAGCCATCACATGACTAACAATGTGAGGTTATGGTTGCGCTATATCGATGATTTATTTGTGATTTGGCAGGGAACCGAGAAAGAAGCAATTACATTTGTTAATGAAATTAATAGTAATGAACTCAACCTCCATTTTACATCAACTATCAGCGCAACATCTGTTGAATTTCTTGATACCCAAATATACATTCATGATCGGAAAATGGAAACTCTGTTATTTCGGAAAAAGACAGCAGGGAACTCTACTTTGCACGCAAGTAGCTCTCACCCCGTACATCTCATCAATAGCATACCATATGGTGAGATGCTGCGTTTAAGACGTATTTGCAGTAACGATGGGGAATTAGCTAGAGCACAGAGGGATAGCAAATCTAGATTTCTAGCAAGAGGTTATACTGAGGATATCATAAACAAAGCCATTACAAAATCTATGCGTCTATCCAGAACTGAGGCCCTGAAAGACAAAGAGAAGACAGCAAAGAATAGCGAGCCCGACAGTAACAGCGGGCATTTCGTATGATCTTGAAGTACAGTAGACAGCAAAAGTCCTTACAGAGAATTATACAGAGAAATTGGGCCATGGTACTATCTGATCCGATAATAGGACCCCTGCTACCGCAGAGGGTGTCCATTACTTACAGCAAGGCACCATCAACAAGAGACAAATTAGTGAAAACCAGCTCTGAAATAATAGAGGGCGGAAGCTGGCTTAACATGAGAAAAGGCTTTTACAGATGTAAAACGTGCAAGGCTTGTACACATGGCATTAACAGCAGCACATACAGAACACCTTTCAGTGACAGGGAATTTAAGATTACTAAATTGTTGACTTGCAAGACCGAATTTGCAGTCTACGTACTTGTTTGCCCTTGTGGCTTGCAGTACGTGGGTAGCACGGTCTTGCAGGTACACAAGCGAGTGTTGCAGCACTTACGAGCCATCACAAATCAGGACAACACATATCCGGTGGCTCGTCACTTCAAAGACAAACATAATTCAAACAACACAGATTTAAAATATTTTGTATTGGACGCTGTCCCTCCTAGTAGACGGGGAGGTGATAGAATCAACAAATTAAGAAAACTTGAGACAAGGTATATATTACAGTTGGATTCTAAATACCCGGGAGGGCTAAACGCAACTGAAGACCTGCACACTTGCCTTACATAGACACACTGAGAAAGAAAGAAATCAAAAGATGTTCTGTGATTTAGCCATACATTTTAGCCATATTTATATGTCATATATATAGCAAAAGTATCTTTTTAATGGTGGTATTGTGTTTTAGTCTCTGAGATATGTAAAATTCTTCTTTTATCAAGTGTTTTTTAGTGTACAGATAAATTTGATATATGTATTCGTACAGATTTATATTTATATAAGTATTTATTTATTTAAGGTTGAATGTTCTTTATATAGTATTTAACTTATACAAATGAAGCAATTTTATGACCTTGGTAGATACATGCAACAAGTCTGAAAATGGATTTATTTATTTATTTAAATACATGCACTGATTGCAATTTGCACATTATGATACATCTAAACTTTGATATAATTATATGTCTATATATAAGGGAGAATGTTGCATACATAGGGGACAGATCACTGTGATACCATTGAAGGAGACCAGGCTAAGACACAATCTGACATAGATTTATATAAAGAAGCACGACACATATTGAGACTCAATCTTAAGGGGAAAACGTAACAATGGTACTGAATGTATCTAGTTTATCCAAAAAGAGAGGATATAATAAGTTGGAACGATTTTTAACTGAAATATGAAAGCACTATTTTTTAGCACTTTGCACTCCACTCACTTTTTATCACGTAAGATCATGTATTACAACCATTACTACAACAGCGGGACAAGCAGTTAGCTATACAACTTTGTTTGCCAATCTGGATTTATCCATGCATTAAAAATCTACTCATCAAAAGATCAAATGGTAAACATGTCGCAATTTAAGAAATAATTATGTTATTAATTATCGCAATACATGTATTTATAACAAAGACAATTACCACATTGAATTGTAAAGATAATTACATGAATGACAAAGTGTATCTACAATGTCTATAGTCGAAAGTACCATGTGATATCCTAATTGGTTGTTACTATCACTTTAAAAACAGCACTAAATCATCGAACCATGTCATGTGAACAAGGCTCAAGCGAGCCAAAACGCGTAATGGCGATGGAATAAAAGCACTTTAAATTTTGCACCAACTTGGGTTCGTGTCTGTACTGTGGAGAAATCCTGGTTATACAGCGGCGATAACGCGGTGTATGTATATATAGATATATATATATATATATTTTATAGTTCATTTTTATATATTTATAATATTTTAAAATAAATTAAAGTTATCTGTTTATTAATTATTTTAAAGTAAATATACATTTATATATTAAATTTTATAAATGTACGTTTAAGTTTTTTTAAATTAAATTTGTTTATTATATATTTTTAAATGTATATTATATCTAAGTAATTTTTTTTAGTTAATTTTATAATATAATTGTTTTAACATTATTTTTTCTCTATAAAAAAATCCTGATATTTTGGACATCGATATTTTTTACATCTATATATTTTTTTCGATATTTTTGTCATTTACATTTTATGTCGATATTTTGACTATCGATATTTTTACATCGATATTTGTGTATGTAGATATTTTTGTCTTTGATATTATGTCAGTGATTCATTATCTGTATATGGAAGGGACTTTGCAAGAAATATTCCCTAGGGTTTCTTAATCAAGGCACCCCCATTTGGGATAACCCTACCCTCTCTTCTGTTTCTGCTGATGTAACCTGCAGAGTATGGAGACATTGCGGTGTTACAACAATGGGTCAACTATATGGCTCAAATGGGTTTAGATCCTTCTCAGATTTACAAGCAGTCTGTAAATTGCCTCATCATTCTTTTTTAAATATCTCCAACTGAGGGATTATATCCGTACGGGACATGAAACGATAAGCAGCATTAACAGTTCAGAGTTCTCTGCATATTTCTTTAAGCCCAACATCAAACCAACTATAAGTGCGATGTATCAGGCAATGTCACTCTCTGTTATAGATGGTATCTCAGTATTGGCAGTAAAATGGAGTAGGCTTCTGGCATCCAAGGTATCGGCAGCCGAGGTTCAGATGTCATTAGAATTGCTGGACCGCTCGGTCCACTCTGTGAATCACAAGCTGGAGCACTGACATACGATTTGTCTTTTATATTACACTCCAGATGTAATTCTAAAATGGGGAGCAACACCGTCAATAGACAGGACAGATAGAACTAGGTGCCCTAAGTGCGACCTCCTGGTTGCTGATGCCCTGCACATGTTTGCACTCTGCCCGGGCTTGGAAAAAATTCTGGAAAGGGGTGATAGAATCTATGTCATTAGGTTTGGGCTTTTCAATACAACTGAGACCCAAGGAGATAATGATGGGTTATAAATATGATTGTATAGGAGGTTTGCAGCAATTGGTCACAATTATGCTTACGTCTGCCCGACTCTGTATCGCCCGAGCATGAATTCTAGAGAATGCCCCATATGCTTTAGAATGGTGCACCCTTCTCTATCAAATATACGAATTAGAGCTTGTACTGGCTAAGTCAAAAGGCCTTTCCGCGGTGCTAAAATTCGACAAGATTTGGAGGAATCTTAGATGGGATTGCGTTAATGCTGGTGTTGCTTAGGCTAGTTTCAGTTTAATCACTTTTTTCTTTTTTTTCTCTTCTTTTATGTGTCTGCAGTCTATACTTAGTTATACTATTAATATTTCTAACCTATGTGCTACTTGAGGGATTTCCTTCTGGCATGAATTAATGTTGGACATTAAATGGACATGCGTCATTCGAGTCAGGGTAAGTAAGTTACACCCTCAGAATAATCCGTGCTCACCCCCTTGGTAGCTTGGCAAGAGCAGTCAGGTTTATCCCCAGAGGCAGTATGTAAAGTATTTGTGCACACACACAGGGGTTGAATCCGATTCGGGCCGGAAAAAATACCGACCGACTCGGTACGGGATAATAGTCCGACCGACACGTACCGGCGTTGCCCGACCTGGGAAGTACGATGAAATGCATGTGAATCACGACCGACTCGTACGGAACTCAAGGCGAACGACCGACCCGGACGGAAACAAGCTATCCGGCCGGAAAACCACGCGAATCGAACCGACCGACACGCACCAGGAAGAAACCCGAACGAAACGTACCCGCGAACTCCGACCCACGCAGTACGATGCAATGGGTGCAAAAGCAGACCGATTCGCACGGAGCCCAAGCCGTACGACCGACACGCATACAAAACCCAGCCGAACAAACACAATACACTGCGACCGATGCGTACGCCGCATATGAAACCGAGCTGAAACACAGCGGGAACGACTCGGAGAGGCGCGCACGAGATAACTGCAACGTCCTACTCGGTCAGAAGAACGACTCCAACATGCACAATAATCACAAATGAAAAAATTCAAAAAAAGAGGGCCAAACAAGCAATGACAAAGCCAATAAATATAGGGGGGAAAAATGGAACAAGGACACACCCCCAACTCCACCTACATAAAGGCCACAAATCCCTACCATGATCCTTTGCAAATTCCACTGACCTGCCAGCAGAGAACACCATCACACACCAAACACAGACACACACACAGCTCATCCAACACAAAAGCCACACACCATTAGCACTTCAACAAATAGCACCCTCACACACACACAGCAAAACCTACACTCACACACCCTCACTTGCACACACACACACATCAATCACCACCACCACCCATCACCATGCCCCTAAAGAAGAATCCAAAGTTCCTAGATAGTGAATTGGAAGTCATGGTAGACGAGATCCTGAGGGTAGAGCCACAGTTGTTTGGCACATTGGTCCAACAGACCCCCATGTCGCAGAAAACCAAGATGTGGGCGAGGATCGTCGACAGGGTGAACGCACAATCACCATGTTTGTGCACAAAGGAAGACATCCAGAACAGGTGGTATGATGTGCGCAGGAGGGTCAGGGACCTACTGAAGAAGGATTACCTCCTGAGCCAGCACACCGGCAGTGGCCCTCCTGCCAAACCAGTATACCTCAGGCCCTGGGAGGAGAAGGTGCAGGCCATCCTACCACCAGTGAGCGTATATGGACTAACAAACATCCCAGAGCCTGGTGAGTACACAACTAATATACACAATATTGTGTGCAATACACACACATCACTGTCAAGGGGACAGTCAAACCATGCACCCCTAGCAAATCAACAGCAAGCAAAAGATAATCATCCCAAAAAGTGTATGTCAGTCAGATAAACACAATACATGCCATCTCATAGTGATATGTAACTGTGTCATGACATGTACAAATCCAATACCAAATTGAGCTAGGCAGTGGCACAAATCTAACCAACAAACACTGTCAGATATTTAGCCACCACTAGAACACCACCTCACAGGGAAGCTCACAGAAAGGAAGGAATCCTGTGTATGCTGGTGAAGTCAGTGTAGCCAAGAGCATGATGGGACTCGTAGTAACAGATAATGGGCAGCCTCACATTTGGCCCATCAACACCACTCTGAACCATGCTCACATCACAGGGAGTGGATAAGGACTGACAAGATGGCTGACACTGGGTACTGCTGTGGGGAGCACAAGGCCCTGCTGGGAACTGTGCACCAACAAACAACAGGACCACACTGTCAGCCATCTTGCCATTGCTGTCACACTCACACACAGTGAAGTCTACTCAAAAGGAAGGAAGTATGGGCATGCTGGGAAGGGGGGTGTAGGCAATAGCAAGATGGGAGTTGTAGTCACAGATAATGCTCACCCACACAATTGGCCCATCAACACCACTCTGAACCATGCTCACATCACAGGGAGTGGATAAGGACTGACAAGATGGCTGACACTGGGTACTGCTGTGGGGTGCACAAGGCCCTGCTGGGAACTGTGCAACAACCAACAGCAAGACACCACTGAATGACATCCTGAGAGTCAACCTGAACCCACTGCAAGGGTGGCATGCTTCATGGTGGGATAACTGGGCTAGGTGGAGAAGGATGGCCGGATGTCCACCAAATACAACACATGCTGGCCATGCACACACCTCAACATTCACATTGAAATGCCCCAGGTATGCATGACAATGTGCTATACCAATATCAACCTCTTACTGTGACAACTTAGGACAATGCAATGTACATGCCCGCATCCAGAGGTACAGTCACAACTGTCAGGTGTGTGAACCATTGATGCCTGTAGAAACATAACATACAATGTGTGTCTCTTCCAAATACAGGTGATGATGATGGGGACACAGCAGCAGGCGAGGAGGAGTCCCTGTCCCAGGCTCCGGGGGACACAGAGCTAACTGGTGTGGAACAGCCTCTGCCCTCCTTGGATGGCGAAGACCTACCTGGCACCTCCGGTGTGAGTCATCATGCAGCACCAGCTGGACCAACACCTGCACCCCCTGCACCCACCCCTCCAACAACTGCCAACACACAGACCACCCCCGCCGACACGGACAGACCAAGGACCACCGATGGCAACAGCACAGGGCCCCAGGCCCAGCGTGGAGCAATGGACGACAACACCACTAACAACCCCCAAGGGGGTCTTGGGTCACCTGTGCGTGCCACCGCAGGTCCTGCACGTGTCGTCAGGGATGGTGGGAGGGTTGGTAGACATAGGTCGCTGCTTGCAGAGGGGTCTGGACTGCATGATGACCCACAACTGGCACGCATCGCTGATGCGTACCAGGATAGCACCGGAGAGGTCAGACAGGTCGTGGGGATCCTCAAGGACATACAACAGCAGCAGGCTGCCCATCATGCCCGCTTGGACTCCCACATGTCCTGTGTGGAGACACACATGTCTCGCAGGGAGTCCAAGTGGGACACATTGCAAGAACTCACAGCGATGCATAGGGACATATTAACATGCCTCTGCCAGATTAGCACCAACATGGCCACACCTCCCTGTGTGCCCACAACATCTGGTGCTGCAACAACTGACACCGCCACAGGGAGGGAGGAGGACTCTGGTGGAGACTCCCCTGCACCGCCGCAGCCTGCACGTGAGGGTCCCCCCACAAAGAAGAGGGGTTTTCCAAGGAAGGAAAACTGAGAGGTTGATGGCCACGTACATCCCCCAGGAAGCCAACACCTGTTCCGGAAATTCTCCTTTGTGTGCAAACGTTTCACCCTGTCGAATGCAACACTACTCTCCCACATGACATGGGGAGTTCAAGTTGGACTAATGTATCATATGACTGTGGACTTCACTCAGGACATTTCTGCTACCAAGACTTCCAACTCATCTGGGAACTTTGGATCCCAATCCCAATGTACAGCACCCACCATCCTGTGCACTATACACACACATTTCTGTAAATAAAATCACTAGTACACCATACTTGCCTCTGTTGTTATTCAAATGTGGATACTGTTATGGTGATGATGATCTGCTAAATTACACTGTGTATGCTAACTGCTACAGCAAGTACAACACCGTCGTGTGAGTCATGGTGACGTGACACATATGAGGGAGACACACCACTAGGGCTACACAACACAGAGACACCAGGGCCATCGGACTCATCGCCCACAGTGATGTTGCCAGGAAATACAGTGGAATGCACAGACACCACACCTATTCAGAGTCTGTGTCAACTAGCCCACAGGTGTAGTAAGCAAATGTCAGTCAGATGTGTGACCACAGACAACGCACATCCCAAAGTGAAGCACAGGTTCATTACACATTTGCAACATGTTGTTTCCACTACAAATGCAAGGTTTACTCACGTGGCAGTGGCCACACAGTCAACAAGTGCAGAAGATATGAAGTCCAGGGGTGTGTGGCACATCACTTGTAGGCAAACTACTGCTGCCACCCTGAAAGCTGAATCATGGTGTCGGGGGATCCAAGTTGACCAAAGTATTCAGTAAGCACCCTGTGAAGGACAGACATGACACACAGTTAAAACCACTGAAGAACAGGACAGAACTGCAATACTCATGCCCAATACATGTCACAAGACAACTACACAAAACCAAGTTAGCATGTCAAAACTGTTGGGGAGTACAGACTACCTGTAAGGACACATTGCTGCACGCATCCAGTCAAGTAGCACATGGCCACACTCAAACAGCACCAGAGCACCACCCACACATATCATGCAAACTCACATCATTCACATTACATCTCCCTGGATACTCACATTCAGCTGAAGAAGTTGGTGATGAGCTGTGTGCGGACATCACCATCATCATCATCATCATCATCACTGGCATCGTGGTCCAGGCCAGGATCCTCCACAGGTGGCGGACGTTGGTCATCGTCATCCAGGATGAGAGGCAACTCCTTCCGCACTGCCAGGTTGTGTAGCATGCAGCAGACGATGACAATCTTGCACACCTTTGCTGGGGCATATGGGAGGGCCCCTCCTGTCTTGTCCAGGCAGCGGAAGCGGCTCTTCAGGAGACCAAAGGTCCGCTCAATCACTCTCCTGGTCCGACCATGTGCCTCATTGTAGCGCATCTGGGCTGGTGTCACAGGGTTCCTGAGGGGTGTCAGCAACCACGGCATGTTGGGGTATCCGGAGTCACCTACGGACAGACAAGTGCACATTAGCTGAGTTGGAAATGTGGGTGGAATACTACAGATCAGAACACACACAATGGTACAAAGTCAGTACACACCGACAAGCCAGGCACGCTGGTTCTGCATCTGTGCCATCATCCTCGGGATGCGACTACTCCTCATCACGTAGGCATCGTGTGCTGAACCAGGGAAACGGGCACACACATGTGTGATGCTCATATCTGCAAGACATACCACCAGAGCATTGATCGAATGGTAATGTTTACAGTTCCGGTATGCCTGCTCATGTGCCTGTGGTGGTATCAAAGCCACATGTGTCCCATCAATGGAGCCAATGACATGTGGCATCCTCCCCAGGGCATAGAAGTCACTCTTGACATCAGTGAGTTGTTGACGTGTAGGGAAATAGATGTACTGGTTCAGGCATCTCAACATTGCCTCCAAAACATCGCGTAGCACACGGCTGAACATAGTCTGTGGCATCCCACCGGCAGTCGCCACAGTGTGTTGAAAGGTACCGGTGGCAAAGAAGTGTAGGGCTGCCATTACCTTCACCTTGGGTGTCAGCGCCGTAGGGTACGTCCGGCCAGGTTGCAAATGTGGTGCCAAGCGCACTGCCAAATCATCAATCAGCTGCCTGGTGAAGCGGTTCCGTCGGATGCTATCACGTTCCACCATCGTTGCCAGGTCAGGGAATGGTCTATGGACATCTGGAGCCCTGCAGTGCATAGGTTGAAGAAAGAAAGATTGTCAGTCACCCCACATATGTGCCATTCACCATACTCAATTTCACATGATACATCATTACAAGACACAAGTACTTGATGTGTGTGCCGTTCTGTTCGGACATAACTCACACCTACATGCCCATCATCTAACTTCTCAGTACAACATGTGTGCACAACAGGTACCAGGTTGTGCTATGGGAAACCATTAGGCTGTGTCACAGTACCCATTTCCTGCTGTCACGTTCCACACACACACCACAGTGACATGTCTGGACAGATGCGCCACAGGCATCACAGCTCATTGACAGGTAGATTCCCAGTGACCGTGTCTTGCCACATGGACACTGGCATGACATGGCGTATCATGTACACGTCAGAAAAACAAACATGACTCCCACAGGTAGTGGCCCCTGTCGCCTCCGCAGGATAGACATGGACGCCAGTGATGCACAACATCAAAGTCCATGCACAAACAACGTTGATGTGGAGACTGTCTCCCATCGTGCACATGGAATCAGAGACATCGGAAACACAACATGCACACAGACTGTGGAGGGACATCACTATTGTGGCAATGGGTTATCCTGTGACGTACATGCCTTCCCCCATGGGACGCTGGGGGTATGTGACATGTCACACACATACACAACCTGGAAATGTGACCATGCCACATGCTCCGAAATGAACTGTTGCACATCACAGTGGTCATGTGCACAACACACAAAGGACCCTGTCCCCATTAACACATGCACAGCCTGGGTGTGGCTGCCCACAAGTGCCACCACAGAAACCACATGTTAACCCCCATACACAGAAAAGGTAATGCAGCCTTACATGCCTTAGGAAACAGTGTGGACTGGGTGTGGTGTTGTAGGTGTGCCCCTGTGTCTCTGGCAGGTATATGTGGCTGGCATACGTTCACCAGTGACAAGCATGGTGACATATGCGACTGACCTGTACAGGTCCGCGTTGTAAAGCAATGGACCGATCGGTGTGCCCGGCCGGCCCATTGCATCTGTTGTATCCCGAAATACGCGTTGGACAGCAATGGACCGATTGGTGTGCCCTGCCGGCCCATTGCATCTGTTGTGAGTGGGTACGCGTTGTATCCCGAAATACGCGTTGTACAGCAATGGACCGATCGGTGTGCCCGGCCGGCCCATTGCATCTGTTGTGAGCGGGTACGCGTTGTATCCCGAAATACGCGTTGTACAGCAATGGACCGATCGGTGTGCCCGGCCGGCCCATTGCATCTGTTGTGAGCGGGTACGCGTTGTATCCCGAAATACGCGTTGTACAGCAATGGACCGATCGGTGTGCCCGGCCGGCCCATTGCATCTGTTGTATCCCGAAATACGCGTTGTACAGCAATGGACCGATCGGTGTGCCTGGCCGGCCCATTGCATCTGTTGTGAGCGGGTACGCGTTGTACAGCAATGGACCGATCGGTGTGCCCGGCCGGCCCATTGCATCTGTTGTGAGCGGGTACGCGTTGTACATCAATGGACCGATCGGAGTGTCCGGCCGGCCCATTGCATCTGTTGTGAGCGGGTACGCGTTGTATCCCGAAATACGCGTTGTACAGCAATGGACCGATCGGTGTGCCCGGCCGGCCCATTGCATCTGTTGTGAGCGGGTACGCGTTGTACAGCAATGGACCGATCGGTGTGCCCGGCCGGCCCATTGCATCTGTTGTGAGCGGGTACGCGTTGTATCCCGAAATACGCGTTGTACAGCAATGGACCGATCGGTGTGCCCGGCCAGCCCATTGCATCTGTTGTGAGCGGGTACGCGTTGTATCCCGAAATACGGGTTGTACAGCAATGGACAGATTGGTGCGCACGCATTGGCTGGGGCCTGGCATGGCAACGGACGCGTTTTCGAAGCTCCAACGAGTCTGATGCAGTGAATTCAGTTGGCCAGCCACAACAATGTTGCAAAATCATGGGTGTCATGAAGTTGAAGATTTGAAGGATGCTGTGGGCGTGTATTAGTGCTGCTATTCCATGGATTGGTCAGATTCAGAAGATGCAAACGACTTGGACCTATCACTTTGGACACATGGGACAGTATCTGCCTCTGCAGCACACATATAATGCTGGCTGTTCCCCTGAGAGCTCACTTGCCTGCACTACATGCTCCAGGACGACATCTGCCACCAACACTGCTGCTGTCTCTGCATCCTCTGACTACTGCAATGGCACATACTGTGGAGAGAGCCCCAGCCTTGAGCCTTGAGGAGAACCAGGCCCTGCTGGACAGCCTCCTTCCACAGTACAGCAAGCTGTATGGGACACCAGGGGAGCAGGTGAGTGTGCTGTCCACTGCCTTTCTAATTTTGCATGTTGTCTGACTAGCAGGACTTACAGTGTGCACACCACTGGCTAGCATGCTCACTGAGTAGTTCTGAGCCCCCAAAGTGTGTAGTTACATGCACTGAACAGGTACAGTGCAGTAACAGTGCATTCCAACAAGGTTTACTTTCCATGCAATGATACCATGTAGTAACTGCTGGCAAACTGTCCATAGCCATCGTTGCACTGCCTGTGTACATCATGTGCCCCAGTGATTGAGACATGTATATCCAACTTTGTGATGCACGGATATGTTGCATGTGTAGTAATGGCATTTTCAATTTGTCATCCTCACAGGTTGATGCCCACCAGAAGCAGAAAATCTGGCTGACCAGCGCCCGGGCAGTAAGATCCGTGGGGGACTACAAGCGCCGGATCCGCAACTGCCAGAAGAGGTGGCAGGACCTTCGAGGCTGGACCCGGAGGATCGTAAGGGTCCAGCTGAAGCTGTCGCCTCCTCGCAGGAGGGGCGGACACCGGACCCTGACCCCCCACATGCTCAGGATCCTGGCGGTGGTCTTCCCTGACCTGGATGGGCAGCTGAAGGCCAGACAGCAGCAAGGAGGGGGTGAGTCCATGACAGCACTGTGCACTTTGTCTGACATGCTATGTGCCCTACTCTGGCCTGGTTAAACTTCCACAGTACATCAGTCTTGTGGTCCAGGACCCATGTCCCTCTATTGTGACATGCCCACTCCTCATCTGATACGCATATGTGTGGCCCTTACAGTCAGGAAATTGTGTCACTTGGGGACTGTGTCATTGCATTTTGCTTTGCTCAAGGTGGGGGACAGCATTTGTTCCGGTGACTATGTTGTGGGATTCATGGGTGGGTCAATTGCTCACACAATGCCCAAGTCCTGACATGTAATCTGGGTGTAACTTTGATATGTGGTCCACTTGCTGATCTGATTCACCACATGTCCCTGGGGTATTTGGCACACCCCCATGCTGTGGGTGGGAACAATGTTTGGGCCTCAGGGGTATGTATATCAAGTGTGTCACACATGCTTAGACACCTGCCTACTGTCCAGGACTCATCCCTCTTACAGGTGGAGCTGGACAGTCATGCCTATTCCAGGGCATACAATACACTCTGTACTCCCACTCCCGTGGATCATCTGACATGTTGTAATCAGTGACATGTTCCCTCAGGTGTCTGCCTCTGTGTCATTGTGCTGTGGCTTCGTTGTCAGGACTACTGGTATGTTTGTCGGTTAGGGCTCAGCATGCCATCTGAGATGTGACCATGAGAGACGATACTTCTGTGACTTATAGGTGTCTGATCACTTGACTGTGCACACAGGTGTATGCGACTGTGACTTTCAGGCAGCTGTTTTTCATTCACAGCACACTGTGAGGTGCTCATGTTCAGAGAGTTGTGTTTCGTGTCCCCCATATGTCCAATTGGTATGACGTGGACAAATAGTAGTTCAGATGATGTTGTTTTTGGGTGATGGACATGTGCACTTGTCAGTTACATAACTTGCATTCCCCATGTCCTAGGATTGTGACACAGTGCAGACTGTTGTTGGCTGGCTGCCATGGCCATGTGACTGGAGACAGTGATGTATGACTTTGCACGCATGCCTGTGTCATGGCATTAAACTTCCTAAGACTGATCCTGCAGGGGAGTGACATGTGCAACATGCACCCCATTGTGGCATTGACTATCCGGACATGGGTGGATCATGGTGTCTGGTGCTGGTATGCATCACATGCATTTCTATTTAGACTCTGGCCATCCCTTTCTCTGGACACCTGCACTGACTCAGTGGCAAGAGATGTGATGTGTGCATGTTCACATACTTCACCGTGTTCCCTGCAATGTCCAACAACTGTGTAGGTGGTGCATGTGTCCACACTGGGGTCTTACCATCAGACAGGAACCAGACAGATGGGTGCAAGGGCAGGAGGGGTGTGAGTCCCATGGTTGACCATCAGACTGACAATTGGCTTCCCCGAATCTGTGTGAGGACTTTAGGCAATGTTCAACTAAGGATGCCAGGGCTTGCTCTGTGATGTGCTGTACTTACTGTGGTGTGTGCGGTCAGTGCAGGTGACTGATGTTTGTCTGTTTCCCTAATTGTTTGCAGATACATCCACGGCCACAGGAGGGAACAGCTCCATGGACCAGGAGGAGCAGTGGAGCCAGACTGGGTCAGCATCCGACGAGTGGTCAGAGGGACCCAGTGGCACAGAGGGCGAGGGGAGCCACACCGAGGAGTCCTCAGCACCATCCACCTCAGCTGAGGACCACAGCAGCTCGGAGGATGACTCCCTTGTGGAGGCGGGTCTCAGCAGCCACCAAAGGCCAGCTAGTCTGTCTGGCCCCGCCACCACCACCACCACCACCGCCCTCCCATTGGCTCCCATTCCTGAGGTCCGTGGAGGCTCCTGTGCTCGGGAGTGTGTCTCCTTCGTGCCAGGCACTGCACCCCCTGCCCCTGTGTCCCCTGCTGCCCTGAGTGAGGAGTCTGTGTACCTCCTTCGGCAGCTCCATGTAGGGCAGACAGCAATGCTGAGTGTCCTCCATGCACACACCACTCTGTTGACACAGCTGGTGTCGTTCATGGAGGGCATCTCGACGGGTATGTCTGCCCTACAGAGGAGCAATAAGTCCATGGACTCCTCCCTGACGGCAGCCGTGTCCCTCCTCCAACAGTTCCTCACCCCTCCCACCTCTGCCCCATCCACACTTCCTGCCACCCTACCTGTCCAAAGCACATGCACACCTGCACAATCACCCAAGCACCCAGACACGAGCAGCACAGACACACCCAAGAGAAAGGCAAGACGTGCACACAAGCATCCTCAGGGGACTGATACCACACACACAGGGGATGGGGAACAGATACACACACAGGCATCCACAGTCACTCCGCAGTCCTCCAAATCCTCTCCCTCCAAGACCCCTTCCCTTGCCTCACCTGCAACCCCACCTACACAGCAGATCTTCGTGTGTGACCTCGGCCTCTTCCCCTCCGATCCTGCTGATCCAGCATACCGGGGGAAGAGGAAGTCCACCCACACAGAGGGGAGTGCCCCTCGCCCCCGGACACCCTCCCCCAGGTGCAGGCAGACACAGGACCCCATTCGGAAGTCCCCCCGGACTAGGAAGAGCAAGACCCCACCACCACCACCACGCAGCTCCACCACCCAGTCTCTCTCCTCCATCCCCCAGGCCACCACTCCACAGGTTCCCCCGCCACACCCTGCCCCAGGTTCCCCCACACACCGATACCGCATCCCTAGACTGCTTAGGCCCTCCCCCCTTGCCACTTGCTCTTCCACCCCCAACCCAGACGCTCTGCCTGTTAGTGCCACTGGTGTGGAGACTGGGTCCCCCCCCTCTGTCCTGCCTACCTCATCTGCCCACCCTTCCACTCCCTTGGAGTCATGCCCTGCAGTGGAGTCCACAACCACCCCGTCTGACTCGGGCACTGTAGTGGGGACCCAGTCCACTACATCAGACCAGCCCACTGCAGTGGTTGCAGCACCCACACCAACTGACTTGTGTACCACAGTGGTGCCGGCCCCCCTGAGTCAGACACCTCCACTGCAGTTGCCGGTGACACTCCTGCACCCACCACCCCTTCACTGCCTCACTCTGCCATCCCCTGATCCTGTCCATGCGGTGCCTGGCCTGCCCCTTGTATGCCCCTCCAAGGGGGATGTCCCCTGTCCGTACCAGTGCAGGCAAGCAATGGGTGACCAGTTGTCACTTATCACCCTGTTGGGACTGTGATTTTGGACTGGCCATTGGCCTTAGTTTCCTTTGGACTTCAGAGTTTTCCTTGACATTTGCTGAATAAAGCCTCTTTTTGTTTAATTGTGGGTTTTCTTTTGATGTACATGATGTGGATGAGTAGCATCCAGCATTTGCAGTTGTAATAGTGTTCATATCAGGAAAATGAAGTGTTGCTGTGATGGACTCCATGTGGTCCATGGGATATGTGTCCTGTTGTAGTCTGGATCTATGGCATCCTTTGCTGCAGTCTGAGGGTGTAATGTTCAGCATTTGACACAGGGATGTACGTTTAGCATTTGTAAATGAACATCTTTGTCTTACACTGATGCACATCTGGTGGGCTTACCACTGTTCAATGTTCCGATTTCCCTGACTGTGTGCCCAGCTCCACTGGACATGCAGTTTTGCACATCAATGTCGAAGGACTCATCTGTGTATACAGTGCAACTTGCTTGACACGTGTTTTGGGTGTATGCAGATGACTGACGTGACACTCCCGTACCCAGGCTGATGTGAGCAGAGCCTTCTGTGTGTTGTAGTGTTGACTCACTGACGGAGTGTTCTGCTGACATGTTTGGGTCGTGCACAGACAAGGTTTGGCACAGCGGACCTTCCACAGGAGTGGAGTGCCCTCATGGCAGTGTGTAATCCGGTGACATTGCGTGGGCCTGTGTTGTGTGTTGTGTAAGCATGTCTGTGCGTGTTCCCTTCCCTTTTCCTACACAGGCTGTGTCCCTAGGGATGTTCCTGTTTGTGACGCTTGCTGAGTTGTTCTGTGTTCATCCAGCATCTTGGACCTGGTTTCTCCGTAATGTGGGTGCATGGCAAACTAATGTTCATGAGGTTGTCATCCCAGGTTGTCTTTGTTGTCAGGGCTGGGGATGTGGTCAAACGCAGATGGGACACATTCAGGATTCCCCTTGGCACTTGTTGTTTACACAAGTCATGTGATTTACAGTTTGTGGTAGCTTTCAGTGATTGTGACACGTTGTGTGTGTGACTGCTGCCACTCCTCAGGGTCAGAGCTGCAATGTTGGAAGTTGTGTATGTGTGTTCTTAATGTGTCACCTTGGCTTCTTCGTTGGTGTGTGACTATGGCCAGGATCCCATTGATTGTGGTGGATTTCACATCATGCCCATGTACAGCGTACTGTGCTGTGTGTCAGACATTGACGAGTCTTGTTGACTGGCCATGTGTGATGGCTTTCTGCACCTTAGTTCCCACCACCACCCCTGGTATTGTCATGGGTGCATGTGCAATGTCACCAGTCCATGTGAGCTTCACTGCTGCACATTGGTGGAAATCAGGGTGTGTGGTGTTGAGTGTGTGCAAATGTGAGTTGTTGCACGGCTAGACCCCTACCTCCATATTGGCCTTGGCTGGCAGGCCGTGCTGATTGATTAGAGCTTGTGTAGGTGTGATGGTAGTTTGTTGCTCAGGACACATGGCTGTGGTTCACAGTGTGAACGACATCTACCTTTGTCATCACAGTGGGATTATCATGCAGGCTAGTGTCAGCACAATGTGGGGTCCCTGGGGGTAGTGCTGTGGTGGGTCTGTCTCTTGCTGTGTTAGTTGCTGTTCCTACAAGCTTGTGTGACATGTGTAATTTGGGCTCCCTCTCATCTAACAATGCCTGATTGCCCACATAGGGGTATCCGATCCATGAGTAACTTTTGTATGGCACTGTATACACATCTGTGTGGTTGGAATTCAGGCCTCCTCATGTGTTGTGTGGTTGCCTGGGGACACTGGCACACCCCCCCATCACCCGTTGTGTTTGATATGCAGTGTGAGTCTGCCTGTTTGTGTTTGTGCCTTAGCACCACTGCATTGGCATATCTTGAGTGTGCCATTGGCTGTATGTTGTTTGGTGGCTTTCCCCTGCTGTCCCTGGGACTCCTAAGTCATCAGTCAGCACAATAATCATGGTTTGTATGTCCCATTGCTGCCATGGTATGGTATTTGTTCACCTCACATCTACAGTCTCCACAGGATATCTACATTTGTGTGTCCATTGGTGCAGATATGTGGGTCAGCATTATGATGGTCACTTCTGTCATTGTGTTATTTGTGAATGTTGACAATGTGGGACCCCATGGGTGATGTTTGTATGCACATGGCCAAAACGATGTTTCAGTGACACTGCACTGTTTGCCTTGACCAATCTATGTTGCTATGGGACACAAGCACTACTATGCCACTGATGTGTTTGTTGTTGTGTGACCAGGATTCACCCATGCAGTTTGGCTTTGGCAGCTTTTACCATGACTACACTTACCTTATGATCACTGTGGTGATGGTGCTTTCGGCCCCATTGCCACACTGTTCAAAAGGTGCATCAGCTATGGACCCCATACTTACCTTTTGGTCACTGTGGTGATGGTGCTTTCGGCCCCATTGCCACACTGTTCAAAAAGTGCATCAGCTATGGACACCACACTTCCCTTTTGGTCACTGTGGTGATGGGGCTTTAGGCCCCATTGCCACACTGTTAAAAAAGTGCATCAGCTATGGACACCACACTTCCCTTTTGGTCACTGTGGTGATGGGGCTTTAGGCCCCATTGCCACACTGTTCAAAAAGTGCATCAGCTATGGACACCACACTTCCCTTTTGGTCACTGTGGTGATGGGGCTTTAGGCCCCATTGCCACACTGTTCAAAAATGTGCATCAGCTATGGACACCACACTTCCCTTTTGGTCACTGTGGTGATGGGGCTTTAGGCCCCATTGCCACACTGTTCAAAAAGTGCATCAGCTATGGACACCACACTTCCTTTTGGTCACTGTGGTGATGGGGCTTTAGGCCCCATTGCCACATTGTTCAAAAAGTGCATCAGCTATGGACCCCACACTTACCTTTTGGTCACTGTGGTGATGGGGCGTTCGAGCCCATTGCCACAGTGGCCATGGTCGGCTTGCATTGTGGAGGCCACACACATTTATGTGTGACACATGTGATAGGGGTCACATTGTATGTTCAATGTCATGTTCAGTCTTGTAGGCATTTGACACAGACTACACACGCTTGTCAGGGTGTTGGGGGGGATGTAATTTTCTGTCATTCCTTATGTGGGAGTATGCTGGTTGTGTCATGCATTACCCGTCCTATGAGTAGGGGTGGTGTTAGTGGTAGGCATCCATCCCCCCATGAGTGGGGATGGTAGTAGGGACAGGCATCCAGCCCCCCCTGAGTAGGGGTGGTGGTGGTGGCAGGCATCCAGGCCCCCCTGAGTAGGGGTGGTAGTAGTGGCAGGCATCCAGCCACCTAAGGGTGGGTATGGTAGTAGTGACAGGCATCCAGGCCCCCTGGATAGTGGTGGTGGTAGTGGCAGGCATCCATCCCCCTAAGGATGGGGATGGTAGTAGTGACAGGCATCCAGCCCCCTGGATAGGGGTGGTGGTAGTGGCAGGCATCCATCCCCCTAAGGGTGGGGATGGTAGTAGTGACAGGCATCCAGGCACCCATGATTAGGGGTGGTGGTAGTGACAGGCATCCAGGCCCCCTGAGTAGGGGTGGTAGTAGTGGCAGGCATCCAGCCCCCTAAGGGTGGGTATGGTAGTAGTGACAGGCATCCAGGCCCCCTGGATAGTGGTGGTGGTAGTGGCAGGCATCCATCCCCCTAAGGATGGGGATGGTAGTAGTGACAGGCATCCAGCCCCCCTGGATAGGGGTGGTGGTAGTGGCAGGCATCCATCCCCCTAAGGGTGGGGATGGTAGTAGTGACAGGCATCCATGCCCCCCCGAGTAGGGGTGGTGGTATGACAGGCATCCAGGCCCCCCTGAGTAGGGGTGGTAGTAGTGGCAGGCATCCAGCCCCCTAAGGGTGGGTATGGTAGTAGTGACAGGCATCCAGGCCCCCCTGAGTAGGGGTGGTGGCAGTGGCAGGCATCCATCCCCCTAAGGATGGGGATGGTAGTAGTGACAGGCATCCATGCCCCCCTGAGTAGGGGTGGTGGTAGTGACAGGCATCCAGGCCCCCCTGAGTAGGGGTGGTGGTAGTGGCAGGCATCCATCCCCCTAAGGGTGGGGATGGTAGTAGTGACAGGCATCCAGCCCCCCCTGGATAGGGGTGGTGGTAGTGGCAGGCATCCATCCCCCTAAGGATGGGGATGGTAGTAGTGACAGGCATCCAGCCCCCCCTGAGTAGGGGTGGTGGTGGTGGCAGGCATCCAGGCCCCCCTGAGTAGGGGTGGTGGTAGTGGCAGGCATCCATCCCCCTAAGGGTGGGGATGGTAGTAGTGACAGGCATCCAGGCACCCATGATTAGGGGTGGTGGTAGTGGTAGGCATCCATCCCCCCATGAGTGGGGATGGTAGTAGTGACAGGCATCCAGCCCCCCATGAGTGGGGATGGTAGTAGTGAAAGGCATCCAGCACCCCCCTGGATAGTGGTGGTGGTAGTGGCAGGCATCCATCCCCCTAAGGGTGCGGATGGTAGTAGTGACAGGCATCCAGCCCCCCCTGGATAGGGGTGGTGGTAGTGGCAGGCATCCATCCCCCTAAGGATGGGGATGGTAGTAGTGACAGGCATCCATGCCCCCCCGAGTAGGGGTGGTGGTAGTGACAGGCATCCAAGCCCCCCTGAGTAGGGGTGGTAGTAGTGGCAGGCATCCAGCCCCCTAAGGGTGGGTATGGTAGTAGTGACAGGCATCCAGGCCCCCCTGGATAGTGGTGGTGGTAGTGGTAGGCATCCAGCCCCCCCTGAGTAGGGGTGGTGGTGGTGGCAGGCATCTAGCCACCCATGAGTAGGGGTGGTGGTAGGGTGGTGTTGGTGGTAGGCATCCATCCCCCTATGGGTGTGTATGGCATTGGTGTTGGCCATCCCACCCCTATGGTTCTGCTGTTGCTTGTGTACGTCATTTGTGCATCCCTATGTGTGTGTGTGACATATTTCGGGTACGTGTAGTTTGTTTGTATTGTTGGTGTTTGACTTACCGTCTGCGCCGTACGCGTCCGTGCCGGTCCCGGTAATAGATGTAGAGTATAGGTAGGACCTGCGCAATGGGATTCATGCTTGGATCGTCTCGTTCGGGTTTCTCGTGTCTTCGAGTCGTACTCGTCGCTGGCTTGTTCGTCTCGTAGCCGTGGATCGTCTTGTGGCGCACAATGGAGCTTATGTACGGCTCACCCGGATGCTCAAACATGCCGGACGTAGCGATGGGTTCGGCGCGTACGGAATGCGCATCGTACTAGTCCGGCCGGAAGGTGCTGTGTATTTGCTTCCGTGCGGCTCAAATCAGCGTTTACGGATCCGGCTCGGGCGGGGAACAGGAGCTGGATTGGGTGAGTACGGCTCGTTCGGAAACTGGGTTGTTATACGCATCGTACTTGTTCGTCCGGACGAGTGTACGATTCGGTCGGGAAACACGCATTCGGCTTGTATTTTTTCCGGACGAATACTGTTAGGTGCGCTTCCGGCCGGGATCGGAATCGACCCCACAGTAATACAGTGAAGACACCACAAAAGGACTCCACACCGGTTTAGAAAAATAGCCAATATTTATCTGATTAAAACAAGTCCAAAATGATAAAAATCCAACATACACAACTCAAGATATGAATTTTCAAAGTTAAATAAAGTAATAGTTCTTAGAAATCAACAGTTGCGCTTGACCAGGACCAGGACCGTAGATGCATCAAAATCAAAGATGATGAGTTGTGCATGGGAGGCAAAGTATCGAAAAAACAGGCGATGCCTTCGTTCCTTACTGCTATGCAGGTCGCTGGTGTGTTGGTGCTCGGGGGACAGTGCATTGCGCAGAGGAAGTGATGCACCGCTTTAGACTGTGATGTGTTGGTTCCTTCAGGCGGTGCACAGTTTTTGAGCAATTAATGCCCGGTGACGATGCTTGGCTCAGGGGAGATGATGCGTAGTTGGCGGGCACGATACCTCGGTTCCTTACTGCAGTGTGGTGCCTTTGACGAAAGCTGTGCTCAGGAATGATGCATCGATAATGCATCGAAAGTCAAGTCGGACTGCATTGATACCACAGGGTTGAAACAGGTGCTGCTACCGGCTTTGGTGATGTGGTGCTTGAGACTCACGCAGTGGTGGTTCATCGGAGGCGCAGCGAGGAAAAGTCTGGGCCTCATTGCATCGAGCGGGTACCACTCTTTAGTGCAGGAAGTGGCGATGTGCCAAGTTTTGCGATGATACGCCGGTTCCGAAATGACCTTTGGATTCGATACATTGATTTTCTTCTCTTCAGCACCAGAACTCCCTCCCAAGGGCCCGGGAACTGGATTTGGAGCCACTTGGCAGAGTAGGACTCTCAGCAGAGTAGCCCAGGTGTTTGGTGTATGAAGTTTTTGATAGCCCTGTGACTTCCAACAGGAGCAGGATTGGCTCCTCACGTGGGCGGAGGAGCGTCGCCCCACTGCTTTCTCGCAGTGTGAGAAGCAGAAACATAAAATGGTATTATCAATACCATTTTATGTTTCTACTTCTCGCACTGCGAGAAAGCAGAAGGGTTTGGTTGGGGGCGGGCAGTCCTGCTCCAGGGGAGGAGTGGCTTGCCCACTGTTGTGGGGGCTGACCGAGAGGACGCCTGTAGAGAGAACCGATGGGAGCGCTGAAGTCAGACAAAAGTCACAAGTAGGCCCTCCCACCCTCGCCCTCCCATGGAGTATAGAGGATAGTATTTCAGGAATCTGTCACAGTGGTACTACACCAGACGGGCGATTTTATTTTATTTATCTTTTATCCCCGTCCCCAGATTAGCAGCTCCTTTTTGCATTAGAGGCAAAAAGGATAAACCCATTTGGTCCTGACGAATGCGACGTACCCTACGGGGACACTAACGCAGAAACATGTTGACCACACTTAATACGGTGAAGGGAGAATAATGTCCCAGATCACCGTACACCTATTTTAATACCATACATCTGTTCCCTGAATAAAACACAGTTGAGTGACAGGTGTGATGGTTTTTAAATCACCTTTCACTTTCACACGGCCATCACTTAGTTGTAGAAGTGCATCCCTGTCTCCAGGTGTATGCCCGCCCTCTATCAAACGAAGTTTTTAGAGGGCGAGGACAGCCTATGATGAAGCATGACACCGGGCGGTGTGTGAGGCCAGTCCGAAACTTTTTATGAGATGCCCCCACTGGTGTTGCATCTCAGCATAATTCTGTAGGAAACTGTAGGAACCCACGTGAGGGGCAGCCTTTTTGTGTTTGCAGTTAAAAACAGCACACACAGACACTGCAGTGGCAGGCCTGAGACATGTTTGCAGGCCTACTTGTGTGGGTGGCACAATCAGTGCTGCAAGCCCACTATGAGCATTTGACTTACAGGCCCTGGGCACACCTAGTGCACTGTACTAGTGACTTACCAGTAAATCAAATAGGCCAATCATGGAGAAACCAAATACCATTACATTTTAGACAGGGAGCACTTGCACTTTAGCACTGGTCAGCAGTGGTAAAGTACCCAGTGTCTAAAGCCAGCAAACAGTCAAAAACAGGAGGTCAGAGGCAAAAAAACAGGGGCAACCATGCCAAAAGATGCCAGGTCTAACACATATAAATTAGTTGTGACACATTTTTGCAAAATGCCTTATTTGCCTTATTAGTTAACATGGATTCTGCTCTGTTGCTATTCATTTCACTCCTGCACAGTCCGCCTCCCATGTTGTCCCTTTGCAAATCTTCTCTCCCCACATGCTCAATAGAGAGCAAAGATAAAAAGTAATAGAACGTGTTCTTAGTGTGCATGTATTGTGAATGAATCCTTGAGTGTTCCTAAACTGCAACATGTATCCATATTCCTTCTGCTGTAGTTCCATTGCTGGGCCTAGGAATATTCAGTTGTGTATTGCTTATTTTTTATAATGTTTCATATTATTGTGCGCATCTCTGAATAGCAACAGTGCAGAAACTGCTCGCCATTTCCTTAAAAGTGGGTTAGTATTATAAGTATTATAATGACGTGCTGGGTTCTGATTTGCCTAATGCTTGCTACTTTTGAACATGCCACTATGAGACTGTGTTTTCTCCTAATTTCATATGAAAGAATTATGTATGAGAACCCCTTGATAGTGGGGGTGAGCCAGAAGACATTCCTATTCCACTAGAGACTCTGGGCCTGATTACGTGTATGGCAGTCCAGAGACTGCCGTACACATGGTGGCGGTCTGTATCGTGACCTCAGCGGTCCGACCGCCATATTACGAGATATGCGGTTACATAGACGAAAGACCGCCGGGTCCCACCGCAACCACCAGTCAAATCCGACCACGGAATAGGCCAATGAGTCTGTCGGAGGCTCAGACCACCAGTGAAACCGCCGGTCGTATTACGAGTTACCTTACAGCCGGCGGGACTGTTCCGGTCCAATCACCACATCTGAGCTGGCGGAAAAGGAGCTATATAAGGGCAAAACTCACCTGTGTACATCCTATGCTACAATGGAGCCAATCGTACACGTCCTACTGCTGCTGTGCCTGCTTGATCATTTCCAAAATCCACATCGTCATGGACACAACCAACGGTAAGTCATACTACTACCTGTTTCCATAGACTCCTCAGCAAAATGATGTTCCGCCATGGACCTTGCAAGGGTGTTGGGGTGACTTGGTCAAATATATTTACTGGGGCAATATGTGGGATTCATTTAAATGTATTACCCAAATACATCTGTTTGATTCGCTGTGTCCCCAAATCACTGTTTACAGCACATGTACATTATACACAAATGGACATGTGTTGACAACTCATAATCAGTGATAGTGATGTGTGTATTATAGTGTGTCACACAACAGCACCTCCTCATCAATATCACACCTATCAATCTCCCTAACCCCTCACATTGAACACATCCTAGGTCCTGTTGTGATATTAAGTAGACTACCGTCTGGATGTGTCATTAAACTGAAACACACCCTCTCTGCCGAAACTCTGTTTTGGACTCTCACACATCGCCCACATGAAAAGGCAATGTTAGTAAATGGGATTTCAAAGAATCAGTGCGAGAAGCATTCTGAAGACACAATGGAAACACTCTGCAGAATAGGTAGACCTCTATCATGGGGATCCCTGAAAGGCTGGGGCACAGTACATTTTTGCACATGCCTGAAAAGCTCAATGTGCACAGGACCTGTGAATTTAAGTATATCAGGGACAACCAATAGCATAACCAAGTGCCATGCATGTGTAGGTAATGTGTAAGTGCAAGTCATGAAAGCAAGCACAGCATTAACAGCATTTGTCACACATCAACATAAAGTAGGTGTAAGGTACACACTGGAAAATGGACACATTTCCATACAAAAGTCCACAAATGTATGACAATTTAACACCATCCATGTGTGGATAAACAAATATCTACATTGAACACTACAAAAACATATCCAACCTACATCATAGGGGGAGGTGCAACCTAAATGATGTAGACAGTGGCCAGGCCAAGCTGAAATACATACCTAATAACATGTCACCCAATTCAAAGTCTGCCCCATTTGCTATTTCATCTCACATGTATATCCATCCAACATCTCCCCTTGTTCTGTGTAACTACAGCAGTGGGTCCAAGGTCAGATCATACTTACCACTTCAACTGGATCAGCAATCAGGGCTGAAACAAACACAACTGTAGTCACACATCACTAACTATACAATAACATCAGAATAATTAGAAAAGTAATGGTAGGACTAATGTCGTCCAAACTGTGTGAACGTTTTTAATGAATGGATGAAAAAAATCATCAAATCCAACAAAGGCCAATGGCCTGTCCATAATTGTAAACCTGTTCCTCAGCACAATGTTGTGCCAACTCACTTGCCCTTTCTGACATTGCCAGGGAACCTCGTCAAAAAGGGGCATTCATTGGGCATAGCAGGCACCTCGAAGATAGTACTGGGGGGGGGGGTTAGGGAGGGGTGGATTTAGTATTGGGAAACATTTTCTTGGATTTTTTGGGGGTTTTGGGCTGGGCTCAGTGGGGTGGGGATCTGGTTTCTCTGGGGTGGAGTGGGATGTGAGAGGGATGGGTTAGCCTTTTGGAGTTTTTTTGTCTTTTTTTGTTTTCGGCTGGGTTTGCTGAGAGGTGTTTGGTGGGCACGCCCTCTTTCTCCACCACTCTGCAAATGTGCCTCCTGGCGCACGATTAGTTGGGGGAAGAAGTTCCCTTGGCTCTTGAGGGTCCTTGAGAGCCAACTACCTCTCCTGTCACCTCCAGTAAGACCCACAAAGCTGGATTGCTGAGAGGTTGTCAGAGGCCAGGCCCCCTTTCTCTACCACTCTGCAAACGATCCTCATAGCACACTACTGGTTAGTGGAAGTAGTCCATTGTAGTCCTTTAGTCCTGAGGCCCTCAGGAATAAAGTTGAATTCATTCCCCAACCAGAAGCACGCCAGGAGGAGCATTTGCAGAGTGGTGGAGAAAAGGGGCATGGCCTTCAAGTCCTCTCAGCAATCCTGCTGTCTGGGACTTACTGGAGATACCAAAAGGACTTATTGGCCCTAAAAGACCCTCAGCATTCAAGGGGATTTAATTCCCCAACCACTACTACGTCAGCAGGCGTGTTTGCAGAGTGGTGGTGAAGGGGGCGTGGACTCCGGAGACTAGCCCAAGTTCTTTTTTTTTTTTTATTAAATATTTTTCTTAGGGAAGGGGGACTGCATAGCCTCCCTTTCCTCACCCAGGATTTTGGCCCATCCCCCGGGACCAGTCACTCATGAAATGGGGAGGGGGGCCATGCGGCCTCCCTCCCTGGGCCGATTACGGCCCCAGGAACCCCATCCCCCAAGGGCCTTTGCATTTTTTTATTTTATTAAAAAAAAGGATGAGGGGCCGCTTGGCCTCCCTTCTCTTGGCCAATTTTGGCCTCGGGGATGTCATTCCCCGCGGCCCGCCCCTTATTTTATATTTTTTTACATAGAAGGGGAGTCGCACGGCTCCACTCCTGAGGCCAATTTCGGCCCTGGAGACCTCTTCCCCCGGGGCCAGGCCTTTATTTATGTTTTTAAAAAATTGGAGGGGGAACCGCCCGGCCCCCCTCTCCAGCCCTATTTTGGCCCCCGTGACCCGATCCCCCGAGGCCAGGCCTTCATAAAAATAGGGAGGGGGGCCTGCGCCCCCAATTCCCGAGGCATGGCCAACTCGTTGGGGGCTGTGGGGGATCCTGAAGGCCCCCACGGTACCTGCCGTCTCCCCGCCTCCTGCGGCAGCCGACATTGCTTTTGCACAAAGGGAGCTGCTAGCATGCAAAATTGATCAATTAACATTGAACCGAGTCACAAGAAAAAAGGTGAAAAAACAAGAAAAGGGTGCAGGGTAGAAACACACTGACCCCCAAGGACCGTTCAGGGGGTCCCGCAGGGACCCCATCCCCCCCGGGGGGGAAAGGGTCCACAAATCCTGCTGAAATCCTGCTGAAATTTAAAAAAAAATGAAGCACGGTCTCCTGTGCTTCGTTTAATTAGGCCCCCGGGTGGGCCAGGTCCCGGGGGCAATTGAATTAATGATGCGGGGGAAATGTGACCTCCCTGCAGCCCCGGGGACTGCCACCTCCCAGGGGCTATGTAGATAATAGAGTGCGTTTGGGGCTCCAGCCCCCCACGCAGCCCCGGGTACCGCAACCTCCCTGGGGCTAATGTATTGTAAGGTGGGCTAGTTGGCCCCCTTGGACCCTGAAGAGGCAAGGGGACTTCATCCCCCAAATAGTAGTGCGCCAGGAGGTGCGTTTGCAGAGTGGTGTAGAAAGGGGCATGGCCACCTCTCAGCAATCCCACTGTGTGGTGTTTACTGGAGGTAACTGGAGGAGTAGATAACTATAACGGCAACATTTCTCTGGTTTTGTACGAGTGAAATGTCAGCCTAACTATAACGTTCCTGTAACCATTGTTTTTTTCCGTGAATATATATGAATGAATATGCATTTCTAGAGCGCATGGCTACCATAAGGCCTCCCAGCGCTAAAAGGCAGTAACATCACCGTGCAATGGTCAGGAATCATGAAAACAGAAAAGTTTTCAGAAATTTACGAAAAGCCAAATAGTTATCCTCCAGGCGTATGTAATTAGGAAGTTGGTTCCAGCACTTTGCCGCGGTGTATGCAAACATACGTCCACCGCTCCGTGATCTATATATCCTGGGAGCTACTGCTAGATGTTTATTCTCAGAGCGGAGAGATCTCTTAGGAAGGTAAGGGGATATGATGGATCGAAGGATCGGTGGGCCCTCAGTCGAGAAAGTTCTATGGACAATGCATAGTGCCTTGAACTGAATTCGTTCCACAACTGGGAGCCAGTGAAGAGAGGCAATGTGTGGTCTTGCGGATACCCAGTTAGGGACCCGCATAAGTAGGCGGGCTGCACAGTTTTGTACCGTTTGTAAAATTTTAATGGTTGAGCATGGAGAGCCTAAGTACAGCACATTAGCATAATCCAGTCTGGAGAGGATCAGTGCTTGTACCAGCAGTTTTCTTGCAATGAAAGGCAGCAGAGGGAGAATTTTTCTAATCATCCTCAGGATCCCATAACAGGTACCTGCCACCTTCCGCGCCTGCTCCTTGAAATTAAGATTATGGTCCAGCCATACACCAAGACTTTTAATCTGATCCTTAGGAGGTGGCATTGGACCTAAGCATCTCGGCCAGAATAGGTTGCCATCTTTGGGTGAAGTATTACCCAAAAACATCCACTCCGTTTTTGCCCCATTAAGTTTTAAAAAGAGCCATCCATCCATGCGGAGACCTTCTCCAAACAGTTGGCCAGATTAATTTTCACATTATCAGATTGGTTCAATGACACAATCAGCTGGGTGTCGTCTGCGTAAGTGACAATCTGGATACCAAAAGGTTCTACAATCTTGGCAAGGGGGCTCATGTAGACATTAAAAAGCGTGGGGCTCAGGGAGGAGCCCTGAGGCACCCCGCATCTCAGAGGCATACTTTCAGAAATAGAGTTATCCTCGAATACTTGAAAAGATCTATTGTCCAAGAAGGACTCAAGCCACTTTAGTGCAGTTCCAGTCACTCCAACCTCTCTGAGTCTCACAATCAATAGTTGATGGTTAACCGTGTCGAAGGCTGCGCTAAGATCAAGCAGAACAATCGCCACAGAACCACCAACGTCTAGAATTTTTCTGGTTTCTTCAACCACCGCCAGCAGGGCAGTTTCCGTGCCTTGTTTAGGTCTGAAACCAGTTTGAGAGGCGTGGAGGCATTCATTCTTCTCAAGAAAGGCGGAGAGTACGCAATTAACATATTTTTCACCTATTTTTGAGATCCCTGGCAGAAGTGAAATTGGTCGATAATTTACAAATACTTCTGGGTCCAGACTCGTTTTTTTTAAAAGGGCTTTAACCCTAGCCTGTTTCCAAAGAGAGGGAACAGATCCAGAGGAGAGTGATAAATTAACAAGGTCCAATATGGTTATAGCCACCGAGTCAGTGACCTGACAGAGGATAGTGGGGGGAACCACATCACTGGGAGAACCAGATTTCAGTTGGATCAAATAGTTTTTTAGGGATTTTAAATCCAAGGGAGGAATTATTTCAAGGCGGGGAACTGTGATTAGTATTTGATCGTCCAAATGCGGAATGTGTAAAGATGCTGAAATAGGGGGAAAAGTGGAGTAGATATCCTCAATTTTTTTTAAAAAGTACTTTGCCAAATTATTACATCGTCCCAGAGTATCATCAGATGGCAAAGGGGGAACGGGGGGATTGACGAGAGATTTCGCAATCTGAAAGATTTCGCGAGGGGAGTTGGATGCTAAAGTAATCTTTTTTTCATAGTACAATGATTGTGCAGTTCTAATTTCTAGTTTATAAGCTTTGATGGCCTCTCTATAATTAATTTTCTTAGCATGAGAGAAGTCTTCCCTCCAGCTTCTTTCCAGACGTTTGCATTTTTGCTTCAGCTCTCTAAGCTGGGGGGAGTACCATGCGATACTTTTAAGGCCCTTTTTTTTTGTCATCCACTTTTTTGGGATCAACTGATCTAAGGAGGAGTCAATCCAGTTGTTGAACTTGCTGTTTGCAGTTTCCGGGTCACCCTCCAACACAGGTCTAGTGTTATCAAGGATTGATGCCCAAGACTCCAAGGAGAGTTTGGACCAGTTCCGACTCCAGTTTTTTATCGTTTCCGATGGCTGACTGCTGACTGGAGAGGTCCATGTGAAGGAGATCAGGTGATGGTCTGACCACGGTATAGGGAGGGGTTTTCCAACTTCGAGTTTGTCGATGTTGGAGAAAACCGGGTCGAGAAGATGTCCTTTCTGATGAGTGGGGCCAGTCACTTTCAAACTTAGTGATAACGCACCCAAACTATCAATTACTTCTTCTGCAGCGGGTTTATCCATTTCATCAAAATGGATGTTAAAATCACCCAGTACAGAGAAGTTAGGGAGGGAGCTCACTGATTTAGCGATAACTTCTGAGAGATCACTGCAAAAATGGCCAATGGTTCCTGGGGGCCGATATATTAAAACACCCGAGAAGGTACAGGTATGAGAAAGACCAAGTGAAAAGGAAAGACTTTCACAGTCAGGGATCACACTTGCTACCACACGACAATTAAATATGTCTTTATATATAATGGCCAAGCCCCCTCCTCGCGTTGATTCACGATCCTGCCTCTGAATCAAATATCCGGGAGGGAGTGCTTGGACTAGCACCGGATCTGAAGATTTTGTAAGCCATGTTTCGGTGAGAAACAGGGCATCTGGATCTTGTTCGACCAGTAAAAGCCGAAGTTCAATAGCATGTTTAGGCATCGACCGGCAATTCAGTAAACACATTTTAAAAATCGTTTGTGACGGACAAATGTTAATAATTGGGAACGTGGTCAGGGAGCCTAGCTCAAAAGGGCAATGAGGACATTTATTCCTCATATCTATAGGCTCAATGGAATGCCTACATTTATGTGACACCAATTCTCTGAGGTCATACAGCTCCTCTGAAGTATATTGGAGCTTGCCTCTCCACGGGGATCCAGGGGGTCTGGCCCCTGGGCCCGGTTGGGCGCGGACGGGCGCAGACGGGCTTGCCTTAGGCGCGCCTTCGGCGCGCCAGCGGCGCGCCCACTGCGCGCGGCCGCGTCATCCACCCTTAAGAACTCTGGGTAATGCGGATGCGGTCGCAACTAGCCCGCTAACCTGTAAAGATCGTGCCCGCTCTATGGTGTTCCCTCCCGGAGCATTAAACACAGCTCCGCCCCCCATATATGTGTGTGTTTATATTAGTATATTTTTATATATAGTGTTACATATTATTTACATTTATTCAATTTACATTATTTAATGTTTTACATCAAAATATTTAAGGTTTATAATTTTAAACTATATGTATATTAAAAAACGATACTTTTGTATGTTTTTTAACGATTTTAGTGTGAAATGATTTTTTTTTCTGTATTTTTGTACTTACCATTATAAGTGTAGGGAAATGATCTTTTTGTAATCAATATTTTTGACAAGATATTTCTGTATTTCGGTATTGTTGTGTTCGATATTGTGTCAATGATCCCCATCTTCTTTACCCTCCTCCTGCCCTCACCCTTTTAGGTCTTGCATTAGCCAAGATTTTTTGATTTTTACTAAACCTATATGTATAATCTACTTACTCATAGGGGCTTTCAGCAAGACCTTTTGACTTTTATTAAAATTACATGTATAATTTACATTCTCATAGCCTTTATCTCCATTAATTTATTGAGATTGCTAATGGATCTGCATATTGGAAATACAGCAACAGTGAAATACGGAAGTAAGGCCGAATGCACGTCCATGTTTGCAATACATACTGGTGTCTGGAAGGGTTGAGTTCCAGACATTCAGGATTTATGGAAAACCAATAGAGCAGGTTAAAACCTTTGACTATTTGGGCATCCGGATTGATGGCCTGATTCGCTGAGGCGCCCAAGCAGCCAAGTCCAAAGTATTACTGTCTCAACAGGCAGGAGTGATATGGAGATTAGCAAATAATTGCAAAAATTGCCTAAATAAGCCTGCACTAACTATGTATATAACAAAAGCTGTGGCGGCAAGCTCTTATGGCACTGAAATATGTTTTCACACAAATGTGCAGGCTTTACAGAATTTGGAAAATTCCTTCTTAAGACGATTATTACATGTGGGTCCAGAAACCCCAATGGTAATACTCAAAGCTGAGCTGGGAATAACATCTGTGGAGGACTTTATTGCCTTTCAATCAATCATCTCGGATTTGTAGAGCATGGCTAATCACCCGAGAGGGTATCCAGGCCCTAGGTTTGTGCTGTGATAAGTCGAAAAGCCAGGTCTTGAGTCCCTTTCTGAATTCTGGTAGAGTGAATGATGTTGAAAGGTGTTCCAGGACTTGGTGGTGAGGTAGGGGAAGGATCGTCCCACTGTAGCTTCAGCGGATGTGGGGAGTGTGTGCAAGGGTGATGGAGGCGGAGCTCAGGTGTCTGAAGGGTTGGTGGACGTTCAGGCAGTTGCTGATATATGCTTGTCCTTGGTCATGGAGGGCCTTGTAGGCATGTATCAGCATCTTGAATTGGCATCTCCCCTGGATGGGGAGCCAGTGGAGAATCCTGAGGTGATGTGGGTCCATTTGGGGAGGTTGAGGATGAGTCTGGCCTCTGAGTCTGGAGTCTCTTCAGGAGTTGGGTGGTGATTCCTGCATAGAGCGCGTTGCCGTAGTTGAGTTGGCTGGTGACTAGGGCTTGAGTGACGGTTTTCCTGGTGCTGACAGGGAGCCATCTGAAGATCTTTTGGAGCATGCGGAGGATGTGGAAGCAGGCGGAGGAGACTGCATTGATCTGTGATTTCATTATAAGTTTGCTGTCCAGGATGAATCCAAGGTTGCAGGCTCGGTCTTTTGGTGTGGGTGTATGCCCGAGTTCAGAGGGCCACCAGGCGTCATCCCACCGGAAGGTGCTGTTACCAAAAATCAGCACTTCCTTCTTGTCCGTGTTGAGCTGTAGGCAGTTGGTCTTGACCCAGTCGGTGACACTCATCATGCAGTTGAGGAAGCTGGTCCTAGTGGTGGAGGGGTCTTTCATCCTATAGGCTACTGAATTTGAGTCTACTCCAGCCCTCACAGAGTTCCGGAAAACCCTGAAGGATCTCCTGAGAAGTCAGAATTGCAGCAGTCTACATTGGTTTAAACATGCTGAGCACATTCTTAGGTCAGTATACTGCTCAGACCTATGGAGCAATCCAGACATGATGAACAGAGCCACAGTACAAATGGTGAAAAATAAATATTGGATTTTATGTGGTGAAAACATGAGGCTAAGGAAAGTGCCCTATTTATAAAATATCTGGTTTAAAAGCCCGAACCTCGTGGCAGCTATTCCTTGAATTGATAATTCCACCTAAGAAAAGGGCTCTATATTTCAGGTGCAGAATAGGAACCTCACAGGTTTAGTTCTTCATGAAATCCTGGTCCAAGGTCTCCGGGTCGTGAGTAGACACGTCCTGCTGCCCCCTGGGAGGCCAAGAAACACTTATGCACTTTATGCTTCTTTGTGCCACATCATTAGCCGCCCGAAGGTTTTATCTTCATCCTCTGTTCCTAAAATACAATACGAGGAACTATAAGGATGCTTTAACACTTTGCTATAGAACAGATTGGTCTGAAATGTATCAGGCTATAGAATTCTACATATATGCTGCTTGGATGACGAGAAGATTGGACAAAAATCAGAGGTGTGAGACTAATGACCATACCAAGCTGGGATAACAAGCAAGTTCATTCGCTAATATTATTTGGAACTAAACTGTTAATTTGAAAATCTGCACTTGCACGTTTCTACATGCAATAGTATTGTTTGATGATATAGCATGATTATATATTTCGATCCATATACGTTTCATTTTTCTAGCCGTTTTGCATATATTGATTATGAAAGGTTTTTAACTGGTATGGTATATCTGCTGACGAAGACTATCCTAGGTTCTATTTTACATGTGAGCGGCTGACCAGTATTAAATATTACATATAGGTGTCTAGGCAGGCTACCTAAGGTCATCACAGGCTCATCTTTGCCATGGATATATTACTGCCACGAACATGTTCATATGGATGCACCTTAATAGCTATTTGCACAGTTAAGGCCATTGAGATGGTTTGCAATATCTTAAGTTATGAAGTCTAGGGTTGGCTTATATGAGTATTGCATGTGGCACTTTACTAGCTTTTTGCATAGTTGAGGATATCAATAAACATTTTGTTTTTACGTTTTATCATTTTTGCAAAATAATTCAAGATGCCTTTTCTGCTTTTTAGTAGTCAAGTTACATCTATGTGTCTTTATGCTGACTAGGCGATACATTACTCATCCAAATATCATTTTGCTGCTAGTTGTTATTTTGTGTCTCCTGCCCAGAATTATTGCATTTTACTAGCTGTTGTTAAAGAGGATAACAGCCATAATAATTTCTTGGACCTTTCTTTTATGCTATCCTAATTAGGGAAGTAATTTACACTGACTATTAGCCCACTGAGGTTTATTATTCATTTGCTTATGCTGTAATTTAAAACGAATAATGTGCAGGAGGGAGGTATTTTATTAATAAGAAAACGTGTATAATGAAGTAATCGTTTATTAAATTTTGTATCACAGGTGTTTTTTTGTATTATTTTAATGCATTACATGTACTCAGGAAACTTGCAATTTGTTAGTTTTATGTATGTCTTTATTGTAAAGCTGAAACAATAAACAATAAACGATAAGTGATATAGATCTTGCAGCCAGCCCTTGTCATCCATTCATCTGTTATTGTGTCAGTCACATTTCTCTTCTGCACATCAAAGCATAAAGCACAAGGCAATGGGTCAGCCCATGCCACCCATTGGCTAACGCCACTATGAAGGATGGCATTTTGCCCTTTCACAGCAAGCACATCATTCATACATAAATAAGCCCTCTTCAGTGCCAGGGTTTACTATGGTAATTGGCAATGTGCACGTTTCAAGACAAAAACATATTTATTTTAGACAATGATTTAAAAAAAAAATAATATTTTGATTGATAAAGTTCCAGGCAGCGTCTCCAACAACAAAGGTTTGCAAAAACTGTGACAAAACGACATATTGCTTATGGATTACTGACAGTCTGATGGGACACAATCTATTACATGTGAAAAATGGAGCATAATCGCTTTCCTACACTTCTTCCTTTACTCCTCTCCAAGTGAAACTTGCTGCGTGTTTGCCGAGAATAAATCATTTGAATAATATACCCAACACCCTCTTAAATATTTCTAAACGTGATGTTATAGCAGTGCTCATTAGCACTTTGATGTCTAATATTTTATTGCCAGTAAGTGTTAATTGGAGCTCCTTTGATCCTCATAGCTCAGCAGCAGCTCCTCGCCTTGCATGCATATTTTAAGATCAATTAGCACGGTCCAAACGAGTTGGCAAGTTTTAGAATTTTCTCACATTTTCGCAAATGCTCGAAGGGTCAGCTGTACTGTGACGCTGGGAATTTCATTTGCAGCACATATAGTTTCCATATAACTAATAAATGGAAAAGTGACAATTTTACACCATAATTATCCGTATACTGGACTAATTATGGTTCACAAAATTATGTACAGACCCTTAAAACCAGTACCTGACATTTTGGCATTGTGGGCATCATTATGATGTTGATCGGATTGCAGCCGACAGTTGGACCCACATCCGGGGCCGCAGTCTGACCGCAGCATTATGATGCGTTGCTGTCGGAGGCAGCGGGCGGAAGAACTAACAGATGCTTCCGACGGGCAGCCCGTCCGACTATCGGTCGGAATGTAATACCCTACAATAGGCCTGTGTTTGCTCAGGCACTGCCGTAGGGAGTACGATGTCCCTTTCATACAGACTTTCAATGGCGGTCCGATTGTGCTAAGGAAGCAGATGGATGCAGGAGGTGGAACTCTTGTAGATGTTGAGGACAGATTTAGAGAGATAAACTCCTGTTAAGGGCTGGAATGAATCAGTTTCTTGGTAGGGGAGGGTGGCTGGTAAGGGAGCACCCCCAAAACAAGAGAGGGGGATAGAGGAAGGGGTGCCTCTAGTGGAAAAATATTCTACCTGTGAAGTAAAGAATTATTAAATAAATGCAATTGAACTAGTATACAAACTCAACTTGGCACTTGCAGTTATACAGCATTTACAATTACGTACGGGGAAGTGCCTTCACATAGGTGTAATTTGTAATTGAAAAAAACATTCGAGGAGTGCTCTTGTCAGTATTTAGGAATTCAAACAATTTGAAAATTAGCACATATGCTAGGGAAGAAACCTATGGGTGCAGATTTGCAAATTTGTCACCGTCCATTGTCTTTTGTGCAAACTGATTGTGTGACTGGTTGAAAAATTACAATGGCAGGAGAATAATGTAATGAGTAAAAAAGATGAACAGGGATCAGTCGTTAACATCTCAAGAAGCGGTAGACAGCCTCAGGGACTATTCTTGAAGTTAGCCAAGAAGAGATGGTAGGCGGCCTATAAAAACTCAGACAGATATACATGAATTGTATCTCACACATTAAAAGAACAGTGACAAGAAAACAACTGGAACCAATGCAGATGATATTATCGAAGGATAATTGCCCTGTCTGGAAGTTGGTACAGTGTGGCTCCATGGTTTTGGGGAATTAGCTATTGCACGCAGCAATTACCTGTGAGGTCTGGGCGGAACCTATTAGGATTCTGTTTATATCTTTGTTAATACAGTGGAGAGAAGGGTTTGTTTATCAGTACAATGATGGAGCTATTTGGCCACATCGTCACCATTGACAAAAGTATCAACCAAGCTCAGGACCAGAGGCCAAATGATGCACCCTGGCGTCCCTTTTCTTGGTGGGACTGTATTTGCCCACCTTTCAGGGAGTGGTCTTACAAACACAAAATCTTTTGATCCTTAAATGAAAGGTTATGACACATAAAGACATGTCTAGTGATGCAGGCAACTGTCGAAGTAAGAAGGAATATATTTGCTGAGACGTTCTTGGGACCTGTTGAAGAGTGGGCTTATCAGCAGAGAACAGTATCACTTAAGCAGATCAAATTCAGAAAGGGCTGCCACAGCTTGCGTCATTGGCCCGAATATTTGTTGGGCGGAGAGGTACCCCAGTTGCGATACCATTACACCTGGATTTTTGAACACAGGACCCAGTTTCAAGAGTCAGAAAATGCGACTGGAAATATCATGTGTGGATCGGACTGCAAGCACAGCCTGACCCTGCAGGGACCTCCTGCGGCAAGGGGGAGCACAGAATGGTTCCCACTTCCAGCATACAACCACTCTTGACATCCTCCTCTGAACTCCCTCCTCCGCTCTCTCAGAGGAGGGCTGTGTTTTGCCCAGCAAGACTCCCTGCATGTTGTATCTCCAACATGGAGGGGTGTATGCGGCTCATCACATCCTGTCTTGAAGCCCTGAGCTACCCCTTGCATGACATACCCGACTCCACAAACCCCACAATTAACTCTCTCAGGACACATTTGAGTTGCAACGGAATATCTTTTAATGCTAATGGAGGGAATACCTGGTGGCATATTGAGGTCCAGCATCTCATTCAGTCCTAGGTCCACGGTCAACAGGTTGCTACTGCTGGACTAAGACATGCCCCTGGTATCTCTTGTGAACAACTATCTGCAAGGCCCTCTCAATCCCACTTATTCCCTCCTGTCAATGGAAAAACAGATCCTAAACCTAACCCAGTACCTGCATTGCATAGTATGGGTGTATAGGACCCTGCCATCAATACTAAACCCCACCACCTTCAACACATGGTACTGAACACCTGCAAGCACTACCCTTTCATCCATATGCACCACCTCTCTTGAGAATGGATGAGAATTTTTATTCATGTTCGATTAATTTAAATCATTACATGTCTAAAACGATGGGAAGAAACAGATGTACATTACGATTACACATAAAAGAAAGTGACAGTTTGAGCCACTACACTTTGCCATAAAGGACCTATGAAAAGCACAATCAATATTTCTTAAATTCGATCATATCGCATGATTAAAGCTGGATGGAACTCAATTCACTTCGAGGTGGCACCTTCGAGCGGGAGCAGAATCTTACAAGAGGATGCAAACAATAATGTTTCATACCTACTAAGTCCAGATCAAAACTAATACAGATAAGACTAGTTAAGACTTAGTTCACCTAGAGTTAGCTCCTTCAAAAGGGAACAGGGTGTAGTGTAGTTCCTATTTCCCTAATAGGCTCTGCGCATTGGAATAATATACCCTATAGGTTTGACATAGGACTGAGGTCAGTATGTCCCTATCGAGTATATTAAATTTAATTACTTTGTGCCAGCTAACTCAGAGGCCACTAGAAACTCCTTGTAAACAAGAAGGGAGTAGTTTCTGGCAACCGCATAAACATGACAACTTTGTTTCCCTTTAGAATCGGAACACTCTCAGAATCGTGGAAACAATAGATTACAGTTTCACTCAGCTAATCGTGCATGCTTAGTTTCTTCAGAGTTACACAGAAAGAATAGACGGGCGTTTCAATAAAAGGATTTATTGAACAGTCTTGTTTCTCGTGTAAGAGATATGAGCTGTTACAATCGTAAGACAGTATGCGAGATATATAATGTACAGCGTAAGCATTAGAAAGAAATAATACTGCGCTAGCATTATCTTTTAGCTATGACACATATATTCATATATATAAATAACATAAGCTAAAAATGCGAGTACTCATAAGATGCTTCTCTAACTGGTTCTACCACAGTGTACCTAACCTAAGTGTAGTGCAAGGTAAGAAGTAGGTGAAGTATTCCATAGTATGGTATGCTATAGTCTAGTATGCCAAGAGTCCCTCTAGGTTCTAGTCAGCTCCATACCTTGAGAATGAGAGAGGTGGGAATCTCTTTCCGGGTCTCGAACTCTAACACCACGCGAAGGGAGTCAGAACACTGGAAGCTGGATTTTCTGCGAGCAGGGATGACAGCGTCTCTTGTCAGTGCGTCAGGCCGGGACACGGGCTCCTCTAAAGTCGAGGTCTCCTCCTACTTGCTTGGGCAAGGGAAGGTATATTTATACCCGGTAGGTGCCTTGGAATGTTAGCATTGACGTAAAGTCGGGCAGAGGAAGACGTCAGGAATGAACCCTTAAGGTATAGCGGTTCATGCATAATAAAGGAGTTCTTGGAGAAATCAATAATCCTGTGCTAGGGGAACTCCCAAGAGCTTAAGGGTCTGGTTTCTAAGAACTCGTTGTGACGTTAGGGTGGACAGATGTAAGTGACCATGCCTGTATTTGGATAGCATGGCTAATGCCTAAATAAGGACTGGGATCATATGCCTATATATGGGCAATGCGAATTGTGCCTATATAAGGACATGTTTCAGGAAAACCTATATACGGACACCTACAGCGGAATACAACACCCACTCCACTTTCGAATGAACGATAGTACTAAATGCTAAACATTAAATGCTAAACATTAAACTGAGTACCACATGTTGCTAAAAACATTTCTAAAAGCATATTAAAAGAAGTTTTAAAAACAAACTGTTGCTAAACATGTAATGCAATAGGTACTGTACATTTAAAGCATTTTTTCATTCTAAGCATATATTGGAAATAAAGGCAACATGAATGAATAAACAGAAATATATACATATGACGAAATGGTTGACAAGTTTTCAAAAATCAAAGCCATTGCCTATAATGGTACTAAATGAAATTGTGGTAAATATGGTGACAATGTGTCCCTGGAAGTATTCAAAGAAGTCCGTTCTATATGAATAGTTCTACTGTAAGCAGATTGAATTGCCATGTATTTTCAAAAATAGAGAAAGAAAAAAAAGTCAATTTTTAGGAAGAGTTCCAAGTTTTGTTCTGTTTTGAAAATATGGAGGCCAAATTTCATTGCTTCCCTGGTACACTGTGAGCCGAATCAAAGTCAGTGTATGGGTCGGGTGTAAACATGAAATCATCTATTTCTGTAGACAAAAGATCGTCTACCGATGTCGGTGACAGTTGGAACACCTCGTTCAGAAGGTTAACTGCACAGAGATGTGAAGCATCGCCTTCAGCATAGGATGCCGCAGCAATGTTCATGTCCGTTGTTACCTGTGTGCCTGTTGATCCATCTCGTACCTCAGCAGCAGCAGGAAGCATCTGTGAGATCTCAAGGAATGCCGTCATCAGGATTGGTAGCCTCTGGGGACAACACAGAGCATGGGCCGTTATCGGGTCCAGCAGAGTATCGATATCCGTTGGCATGACTGATGGGAGTGTTAGACAGGTGTCTAGCACGCATTCTTCACCGCATAGCAGGCAGCGTAGAACAGGTAAGATGCAATCTTGCCAGATTGGTCTAAATGACAGAAACCATGTTGTATTAAGTTCCCGTGAGACGAGGTATGCCCAAAAGTTGCACCATGCGCTCACGTCACTTCCGTTCTAGGAGAGCTTTCTCCAAATTGCTGGGAGTGATGCCGGTTGATAGGCTTGCCATAGCGTAGTAGTAGGAATAAAAACAGGATTCCCGCAACCAGTGCTAGAATTAATGGCACACCACCAAACACCGAATGTGCGAAGTTTGAAATGATTCCGAGGACTGCCTGAAAAGGTGTTAACAGTCCTGAGCAGATGGTCTTAAGTACGTGTACAATCCCGCTCGTATCAGACATGTTAAAGATACGTCCCATCATTTCTACGAAATGTATAGGGCAGTTTGTACGAATTAAAGCCTGTATCTCAGCCGAAGTCCTTGCAATTTGTAAATCATAGATTTCTTTGGCCGAGGTCAAAGGCACAGTTTGTTGCAAAAGCATGGCTTTCATTCTGCTTAAAGTATCAAAACGTATAAAAGAAACATTCAATGAAGGCCATAGAGGTGACTCCCTGACTGTGTCTATTGGGGGGAACAATACTTGCATACAACAAGTAACCCTGGAGCCAACCGTTACCAGATATGGGATGCCTGGCAACATGCCACAGCAACTCTGATCATTCAACATGAGGTAACTCCCGTTAGAAAGTTGGCCAAACGTTGGATTAATCACAGTAGCTGATGTACCCTGCTGGTGGCAGGACAAGTTTGCCACAGAACCATTACAAGCCCCGTGTAAAGAAATGTCCTGACATATGAGTGAACCGCTTAGTGCATTTTCACAGTGTGTACTGCTTAGAAACACTTCACGATCCCCACTCCAACATCTGTATTCGTAAGGTAAATCCCAGGATGTCTTAATGTATTCTTTACCCAACCTTTCATATTTGCCTGCTTGCATTTGTTTGAAGCAATACTGAAAATGAAAAGTAGTGACAGGCAGAGTTATTTTGCCATGGATAAGCCATTCTGTAGCTGGTTTTTCTGCTACCGTAAATGGTAATTTTTCCAGTTTTTCAATGCTCAGCACTGTATACTTTGCTCCCCTTTGTGCCAGTTCGATCTGTTTATCCGTTAGATTGTATTCTGCAAACAGAGACGACGTGTTGATAAAACGCCAAGGCACATAGCCTGCACGCAAGGATTGCAGCGTCCAGCCTAATAACATAATAGAACGTAACTGAGATTGGCCTTGTTGTAACATGGCTAAATCTTGTTCCAGTATGTCAATAGCAGAGGATACAATGTTGTCCAGTGAATAAATTCTGGATGACAAAGTTGTTAACCCATTGTCGACCACAGTGAGAGATTTCTCTAAGTTAATACGATCAAGCTCACGTATTCTTTCTGTGGCCTCTGCCTGTGAAACCTTCCATATTTCATTATAAGCAGCATAAATGCCGGCATATATGAAACATTTTTGACGCGGTTTTCTCGGTCCTAGCAAGAAATCCCTAAGGTCTGCGTCTTCTTTAAGTAAAGATAAGTGTTGTTTCACATCCTCGAGTGTAGAGTTTGGTAACCAGTCGAGGCACAATTTTCCTACACTGTATGTTGTTACTACCCCCGGATGTTGTCGTTGAACATAACGTGGGTCTGGCCTATGGATAGAAAAGCCCTGTATTCTATTCAGGAATCTTTCTTGGCAGATGTTTGTGTCTGTGGGCCAGAGCAACCATTTATTCCAATCAGGATCTGTTCTGTTGTTTTGTAGTATTGTGTCTACTGTGACCGCTCCCTGTGTAGTGCTATTACTTGCAGGTGTTGGTACAGAAGGTGTGTTCATGTCTTTGATCTTGGCTAAACCAAGGCAAGACGTTTGTTGCACAGTGTCATTCAAAAACATTATTTACTGTGGGATGATACAGGCTCTAAACAGAGCTTCTATCCCCTGCACTTGCCAATCTTTAGAACCCCAGACAGATTTCGTGTCGACTGTGTCTTTCCAAAAGTCAAATCCCTGTCTAGACAGTTGGGTAATAAAGGCTGCAGAATAAATCTGTTTTGTATTAGTTAACATAATTTTCTGTCCTGTTTTGTTTACATTTTTATAGTAAAATGTTTATGGATCAGATGTATTGTACCCTGAAAAATATGGAAACTTATTTGCAAACGTTTTTGAACTACCCTTTGGCGGTGTAGGACAATGTTCCCATTGGTTAAACATAAACACATTTCTAGGTGTTGCAGATTTATGCAAGAAATGATGACCATAGTGGTTGTAACAATAAAGCTGTTCGTAGTCTGATGAATCCTCTAAGTATTCATTGTTAGAGAATGCAGCAGACCTTTCTAGATCAGACATCATGTAATTTACAGTCTCAAAGTCCCAATCATCAGAATAGGTACTGGAGGTAATAAAATCACTTAATGAAATTTTAAATAAATGTGGAATCTTCAAAAGTTCTGTTGGGCCGAATATATTGAAATCGGTTTTGTCCCACACTATACCATCCTGTATAGGAACGGCTGTGATGTTCACTGCTGACAAGTCTCTTGCTTCACGATGGGATGATTTGTGTGGTTTCAAAAGTAAGTTCACATTTTTACTTTCAGTGTCCATATGGATGTATCTGCCATTTATAAGCACGCTGATAGTCATAACCAAAGCTAGCCAATGCAGAAGGAAAAATATTCCAGAAATAATCCATAGTTCAATCCATGGTGAAACCAGATAAGTCTCTTTCAGGAAATGAAAAAGGTCTTGTACTTGTTGTTTGAAAGTTTTTGAGGCTGGCGTCGTTTCAGGCTCACTCGGATCCTCAGAAAACGTATCAAAGTTAATGAAATAGCCAGAAGCAGTTCGGTCAATTGTTGGAATTGCATCAGGATTTGTTGAAATCGCTGGAACCAGTTGATCATTTGTTACGTTGGTGTAGACAGGTGTACCTGGACGAACTGTTACTTGAGTTTCAAGAGGGATGAGTTCCATAGCATTGTTGCTTAGTCCTTCATCTCTTACTGCTGAATTCTCGATGGTTATGAGTCTTTCAGTCTGAACCTCTTGGATAGTAGCGAGAGGAGTGCGTCTGCTACTAGGTCGGAGTCCACGAGGCCTACTATATAGTATTGGCCACATACTGTGGTTTGATGAAGTCGATTGACACAAATCTTTTCTCCTTTTTCCAGCAAGGGGCGGCAGAAGTACTGTTCTTGTTCCGTGGACGGCTAGGACAGTTACTGGTTGTCTGTAAGAAGGTCCAAATTCCTTCTTGTCTGCAATCTTCTCTCTGACTAGATCCCCAACTTTTGGGATCCAGACAGGCCTTGCTGGGACTGCCGGTGTTTCCCCAGTGGTGGTTGGCTTCAGGAACACGTTGCTTTGTTTCGATCTTAGTTCATTTAGATCCTGTAAAACAGCCAAACGATCTTTGATATCAAAGGGTTTATTTTCCACCACTGTGCCTTTACATTCGAGATCAGGAACCGACATTCTTGTCCCAAATAGGACCTCATATGGAGTGACCCCTCCATGAGAACTTTTTGGCAAATTATTTAATGAGCGTTGGACCCCATAAAGATGTTTGACCCACCCATCACCCGAACCTAATACTCTAGCTATTATAGACTGCTTTATGTCCCGGTTTTTCCTTTCCACAACAGAATTTCCCTCAGGATGAAACGGAGAGGAGTACCGCAATGCTACGCCCAAACTGGCCATGGCTTCTTTGTAAGCCCGAGAGCTAAACGCAGGGCCCTGGTCAGAATGTAGTGTGCCAATTGCGTACGTGCCGATAAAGACTCGCAAATCTTTTATAACAGTTCGAGCGTCAGCCGAGCGCTGAGGCCATATCCATAGGAACCTAGAGCATGAATCCACTGCGACCATTATATATTTATAGTTACCGTCCCTTTGCAAGGGACCGCAGTGGTCCAGGTAAACACAAGCTAATGGTTTGTCTGAAATCAACAGGGGTGTCTGCGCAGGACATTTCACTGTGGAGACTTTCATCTGTTGGCATATTTCACATTCCAGAACATAGTTTTTGGTCTGTTTCCTAATGCCAGGCCACCAATATCTTTGTTTTAGTAAAGATACTGTTGCAGAAACACCTGCATGGGCAGACGCTATCCTTTCATGTGCTGCTAGGATTAGTCCTAATCTACGTTCCATGTTTGGAATTACCCTATCCCCCACTCCAGGGATTCGAGCAAAAGGAACGTTGTTCGCATCAATTACATAAGAATACTTGAGTGGAATTCTTCTATGGTCCTGCTGCACCACTGCCTTTGCTTGAAGCATTGACAACCAACAATATCTCACTGTCTATTCTCATTTTTGAACGAGTGATCGCAGCTACCGAAGCCGTCTGAGCAGCCCCCTTTGCGGCTTCATCACCCAATGAATTCCCTGCAACGTGAACGCCATCACATTGATGACTCAGCGTGTGTATCACGTGAGCTTTTGGTAGTTCGTTTCTTAACTGAACTACTTGTTCCCAAAGCGTTTTATGCTTTATTCTGCCACCTTTTGCATCTTTGAATCCGTTTTCAAGTCAATTCTGTATATATTCATTATACGACTGAACACAGTAAAAAGAATCGCACACTATAAGTGTGGGGAATTCGCAATCTGTATTTTCAAGTGCCAATTTGAATGCTTGTAGCTCAGCTCGCTGAGCTGTGCAATCTCCTAGAGATTGAGTTTTAATGACCATTGGTCTGAAGTTACCATCGCGCATGCGACTTTTAACGATTGCGCACGCTGCACTGTAAGCTTGCTTACTCCCTGTAGCGGGTTGTGCTGATCCGTCAGTATAAATTATAAATTCGTACTGATTGAGAGGCAAAATTTCAGTGGGCAGAGGACATTCATGTTCATATTGCAGGAACGCTTGTGTTTTTAAATCAGGATCAAAAACATATTCAACATCTGTTGCAGCAAGAGAATTAACCCATTGTATCCATCTAGGATGTAAAGCTTTTGCATTTGGAATGCTCGCTTTTGTAACTGCCTCTAATGCTGGTACTGGAGTTACGACAATAATGCGTTTCCCTTGGGCTAGAGCTCTTTCTTTTGCTACAGCGGTTTGAACTGCTATCAGTATTTTTTCTGTTGAAGTAAAGCACATTTCTGCTTGTGTATGCAAATGTGATTTGTATGCTATTGGTACTTTTTCACCTTCATTAAATGTTAAATAGGTGAATCTGCATTGACCCGAAATTATTCGGATCACTAAATTGCGTGTATTTACGTGTGTTTGTAAGTGATTTGTTGCTAACATGTTAGCTTGGAGTGAACGCAGAATTTCTGTGTGTTCCTGTGTCCAATGTTTTGTTGAAAAATCAGGTTTGATTAATTCGTAGAGCGGTTTAACCCTTTCTGCGTAATTTAGAATGTAAGTTCTTCCAAAATTTAGGAAACCCAAGATGGATTGTAAATTTTTCCGCATTTTTGGAGGTTGGAGCAGCGCGCACTTTTCTAAAAAGTTAGCTGCCAAGCTCTTGCCTTCACTTGAAAGCTCATATCCTAGGAAAAGGACATTGAGATGGGCAATTCTGGATTTTTTAAAGTTGAATTTATAGCCCTCAGAGGCGAAGCCCAATATAATGGTACTCACCCTGTTCAAGTGCCTATCTAGGTCATCGTCTGTCAGATAGATATCATCGACATATGACAATGCCTCATTATCATAAATTTGTAGTAACTCTGTTACCCTCGCTGAGAATAACCCCGGGCTGTTTTTGAACCCTTGTGGGAGTCTACAAAATTGACGCTGAGTCCCCATTATTGAGAAATGCAAAAACAACAATTGATGGACAGAATGCAGAACAATGTCGTACATTCACCCCAGTACAGAGATCTGGGCCTAAATCCATCGTTTTTTTGCTCACCATGCCATTCCAGTTTGGGCCCAGCCTTATGCAAATCAGTCTTGACCCTGCGCCCAATGGGAATAGTCCAGCCCGAACTGCCAGGCCAGGTCCTCCCTGGACTGGAAACAAGCATCCTAGGACCGGTTTCGGGCTTTCAGCCCTCATCAGCCAGGATAGCTTGACTCCAGTGGCATGGAGAGCACGGGACCCACGTCTGGACATACCCGTCCCACTCGGGGTGACAAATGCAAAAACAACAATTGATGGACAGAATGCAGAACAATGTCGTACATTCACCCCAGTACAGAGATCTGGGCCTAAATCCATCGTTTTTTGCTCACCATGCCATTCCAGTTTGGGCCCAGCCATATGCAAATCAGTCTTGACCCTGCGCCCAATGGGAACAGTCCAGCCCGAACTGCCAGGCCAGGTCCTCCCTGGACTGGAAACAAGCATCCTAGGACCGGTTTCGGGCTTTCAGCCCTCATCAGCCAGGATAGCTTGACTCCAGTGGCATGGAGAGCACGGGACCCACGTCTGGGCATACCCGTCCCACTCGGGGTGCCAAATGCAAAAACAACAATTGATGGACAGAATGCAGAACAATGTCGTACATTCACCCCAGTACAGAGATCTGGGCCTAAATCCATCTTTTTTTTGCTCGCCATTCCTGTTTGGGCTCAGCCATATGCAAATCAGTCTTGACCCTGCGCCCAATGGGAACAGTCCAGCCCGAACTGCCAGGCCAGGTCCTCCCTGGACTAGAAACAAGCATCCTAGGACCGGTTTCGGGCTTTCAGCCCTCATCAGCCAGGATAGCTTGACTCCAGTGGCATGGAGAGCACGGGACCCACGTCTGGGCATACCCGTCCCACTCGGGGTGCCAAATGCAAAAACAACAATTGATGGACAGAATGCAGAACAATGTCGTACATTCACCCCAGTACAGAGATCTGGGCCTAAATCCATCGTTTTTTGCTCACCATGCCATTCCAGTTTGGGCCCAGCCATATGCAAATCAGTCTTGACCCTGCGGCCAATTGGAACAGTCCAGAATGTACTGCCAGGCCCTCCCTGGACTGGAAACAAGCATCCTAGGACCAGTTTCGGGCTTTCAGCCCTCATCATCCAGGATAGCTTGACTCCAGTGGCATGGAGAGCACGGGACCCACATCTGGGCATACCCGTCCCACTCGGGGTGACAAATGCAAAAACAACAATTGATGGACAGAATGCAGAACAATGTCGTACATTCACCCCAGTACAGAGATCTGGGCCTAAATCCATCGTTTTTTTGCTCACCATGCCATTCCAGTTTGGGCCCAGCCACATGCAAATCAGTCTTGACCCTGCGCTTAATGGGAACAGTCCATCCCGAACTGCCAGGCCAGGTCCTCCCTGGACTGGAAACAAGCATCCTAGGACCGGTTTCGGGCTTTCAGCCCTCATCAGCCAGGATAGCTTGACTCCAGTGGCATGGAGAGCACGGGACCCACATCTGGGCATACCCGTCCCACTCGGGGTGACAAATGCAAAAACAACAATTGATGGACAGAATGCAGAACAATGTCGTACATTCACCCCAGTACAGAGATCTGGGCCTAAATCCATCGTTTTTTTGCTCACCATGCCATTCCAGTTTGGGCCCAGCCATCTGCAAATCAGTCTTGACCCTGCGCCCAATGGGAACAGTCCAGCCCGAACTGCCAGGCCAGGCCAGGTCCTCCCTGGACTGGAAACAAGCATCCTAGGACCGGTTTCGGGCTTTCAGCCCTCATCAGCCAGGATAGCTTGACTCCAGTGGCATGGAGAGCACGGGACCCACGTCTGGGCATACCCGTCCCACTCGGGGTGACAAATGCAAAAACAACAATTGATGGACAGAATGCAGAACAATGTCGTACATTCACCCCAGTACAGAGATCTGGGCCTAAATCCATCGTTTTTTGCTCACCATGCCATTCCAGTTTGGGCCCAGCCATATGCAAATCAGTCTTGACCCTGCGCCCAATGGGAACAGTCCAGCCCGAACTGCCAGGCCAGGTCCTCCCTGGACTGGAAACAAGCATCCTAGGACCGGTTTCGGGCTTTCAGCCCTCATCAGCCAGGATAGCTTGACTCCAGTGGCATGGAGAGCACGGGACCCACGTCTGGGCATACCCGTCCCACTCGGGGTGCCAAATGCAAAAACAACAATTGATGGACAGAATGCAGAACAATGTCGTACATTCACCCCAGTACAGAGATCTGGGCCTAAATCCATCTTTTTTTTGCTCGCCATTCCTGTTTGGGCTCAGCCATATGCAAATCAGTCTTGACCCTGCGCCCAATGGGAACAGTCCAGCCCGAACTGCCAGGCCAGGTCCTCCCTGGACTGGAAACAAGCATCCTAGGACCGGTTTCGGGCTTTCAGCCCTCATCAGCCAGGATAGCTTGACTCCAGTGGCATGGAGAGCACGGGATCCACGTCTGGGCATACCCGTCCCACTCAGGGTGACAAATGACTGTTCCCATGAGGCACAGGGTCAAGACTGATTTGCATATGGCCAGGTCTAAACTGGGGTGGCATGGTGAGCAAAAGAATGATGGATTTAACCCAGATCTTTTGACTGGGGGTGAATGTTTTGATTTGTTCTGCATTCCGTCCATCAATTGTGTGTCTTTTGATTCCTCGCCCTAAGTGCGCCGGGTATGCCCAGACGTGAGTCCCGGGCTCACTGTGCCACTGGAATCAAGCTATCCTGGCTGAAGAGGGGTGAAACCCTGAAAAAGGTCCTAGGATGCTTGTTTCCGGTCCAGGGAGGACCTGGCTTGGCAGTTCGGGCTGGACTATTCCCATGAGGCACAGGGTCAAGACTGATTTGCATATGGCCAGGTCTAAACTGGGGTGGCATGGTGAGCAAAAGAATGATGGATGTAACCCAGATCTTTTGACTGGGGGTGAATGTTTTGATTTGTTCTGCATTCCGTCCATCAATTGTGTGTCTTTTGCTTCCTCGCCCTAAGTGCGCCGGGTATGCCCAGACGTGAGTCCCGGGCTCACTGTGCCACTGGAATCAAGCTATCCTGGCTGAAGAGGGGTGAAACCCCGAAACCGGTCCTAGGATGCTTGTTTCCGGTCCAGGGAGGACCTGGCTTGGCAGTTCGAGCTGGACTGTTCCCATGAGGCACAGGGTCAAGACTGATTTGCATATGGCCAGGTCTAAACTGGGGTGGCATGGTGAGCAAAAGAATGATGGATTTAACCCAGATCTTTTGACTGGGGGTGAATGTTTTGATTTGTTCTGCATTCCGTCCATCAATTGTGTGTCTTTTGCTTTCTCGCCCTAAGTGCGCCGGGTATGCCCAGGCGTGAGTCCCGGGCTCACTGTGCCACTGGAATCAAGCTATCCTGGCTGAAGAGGGGTGAAACCCCGAAACCGGTCCTAGGATGCTTGTTTCTGGTCCAGGGAGGACCTGGCTTGGCAGTTCGGGCTGGACTGTACCCATGAGGCACAGGGTCAAGACTGATTTGCATATGGCCAGGTCTAAACTGGAGTGGCATGGTGAGCAAAAGAATGATGGATTTAACCCAGATCTTTTGACTGTGGGTGAATGTTTTGATTTGTTCTGCATTCCGTCCATCAATTGTGTGTCTTTTGCTTCCTCGCCCTAAGTGCGCCGGGTATGCCCAGACGTGAGTCCCGGGCTCACTGTGCCACTGGAATCAAGCTATCCTGGCTGAAGAGGGGTGAAACCCCGAAACCGGTCCTAGGATGCTTGTTTCCGGTCCAGGGAGGACCTGGCTTGGCAGTTCGGGCAGGACTGTTCCCAAGAGGCACAGGGTCAAGACTGATTTGCATATGGCCAGGTCTAAACTTGGGTGGCATGGTGAGCAAAAGAATGATGGATTTAACCCAGATCTTTTGACTGGGGGTGAATGTTTTGATTTGTTCTGCATTCCGTCCATCAATTGTGTGTCTTTTGCTCCCATTATTGAGAAAGCTGTTAAGTACCTTCTTTCAGGTGCTATGTTTTGACAAAAGAAACCATTTGAAATGTCCAATGTGGTTTTATATTTTTTACGCACAATGTTATTCATTAATGCAGTACTATGTGCATTTTGCACTGCAAATGGTTTGGAACAAGTTTTCAAGTGTCTGCAATCCAAAACTAGACGATATGTATTGTCTGGTTTGGATACAGGAAACAAAGAATTGTTCATTGAGGAGGTGCATGTTTCAATCACCCCTTGGTATTCAAGTTGATCTAAGATCTCCCTGACCTGTTTTTAGCTTCTTGCTTTATTGGGTACTGCCTTTGTGCAGTAGGTTGATTTTTAGATGTATTTTGTGGTGAGGTGAGTCCTCATCCCATCCTACATGATTTTTGTATAATGCTGGGGCCTGGGCAGCTGCCCATTTCCTGGCATAAGTATATTTTAGGTGAATTGGAATATGGTTGGAGAAGGCTGGCATAATGATGTCCTCGCCATGTGGGCACTCCCTGACAAAGTTTGGTGGCCAGTCCTTTTCTGCTAGAAGTATATCATAACCCCTTGAAAGTTTCTCCCAAAAGAGTATTTTCACTTTTCTTGGTATGTCTCCCTCCATTCGGTGTGTTATTCCATATAACTTTTGTGGAGTACTAACCCTGGTGTCTACAGTCTCTACTGTGATGTACTCATTCAAGTCCACTATCTCCAGAAGTTCCTTCAGGTTCTGGCGAGCTATTGTTACTTCTGCTGCACTGTCCAGCATTGTCTGAGCCCATTCTCCGTTCTTGAGCTGTGTTCTCAGTATTCTCGGCATGTCTGATCTTCAGACCTGCTACCTTCTTTTTTGTGAATTGAGGTTTTGATTTATTTTTCTGAACGTGTTTATCGTCTGTGGATTTCACGCATTCTTCTCTGTGTTCTGACCGTCCTCTTCTTTCTGATGTCTGTGACGATATCTGAAAGGTACGAGAGGAACGTGTATCAGTATCTTGATACCTGTCAGGCTTCCTTAAATTATCCCTATTCCTGAGGTTATACCTCCTTTCAGAGGGCTCCTTTTGAGGAGACCTACCACGGGATTGAGAACGTCTCTCTTTTGAATTTTGTTTATTAGTTTCCCACTTCTTTTTAGAAGATGTAGGATTTTGTTTAATAGAGTCCTTCTCAGGACTTTCAGATAGTTTTGGCTTCAAAGGTTTTCCACTCAAACTATCTCTGCCTAATTCTGCATAAGATTGTTCTATTATTCTGGGTAGTTCATGTTGATGTTCTGTAACATCAAATTCCCTTAAGCGTTGGCGGATCGCCACTGATGCTGCCTCTCCTTTAATATTAGATAATATTATTGTTGAGACCTGGTCGAAGTTTTTCAGTAATTTCATACCTAAATTCAGAGCAGGTTCTGCCCCGTATTCGTTTTGAATTTTTTTCAGGACATCTGGTATTACTGCAATTGACGGAACACCATGTGTTTTAGTATAGATGACTGTGCCCCAAGTGGTGCAGTCTTCCAGTTGTGGTATGATCCCCATTGGTAAACAGATTGTTAGGATTCTGTGTTTCTCATAAGGGCTAGTATTTGGAAATACTGCTTCGATTTGAGTAATTTTTGAGCTATCCAGAATGGAATTTGTTCACGTTTTGTGGGCATTTTACCCAAGACTGCGTGTAAAGTCTGTGGAGTAATTTTTAGTGTATTCCCCTGTTGAGGGGTTTGATTTGGAATGGTCATTGGTGGTTGGACTGTGAAAGTCCGCATGACATATTGGACTAATTGTCTGTAAATTTTTATTAACTCTTGTAGTTGAGTAAGTAATTCCTCGTCTGACATTACATCGATGTCAGGATGAGGTGTGTAGCCGGCTAGAATCGGCCATGTTGCTCCTGGTCTACCTAGTGGACCGAGCCTGGTAATGTTTTTGTGATGTTTTAGGGCGCCTTTAAACCACTAAATACTCCTGGTATGTGAGTGGAATTTCAATATCCTCGAAAAGAATATATTCCTCTGGTGGTTCATCTTCTTGTTACTGGATTTGATTCTGGGAATACTATCCATGAATAGAATACCTCTGTTTGAAAGGATTTGTGTGCCTCTATCACAAAAACTGCTCTACCACCTCTTGGTGTTAGGCCGTGTTTTATAAGTTTTAGAGTGATGGCTCTCCTTAAGTTTGGATGGATGTTTATAACACCCTCATCGATTTCATTTAAACCTGTAAAATTAAAAGCTGTTACGACTGGGTCAGCCGCAGCTACACCGTTCTCGGTGTTATTATCTCCGTGTAGGGACATTTGTTTTTTGAAAAATGTAGAACAAGTTTCAAGGAAACAAAAGATAAGGTGCACAATATTTTGGAACACTGTATCCTTCAACGTTGAACAAACCAAATAGCTAATCTATAGTTTTTTTTTCCTATTTAGCTTTGGCGGCTACTTAACCCGACCCACTCCAGACGTCTTATGGAGTATGTGAGTAGGGGTCTCTGAGAGAAATGCACGACTGAGTTACTCAGTAACTAGCGTTAAATTAGTGCCTTACCAAACGTTGGGCGCCATGTAGTGTAGTTCCTATTTCCCTAATAGGCTCTGCGCATTGGAATAATATACCCTATAGGTTTGACATAGGACTGAGGTCAGTATGTCCCTATCGAGTATATTAAACTTAATTACTTTGTGCCAGCTAACTCAGAGGCCACTAGAAACTCCTTGTAAACAAGAAGGAGTAGTTTCTGGCAACCGCATAAACATGACAACTTTGTTTCCCTTTAGAATCGGAACACTCTCAGAATCGTGGAAACAATAGATAACAGTTTCACTCAGCTAATCATGCATGCTTAGTTTCTTCAGAGTTACACAGAAAGAATAGACGGGCGTTTCAATAAAAGGATTTATTGAACAGTCTTGTTTCTCGTGTAAGAGATATGAGCTGTTACAATCGTAAGACAGTATGCGAGATATATAATGTACAGCGTAAGCAGTAGAAAGAAATAATACTGCGCTAGCATTATCTTTTAGCTATGACACATATATTCATATACATAAATAACATAAGCTAAAAATGCGAGTACTCATAAGATGCTTCTCTAACTAGTTCTACCCCAGTGTACCTAACCTAAGTGTAGTGCAAGGTAAGAAGTAGGTGAAGTATTCTATAGTATGGTATGCTATAGTCTAGTATGCCAAGTCTAGTATGCGAAGAGTCCCTCTAGGTTCCAGTCTGCTCCATACCTTGAGAATGAGAGAGGTGGGAATCTCTTTCCGGGTCTCGAACTCTAACACCCCGCGAAGGGAGTCAGAACACTGGAAGCTGGATTCTCTGCGAGCAGGGATGACAGCGTCTCTTGTCAGTGCGTCAGGCTGGGACACGGGCTCCTCTAAAGTCGAGGTCTCCTCCTACTTGCTTGGGCAAGGGAAGGTATATTTATACCCGGTAGGTGCCTTGGAATGTTAGCATTGACGTAAAGTCGGGCAGAGGAAGACGTCAGGAATGAACCCTTAAGGTATAGTGGTTCATGCATAATAAAAGAGTTCTTGGAGAAATCAATAATCCTGTGCTAGGGAACTCCCAAGAGCTTAAGGGTCTGGTTTCTAAGAACTCGTTGTGACGTTAGGGTGGACAGATGTAAGTGACCATGCCTGTATTTGGATAGCATGGCTAATGCCTAAATAAGGACTGGGATCATATGCCTATATATGGGCAATGCGAATTGTGCCTATATAAGGACATGTTTCAGGAAAACCTATATACGGACACCTAAAGTGGAATACAACAAGGGACTTATAAAAGAATGCAATTAATAGTGTTTCAAAAATACGGTCTTATCGCACACTAAAAACCAAGTTACCACCTCTCTTGAAATCTGCACATTTTACTGACTTGTATGTATATGCACACCCCAACACCACTTCTGTCACAATTAAACATTTGCTCACAAATCTATTTGCCTTCCCTTTGTGTGGTGCAGTGCTCTTACACCGGATTACATGAATTGTGCGTGGTCATTTGTGCAAAATGTACGAAAAGACACAAACAGTAAAGCAGACTGGACCTGCAAGTCAGCCAGGAAGCTAGCAGATTCACCCATGGCATCTAGTCCCTAATCCATAAAGAACTTTCTTAGCATTTTCCTGCAGGAAAAATCAAAATTCAGTTTTTCCTAATGTCCTGTGTTTACTTTTACAAAGGATAGTGGGTTCATTATGCCATTATACATGATCAGGATGCAGGTCTTGATGGAACCTCTAAATCAATCCTTAGCTTTACTTAACATGGCTCCTATCCCCTCTTTATCAAATGTCTGTGACGTGCATTCTGGTCAAGGAAACCTCACATGCTTTTTGCTGTCCCACCAAAGATGACTGATGTGTCTCTTATAGAGCATGACCTCTCCCAGTAGTTTACTCTCACCCACTCACTTCAAAGATATTCCACACTTCCCACGGGAACAACAGGGAGCAGCAACCCCCGCCCCCCAGCTTTGGCACCCGCCAGACCAGAGAGAACCCTGGGAAAGAAGGGGAGAGGCGGAAGTGACTTCCTCATAAGTCTTTCCATGTCATGACAGAGCCAAGAAATAGCACGGCATTGTGAATGGACTTAGAGGCCATACCCACTGCACTCTATACGTGCTATTGATTTTACTATACTGTACTCCTTCGCTTGATGAAAACCATAGGTCTGTAATGCATAATATTTGAAACTGAAAATACAATAAAGTTTGTGTTAAAAAATAATAAAAAATCCCATAATATACTGAAGAAGTGGAACTCTACCGAAGTCAGGGAATCCATCTGCATTCAGTAATGGGTTTGGCACTACAGCCCCTATATAATGTACCATTAATTACACAGTGGATCCATTAAAGTGTACCTCCCATAACTTTAGTTGTGCATATGGTAATCTAATTCTGTTTATTGCCTTTAGGGATCTTTAATAGCTATCACCAAAAGATAGATAATAAAACATACATATATATGGGGGACGCCCAGCCAGCATTGCCCAGCAGTTGGGACCAGAGCGTGAGGGGACCACAAGCCCCAGAATCCCAAGCAGCCGGTGAGCCGCCTCCGACGCTGCTCCTGCATGCCTTGAGGCGCTTTAAAAACACCGAGGGGCCTCTCGCAGCGTGGGACACCCAGCCAGCATTGCCCAGCAGTTGGGACCGGAGCATGAGGGGACCACAAGCCCCAGAATCCCAAGCGGCCGGCGAGCTGCCTCCGACACTGCTCCTGCACGCCTTGAGGCGCTTTGAAAACACAGAGGGGCCTCCCGCAGCGTGTGATGCCCAGCCAGCATTGCCAGCAGTTGGGACCGGAGCGTGAGGGGACCACAAGCCCCAGAAACCCAAGCGGCTGGCGAGCTGCCTCCGACGCTGCTCCTGCGTGCCTTCAGGTGCTTTGAAAACACTGAGGGGCCTCCCCCAGCACGGGACGCCCAGCCAGCATTGCCCAGCAGTTGGGACCGGAGCGTGAGGGGACCACAAGCCCCAGAATCCCAAGCGGTCGGTGACCCGCCTCCGACGCTGCTCCTGCGCGCCTTGAGGCACTTTGAAAACACAGAGGGGCCTCCCGCAGCACGGGACGCCCAGCCAGCATTGCCCAGCAGTTGGGACTGGAGCATGAGGGGACCACAAGCCCCAGAATCCCAAGCGGCCGGCAAGCCGCCTCCGACGCTGCTCCTGCACGCCTTGAGGCACTTTGAAAACACCGTGCGGCCTCCCGCAGCGCGGGACACACGCTGGCGGTCTCGTCAAAGCCAGTCAAAGCCCAGAGGAGGCTGGGCTGGGCCACCCCAGAATCCCAAGCGGTCAGCGAGCCGCCTCCGACGCTGCTCCTGCGCGCCTTGAGGCACTTTGAAAACACAGAGGGGCCTCCCGCAGCGCGGGACGCCCAGCCAGCATTGCCCAGCAGTTGGGACTGGAGCGTGAGGGGACCACAAGCCCCAGAATCCCAAGAGGCCAGCAAGCCGCCTCCGACGCTGCTCCTGCGTGCCTTGAGGTGCTTTGAAAACACAGAGGGGCCTCCCGCAGCGCGGGACACATGCTGGCGGTCCCGTCAAAGCCTGTCAAAGCCCAGAGGAGGCTGGGCTGGGCCACCCCAGACCTTTGTTTCACCGCTGTGCAAGCCTGTTTATTCATCGTTTCCCCCCCCTAAGGAACAAGGAACTGTTTACTGCTGCCCTACAGTGGCATTCTGTTTTCGTTACAATATCCTTTTGGGACTTTGCATCTGAAATATCCCTGTGTGGCTTTAAATAGTCCCAGAATGGGAAAGCGAAAGGCTAAGGAGGAGGGTGCGCAAGCTACAAAGTCAAAGGTTGCGAAGAAGAGTAAAAAAGCCACAACTAGTACTGAGGGAAATAAAGAAGGGGGCGGGGGTACTTGACCGCATTGACCGTCTTTTATCTGAATGTGAAGGTATCCTCGAATCTAACATACCTTGTGTCCCAGCACATAGCACGCAGCCCACATACATTATTTTCAATGGCCGCAATAAGCGACACTCTAATAGCGAGAATGATGGGAATAGTCAGACAGCTGCTCGTAGTTCTACCTTGAATGTAGTTGGAAATACAGCCACTGAAGGGGTAGTATCAGTATATGACCTCCCAATCTTTCAATGTAGTAACAGCTATGCCCCACTCTTAGATATGGCTGTTACCTTGGACGAGTCTAATGAAATCAGAAGTGAGTCAATCAAAGAGAGGCCTAAGATTAAAAGACGATTAAAAAGAAAGGCAAACTTAATGATTAGCCCTGCCCCCCCGTAGCAGGGGGAAAACGGACCCTTGTATAGAAATCATAGATACTCAGTTAAAACCTACAAGTAGTGACCCCCCTGTGACGAACTCACTATTAGCTCAGTTACTGAATCTGACTAAAGAAATAAAAGCACTTAAGGTAGCTGTGGGCCAGCTTTCCGAATCCTTTAATAGGGTGCATAACGTAGTTCAAACACTAAAAGACAAATCAGGATGTAAACCCCTTTCTACGGTACATGACTTGGGAGGTCAGCACCACACACAACCACCGATAGTGGGTCCCTCGGGCATCACTAATGTTGCTGGTGGTGATAACGCCAGCAAGATAAACACTGGAAGGGCTATAGGAGCCCACAGCGTTTTGAAAGGGCAGGGGGGGGGACACAAACTAAATAGGATGGTGCACCTAAATCCTTTAGCTTCAAAACCAGCGACGGCTCTACCAACAAGCACCTCATTTTCGCATGTCGATAGGTATCCCTCACCGCATAGCAGAGGCATTATCTCAGTGCAGAAAAGGACAATATATATGATCAATGTACCCAAGCCCGCACCAAGATTAACTACAGAGGATGAGGTTTCCCTTATTAACAAAACCATACATTGGATTTGGCAAGTGCGGGGATGCCGTGCCATAATAAGGGATGACATTGTTGGGGCTAAACGATATTCCACCCCGGGGGTTGAAACGGATGCCATTGCTCTAACTCTAACACACCAAGATTTGGCTGTGAATCTGGTAGCTTACTATCTACGGACACAACACCTTTTCGTAACAGCCATTTGTTTTAAACTTAGCCCCCCTGAAGGAAACACCAAACCTACCCCCAAAAGCCCTGCAGCCCCTTATCAATCTGCGTCTATGCTTAGCGAGATAGGTTGACGGCATCCCCCGGCAAATGGGTATTGTACATTGGCAGCTCCGACAGATTGTACCAGCAACTCATCTACTACACTTCCCATAGGGAATCCCACAATTAGGTCAGACCAACCCGATTGGGTCATGAGACAGTCTAACCACGATTCTGTTCTTGTACCCTCCAATGTTCCGCTGATTAATAATACACATCAAATGTCGCGCACCATCTCTATATAATCATGGAACATTGCGGGGCTGAGAAATAGGTGTGATGTCCCTGACTGGAATAAATTTATAGAAAAACATGATATATGTGCCTTTCAGGAAACTTGGTCAATTGACCCGCTCTTTCATCCGGGCTATTTAAATTATTGCATTCCTGCTACCCGGGGTGTTAGGGGCCGCCCATCAGGGGGACTCACAATTCGGGTCAAGCAAGATATAGGTTTTAAGATCCGGGTCCTACCCTCTGATTCCAATGACATTCTTGCACTCATGGTGACGCTTGGGCCTCATGGAACTTGTGCCATAATGAATGTATATGCCAGAGGCCTGAGTGGGGGACGGAGATCAGAAACCATTAATGCCCTGGGTGGACTGTTAGATACCCTTCCTGGGGAATCTGGTGTTGTAGTTGTTGGTGCTCTAAATACCACTTTTGAACCGCTTGATAATGAAGACAATGACTTAGTGAGGGAAAAGGATGAATACTGGGGAGTCCCAGCAGTGTAATTAAATCCGATTAAACGATGGACCGAGGCCGCAATTCAACTAAAAACTCTGTGTCTGGAGCATGGCCTTAGGGCAGCAAATGGCCGATCCATCTCGGACAGACAAGGCTCAAATACCTTTAATAACGGTTACCACTCTAGCCGTATTGACTATCTCTTAGTCAGCTTGAATTTATGGTATACCTTTGAGGCTATGACCATACACGCACACATAGAGAGCGATCATGATCCACTCTGTTCACTGTTTAGACTTAAGGATCTTAGTGCACCGGTGGCACCGGTTACTTTATCAACAGCGAGTGATCTCTTAGTCTCTAACAATATGCGTCGGGTTAAATGGCCTAAAATCCTAACATGTCCAGAAACACTAATCTCTATAAGTAGTGCGCTCAAACGTACAACTAAATTGATGGAGACTTGCCATCTTACCCCTGAATCGTCCAAAGAATTCACAGAGCTGCACAACTCATTGTTTTCAAAGATACGCTGTCATTTTCAAAAACAGAGCAAGTCCAGGATGAAATATACCCTGCCTAAATATCAATGGTACAATCATGAGTGCAGAAGTGCACGTAAAACTCTTGGTGAGGCAATCAAGTCGGGGTGCGGGGACAGGGTGAGAACAGCTAGGCCAACATATAAGAAAGTCATTCATAGCGCCAAAAAATCCTGGGATGAGGACAGATGGCAGGAATTAAAATCCACCAGCGATAGTAAAAACTCCAAATGGTTCTGGAATGTGGTTAAATGGGGCAGGGGAGGAGTAGCACAGTCACCGAATAATCACGTTGACCCCGATGTGTGGGTATATTTTTTTGCCACTCAATATGCCAAGGAAGAAGTTGATGATGGGGTACCATCCTTGATCCACGCCTTCCCCTCTGCCATGGTATTTGACGAGGTAGATGTCAGTCGCGCACTCACGGCCCTAACTGGTGGTAGGGCACCGGGCCTAGATTGCATTCCTGCAGATATTTTCTTGCATGACAAGCCCAAATGGTCTACTTACATACCCTTATTTGCTAATGCCATAGCCCAAGGAGCACCAATTCCGCATACTTGGCGGGGGGCCTTAGATAATACGTATTTATAAAAAGGGAGACAAATCCTTGCCTGGTAACTACAGGCCAATACGCCTTATAGATTGCATACAGAAAGTGGTGGCTAGGCTTGTTTTAACCAAGGTCCAGGACTGGATTGATGATAATGCTTCTCTCTCCCCTCTTCAGGCAGGCTTCAGGACCCACATTAGCACCATAGATCAGGTGTTCCACTTTGTTCTTATATACTGGCGTATAGTCACCCTCGGCAAGGGCAGCATGTATGCTGCTTTTGTCGATCTTAAATCTGCCTTTGACACGGTATCTAGGAACAAATTGTGGGGGATCCTAAAGGAGATGGGGTTGCCTCCAGATCTACTCTCCCTAATTGCCCGACTCCATGAGGACAACTATGCACAAATACGGTGGGGGGCGGCAGGAAACTAGACAGTTCTTTTTCCTGTGCCCAAGGGCGTTCGTCAGGGATGTGTGTTAGCACCCACTCTGTTCTCTCTTTTTATAAATGGTGTTGCAAACTTCCTTGATGCCATTCATACTGTTGCCCCTGTTTTAGCTGGAAGGAAAATTCTCATTCTCATGTTTGCGGATGACACGCTGATAATCTCCAAATCACAGAGTGGATTACAGCGTGCCCTCAACCGCTACAAAGAGTTTTGTCTTTTGAGAGGCCTTAAAATCAATGCCGCAAAGACAAAATTCATGGCATTTAACCAGCACAGATAATTCAGGGGGAAAATAACGACGGATGGGCTCCCCCTGGAGCAGATGGATGCTTTTGTCTATCTGGGCATCAAACATCACAATGACATGAGGTGGAAGCCTCATATTGAAGTTATGGCATTAAAGCATCGACAGCTAGCTGGCACCTTTAGAAAGGAAGTTAAAACCTCTTTGACGAAGCCTATTAGCCCGGCTCTTCAAATTTACGATAGTAAAGTGGTGAGCTCAGTCCTTTATGGGGCTGAGCTGTGGGGCCTAGAAAACCTGAATCAGCTCACACTAACCGAGAACGCGTTTCTACGTGCAATTACTAGCCTCCCACAGAGCACACCTACCCTCCCTCTAAGGAATGATTTGGGTAGGAAAGCCTTAAAGGATTTTGCTAGGTTTCGCCCAATTCTATACTGGCGAAGACTATGGGTTACGCAGGAATTGTCAGTATACACAGAGGGTTTAAGGGATGTTATTAATTCGGATCAATTTAATAAAATCAGCTGGTTGCGAGATCTGAGAGACACGTTTCATAAAATGGGCCTATCACACTTGTGGGACCTCCCCTCTACCTCGACATTCCCTTCAAAAAATATCCTTAAAGAAATTTATTGGGAAATGGTCGTACAAGAAGAATTCAGAAGCCACGAGCCCTCCTCACTCACGGGGCTCTTTCTCCAAATCAAACCATGCCCGAGCCTAGAGCCATACTGGGATAAAATTACAAAGCCTTTGGATCGGAAACTCTACTTCCAATTCAGATCTGGTACTTTGCCGTTGAAGTCTTTCTCATCCAAATGGTCTTCCACCGGGGATAACAAATGTCCTGCCAGCGCTAAACAAGTACAATCATATTCCCATGTGCTCTTTGCCTGGCCTGCTTACGCTAGTCCGCGGAAAGTTTGGCTGGCCCAGCTCTGTAAGAATCTGGGCACACGATCACATAACGTAGCCTTGCGAATTCTCTGTTACGATTCATCTCCCAGGTATGCAATCCCCGTGGCTAAGTTTTTGAGGTGGATGTGGCAGATTCGCTCTAAATTAACTAGGGCTAGCAATTGTCCACAATGAAACCACCTACTATCTAATACGAATACGGGGGCATACCAGGCTAAGTGGGGCTCACCTAAGTCTAGTTTGGCTCATGCGATCGATTACAATCAACGTGTTTTTTAACCTTGTTTTAATATGTAACTCTCGAAAAGATGGCACTGTTTGCTTTTTTTGCACTAATGTACTAATTTAGATTTTAACTCAGATCTTAATTCTTGTACTGACCAGTCTTTTTTAACCTATATGTTTTTATCTGTATGTGCTTTTATGACTTGCTTAGTCAAATAAAGCTTTCTTGATAATGATGATATATTATTTTATGATTTTATGAGAGGCACAGCTGTGTCCTTTAACAGATCACTAGTGTCAAAATCCCAGTTGTGTTTTGTAAAATGGCACATGAAGCAGTGTCAGAAGAGGAGAGAGCAAGCCACAAACTCGCCAGCTCAAAAATAAAAGTGTACATATGGCCAGGCAGAGGTGACCCTGCACACCGACAGCCAAGGTACAGTGCGCTGGGTATTAATATTTCACACGTGTCAGTCACAGGTCTGTGGCTTGTTGAAGTGTCAGACCAGTCGCATAACAGGGCTGCACTTTAGGTGAAATACCAGAGTGTCTCAAAAGTGGAAAATCCTGGGGTACACATTGTGCTGATTAGATTCCTTCTTGGCAGGAGGGGTTACAAAGATGATATTCCGAAATGTGCATGGAATATATGGGCATATTAGCAAGGAATAGCGATATTTATCGCTAAACGCGCTTAGCGCGAATCCTGTTAACGCCGCCTATCGCTGGAAAATATCGCTGAGATAACACCCTATTAGTAAGGTTTATCTCCATAGCGATAATATTTCCAGCGATAGCGGCAAAATGCGAGAATATCGCTGGAAAACCAGCGATATTCTTGCATTAACGCTAAGGTGGATTCAGCATTAGAATCCACCTCCTATACCTTAAACAGGTAAGTCATAGTCAGTAGCAGGTGTTAAAATATAGTGATAAACGCGCTTAGCACGATTTATTTTATCGCTTCGCCTGCCTTGATAATAGGGGTTAGTGGTGTTAGCGACTGTTTACAGTCGCTTTTAGTGGGGAACGCCTACCTTGCATGTCATTAGCGATAAATATCGCTGACATGCAAGGCGATGTAATTCCCGGCTTCTAACGCCTGTAAGCTGTCGCTAACGCCTGTTAGCGACAGCTTGCTAATAGGGCGTTAAAAATATCGCCGATTTAGCGGCAAAAAGTGCCGCTAAATCGGCGATAAAGCCCTTGATAATATGCCCCATAGTTTGTTGCTCTTGGCCAGCCAATGAACGACTCTTCACTGAAGGTGACTTCTTTAATGAAAAGGTTACAGAAGATAATGGCATCAGTTGAATTGTGCACAGGAAATTGCCAGAATTCCCGCTAGGGTGTACACATTAATAAAATCAGACACACAGAGTCAGTGAACCGGAAATCGAGATTAGCGAAAATGAAAAAGAAGATAGGTATTAGGATAAACTAAATGTAACTATATCCTCTTGTACATATTCCTCCTTTTCTTTTTTAAGAAAACAAACGTGCAAAAGGAAATCGTAACTCTAAACTCTAAATATATCATACTGCTGTATTTAATATGATAGACATCATCTTTTGACGTATTGACATATTTTGCAATGGACTACAATATTTTGGCAATCATCCCTCCATAGGTTGTAGTCATATTATCTTCAATGTGTAATTATCCAGCCTGATATATAGATAAATACAGAAGTTGCAGTACGAGTAATTTCATTAAAAGGAAAAACAGTGGCTACGTTATATGCTTTAGAATCGCAGCAGTCTCCTAAGGGAATGAAAGGTTCAATCTTGTCTGTTTTAGAGGTAGCAACTAACAGAGGTACCTGAGATGTAGTCTTAAAATTAAGAATTTGTGGTTTAAAAGTGCAGGTCAGGTGTCCGGTTTGTTGAAAACAGAGAGACTGGTGGAGATAACTACCATAAAAACAACACTGAGAGGAACAGAGGGCAATGATGTAAAGACCCAAATTATGTAAACATTGCATGGGTGCGAAAACACTGCAAAATTAGGTTTGCATCATATTTGCTGATTGCATAATACATAACGGAGCAAACAGCTTCTGCCTGGCAGTTTGGCACCAGGCCAAAAAATTGAGCATTTTGATACTGTGTTTTGTTTGCCGATTACCCAATCGCTGGGTTGAATTCGATTTCTCATTCACCTTTTTTACAAACCTAACTAGTGCAATATCACTTTGTCCCTTTTGCCATGGTGCAAAATCATTATATCATACCGTAGATCAGCAGTAGTTGTTTCTAATAATATCCAACTAGTGTAAAGGTGCAAATCATATTTAGTTCAACTATATAGATTTGTTCAAAACGTTATGCAATGTAGCACTGACGTTTTAACAGGGTGCAGGGACATAACGCAAACCCTTGCAGTGTTGTTTAGTTCCTATAAGACCTATATAGGATCTGCGCATTTAGACAACATACACAGCGGGACTGGTGTCCGGACTGATTCCAGACACCCCCACCGGGTATGTTGGCCTGTGTACCAGCTAGCTCGCAATGCCACTATAACCTCCTCTTACCAAGGAGAGAATAGTTCTTGGTAACTATCAAACATGACAACCCTGATCCCTCTCGACCGTGGAAACAGTAACTTACTGTTCGCTCAGTCACTCGTGCTCACTTGTTCTCAGAGAGATACACAGAATAAACGGTTGGGACGTTTTCAATAAGTATTTATTGAACAGTCATTATTCTAGCGCAAAATAAGTGCACTGAAATTACCAGTAGACAGTAGCATATATAAATGAGTAGCAGCACTAAGAAAATAAACAGATGGTAGGTTTCTACCATTTTGCTAAAATCATAAATATAGGCAAGTATATAAAATACATGGCAATAAAATGCGTACTCCTACGCTGCACCCTAACTAGATGTACCTAAGTGTACCTAGCATGTGAGTAGGTGTAAAGCCAAGAATCCCTCTAGGATAAAGCCAACCCCATTACCTGATGTGAGACTGCGGGACCCCATTCTGGTCTCGAGCTGAACACCCCGCAAGGGATGTCAGACCACTGCGAGCTGAAGTATCTGCATGCAGGAAACTCAGTGTCTCGCGTCAGTGTGTCGGCATGGAAGTCGTGATCTCCTCTGACTATCTCAGCAAGATGTGGTGTTATATACCCTAAGGTATCCCAAGGGGTTCTACCTTGCTGTGCCAGTGTCGGACTTAGGATGACGTCGGGAATTAACTTTATACACAGTTATTAAGCAGGAGATGATGGTCCTGCTGTGATTCCAAGAAACTAAGAATCCTCATGCATAATTTATGAGGCCAGTGTCCAGGGAAAAACCCTACGTACTTATGTGCAGTATTGTGACTGGGTAAAAGGTCAGTCCTCCAAATCCGTTATGTATGTAGTATAGGAGAAAATATAGGTGAAGGGTTATGATGATACCTAGACCTATATCAGGGTACCTATCTGAAATATAACACCCACTCCTCATCCGACTGGACGACATTATTAAATTCTAGAGTACTACCAAGGCGTCTAGAGGTTTGTATGCAACAAATAATAAAAACATTTTTAAGAGAAGTTAAAAAGCGTTAAAAAACCCTTTAATTAGCGAACTCTGACAAGAAATGTACACGCCTTTGTCAGCCCCTTATTAATTACATGTCTAGGCTTGAACATCTATGCTTCCAACCGCCCGACTTCGTGCTCTCCACTTATTTGACTAGGTGTCTGAGAGGAAGGAGGCCACACTTTAGCCTTTTCCATCAGCCTAGGTGATGGAGGACACTCCCGCCCTTGGGGACTATCCCTATTCTCGATGCCCCCCTTCCTTTCCTCCCAGTGCTGCCTCCTCGGCACTATAATTCAAGGACTTGCTCCTCTAGCTCCCCTTCCCACCCTTTGCCCCTCCCATAGATTTCAATGTTTGGTTTATTGTCCCTTCCACTCACTCCTCCACCTCCCCCCCCAGATTTGGAGGTCTGTTGTCCGAAGTCCCCTCTTCTCCCTTGGGTTCACTTGCTTTCCTCCTAAGCCCAGGGCAGCCTTAGAGACACCCCCATCCCCTCCCTTGGGGAGGGAATACTCTATGGAGGACAACATCTCAACAGCCTCCTCCTAGTCTCTTAGGCTGTACACATCAACGCACAAAATGCGTTTGCCTTGCAGACCAATACTAATGTTTCATGATAATGCTGTTGATTCTAATGCTGAATATTTCTCTGCACAGCTATTCTTGCTCTGGTTTTTTATTTCACCTGCTTTGACTGCAATGTGAATCCCTGCAATGTATTTTCTATGTTATTGTAATACTTTATGAAAAACTCAATAAAACAGATTTTGAGTAAAAAAACCTTTAAAAAGTGTTCTACAAAAAAATCATTCAAGTAGTGGCTCTAAAGGGTCCGTTTATATAGTCCGAACAACTACAAGCATCTGAAAGCCATGCAGGTCAAAAGGTTTCAATTTAGAATTTCCAAAAAGTTAAAAAGTCAAATCTTGCGACATGCCAAATGTTTATGTGTCCTTGCTGGTAGACGCAACATTGCTGCTGTCTGCATACACAGCTGACGATCCCTGTAACACCACACAAAGAATGTCAAATGAGCACAGATGATCTTCCGTACTGCCTGCAGCAGATGCCGGGGCAGCCTGTGCCACATCCAAGGCCTGAGTGTTGGAGGAGCCGGTATCCATACCAACAGGAGCAGAAACTACCTGTGGTGGCTCTAAGAATGCTGCCAACAAAATGGGAATGTGCTGAGGACACTGCAGAACATGGGCCGTTATCGGGTCCAGTAAAGCATCAACGTCCGGTGGCGCAGCCGATGGAAGTGTCAGACAGAGGTTCAACATGCATTCTTCTCCGCAGAACAGGCATCGGAGAACAGGTAGGACACAGTCCATCCAGACTGGTCTAAATGACAGGAACCAAGAGGCGCTCAGTTCCCGTAGGCTAGGTGTGCCTAGATGGTGTTCCATGCGTTCACTGTATTTACACTCCAGGAGAGCCGTTTCTACTTCCTTGGTGGCTGGGACGTCCATTGCGTAGCAGAAAGGTAACAATCAGGATTCCTGCTATTAGGAACAGGATCAGCGGAAGCCCTCCAAAAATGCTTCCAAAGACGGAGTGTATAAAGTTTGGTATAACTCCGAGGCCCGTCTGAAAGGTGCCTAACAGTCCGGAACCTATGGTCTTAAATAGGTGTACAACACCCATCGTATCGGACATTTTAAAGATACGACTTACCATTTCTGTGAAATGGAAAGGGCAGTTTGTACATATAAGTGCCTGTATCTCAGCCGAGGACCTTGCGATCTGGATATCAAAAGTCTCCCGGGCGGAGGTTAAGGGCACGGTTCGTTGTAAAAGCATGGCTTTCATTCTGCTCAGAGTATCAAACCGTATAAAGGAAACATTTAGCGAAGGCCATAACGGCGCCTCCCTGACTGTATGTGTTGGTGGAAACAATACTTGCATACAGCAAGTAACCCTGGAGCTCACGGTGACTAGATATGCGATGCCCGGAAGCATCCCACAACAACCTTTATCATTCAGCATCAAGTAACTCCCATTCGAGAGAAGCTTGAATACTGGATTAATCACAGCTGCCGGGGTACCCCTCAAGTGACAGGACAAGTTCGCCACAGACCAATTACAAGCCCTGTGTAACATAATATCCTGGCATATGAGACATCCACTTAAAGCGTTCTCGCAGTTAGTTCGCTTAGAAACACTTCCAGATCCCCACTCCTGCATCGAAATCTGTATGGTAAATCCCAGGATTCCCTGATAAATTCCTTACCCATCTTCTCATATCTGCCTGCCTGTTGTTGTTCTAGGCAATATTGAAACTGAAAAGTTGCAACCGGTAATGTTATATGGCCGTGGATTAACCACTCTGTGGACGGTGACTCTGCCACAGTAAAGGGTAACCTATCCAGTTTCTCAATGCGCAGCATTGTATATTTTGCTCCCCTCTGTGCCGTTTTCAACTGCTTTTCTGTTAGAATGTATGCTGAAAATAATGACGTAATGTTGATAAAACGCCAAGGCACATAACCGGCGCGCAATGACTGCAGCGTCCAGCTTAACAAAATAATAGAACGTAACTGTGACTGTCCGTGTTGCAATATGGACAAATCCTGTTCTATTACATCGATAGCAGAAGATACAATGTTGCCCAGTGAATATATCCTGGATGTTAATGTAGTCATACCATTGTCAACTACGGCTAACACCTTTTCTAGGTTAACTCTATCTATTTCTCTTAATCTCTCTGCAGCTTCTTGTTGGGAGATTTTCCAGATTTCGTTATAGACAGCATACAAAAAGCGCTTCTGACGTGGTTTTCTGGGACCTAATAAAAAATCCTGTAGGTCCACATCCTCTGTGAGTAAGGACAAGTGTTGCTTCACCTGAGGTAGTGTTGATGTCTTTAGCCAATCAAGGCACAACTTCCCAACACTGTATGATGTCACTACCCCCGAATGTTCTTGTTGTACATAACGTGGGTCTGGCCTGTGGATACTAAACCCTTCGGTGGTACCCCTGAATCTTTCTTGACATCCGTTTGTGTCAGTGGGCCCTTCCAATTGGGGTCTGATCTATTGTATTTCAATATGTTATCCAACTTAGCCCCTCTTTCTGATGTAAAATTCCCCTCGGTGTTTAAAGGTGTTGGAATTTGAGGCGTGTTCAAGTCCTTATTCTTGGCTATTCCAAGACAGGAAGTCTGTTGCACAGTGTCATTCAGAAAAATCATCTGCTGTGGAATGAGGCATGCTCTAAATAGTGTATCTGTCCCCTGGACTTGCCAGTCCCTAGAACCACAGATTGATTTCAAGTCTACAGTGTCCATCCATAAACCCTGTTCAGACAGCTGGGAAATAAAGGAAGCAGAGTAAATCTGTTTGGTATTTGTTAACATATTTTTCTGTGCAGATATGGGTGCAATCTTATAATAGTACAAGGTTGGGTCAGAAGTGTTAAACCCTGAAAAATATGAGAATTTCTGTGCAAATGCTTTTGAACTACCTTTCGGTGGTGTATGGCAATGTTCCCACTGGTGGTATGTGAAAACATTGCTGGGTTTGCTAGATTTATGCAAGAAATGATTATCATAATGTTGGTAACAATACATTTTGTCAAAATCTGATCTATCCTCTAACATTTCAGTGCTAGAAAATGCGGCATATTGTTCTAAATCAGACAATAAGTTATTAACAGTTTCAAAATCCCAATCATCAGAAAATGTCCTGAGGTAATAATATCATTCAATGAAATTTTAAACAAATGTGGAACTTTTAAAAGCTCGGTCGGTCCAGATATATCAAAATTTACTTTGTCCCACACTATACCATCCAGTATAGGAACTGCTGAAATGTTCATGAAGGACAAGTCTCTTTGTTCACGATGAGATGAAACATGAGGTTTTAAAATTAAGTTTACTTTTGACGTTGCACAGCTCTGTTGAAGATAAGTTCCATTGATGAGCAAGTGGAAAGTTATTACTAGTCCTAACCAAAAAAGAAAAAAGAAAATACCGGTGATTATCCAAAGTTCTAGCCAAGGTGATACTAAATAAGTTTTTCTAAGAAAGTTAAAAAAGTCTTTGATCCGTTGTTTGCGAGAAATTTGGGCTGGAGTCGTTTCAGGTTCACTTGGATCCAATGAAAAGGTATTTAAGTCGATGAAATAGCCAGATGCAGTTCGATTTATCTTTGGTAGCTCCGCAGGTTTTGTTGAACTTGTGGATTTCTGTTGTTGAGGCATGTTGACGTAGACATCTTTAGCTTGAATTGAAATTTGTCTTTCACTTTGATTTTGAGAGTTTGTGTCAAGGGGAACTAGTTCCATTGCATTGTTATTGATTCCATTGCTTTGTAAAGGTGACTCTTCAAATGTTATAAGTCTTTCTGTTTGAACTTCCTGTATTGTAGCGAGAGGAGAACTTCGGCTACTCAGGAGTCCACGAGGCCTACTATTTAGTATCGGCCACATAGTTTGGTTTGATCAGATCGATTGAGACGAATCTCTTTTCTTTTCCGGCAAGAGGCGGTAGAAGTACAGTTCTTGATCCTTCAACGGCCAGGACAGGTACAGGCTTTCGATAGGATGGCCCGAATTCTTTTTTGTCCACAATCCTTTCTCTGACCAGATCCCCAACTTTAGGAATCCAGGCAGGTCTTGCCGTGGCTGACGTGACTTCCCCAGTGGCGGTTTTCTTTGTCTCAACGTTACTTAATGAGGCTCTGGATTCATTCAGATCCTGTAAAATAGCCAAACGTTTATTGATGTCAAACTGTTTTTCATCCGCCACTGTGCCTTCACAATCGAAATCAGGTACCCATATTCTTGTCCCAAACAGGACCTCGTAAGGAGTGACACCCCCTAGAGAGCTTCTTGGCTGGTTATTAAGGGCTCGCTGGACCCCATATAGATGATTGACACAACTACCACCCGAGCCTAATACCCTAGCTGTTAAAGATCGCTTTAAGTCCCGGTTTTTCCTCTCCACAACCGAATTTCCCTCGGGATGGTATGGAGAGGAGTACCGCAATGCTACACCCAAACTTCCCATGGCTTCCTTGTAAGCCCTAGAGCTGAACGTGGGGCCACGGTCAGAATGTAATGTGCCAACTGCGTATGTCCCTATGAAGACTCGCAAATCTTTTATAACAGTTCGGGCGTCAGCCGAGCACTGAGGCCATACCCATAAGAATCTTGAACAGGAATCCACTGCAGCCATGATATACTTGTAAGCACCATCACATTTTAAGGGCCCGCAGTGGTCCAGGTAAATGCACGCGAACGGTCAGTCAGATGCTGTCTAATAATTGGATCTGCGCTGGGCGAACTACGGTGGCCCCATTTATCTGTTGACAGATATCGCACTTTAAGACAAAGTCTTTGGTCTGCTTTGTTAGCCCAGGCCACCAATACCGTTGTTTCAGTAGAGAAACTGTCACCGTAACTCCTGCGTGCGCAGAACCCTCGTGTGCAGCCAAGATTAAACCTAACCTTCGATCCATGTTTGGTATTACTCTATCCCCCACTCCAGGAATCTGAGCAAATGGAACGCTGTTTGCATCTAACTTGTAGGAGTACTTTAGTGGAAAACCTTTAGGTAGTGCTTTGCTGTTATTGCCCGAAGCAATCACAGCTACCATTGTGCTACCGTCTACCCTCGTTTTTGAATGGGTGATTGCAGCTACGGACGCAGTGCTTACTGCCCCCTTCGCGGCTTCATCAGCCAATGAATTCCCTTCATCGTGAACGCCATCGCGTTGATGACTCAGTTTGTGTATCACGTGAGCCCTTGGTAGTTCATTCTTCAACTCTGCTACCTGTTCCCATAGTTTCCTATGTTTGATTGTGCCACCTTTTGAATCTCTGAACCCATTTTGTCCCCAATAGTGGAGGTATTCATTGTACGACTGGACACAGTAAAAGGAATCACACACTATTAGTGTGGGGAATTCTGGATCCGTATTTATCAGTGCCAGTAGTAGTGCTTTTAATTCTGCCAACTGAGCCGTGCAGTCTCCTAGAGACTGCGTTTTTGTACAGCTTGGACGGAACTTGCCGTCCTGCATCCTACCTTTTACAATAGCGCATGCTGCACTGTATTGTTGCTTACTCCCTACGGCCGGTTGAGCAGATCCGTCAGTATAAATAATGTATTCATACTGATCTAGAGGCATTATTTCATTTGGTAGAGGATATTCTTGTTCATATTGCAGGAATGCTTGTGTTTTTAGACTAGGGTCATATCTGTATTAAACATCTGTTGCAGTGAGAGAATTAGCCCATTGTATCCATCTTGGATGTAACGCTTTTGCATTTGGGACACTTGCCTTTGTGGCAGCCTCTAAGGCCGGTACCGGGTTCACGACAATTATTCGTTTCCCCTGAGCCAGTGCTCTTTCTCTCACTACAGCAGTCTGTAATGCTGTCAGAATTTTTTCTGTTGGTGCAAAACGCATTTCAGCGCTAGTGTACAAATGCGATTTATATGCAATTGGTACTGTTTCACCTTCATTACAGGTTAAGTAAGTGTACCCTGATTGACCTGCGACTACGCGGATCACCAGGTTGCGTACGTTTACGTGTGTCTGTAAGTGTTTTGATGATGTAGGGAACGACGTATATTTGTGTGGTCCTGTGTCCATTGTTTAACTGAAAAGTTAGGTCTTTTTTTTTTTTTTAACACTTTATTGAATTTTACATATAAAACAAACACGAGACTGGATCTTGTAGCATGACAGTAGCAATTGCACACATCAATCATATAGTATTCTTTATATCACCAAAGTTGTCAGGCACGACACAATACATGGCGTTTGGTTGCAAGGACTCATCCCCCCATCCTCCCTCCTTGAACTATTTATTTCTGCGCTCTTTGGCGAAAACATCAAGTATCTGTTTAGACAAGAGACCCCCTAGTCAGTTAAGTTGATATCACGCGGTTCCTGACTTTCAACTTCCGTAGATGCAGCGCCCCTCCCCCTTGTTTCAATGTACGTTTTATACAACGCCCAAAAGTTCTTAGGTCGACTACGTGGCGGTAGTAGATCACTGAAATTTTCCGTTTGTGTACTGCAGTACAGCATATCACTCGACCACTGTGGAATCGTAGGGGTCGGGCCCCGTAGCCAACACATTGCCACTCTACGCCTGGCTAACAGCAGCCCCATATCCACCAACCTACGAGCACCTTTGGGTATCAATTTGGAGTAGCCCAATAACGCTAGTGCAGGTTCCGGAGAGAGGGGCAGGTCCACCACTCGTCCCAATTCCTTAAAAACTAAGTCCCAAAATTTGGCGATCCCCAGACACAGCCATGCCAGGTGTATAAAATCAGCTCTCCGTTCACTACATCGGTCACATTCAGCCCCATCTCTCAGTCCGTATCTACAGAGTCTCTCCGGGGTGTAGTATACCCTATTCAAGTATTTGAAGTGAATGAGTCTGTGCCTACCGTTTAATGAGATACGTTTCGTACTAATACAGCAATAGGCCCACATTGCATCATCGATCTCCCTGCCCAAGTCTCTCTGCCACGCTAAACGGGCTTTAGTGTAATGATTTTCCCTGTAATCCATGGACATCCTATAAATCTTCGAAACTATCCGCTGCGGTGACGTAGCCTTGATAACATAGGATAAGGAGGACAATTCCGGCGGTTCCGCCAGGTCTCCACCCAGGATATGTAACAATGCTTGCTGTGTTCTGTGGAACTGGAATTTAGTAAGGTACATTGCCACCGTGTCACCCGTTACCAACTCCTCCCAGCTCTTCGCCGTGCCCCCCTCAAATAAGTCCCCGATGGTCCGAACTCCAATGGAATTGAGAGCCTGTGTAACCCCCTTTTCCCTGCAGGGGGGCAGCCAGTGGCACCAGTCTAGCGGAGTGTGCGGAGAGTACAGTATAGCCCCCGCCTGCAACTTCAGAAGATGATGCCAAGCATGTGTTGTGGCGTTCACCGAGTCTTGTATCCCAGTTCTACGGTCTGGGGATGAAAACATTAAAACTGGCATGGGCAGAGGGGAGGCTACCACCTTCTCAATACACAAGTGTGGGGTGTCTGGCAAGCCATGCATCCAGTGGAAAGCATGCGCACTCTGAGCTGCCCGATAATAAAGATCCAAGTCTGGAGCCCCCAGTCCTCCCATATGGTATGGTAACGTAAGAATCTCCCATCTGACCCGCACCTGCTTACCCGCCCAAGCCAGCTTGATCATTAGCGTAGTAAGTCGTCGGAAAAAAGAAGAAGGGAGAACCAAAGGAATATTATGAAAAAGAAACAAAAAACGGGGGAGTACTACCATTTTCATGATGGAAACTCTGCCTAGCATGGACAGTGGTAGACGTATCCAACCCTCCACGTCGCCTTCTAGCCAATCTATAGCTACCCCATAGTTTTCTCTAAACACCACTTCCAAGTCCGTGTGAATCTTGATCCCAAGGTACCTCACTGATTCCGTTGTCCATTGTAGTGGATAGTCAGGCTCGAACGGGACCGTGACGGGCGTAAGAGGAAATATCAGGGATTTTGGCCAATTAACCTTTAGTCCCGACACTACTCCGAATCGTACCACCTCCCGCAACACAGAGGAGAGGTGCAGTTCTGGGTCACATACATAAAGTAACGTGTCGTCTGCATACGTGGAAACAATCAACTCGTACTTCGGGAATCTTATGCCCTTATATCTGTGGTATTCGCGAAGCGCACAGGCCAAGGGCTCTGCTACTAACGCATATAGTATGGGAGACAATGGGCAGCCCTGTCGCGTACCTCTATTGATGCGCATAGGATCCGTCACTAGGTTGCCAATTTTTAGGTCTCACCTAGGCAGCGCATGCGCTGTCTGGTCGAGAGATGCTGTATACAGTATAGTGAGGGAGGCTCAGCCTCCGTTTTCCGATTCGTTCTTCAGTTGTTTTTTTAAAATCGGCTTTTTGCTATTTGTTATGCGTGTGTTACATCCCTCCTTTTTCCTTCTCGGGCACACCTCTGGCTATTGGCCCCTTTACATGGGATTCTTGCATTCTTTTCGTGTCTGTTTTTTCTCCGTGGATCTCTTTTTTTATGGGGACTTGAAGGGAAGCTTGCTTTACTTTCGCATTTCGTTCCAGGCCATGTTTTGGTTTCAGCTACAGCGCTTCCGCTGTAGCAACAGCTTTGCTTTCGGCGTGTTTTTGTTTTCGTTTTTGCTACGGCATTTCTCAGACCGCATTATTAGTGCTCCGTGCCTCTGCATCGACCCCTTAGCGTTTCTAGTAAGGCGATATTTTTTTTACTTTGCCATTTTGTTCGAGGCAATGTTTTCGTTTTAGCTACAGCTTTTCACTACGGCATTTCTCACACTGCATTGTTAGTGCTCCGTGCCTCTGCATCGACCCCTTAGCCTTTCTAGTAAGGCGATATTTTTTTTACTTTGCCATTTTGATCGAGGCAATGTTTTCGTTTTAGCTACAGCTTTTCGCTACGGCATTTCTCACACTGCATTATTAGATGGACATTTAACTGCGCTCCCTTTTACAGTGTTGTAATCAATATGTTCTTAGCGCAAACTTGCCTAATAATTATTAAGTGAGGCAGGTTAAGGGCCGGATTACGAACGAAAAGTAAATAAGCAGGTATTTTTTACACCAATATCAACATTTCCTAGCCACTGCTTCACCTATGTAGCACACCAATGCGCACAGTTTAGGCTGCAACATCCGCTATTTAAAAATTTGTAAAATTGGACAAATTAGACACTAGTACTGCCCCCACCCCTTCTCCCATTTACTATGCTACACTTAGGCCACTATTAGCGTAAGCTAAAATAACAGTTGGCATCACTTGGTGCGCTCAATACAAATGCCAAATAGTTAATCAATAAATATTGTGAACACCTTAACACTCTTCATCACTTTGTGCGCTCAGCAAAAACACCAAACTGTTAGTGAGCAGGTATTCTAACCAGCTATATTGACATCTGACTGCGACTCCTTTTATAGTGTTGTACTTGATCTAGTGTGAGCAAAAAAAAAAAAAACAGCCCGCATCACTTGCAAACTATAGTTCGGTTAGTTGCATTTAACACTCAGCGTGCGCTTTTTGTCATTTATTTTGCTTATTAACAATTACAAAGTGTATTTGCACTAAAATGTTATAACCCTGCTAAATATGTGCCTTTTAACCAAAAGCGGAGTCTTTTTTGTTTTTTATTAGCAGTTGCTTACTCTGTTTCCGTTTAGTTCGATATTACATTTACTAATACTGTGCTGTTTGTTAGCCAAGCGCTTCACGTTGCTAATGTCTCACATGTTTCTGCCTGCAATAATAGTGGTCCAATTCCAAGTTTTTTTTTGTAATCTAGTCTTTTGCTGCTAAGCGTATAATGTTTAGAGATTTAAAAAAGTTTTCACTTATGGCTATTATGTGCTTCCTTGGCACACAAAAAGTTTTTACTTTTTTTTTAACTAAATTAGTGTCTGCCCTAACGTCTGTTTTGTTGTAGCCACAGCCAAGAAATTCACAGGCCTCCTTTTCATTCTGTACTTCTCTTCTACAATACAAACACATCATTGCACCCTTGCTGCTTGGCTTGGTGTTAAGGCCGCACCCAAGTACTTCACAGGTCTTCTTCACATTGTGTGCTTTAACGCCATTGGAGAAACAAAAAACGTCCAAGTAGCAGCGTAGCTTGGCGTCCGTCTTCTTGGAGCCCAAGGTAACTACTTCACAGGTTTATAAAATACCATGTATACGTTGCCAAGGCTGTATTGTTGCGGTTAACTACAAGGCTTGCTTTTCCGCTGTGTTTCTCTATTGCCAATTATGTGCCTCTAAGGCACAAATTTATTTCAAATGCGCTATCATCCGTTATTTCAAATTGTAGTTTACTTAGCAATTTGACCACTAGTACTGCCCCCCCCCCCCTCTTTTTACTGTGCTATAAGCCGTCCGGTCTTTGCGTAAGCGAACAGAGCATTCCGCATCATTTCATGCACTTATTAAAAAAGCCAAACAGTTAATAAGCAAATAGTCAGAACCCTTTTACAGTCCGGATTATTTCATACGTTTAGCAAAAAGACAAAAACTTTACTGTTTTAACATTAAACACGTGATGTTTATTAACTGGCAAACGTTTTAGCCACTGACGATTGTGTGCCTTTAAGTACAATATTTGTTATTAAAAATTTGGGGGAATTGGACTGTTTGGACACTAGTACTGCGACCCCTCCCCAATAAATGCTATACTTAGCCCAGTTTTAGCGTAAACTAAAATAACAGTCTTCTTCTTTTGGTGCGCTCAGCACAAGGGCAAAAATGTTGCTTGTTACAATACAACTTTTCTGCCCTAAAAAATGTTTCCAAATAGTAAAAGATCATTTGTTTAGTCAAGTATGTTTACTTTTCTTTAAGCCTTAGCAAGTTAGCAGATGTTGCCTATAAAACAAACAAAATATAATACGGATTATATTAAGTTTTAATGTACATATTGATACCAAAATGCAATTCTCATTGTTACAATACAACTTTTTTGCACTAAATACTGTTACCAAATATTACAACAAATTTGGTTTATTCGAGTATGTTTACATATTTTTTAACATTAGCTATTTAAAACATATTACATGTTTGAAAAAAAATGCAACATAAACGTTTAAATACTTTGCCAAATCAAACAAAAGTCGATTACTGTTAAAATAAACTTTCGCTTCAAAATACTAAAGCACTGTCAGTCGTTTATTTTAATTAATATATCAAACATTATGTATTATTACTCTCATATTTTCATAAAACACTAATATGGCGAGACCGATTGGCATGGCCAATGCTTGTTATTCTAGCAGTGGGTGCGCTGTATAATATCCCTATCAGCTGCAAGAAGACTGCCCCCATCCCCATCCTCAGTAGGACCTGCCGCATAAAGGGCCATTCCACCGAGTCGAAAGCTTTTTCCATATCCAGAAATACAGCTATCGCCTGTCTCTCCGGCTTGGTGTGCTGCATTGCTCCGAACACTGTTCTCAAATTGTAAGTTAAGTTCCTACTTGGAACAAAACCCGCCTGTTCCGGCACCACCAAAATCGGAATAAGCGAAACCAGCCGCGTAGCTAAGATCTTCGCAAATATTTTAGTATCGACATTAAGCAGTGAAAGCGGGCGATAGGAGGGACACTCATCCGGTGGTTTGCCCGGTTTCAAGATAGCCACAATTATTGCTTCATTCATCGATGGTGGCATAGTGCCCGTGACGCACATATCGTCAAAAAGAGTAGCCAGATGAGGGACCAGTAAGTCTCTGAACGCCTTGTAAAAGGCTACTGTCAGGCCAACTACCCCCGGCGCGCTCCCCGTCTTCATGCTCAACAAAGCTAGTACGATTTCATCCTTCTCCACAGGCCTCATAAGGAATTCGCGATGCGTATTTGTTAACCATGGGAGTTTGATATACGTCAGATAGTTCAATATCTCCGCTTCGGTGCCGCCACTGCGAGTCGAATATAACTCTGAGTAGTAGCTTCGGAACCTCCCCGATATAGCCGCCTCTTCAACCAGCGTGTCTCCCTCCGCGGATTTGATCTCAGTTACTATCGTCTTCTCCCGCCTCTTTTTAAGGAGCTGTGCCAATACTGTACCCGGCCTCTCACCTTCACCGTACATGCGCGCCGTGGCATATTTACCCAGGTGTTTAATTTCCGCATCTGCTGCGGCATGATATTCTGTGCTTTGAACTCTAGCATGAGCTCGTCGTCAGCACTGGTCAGAAGTCGGTTCTCAAGAGCCTTCAATGAGCCCTCTAGAACCGACAGTCTTTTGCGGATCGCTTTCAGGACCCCAGAGTGTTTGGTCATTGTAATACCTCGGATGTATACTTTAAACGTTTCCCAAACGACCTGGAAACTGTCCACCGATCCTATGTTTGTGGTAAAAAACGTTTCGATCGCTTCCGCCAATTCCTCCTTAAATACCGCGTCCAACAGCGAGTAGGGTGGGAACCTCCACGTAAAGGGGGGTATTAATTTCTGTGAGGTGTTAAACACCAATAACAACGGGGAATGATCCGAAAGCGTACGGGGTGTACCTCACAGTGACGGACCCGTTCCTGGATCCATCTAGCGGCCAGCCAATAATCTATGCAAGTGTGGAGGTCATGGTAAGCTGAATAATGCGTGTATCCCCCCTTCTCCAGATACCTTTGTCGCCACACATCACATAGGTCAAGCTGTACCAGCAGATCTGTGACTGTGAGTGCTGATGGTGTGACTTGTCTATCAGGCCCCCTGACCTATCTTTCCTTGGGTTCAAAACCATATTAAAATCTCCACCCCAAAGCTGTTCGCCCTCGCCACATCCACGGACCATCTCCGACAGGGAAGTGTAAAAGTCAGGGTTGTCAAAATTTGGGCCATAAACATTCACTAGGAGAAGGTCCACTCCCTTACCCCTACACCTAGAGATCAAGTATTGCCCTTCTTGATCAGTGTATAATGGCTCTAGTTTGAGAGAGGACCTGGGGTTCACCCATGTAAGCACCCCTCGCGCATGGGTAGTGAAACCCCCTGCATGTATATTGCCTAGCAGGCCCCTACTGCGCAGCATGGGGCTATCCTGGGGAAGATGAGTCTCCTGCAAGGTAGCTACATCAACATGATATCTTACTAAGTAGGCCAGGACCTTCCAAAGTTTCCGGTGGTCATTGAGGTCCCTCACATTCCACGTGAGCGCTCTGATCGTGCAAGTAGTGTCAGTCTTACCTACTTCAGTAGGGGCTGTCATGGGGGAACGTGGGGGCCATAATCCCTATCGCGCCACACAAACATGCAGTATACACATGCACCAACTGTCCACCTGGTGACAACATAGCAGTAACTATATTTCTTCAGTCTCAAACCCCACCCACCCCCCTCCCATGCCAGGCGTCCCCCAATTGTGCCTGAACGAGATACTCGCAAAACTCCCCATCCCTCTTCATCAAGGATACATGCGTTGTTTCAAACCAAGTGAATACAAAACAAGAATGAAACCCTCCCCTCCCACTGCAATAAAGCTCCCAAGAAGTGTGGTTCACTCGTGGGCAGATGTTGCACGACCTGTTGGTTGATAGAACCAGACCAGATCAGGTTCCGCCCCTGCGTGCCATACAGCCAGTACTCAGCATCTGCAAGTGGTCTCTCCATCCCCCACTACCTCATGCCTCCTCACACCAAAATAGTCACAACGCTCCTCTCAATAAACATAAGTCTCGCAGTAAGGAGTGTTTTTCCCAAATCAGCACTGCAGCATTTTCACTTAACTGTCGCATATCAAAACAAAGCAACTCGTTAATAGTCCCACACACCTCTGCACCATTCCCAGTCACCCTCCCCCAGGAAGACCCGCTTATCTGTAAAATATGCAGTCCGTTATTGAGTCCTGCTCGTCTAAGTGGCCTCCGACTGCCCCCTCCAACGGACTTCATTCCAGGCTGCTGCGTTTCTCCTTAACCCACTCCTTTAGTGCCTTCTGTAGAGTTTTCGGTTCCGTAAAAGTGCGAGATTGACCCTGTCGATTAACGCGCAGTCTTGCCGGGTATAACATAGCATAGTCTAGGTTGAGATCCCGTAGTTGGCGCTTTAGCGGTGCAAACTGCTTACGGGCCTCTTGCACCCGAATCGTGAAGTCCGGGTACAAGGATATGTTGGATCCTTCATACTGCAGCGACTGCTTTTCCCTGGCCGCCTTCAGCGCCGAGTCTCTGTCACGGTAGTTCAGCAGTTTTGCTATGATCGGCCTCGGGGGGACACCAGGGATCGGGCGTTCGACCACGAAGATAGGAGAGAATGTTTCGCTGCCAAGCAGTGTGACTAACAACTTCTCAACAAATTTCTCCATGTTTCCAGTCCGGGTCGACTCCGGAAGGCCCGTATTTTGTAAGTTGCTCCTTCGAGATCGCACCTCCAGGTCCTCCGCCTTGTCCTGTAGTATTTGCAACACCCTCCCCATCTGCTTGTGCTCAGTGTCCATTGTCGTCTGCGCTTCTTCTACCTCTGTAATCCGTCGTTCCGACATGTCAAGCTTCTCAGCATGCTTGTCTATTCGTTCTGACATTCTGTCCATTCTGTAGGAGAGGGAGTCTATTTTGGTCCCCAGAGCTGAAAGACTGCTCTGTAGGCCTTTTTCCATTGCAACAAGCATGGAACGAATATCTCCGTCAGCTTCCTCATGTACTGGGTCTGACGCATTATCCCCATCTTCCGAGGTGGTGTCCCTCCCCTTGGTCTTCTTTTGGTCAAAAGTTAGTTTAGGCTGCGACTTATCAACTCTGCTCATCGCGATATATCCACAGACCGCCGAGATGCTTCCTGACCGGCACTCCAATCAAGCGTGTAGCGTCCTTTTGGGCAGATTCTTCACTGGTCAACTCCCCCGCACACTTGGTATCCCCACTCTGGAGGACGCGCAGGCAGCAACAGGGAGCTATCCATCGCCTAGCCTTGTTGCACCACCGTGGAACAGACTCCCGTCACCACGAACCAGCTGACAGACAAGCTCCGCAATTTATCACTCCACACAAAGCAGCGCAGACCAGGAATCACGTCCCACAAGTGCTAAGTTACCTCTCCAGTGGTCCGCCGATGCACACAGCAGCGTGCTTCACCTCAGCTCCGGGGCTCCCCCAGCCGCAGTTGCGTTACTCATGGGTGCACCCCACTGAGCCCCTCCTACAGTGTGCGACACCAGCGCCTTCTAGTGCGCTCCCTAAGCTACTCCGCCGCTGCGGGCACCAAGCGCCAGCGTTCTCAAAGCGTACCTTGGTCCTGAAGCGCAAAATGGCGTCACCAGTACCGGAAAGTGCACACCAGAAAGCAAGCCACAGTCACGGCTCTTCAGGCGTGATATTGAGGCAGCCAGCCCCAATATCCAGCGATGCTGTAGTCCCAACTGCGCACCACCACTGGCATCCACAGCATTTGCAGTTTTTCATTTGGGCCTAAATGCCATCTCGTGCGGTGCTTCACCCGTTCTTTCGGCCGCAGCCGCGCCTTCCCGCTGCCCCGCCGTATCACTTTCAGGTGCACTGGAGCCCAATCACCACCTCTCTGCCCCGCCGCTGGCCACAGCAGGGTACCTCACCGCTATTCCACTTATGTCCACAGCTACACTGCGAGAGAGAGCCGCCTTCGATGCAAGGCAAAATGGCGCCTCGTGTCTCGCCAACTGCCGCTCCACTTCTCTGATCGTCGGCTGTGATCTCCCTCCGTCGGAAGCAGCACGGGTGAGCGCGATAATGGAATGCCGCCATTACCTCCACAGGGGTTGCCGCAGTCGGTCGCCACCTCGTCGCGTTGCGCCAAGAGCGCCCCAGCACCAGCAGCGCCCGGGATGCCTTGGGCGTCGGATCGCCCACCCGGCTATGTTGGGCTACTCAAGGCCGAGGATGTCGGCCTAGTACAGGGTCCTCCACCTCCGGCAGCCGTCGCTCACTCGCTTTTTGGTGCAGAGCGCGCCGGGACGGCTCGTCTTGCCCCCAAGGCTCTCCGATATCACCAGCAGTGCAGTTCGGGACAGAAAGACCCCGCAGATGTAGGATAAGTAAAGGATTGTTTAATGGCTACGCAGAGCTATCGGCTTAGGCGGCCATCGCTGTTGCGAGCAAGCACCGCCCTTGAAAAGTTAGGTCTTATTAGGTCGTAGAAAGGTTTTACTCTCTCTGCGTAATCCAAAATGTATGTTCTGCCAAAATTCAAAAATCCCAGTATAGACTGTAAATTTTTTAATGATTTTTGAGGTTGTAGCAGTGCGCACTTTTCTAAAAAGTGGGCTGCCAGGCTTTTGGCTTCACTTGAAAGCTCATATCCCAAAAATAGGACATTGAGGTGGGCTATTTTTGATTTTTAAAAATTAAATTTGTGGCCCTCAGTCGCGAAACCCAAAATGATGGTGCTCACCCTGGTCAAGTGTTCCTCTAAGTCATCATCCGTCAGATAAATATCATCTACATAGGATAATGCTTCTTCATCCAAATTCTGTAGTAACTCTGTTACCCTCCTTGAGAATAACCCCGGGCTATTCTTATACCCTTGGGGGAGTCGACAAAATTCATGCTGGGACCCTCGCGCTGAGAAGGCTGTCAAATATCTGCTTTCAGGTGCTATGTATTGGCAGAAAAATCCATTTGAGATATCTAATGTTGTTTTGTTTTTTCCCCGCACAATGTTATTCATTAATGCGGCACTGTGTGCATTCTGAACCGCAAATGTCTTTGTACATGAGTTCAGGTGTCTATAGTCTAAAACTAGACAATATGAATTGTCGGGTTTCATTACTGGAAACAAAGGATTATTCATTGATGAGGTGCATGGTTCAATTACACCTTGGTATTCAAGTTGATCCAAGATCTCCTTGACCTGGTTTTTAGCTTCCTGTTTTATGTGATACTGTCTTTGTGGAGTTGGGTTTGTTTTTATTGGAAAAACGTGGTGGGGAGACTTCTCATCCCACCCAACATGGTTGCGGTATAACGCTGGAGCAAGGGCTACCGCCCACTCCTGTTCATATGTATGTCTTAGGTGTGCAGGGACTAGGTCGGAGAAAGCTGGAAAAATTACAGTTTCCCCCTTTGGGCATTCCATAACAATAGTAGGCGGCCAATCTTTTTCCGCTAATAGGATGTCATAGCCAGAAGTCAGGTTCTCCCTTAACCCTTAACTTGTCTGGGCCTGTCCTCCTCCATTTGGAGTATTATTTCATGTAACTTGTGTGGGACCCTCACCCTAGTATCAGGTGTTTCCACCGTGATATACTCACTCAACTCCGCTGTCACCAGAAATTCCATCAGGTTCCGGCGAGCTATTGTTACTTCTGCCGCGCTGTCTAGCATCGTCAGAGCCCATTCCCTGTTCAGTAGCTGAGTCCTCAGAATTCTGGGCATGTCTAACTTTGAGACCTGCTACCTTCTTCTTTTTAAATTGACGTTTTGCTCTAGGTTTTTCTTCTTTCTTTGAAGCGTAGTCTGAAGTGCGTTGCTTGTCTCTGGACTTTGTACTCTCTTCTTGTCTTTGTTCTGACCGTCCTTCCCTCTCGGAATTTTTTGATGAACCCTGAAAGGAACGAGAGGAACGTGTATCAGTGTCCTGATACCTGTCAGGTTTTTTAATGTTATCTCTATTCCTAAGATTATATCTCCATTCTGGGGGCTCCTGCTGAAGAGACCTTCCCCTGGAGTGAGATCTGTTCTTTTGTTGTTTATTATTGTCCCATTTCTTCTTTGAAGAAACTGGTGTTTGCTTTGCCTGTTCTTTATCTGAACTCCCCATTAGTTGGGGTTTTACAGGTCTAGCTCCCAGACTGTCTCTACCTAACGCTACATAAGCAGTTTCAATTATTTTAGGTAGTTCTGTCTCCTGTTGTAATGGAGTGAACTCTCTCGGGCTTTGGCGTATTGCCACTGATGCTGCTTCCCCTTTAATATTTGTCAATATTATCGCAGATACCTGGGCAAAGTTATTTAACAACTTCATCCCTAAGTTTAGAGCAGGCTCTCCTCCATACTCGTTCTGTATTTGTCTTAATACATCTGGTATTACCGCTAAAGAAGGGGTACCATGAGTCCTGGTATATATTGCAGCGAAGACTGTGCCCAAAGAGGTACAATCCTCTATAGAGGGAGCTATCCCCATTGGCAAGCAAATAGTAAGTATTCTATGCTTTTCCTCGGGACCAGTGTGTGGAAACACCGCCTCCAGTTGTGTAATTTTTTGTGCTATCCAGAAGGGCATTTGTTCACGTTTTGTGGGCATTTTACCCATCACTGCGTGCAGTGTCTGTGGTGTAATTTTTGTTGTAGGAGTTTGGACTGGTCCTGGTTGTGTAGCCGGTGTGGGCTGAAGTGTGATTGTTCTCAACACAAACTGTGTCATGTTTCTGTAAAATCTTATTAATTCTTTATGCTGTACAAGTAAGTCTCCTCCTGGCATTGTGTCAATGTCAGGATGTGGTGTGTATACCGCTAAAACTGGCCATGTTGCTCCATCTCTTCCGAGCGGACCGAGTCTTACTCTATTTCTTGTATGGGGGAGGGCACCTTTAAACCAGTAGAGGTGTTCTTTGTAAGTGAGTGGAATTTCAATGTCCTCATATGGACTATACTCATTTGGTATATCATCTTCTACATAGTAGTGAAATGTTTTAGTTTGTGCATTTGCCTGCGGGAATTTAATCCATGAATAGAATACCTCTGTTCTATATGATTCGTGTGCCTCAATCACGAAAGTCACTTGCCCACCCCTAATTGTATCACCATATGCTACTAGTTTTAGGGTGACAGCATTTCTAACAATATTTGCAATGTATATTGCATCTGCATCGTCTACTTCGGCTGAGAAGTTTAGTGCATTCCCTTCATCTACGTCTCTCTTTTCAGTCATTATTTTTAGAAAGGAGAGCATTTCAAGGGAACTGAGATAAGGTGTTATGCACAATTAGGAACATTGTATCCTTCAAGCTTGATTAAACCAACAGTCAATACATAGGAATTTGGCTTGGCAGTTCGGGCTGGACTGTTCCCATGAGGCACAGGGTCAGACTGATTTGCATATGGCCATGTCTGAACTGGGGTGGTGGAGTGAGCTAAAGAATGATGATGGATTAAACCCAGATCAGTTGACTGGGGGTGAGTGTTTGATTAGCTCAAACGCTCTGTCCATCATCCCCTTTGGTATCGCTTTGTTCGCCCTAAGTTGGCAGGGTATGCCCAGACGTGGGTCCCTTGCTCACTTTGCCACTGGATTCAAGCTAGCCTGGCTGATGACAGCTGAATAGCTAGAAACCGGTCCCAGGATGCTTGTTTCCGGTCCAGGGAAGACATGGCTTGGCAGTTCGGGCTGGACTGTTCCCATGAGACACAGGGTCAGACTGATTTGCATATGGCCATGTCTGAACTGGGGTGGTGGAGTGAGCTAAAGAATGATGATGGATTAAACCCAGATCAGTTGACTGGGGGTGAGTGTTTGATTAGCTCAAACGCTCCGTCCATCATCCCCTTTGGTATCGCTTTGTTTGCCCTAAATTGGCAGGGTATGCCTAGACGTGGGTCCCTTGCTCACTTTGCCACTGGATTCAAGCTAGCCTGGCTGATGATGGCTGAATAGCCAGAAACCGGTCCCAGGATGCTTGTTTCCGGTCCAGGGAAGACATGGCTTGGCAGTTCGGGCTGGACTGTTCCCATGAGGCACATGGTCAGACTGATTTGCATATGGCCATGTCTGAACTGGGGTGGTGGAGTGAGCTAAAGAATGATGATGGATTAAACCCGGATCAGTTGACTGGGGGTGAGTGTTTGATTAGCTCAAACGCTCCGTCCATCATCCCCTTTGGTATCGCTTTGTTCGCCCTAAGTTGGCAGGGTATGCCCAGACGTGGGTCCCTTGCTCACTTTGCCACTGGATTCAAGCTAGCCTGGCTGATGACGGCTGAATAGCCAGAAACCGGTCCCAGGATGCTTGTTTCCGGTCCAGGGAAGACATGGCTTGGCAGTTCGGGCTGGACTGTTCCCATGAGGCACAGGGTCAGACTGATTTGCATATGGCCATGTCTGAACTGGGGTGGTGGAGTGAGCTAAAGAATGATGATGGATTAAACCCAGATCAGTTGACTGGGGGTGAGTGTTTGATTAGCTCAAACGCTCCGTCCATCATCCCCTTTGGTATCGCTTTGTTCGCCCTAAGTTGGCAGGGTATGCCCAGATGTGGGTCCCTTGCTCACTTTGCCACTGGATTCAAGCTAGCCTGGCTGATGACGGCTGAATAGCCAGAAACCGGTCCCAGGATGCTTATTTCCGGTCCAGGGAAGACATGGCTTGGCAGTTCGGGCTGGACTGTTCCCATGAGGCACAGGGTCAGACTGATTTGCATATGGCCATGTCTGAACTGGGGTGGTGGAGTGAGCTAAAGAAAGATGATGGATTAAACCCAGATCAGTTGACTGGGGGTGAGTGTTTGATTAGCTCAAACGCTCCGTCCATCATCCCCTTTGGTATTGCTTTGTTCGCCCTAAGTTGGCAGGGTATGCCCAGACGTGGGTCCCTTGCTCACTTTGCCACTGGATTCAAGCTAGCCTGGCTGATGACGGCTGAATAGCCAGAAACCGATCCCAGGATGCTTGTTTCCGGTCCAGGGAAGACATGGCTTGGCAGTTCGGGCTGGACTGTTCCCATGAGGCACAGGGTCAGACTGATTTGCATATGGCCATGTCTGAACTGGGGTGGTGGAGTGAGCTAAAGAATGATGATGGATTAAACCCAGATCAGTTGACTGGGGGTGAGTGTTTGATTAGCTCAAACGCTCCGTCCATCATCCCCTTTGGTATCGCTTTGTTCGCCCTAAGTTGGCAGGGTATGCCCAAACGTGGGTCCCTTGCTCACTTTGCCACTGGATTCAAGCTAGCCTGGCTGATGACGGCTGAATAGCCAGAAACCGGTCCCAGGATGCTTGTTTCCGGTCCAGGGAAGACATGGCTTGGCAGTTCGGGCTGGACTGTTCCCATGAGGCACAGGGTCAGACTGATTTGCATATGGCCATGTCTGAACTGGGGTGGTGGAGTGAGCTAAAGAATGATGATGGATTAAACCCAGATCAGTTGACTGGGGGTGAGTGTTTGATTAGCTCAAACGCTCCGTCCATCATCCCCTTTGGTATCGCTTTGTTCGCCCTAAGTTGGCAGGGTATGCCCAGACGTGGGTCCCTTGCTCACTTTGCCACTGGATTCAAGCTAGCCTGGCTGATGACGGCTGAATAGCCAGAAACCAGTCCCAGGATGCTTGTTTCCGGTCTAGGGAAGACATGGCTTGGCAGTTCGGGCTGGACTGTTCCCATGAGGCACAGGGTCAGACTGATTTGCATATGGCCATGTCTGAACTGGGGTGGTGGAGTGAGCTAAAGAATGATGATGGATTAAACCCAGATCAGTTGACTGGGGGTGAGTGTTTGATTAGCTCAAACGCTCCGTCCATCATCCCCTTTGGTATCGCTTTGTTCGCCCTAAGTTGGCAGGGTATGCCCAGACGTGGGTCCCTTGCTCACTTTGCCACTGGATTCAAGCTAGCCTGGCTGATGACGGCTGAATAGCCAGAAACCGGTCCCAGGATGCTTGTTTCTGGTCCAGGGAAGACATGGCTTGGCAGTTCGGGCTGGACTGTTCCCATGAGGCACAGAGTCAGACTGATTTGCATATGGCCATGTCTGAACTGGGGTGGTGGAGTGAGCTAAAGAATGATGATGGATTAAACCCAGACCAGTTGACTGGGGGTGAGTGTTTGATTAGCTCAAACGCTCCGTCCATCATCCCCTTTGGTATCGCTTTGTTCGCCCTAAGTTGGCAGGGTATGCCCAGACGTGGGTCCCTTGCTCACTTTGCCACTGGATTCAAGCTAGCCTGGCTGATGACGGCTGAATAGCCAGAAACCGGTCCCAGGATGCTTGTTTCTGGTCCAGGGAAGACATGGCTTGGCAGTTCGGGCTGGACTGTTCCCATGAGGCACAGGGTCAGACTGATTTGCATATGGCCATGTCTGAACTGGGGTGGTGGAGTGAGCTAAAGAATGATGATGGATTAAACCCAGATCAGTTGACTGGGGGTGAGTGTTTGATTAGCTCAAACGCTCCGTCCATCATCCCCTTTGGTATCGCTTTGTTCGCCCTAAGTTGGCAGGGTATGCCCAGACGTGGGTCCCTTGCTCACTTTGCCACTGGATTCAAGCTAGCCTGGCAGATGATGGCTGAATAGCCAGAAACCGGTCCCAGGCTGCTTGTTTCCGGTCCAGGGAAGACATGGCTTGGCAGTTCGGGCTGGACTGTTCCCATGAGGCACAGGGTCAGACTGATTTGCATATGGCCATGTCTGAACTGGGGTGGTGGAGTGAGCTAAAGAATGATGATGGATTAAACCCAGATCAGTTGACTGGGGGTGAGTGTTTGATTAGCTCAAACGCTCCGTCCATCATCCCCTTTGGTATCACTAGTTTTAGGGTGACAGCATTTCTAACATTATTTGCAATGTATATTGCATCTGCATCGTCTACTTCGGCTGAGAAGTTTAGTGCATTCCCTTGATCTACGTCTCTCTTTTCAGTCATTATTTTTAGAAAGGAGAGCATTTCAAGGGAACTGAGATAAGGTGGTATGCACAATTAGGAACATTGTATCCTTCAAGCTTGATTAAACCAACAGTCAATACATAGGACTTTTCCTACTCAGCTGCGGCGGATTTGTTCCCTCCCACTCCAGACGTCTCTGGGGAAAATGTGAGTAGGGTCTCTTAGAATAGCACGACTGAACTACTCAGATTTGACTGTTAAATAAGTGCCAATACCAACGTTGGGCACCATGTCATGTAGTTCTTATAAGACCTATATAGGATCTGCGCGTTTAGACAACGTACACTGCGGGACTGGTGTCCAGACTAATTCCAGACACCCCCACCGGGTATGTTGGCCTGTGTACCAGCTAGCTCGCAATGCCACTATAACCTCTTACCAAGGAGAGAATAGTTCTTGGCAACTATCGAACATGATAACCCTGATCCCTCAGGACCGTGGAAATAGTAACTTACTATTCGCTCAGTCACTCGTGCTTACTTGTTCTCAGAGAGATACACAGAATAAACGGTTGGGACGTTTTCAATAAGTATTTATTGAACAGTCGTTATTCTAGCATAAAATAAGTGCACTGAAATCACCAGTAGACAGTAGCATATATAAATGAGTAGCACACTAAGAAAGTAAACAGATGGTAGGTTTCTACCATTTTGCTAAAATCATAAATATAGGCAAGTATATAAAATACATGGCAATAAAATGCGTACTCCTACGATGCACCCTAAATAGATGTACCTAAGTGTACCTAGCATGTGAGAAGGTGTAAAGCCAAGAATCCCTCTAGGATAAAGCCAACCCCATTACCTGATGTGAGACTGCGGGACCCCATTCTGGTCTCGAGCTGAACACCCTGCAAGGGATGTCAGACCACTGCGAGCAGGAACCTCAGCATCTCACGTCAGTGTGTCGGCATGGAAGTTGTGATCTCCTCTGACTATCTCAGCAAGATGTGGTGTTTATATACCCTAAGGTATCCCCAGGGGTTCTACCTTGCTGTGCCAGTGTCGGACTTAGGATGACGTCAGGAATAAACTTTATACACAGTTATTATGCAGGAGATGATGGTCCTGCTGTGATTCCAAGAAACTAAGAATCCTCATGCATTATTTATAAGGACAATGTCCAGGAAAAAACCCTACGTACTTATGTGTAGTATTGTAACTGGGTAAAAGGTCAGTCCTCCAAATCCGTTATGTATGTAGTATAGGAGAGAATGTAGGTGAAGGGATATGATGATACCTAGACCTATATCGGGGTACCTATATGAAATATAACAGCCGCACCTGTGGTGCAGGGAGGCCCAACCCTTGAGGGGGCCCCCAACTGGTCAAGGGGGTCCCCATTCAGCACAAGTCCAATGAATATCTATGACACATGGTAGATTCAGGGGCCTCTCTTCATATCCTGCAGGGGGCCCCCATCACTGTGCGTGATGCCATGGACAGGGTGCACAAATTGAAGCAGCTGTCTTTGGGTGATAAGGAATCAGTAGATTCCCAGACTTTAGCTACAAAGGGAAGCTGCTCCTTCCATTAAAACATACTTGCTGTGACAGTCAGTCCCAAGCATTGCTGTTTCAACCTGTTCATCAGAGATTTGGGGCAAATGGAATCTATTCTGTGACAGGCTCAGTACACAGAGAAACACAGGACATCTCAAAAGACTGGTGATTAAGGAATCAGAACATGTCAAAATACACTCTACCATGTTTATCTGCCACTGAAATTCTTCTTTGTTTCTGGCCACAACAAGCACCATGGTGAGGGTGCTCAGCCTGCTGTATTTAGAGATGTTCGCTGCCCTGGCGGACATCTCTTGGATTTTGAGGAACAGCCATCATGGCGGTTCCTGGCACTGCAAGTTTGGCAGATGCGATGCTGGAGCTGTATATCATACTTACAACTTTTTTTTATTTTCAAAAAAGAAAATCCCAAAGAAGGATTTTCTTTTTGAAAATAAATAGACAATGACCCCCTCCCCCTGGGAGCATTCTGCCATGGCATGGGGGTGAATTAAAAAGTTTTTACTGCCCCTTATCACCACGTTTTTCATGGCAGTGACAACTGGACATGTGTCTGCCACTTTAAATTGGGTGGGTGGAAAGATGGCTACACCTGCAATGGCCCTTACTGCATCGGCCTACTGGAGGTGTGTGTAGGCAGCCGAGATGGAGTAGCCTCCACAGACCACACACTGAAGGTCTGTCCGGTTCTCTTTAGGTTGGCAGAAAGGGTACTCTGTCACTGTTGTGTTGGAGAACCCTTTCCACCAATATTTAAATCAGACGCTAGGTTTTCTAATGTATTGCCGCTAGTGACAATGATATACTCTTTGAAAATCTGACATCAACCTGTTTTTTTTTTCGACTTCCACATAACCTGCAGAATTTTGGGGGTCATTAACCTTTGCCTAAGAAACAACATACAGCACACACTTTGCCCCACTTCAGTATGATATTGGATCTGTACCCACAAAGAAATTCTGCTGTCCTTATTTTAATCTAGGATACTATATTCCACTACCCTCCAAACACTAGTCCTCCACCTTCTGATTATGCCACGTAACGTAAGCATTCCTTCAAAACCCATAATAGGGAATACCACAGCTTCACAAACAGTAAATGAATGACCAACCCTCCTAGGTTATCTCTATTACGTCCATAGGAACCTTGCCCCACTATACCATTCAATTTCCTATGAATTTCTTTAATGGCTGCCTCCATTCAATTCACACTATTTGCCACACATATGCCCTCTGTTCCCAACTTTGATCACCCCTATCATTCTCAATCTCAGTGTAGGGTCTAATGTCCCTGGAGCAGGGTTCATCCTAAGACCTCCTCTTTACATTATCATTCCGGCAAAGCCAGTGTTGTTTCTTTTACAGGAGACTTGTGTTATGAATCTTTTAACAAGTGCTCTACATGATTTGTATAAGTTGGTGACCAAAAGAGTGATAGCCTTTATTGGGTGGTAGGGGCACACCCAATATGGTGTTTGGACAAAATATCGATTTAAATATATCGGGAAAAAGAAATATTGGAATTTTAATATCACGACACACAAATATTGTGATGCGCTAACATCGTTGGCAAGAATATTGTTTTTTAAGGTAAGTTGTAAATAATATTGAAGTTTTTAATATGGTTTTCATTAATATAGAGGTTAGAAATATAATTTTTCAATTATTTTCATGTATTTTATTTGATATATTAATTTAATTTGTTACTATAGTGTATATAAATGTTATTCATGGTTTTTAAAACATGGCTTGTAATTTTATCTATATATATGCATATATATATAGATATATATGTAGATATATACAAAAACATATATGTGTGTTTGTGTATATATATAGGTATATATTAAATATTAGTGGAATATATTTTACATTATAATAAATTCATATATTTAAATATTTAACATTTAATACTTTAAACTCAATTTATATTAATAAAATCAATATTTTTGTCTATTTTCAGACAATATTATTAGTGTCAACGATATTTAAAAAAAAAAAAAAATTCTATAGGAGCAGGATATTATGGTAAACAATATTTTTGACATGGTATTTTTGTCAAAGATATTGTTTACCACGATATTGTGTCAGTGATCCCTCAATATAATACTCTTAACATTAGAAGCTGTAGCCCTGATAACCAGGCTATGACAGTACTAATAGTTGATGATATCGGACTGTAGAAATAGAGTTACAAGTCCATGTACCTGCAACCCTGTGGGAAGACTCCTTGCTAGTTCTCCCTGCTAAATCCATATAAGATGTAATGACTGGACTTCCCAATTTTCCCTGATTGTATGTGGTATGCTTAGGAGTGCTTGGGATCATGAGAATTGGGACACCCCTGGGCTGAGGTTTCCATGATATATATACTTCCTAAGATTTCACAATGCTCTGTAGTGTTTAGTGACAGTTGGTGCTGCTGCCTTTTATTCTCCCTAGGTGTCCAAAACACACTGCTCTGCTCATCCCCCTCTCCCTGCAGAAATAATTGTGAAGATAAGTGCATGTGTATAATCCTGAATTCACATTCTTGAAATGGAGTAGAAGGGATACCTTTGTGTTCAATGGACCTCAACATAGCCAGTTCCAGTGAGTCAGCCCTCGCCCTGACATGAAAAACACCTGAACAATTATGGTGGCTAAAAACGATACCAAGACTGCACACATTACACAAAGAGATGGCCTACCTACTCATCCCCTGCAACCTGTGCCCAGTTGTGCTTGAGAGGAAAGACTCAAACACCACACCCTGATTGTTCAGAGGTTATCTTCCAGAAAGTGAGAGCTTTCCTGTGGCTAGTTCCCATTGAGAAGTGACACAACTTACAGGAAAGTACGCTTTGTCATGATTGGCTTCCCCAAGCATTTGGGGACAGCTTTGAATCTTAGGGGTCAGATGGCCTCTGGCCAACTGCTGCTGTACTGGATATAAGCTGAACGCTTTGACTAAACTAGCATTCACCCTTTACTTCATGAAATTCTGCACATGTGTGGAGAGCAAGAATGGGGCCGGAGACAGAATATTTGATTGTTTCCTTTGAAAATTATACCCAAGGCTTACAATTGCACACTGCTCAGTGACACACTTTCTTTAGCATGAAGCCTGTGTTCATGCATTGCAAGATTGTAATTTGCTTCCTTTCTTCTGTGACACAGAGGTTAGATTGAGGCTGAGTACCACCCCTAGAATCGTCACTGTGTGTCCATTGTCAAAAGGCTGCCAGCATGTGAGAGGATGTGCATCTCCACTGTGACTGCTTGCTTACTAGTTCCCCAAAAAGTGGTGGTCAGTTCAACCACCTTTAACAGACAATATGGTTGACTATAGACACACAAAAAAACCCTACAACTGTATCCCTTCTTTAAGAGAACACAGCCTTTGCAAAGCACAAATAAGTTATAGAGTAACAAGATTCACATTTGGAGTGAAGTTTATGCCATAAAGCTTCTTAAAGTTACTAAGCATATTTCCTTGACATAAACAAAGTCTTCAATGATGCTGGTATATTATGTTTATTGTGAGTGGGATTCATGTGCTACCTGAACTAGATGTTCTACACCACACCACCCTGCAACAGTAAGGCTTAGTTATTCTATCTTAACACCCTCTGAAACTCAAAACCTAAAGAGAAGGTACGTGGCAATTCAGTACCTTGCAGTAGTGATTGGTTCATGCTTTTTAAAGGCCTTCGGGATTTCACAAGATTTTCCTATTTGCTCTGAGGCTTACAGACCCTAGAGAACTGGCTTGACACTCAGAATAATAATGTGCTTCATTCTGCATTACTGGAGAAAGTGCCAAATCCGACAGCTTCAACGTACTCATTGCCATCAATTATTTGCAACCTCATTGTTTGGCCTCACTTAGATCTTCCCTACTCTCTCTTCTCCACACGACCGTCATACACTGTGACTTTGCCACTTACATCTCCTCTAAAAAGTCTACAATCTGAGCTCATCTTGCCTCACTCAATATCGTTTTTTTGGGGGTGGGGGGAGTTTTATATAGTGCGAACTCGACCCGAAGGTATCAGATCGCTTTACATGAGTACCGTTACAGACGGACACATTCATTTTTGTAATGCAACGTGAGATTAAGTGATTTGCCCACGAATCAAATGATGTTGAGCGTCCCTGCCGACACTCGAACCCGGCTCCCCAGCTTTAGGTCCACTGCTCTAGGCATTAGGCCACACCCTCTAAAGTTCCCTCCCTCTCTTACAGTTCCTTACCTCTCTTACACCCCTTAAATCCTCTCACTTCCTCTCTTACAGTCAAACTGACAGTAACATCCTCTCCTACTCCAGCATAGATGTACCACAAACTGTATTCCATCCTGTTCTGACTGTTCAACTCCTAGATGGTGAACTATGTGTTACATTATGTTATGTTGTGTTATGTTATCTTATATTATATTAAAATGTCTTATAATGTGCAGACGCACTCCAATTTTTTGAACGTCTCAGTTTTGTAATTGCAATTGCATTTATATAGTGCTTACTACCCCTGACGAGATGTTGAAATGCTTTCTGGCGAGTAGCAAGCTACTCCGGAACCCAAACTGGATTTCGGGTGGATTAGTATAGGGAAATATAAGTTGTTAATTCGAACGGTGTACATGTGGGTCTGTTAGTTAGATTTAATAGGATAAAGGAAGGCTAGAGGAGGGAAGAGTGGCAAGAACGGATTAGAATAGGACGTTTATTCCAGTGTCAGGCAGCCAAATGCGTAAAGGAGCAGCCATTGGTTCTGGCAAAATGAATATGGTGCAGTTGTGGAAGAGTAAGAGTGGAAGACCTGAGAGCCCTTGTAGAATTGTAAAAGCTCACTTGGTTATAGAGGTAGCAGGGGCCACCGGAATACAATGCTTACGTTTAGGCACCCAGTGAACTTCATTCAGAATAGGTCTTGATGCCGTTCTGGATAACAGACCAGTTTGGTGGCAGTGTTTTGAATGGTTTGGAGGCGCGACAGCAAAGAATCATTAATGCATACATATTGGGCATTACCACAATCTAAGCAACTGATAATTAATGCCTGAGTAATGGTTTTCCTGCAATGATGATTTTCTGCAACATACATAAGATCCCTTAGTAGGATCTAAAGACCTCAGAGATCTGTGATTTCATACTGAGCAAATTGTCTATAAGAATGCCCACATGTCTTCTCTCTTTTTTGGGGACTGGGGCCATCCCAAACATAGATGGCCACCAACCAGATGGTATTGGCTCAACAAAACAGAATTATCTCTGTCTTATCACCGTTAAGTTTGAGACAATTCTGTCCCATCCAAAGTGCCACAGGTTTTAGACACTCACAGAAGCAGGTTTTGGTAGACTCTGAATTTTCAGCAATCAATGTCATTAGCTGAGTATCATTCGCATATCACAGCACCTCAAAACCCAACTTCTGGACAATAGTGGTCAATAGACTCAAATAATTATTAACAAGTGTAGAGCTGAGGGATGATTCATGTTCTACTTCACATGAGGTGACAGAATAAGATCTGAATGGTGGAAGATATATTGCCTGCATTCTGTGCAATATAAATTATTGAAATCAGGATAAATAATTTGAAAATATCTGGATCTCATGCAGTTTGGTAATCATAATTGAATGAGATACTGTATGAAAGGCTGCTGAGAGATCGAGGAGAATGAGGGCAGCAGGTCTGCCTTCATCCGAACTCACCCTGAATGTCATCGGAAATTGCAAGAAGAGTAGTGTCAGTACTATACTCAGCCCTAAACGCAGACTGAGAATCCTCAGGTGAAGAAGATAACTGTTGATGACAAACTTTGCCAGTATCTTGTCTGGAAAGGGAAGAAGAGATATTGGGAGACAGTTTGCAGAAATTAGAGGATTGGCAGAGGGCTTCTTAAGCAATGGTAGCACATTAGCACGTTTCCAAGCATCTGGGGTTTGGATGTGTTAAGAGGCAGATTAAAAAGCTCAGTTAAGGGAGTACTTAGCAAAGAGCGATTATAGAAAAAGATATGAAACGGATAGGGGTCCTCAGGGGAACCTGAATGTATATATTTCATAATAAATTCGATATCATTACACGTTAGCTCCTTGAATGCCCCGAGACTGCTCTGAGCTGCTGAGTGTAGCTGCTCTTGCTCAAATTTTTTTTTTTCTTATTTGCAGTTTTATATAGCGCGAACTCGACCCGAAGGTATTGGAGCGCTTTACATGAGCACCAGTTGCGTTACACAAGGACACATTCATTTTTTGGTAGGCACGGGAAGAATAAGTGATTTGCCAGGAATCACAGGATGTTGAGCCGACGCTGAGACTCGAATCTGGTTCTTCAGTTCAAAGTCGGCAGCTCTGACCGTTAAGTTATCATAAATCATTTTGATCTTGTCCTGGGAAAAAAAGGGCAGGGTTTCACATAGTTCAAGAGAGGCGGGAATGGAAGATTCGCAGGCCAAGCTTTGAGAACACTCTTTTACAATTTTCAAAATGTCTTTTGCAGACGAGGAGTTTTTCGCATTTCTTTCTCTTAGAACGCGTCTGTCGGCCAAGTGAATGTTCTTGTGCTACATGTTAAGTCTGGCTTTGTACTGAGCTTCATCCACTTCGGATTTTGATTGTCTTCAAGCCCATTCCAGGCGCTCACAGTATTGTTTTTGAGCTGTTATCTCATCAGAGTACCCCTTGGCCGAAAGCTTTTTCCTTTTGATTTAGCTAATCTTCAGTGGAGCAATAACGACCAGGACTTCCACTATAGCTGTGTGATCATGTTTTGCTGCTATATCTACATCAAGCAATGATTTGTAGTGGGTAGTTTGAGCATCTCTGTGAGATTGTTCCTGTTTATTAATTTCAATTGGCGATATGTAAGGTTTTCGAGGGCGGCGCAGGAGCATTATGAGTTATATATATAGAGAAACAAGGTAATGATCAGTCCACATTAGTGGTAAAGGGATATCAACCTGAATGGTCTTTACATTCTTGAAAATATAGTCCATTATCATGCAGTGCACATGGGTCCAATAAAATATTGGAAGCGTTCTGCGACAGCAAAGTCTTCCTTAAGTATATTATTGGCATTAATAAAGTGGTTCTGACCTCCAGAGATCGCTCATGGTGAATCTCCTCGCTCAGCTGTTATATTCTCACCTGCATTTCTCTCTTTTCTGCTTTAAAATGACTTTCATTCTATTTCCACAAAAGAAACTGAATGCTGACTCCTCGTCACCCTCTTCTTACAGCCCAATCTTCCAACTACTATTCATTCCTAAGGAGTTTGAATGTCTTGTGTGCAGCCACCTCACATACTTGCTCTTTGCACATAATCTATACAATGACGTCTGCTCTGGTTTCCATGCTCTCAGTTCTCACTTTTCTTACCATTAGTCTCTTTGCTTATCTTACATGACTATTAGTCCTCCACAGCCCACTGAGCATAAATCCTAGCTTTGGGTTGGTATTCTGAAACAAAACACACATCTCCAAGCGCTGGTAACTACACCTTGAACACGCTCTAATGAGCTTCATTTGATATAGTAGAGTATCCTAATCTGTTTACATGTTCCTCACTTGTATTCAGTAGTACAGTGCTCAGCTCATTATCTTTAAACCTTTTTGACCATATCTTGTCTATCTTTTGACGCTCCTCTCGCTTGGTGTCCACCCTTTACATATAGATATCTCTTATGGCACAGTGGCAAGACGTCTTCTACAGTCTTTGTGCATAAAAGATCTAGGTGAACTAATTTCCTTTTTCAAATTTCTCTGTCACATCTACACATATTCCACTCAAGTCTTCTTTTCCATCTTTTCTACCAAACTCCAACCCTGCATCTCTGGCTGTTTAATATGTCACTGGATGGCTCTTCATTCACTCATGTTGAATTCATCGGAAACTAAAGTTCTGGTCTGTCATGCCATCACATCACCACACGTGTTTCCTGTCTCCATTTTGTTACCACCTGACATTATCATGTGCGCTTCTTCTACAAGGAATCTTGATAGTCGATTCAACCCAAGTACGAGCATTGAATCCTTAATCTCTTCACAGCAATGCGAAATCCTGCAATAAACATTTAAAATGTAGTCCACCTCTACTGCCACATGGTCAAGGATCTAAACAATGGCTTAGGAATTACCTTAATTGATCAGTGTAAGGGCCTCTTGGTCGCTCTTCCTGAGCATGCCCTTCAACCACAAGTGAAGGTCATCACCACATGCACTTGTCCACAGACAAACATCCACCGGTCATCACCACATGCACTTGTCCACAGACGAACATCCACCGGTCATCACCACATGCACTTGTCCCCAAACATCCACCCCTTGCTTCCGGTATCAAGCTGGATGACCTTCAGTAAACCTCTGACCTCCATTTAGGTTGTCCACATGCACACGCTGTACACACCTACAAGCAACTTGTGACCTGTCAAGAACAACCAAGTAACCGCCCTAATTTGTCCTGTGAGAAATCTAGCTTCTGATTTTTCGCCACTTGTATTGAAATTCACTCCACATTAAGCTGAACATTTTTCTCTCTCCCCATCTTCAAAACTGATCTGAAAGCATATCACCTTCTTATCCAGAACCATAAACGACTGTGAATATCGGCTTACATAGAAATCTAGAAGTGTCTCACATATAGGCCCAGGCATCATTTTGAATATGCTGGAGTAATCAGAGTAATTTTGGTAATTTCGCATTACTCTTTGACCCGGAATTACAGAGAATAACATGATTACTCTTGCTCGTGTAATTAATAGTAATTTGGGAGAAAACAATCCTACTGCTAGATCACCTTTAGCGACCCCGAGGGCTGCTTGCGCTCACTATTAACGTTCTGCTGTATTTAGCGCTATTTCTTAGCACGAAATACATTCTCACATCCATTTTGGACACAAGGGTGCATTTTGTGCTAAAAATATGAGTTGATGAACCTGCGCCCAGTGAGTGGTACAGAGACCTGAGCAGACTTTGGGCAGCATTTCCAGCACCCTGAAAACAACTTGTTTCTCTCTACTGATGAAGGAATGAATCCAGAAACATGTGTCTAGAGTTACATAGCACAGGCCAAACCAACAAGGGTGAAAATGTAAAGACTGCTACTGAAGTAAGTGTTATCATGTACTGCATTTAACATGATGCATTGGGGCAAATTGAGTGCTGGGATGTGAGGCAGTGTGCTCCCACTCTCAAAACATAATTTTAATTATGCTGGAGTAATCAGAGTAATTTTGGTAATTCCGTGTTAGTCTTTGACTCAGAATTACAGAGAATAATGTGATTACTCTTGCTCACGCAATTTAAAGTATTAAGGGAGAAAACAATCCCACTGCTAGAGCACATTTGGCGATCCTGAGTGGCTGCTTGCTCTCACTATTCATGTCCTGCTGCATTTAGCGCTATTTCTTAGCACAAAATGCATTCTGGAGTCCATTTTGGGTGTGAGGGAGCACAAAAACATAGCGTTAAATACTGGGACTGATTCGAGAGGGGCATTTTGCTCTACGAAAATAGAACTAAATACTAGGAGCAAATTGGGGGGAATTCCTACCCCAAGAGCACATTTAGCGAGCGTGAATGGCTGCTCTCTCTCGCTATTCATATTCTGTTGCGTTTAGCGCTGTTTCTCAGCGCAAAATGCATCGTCATACCTAAATGCAGAATTACACTTCTTGTGAAATTATGCGTAATCTCATAGAATTGTTAGTTAATTCCGCTGGATTACGCTGCACTGAATTACACGAGTTACGTCCACCCCTACTCATATACACCTAGGGGTTACTGAATTGGAATTTAAAATTGTACTTTTGTAATATATATTGCTTACTCAATGTATTGTTTTATTACTCATTGTATGTATATCTGCCATCCAGCAATAAGCATTAATAGAAAACTGCAATATTTTCCACCTAACTCAAAAGTGGGTGTGGTTTACATAATGTGACTGGGGGCCATGCCCTGAATGTACTACCCAGGCAGTGGTATCACTTTCAGGTCTTGGAACCAGAAAGTGGCGTCACCCAAGAATCCTGGCCCAGGCGTCCTGCTCCTGAAGTGACCACCCATGAATTCTGATCTGGAAGTCCTGATTCAGAAGTGATATCAAGCATGAACCCTGACCCAGAAGTCTCCCCCTCAGAACTGATGTCACCCAGAAGCTCCAGCTCCTTTCCAAGAAAGGTTAATTCATTTTATTGTTTAATCTTTTTATAAGGCAGGTTTTAGAAATTATTTTATGTGCCTTCTTTGAATAGCATGATTTTGTAATGCTATCATTAACCAGGTGTGAGAAATTGGGTTGTTGGATGAGTGGGGTGGACACTTGCTCAAGCAACAGCTCCCATCTCTGTCTCTGTGAACCACTAAAGTCACTAAAATAACCTGTGCTTAACCCTCTGGTAGCTTGGCACAAAATTAGTCAGGCTTAACTTAGAAGCAATGTGTAAAATATTTATGCAGCACACAAACAGTAATAAAGAAAAATCCCAAACCAATTTAGAAAAATAGACAACATTTTAATAAATCAAATAATTTAATTTATGCCAAAACACCAGAAATCCAATTAGTAAAATTTAAAACTTTTAGGTAGATATTATAGAGCTTGCAGAGCACCACCCGCGGTCATCTGGCTATGATAGACCGGGTGAAAGTAACAAGTTCAGGCCGACTGTGATGGAGCGCAGGCCAGATACAGGGGCCAGGTTAGATCCTCTAAAAATGTTAGGTTCTCTCAGTCTGGAGCGAAGAGTTCTGTTTGCTGTAGAGGAGGTTGCAGTGAGAACTTCGTGGATGGTCATCGCTGTAGCATGAAGAGCAGGTCTGGTGTCGAAGACGGTCATTGTTGGAGCTTCACGCTGCCAGTCACCACTGACTGTCACTGGAGGGTGAAGAGTTGGGTTCACAAGAGCTTTGTGTTATCGGTCATTGCACGCTTCAGAGTCTTTTCTTGAAGAGGAGTATACTCTGATGCCAGCCAAGGGTCCAGGATTTTGGGAGGCGCATCTGGGGGATCAGGGACTCACTCTACCAAATGCCACCAGTTGCAGGTCCAGGCGGGTCCATTTGCAGCAGGTCAGCTGGGCAATTTCAGGGAGGCCTCTGGAGCTTGTTAAGTCCCTGTAGCTCAGAACAGGAGGTCAGCCAACTGACTCTTGGAGTCTCTCAGGATAGCCAGGGATGAAGGGAGCAGGTTCAGTCTTCCTTCTCAGAGAGCAGGGCAGGCCTCAGGCAGCAGGGCAGTCCTCTAGGAAACAAACCAGGCCCCAAACAGCAGGGCAGTCTTCTTGTAGGAGCAAGCCAGTCATCTGGGCAACAAGGCAGGCCTCAAGCAGCAGCGCAGTCTTCTGGAGAAAAGGGCAGTCAATCTCCTGTAGGGTCCGCAGATCCAGGAGTGTACTGATGTAGTGCTCTGAGGGTCCAATAGTTATACCTGGTGACAGCCTTTGAATGTGGGCCGACATCCTGGGCTACCCCAACATCTAAGTCTGGAAAGTTCTTTCCTTCCACTGCCACGGTTCAAAGAAGTCTGAGGTGACAATAGGCTGGTGTCAAGTTCTTGTGTGTGTACAGGAGGCAATACCTTTGAAGTGGAAGTGGAGCAGGGAACAGCTTTGCCCCCAGCCATTTTGGCGGGATGGCCCATCCTGCCTACACCCAATCCGCTTTTCCTCTCTGTCTGGCAGAAATATACAAACCCCAACAGCAGAGCCATTCACACTCATGCGACCCAGTACACTGGCAGCAGGAACAAAATGGTTAGGGCAAGAAAATGCTAACTTTCTATAAGTGCCATTTTCAGAATTGAGACTTAAAATCCATATTTACAATTAAAGAGGTTTTTAAATTACAATTAATTTAACTCAAACATGGAATTCCCACCTGCTCCCTCTTGAAAGGTAAATGTCATGCATTCACTCTCCCAGTGTACTGCTCTATGTAAAGTTAGCATTCGCTGCACCATTTTGTATTCAGCTGCCATTTTGAGTCATGATCGAAGCTAATTTCTGTCTCACTCTGTCTGCCTCAGCAGAAAGCAGCTGCAATATTTTTTTTGTATTCCTCCAAGGTTGAGTTTCGCTGTACTAATGAATAGACTGTTTTTGCTATCACACACCTTTCGCACTAGATAGGCCTGCTCCCAACCTTAGAGCGGTGGGTACGGGCAGAGTAACCTTGACGCTGAGATAGCATGTACCCGGTCCTGGAATTGCAACTCATCTTTGTGCGTCTTCTTTTTTCACCAGCTACCAACTGGAAAAATTCCAGTCTAGGCGTGTCTTAGTGATTCTAAAATGTACAATATACGTTGTCCTGGCGGTAGAAGGCAGTACCTCTGCAGCAATCCAAGGAGGCTGGTGAGACCGGACTCCACTCGAGTGCATTACTAATAAATACTTTGGTTTGTATTCTCTACTGTCTGACCGACTCTTCATTTGTTTGGAAGGCTGAGAGGTGGTCACGAGTGACCCGGGTGGCCATAATCGGGTCACTTCCTTCAGTTGGCGCCCGAACAGGGTCTCCATCGGGTGGCCCATCCTTGAGTGAGGAGGTCGGGGCCACGTCAGGTCGGTCGGGCGGACCGGGGATCCCTGCACGAGAGAGTCTTGTACTCGCAGCTACCCTGTGTGTCTGACCGGGCGGTGCCTCATCCAGTGGTCATCCCGACTGGGGTCTTGAACGGCGAAACCCTTGGCTCTGACCGTTTGGTCCGAAGAGTCGGCAGTGGAGAATAACTTTGCTCAACCTGTGTGCACCAGGTGAGTTTGCTTTGGTTCTTTGTGGATATGGTGCCATTTTGATTTGGCATGGTCTGAGGACCGTCTTTGGATAAGCGCTTGAATTTTTTTGAGTTCTTTGTGAACATGGTACCACTTTGATTTGCATTTGATGAGGTCTGAGGACCAATTTGGTAAGATTTTTGCAAATATCTGCTCGGCATAAATAGTGAACTTGTTTTCTTTGTAAATGCTGTGTCTTAGTAAGGTGTTTTGTTTGGGCTGTCGTTGTTGTTCTGCTGATGCTCGATTGGAAGAAAGTCAGGGCCACGTCAGGTCGGTCGAGCGGACCTGGGATCCCTGCATGAGAGAGTCTTGTACTCACAGCTACCCCGAGAAAGAGGCCCGGAAGGGGAGAATGCAGACAGTAACTCAGAAAGCCGGAGCGCACGATAGAGAGAAAATAGAAAAAGGAATAGAGTGTGCTGATAGAAAATTTCGATTACAATGTGAAAAGTCATATGTTGCCCTAGAAGAAACTGATACATTTGTGGAGGAATTGTTAGATGTCTCTGCTGCCTCTGTTTCTTTTACTATTGATCAACATGTTTGGCCATGGCGCCTCCTGTCCTTTCTTTGGCTTCACCTTCTGCGACTACTATAACTGCCAGTCTCCCTGCTACGCCTATTGTTTTGGCATCTCTCGTGCCAGCCCTCACACCCACGACACAGTCACTAGCGACATTGGTGCCTGCTCCTTCTGTTACTACTCCTTCCCTGTTCCCCCATTCTTCGACATTACTGAGTAGCGGAACGCCCGTACGCGGAATAGGGGAGCATGACTGGGAGACTGTTAGGGAGCGACTGGGGCGGATATTGATACGATCTGAGTGGGAGATGAAGAGAAAAGGGCGGTAGCCAATCAGGCTGCTCAGTGGGCTCGTCACCCCATTTACAGTGTGGAAGATGTGTGGAGTGTGATGAGAGATTATGAGCCATTTGTGCAGCAACATGCCCTTAAGCACATGTCGGCTACTTTGATCGGACTGTGGGAACAGTGTTTCAATGATGTAGCACCCCAGATCATTTATGATATTAGGGACCATGTATATGCTGCCGATATGGCACCTAGCGAGGTTTTTAATAATGTTGCGACGCTGGTCGCTTATCGAGGCAGGCTGCTTAAGAAGAACCCGAAGACAGTGTCCCAATTCCCAATGAGGGAAGTCAACCCCATATATCACCCTGAAATTCCAGAGCTGCGGGATCAGCATGACATTGTTACTAGACCCCGGGTAGAGGCCTGGTTTCAGGAACAATGGGTTTATACTCCATGGAAAAGTAGTGAGGTTTTGTCCCTTAAGACTCAGCTACCTGACCCTAGGAAGAATCCTACTGCATATTATAAGGAATTGACTGAGGCTGCTTCCTCAACAGTGATGACGCTTGCGGACATTGAAATGCTCTTTGGTTTATTGGTGCCTGTTGATATTTGGAGGCAGGTGCACACGCAGGACCACGTTGTGGAATTGGGTGGTACTTGGGATCAGATTAAAGCATGGGACCAGGAGAGGAAGCCTGTTGAGAAGCCTGAAGCTGAGATACTAGCTTTGCCTGGTCGAATTATTACATATATGCACTCTCTTATCCCACCGAGAAGGGTAGATTGGGACAAGTTAACGGCATGTCATCAGAAGAAAGATGAAAGTGTGTCTGATTTTTTCACTCGATTTGAAGGTGTGTTTTGGGATTTTAGTGGACAGGACTTGTCGGTGGAGGGGGGTGTCCGACTGTTCGTTAATAGATTTGTTACAAACCTGCTTCCTGAGATTGTGGCTCGGTTGCAGGCTTTGGAGAGCACTTTGACTACCTCCTCCCCTTCTGTGATATTGAGTATGCCACAGTATTATGAGCACAGGGAAAATGAGGAGAAGGAGAAGGTGGAGAAAAAGCATAAGGAATTGAAGACAAAGGTGTTGTTGCAACAGGCTTCTCGAGGGAATGGTAGAGGACGAGGTGGTCCAGACCGACAGCTTCCGCGTACTAGCAGGAACACTACGCCTGTAGGACCGAATCAGTGTGCGTACTATAAAGAGGAGGGACACTGGCCCAGCAAGTGTCCTGTGCTTTTGCAAAAGGTGGCGGTTCCGAGGGGGCGAGGGTCTCGTGGACAGGGTCGCAGAGACGGTGGCCAGGACAGGGTTCAGGCAGTTGGGACATCAAAGGGTCGCACTGACCAGAACTACTTTGATGATCCTAGGGGCAAACAGTACTACCACGATGACTATGACTTAGACGAGGTGACGGGACTGTCTCATAGCTAGGACAGCCGGGGACAGACTGAGGGACCAGTTCAGATACCTGTAGATCAGCACGGTCCTTACGTTACTGCAGATTTGCATGGCTCAGCTAAGGAATTTTTGGTGGATACAGGTGCTATGAATAGCTCTATTTCCCGTTCACTGGTCCCCGGGGCGGCTCTGTCTGGCCATAATAATGTTTCGGGAGGATTTTCTGGTGTACCGGTTGTGTGCCCTATTTCCAAACCTATCACATTGACTATAGGTCCTTTTACTGTGGATTCACCATTTTTGTTAACATCTAATTGCGGCGAGAATTTGATGGGCTTAGATTTATTAAAAAAGTTGCATGCAATGATTTATTGTTCTCCGCAAGAAGTTTACATGACAATGGGACCGAATGTGGTCAGCTCTAAGCAGTGTCTGTCCAAAGATGCACCCCTTCCTGCTGAATTCAAGGATGTGCCGCCCACGTTGTGGGCAACAGGTGACACGGACCTAGGTCTATTGCAGATTCCCCCAGTTTCTATCAAAGTTAAGGGCAATGCTGTTTTGCCTCGTATTCCTCAGTACAAAATACCACAAGCAGGGGAGAGAGCTTTGTTGCGCATTATACAGGATCTGATTCAGTCAGGGGTTGACGAAGAGATGACTGCAAATGTGTGTAATAGCCCCATTCTTCCCATTCTTAAGCGGGCACCTTCAGACTCCTCTGATGATCATCCAGATGTTTATCGTTTTGTGATTGACTTGCGCGAAGTAAATAAAATAGTGGTTCCTCAGTTCCCGGTGGTCCCTGACATTACTGCTCTTCTAACAAGGATTCATTCTTCTGCTAAATTCTTTTCTGTCATTGATTTTAAAAACACATTCTTTAGTATCCCGATCCATCCAGACTGTCATAAGGTTTCTGCACATACAGAGCTATGCACAGGATAATAGGACCTTGGAATATAGTGGTGAGCCAACCATAGACCTTAGCACCCAAACCCCAACCCAACTAGCCTTAGCGTCCCATTAGCACTAATGTACCAATGATTAGACAACCTAGAACACGGTATCTCTCTCACACCCAGGACTCGCAGAGGCAAGAACACTCTTTCGTCACACTCGTACCTGTCCACAACATGCGTAAGAAGAGACACTGTATAGTTCAAAATATTTATTTCAACTTACGTGCTCTAAGAAACAGTACACGTGTCAGTACTAATAGCATAATACATATGAATAATATAATCAGCATAGTTACTACTCCATAGAATACGAACGGGGAAAGCATCTCATAAAGCAGTGGATATATGTCTAACTAACATTACCACCCTCCCCGTGCTGGAAGCCAGTTTATTATGATAATAGAAGAACTTTGGGCTTTGACTAGCGAACCCCCATACCTCAGTCTCTAGATGCAAAACTACATCAGCATACAATCACAGCTCTTCTCTCTGGAAAGTTTGTCTCCAAGTGCTGCCTAGAGCAGGCGACCGCATTATTAAAAGCACACTAATTTCTCAATGGCAGCTGTACATGGTGTTATGTCTAGGTGCGAGGGACGGGCCAAATCAGTATGAACCAGGGATTTGTTATTCGACCTTGTAACTGTTGTTCAGACTGAGCCCAAAAGGGAATAGGAGAAAAGGTGAGAAACAGAAAATGCAGACAGTTGTAAAATAACTTGGCAGTAGCAGAGGGCGACAGAACAACAGTGTAAGAGTAACGTGCGCAAAAGTCATCATGGCAGCCAGGCCTGTGCCAACGTAGCCAGGCAGGCCATGAGCCACAAGACACCCTCCCCTGGACAGTCCATCAAAAATGCAGACAGAGTTCCAAACACCTGAGCAGAAACGAGGCAATCCACCAACAGTGAACGGCAAGTTAATCCAAAAACGTGGAAGAGCAAAAAAATGCTATACCGTCCAAGAGGACATCATTGAAATCGTCAAAAAACATAGGCGCCATCCAGTCCAACAGATCAAAGCTGCATGAATGTTCCTCAGAGGATGGAGCATCTAGAAGCAATGCGGGACAGCTTGCGTGATATTCAATATAACTTTGTTGTAGGAGATTCTGAGCAGCCGCCCAGATATCCCATTGTGCCAAAATCCCCAGTGCCGCCGCACGCATCATAAAGCCAGCAGCGGAACAGTCCCGTTCATGGGCCTCTAAGGGACCCACCAACTGGACAAAATCCGGAACAGACAATGACAAATTGGAGAGGCAATAATCCATGGTCCATGTGAACGGACACCGGATGCAAGACATCACAGGTTGCACGCAAGTGAAATACGCAAAGCGAAAAGAAAGGGTGTAGGACACACTGATAGTTGCCAAGGGCAGAACATCGAAGCCAACCAGAAGTCGCTCACGAAGCAGTTGGAGGCGTTCGGGATCGAGAAGGGCCCACTGGTGTGCAGCCATTGCGCAGAAAACAGACCAACAGCAAGACACCAGCCGCCAAAGCGAGGATTAATGGGAAGCCACCAAAGACGCTAGAAAAAATAGAATGAATGAACGCCGGTATCACACCGAAAATAGTTTGGAAGGTGGACACCAGGCCAGACCCCACAATTTTAAAAAAGTGCACCAGACCCTCAGTGTTTGATGCGTTAAAAATACGATGAATCAACTCCCCAAAATGTTGGGGGAGGTCAGTGTTCAAAAGGGCCTGTATTTCACTGTGTGTACTAGCCACCTGGAGAATGAATGTCTCCCGGGCGGATGTGAGCATAACCTCCTTATTCAATAATAGGGCCTTTATTCTGCTCAACTTATTGAAATCTGCCTCCATGGTAGGAATGGAAGGCCAAATAGAGTTATCAACGATGTCGTGAGGGGGAGGAAAAAGCACATTCTTGCAGCAGACAACTCTGTGTGAGACCGTAACAATATACGGAATGCCAGCTGGTAGGCCACAACAGTCTTCGTTATTTAAAAGCAAATAGCTACCGTTAGTAAGCAAAGTAAAAGTAGGAGAAATAGCAGGAGCAGGAATACCCTTTAGCACACATGCCAGATTCGGAACTGAAACGCTACAAGCCCCGTGCAACTTAATATGTTTACAAATAAGCGAATGACCCACAGTTGAATCACAAGACTCCCCCGTGAGAAACACTTCCTTGCCTTCTCTAAGGCATTTATACATGAAAGGCAAGGACCAAAGTTCATGCAGGAAAGCACTACCCAAAGGCTGGAAACGGCCCACAGGATAATGTCTCATGCACGAGCTAAATTCAAACAGGGAAAAAGGTAAAGCGATAACCCCATGAACTAGCCACACCGCAGAATCTAGTTCCGCTACAGAGAATGGTAAAGGATCAACTTTCTCGATATGTAACAAGGTATAAGATGCATCTTTCATGGACATGAACTGCTGTTTTTCCGTCAAATTAAAAGGCAGAAAAAGGGCAGTGGTGTTCAAGAGATTCCAAGGAACTTTACCTAATTTAAGGGTTTGCAAAGTCCAGGCAAACTGCATCACTGAGCGTAACTGATTCTGACCATGATACAACATAGAGACATCATCTTGTACAATATCAACAACAGAGGATACAATATTCTCCAATGTGTAAATGCGGGAAGACAGGGTATTTATACTATTGTCAACAACAGCAAGCACCTTTTCCAAATTTGCTTGGTCTATTTCCCGAAGGCGGGAAGCAGCCTCCATTTGTGACAGCTTCCAGAGTTCATTATACGCTTCATAAATGAACCTCTTCGGTCGGGGACCACGAGGTCCCAAGATAAAGTCAGATAAATCAATAGTGCCTGATAGGAGAGACAAATGTTTCTTAACAGGGTCTAAGGACGAATGTTGTAACCATTGTTTACATAATTTACCAACCGAATACGTGGTGACAGTACGAGTTGCAGTAAATCTTGGATCAGGCTTGTCCTGTATGTAGCCAGGAACTGTGCCATGGAAACGCAGCTGGCATGCATTCGATGATATGGGCCATGCCAACCAGGGTGACTGTATCAGTGCAGAAACGTTAAAGGAATTATTTTGGAACTGAGCCTGTAACTGTAAAAGGGACATATTAAATCGTAAACTGTCATTTGGCGAACTCGACAAGAATGGGATGGCCGGCGCGTTTAGTTGTTTAACGGAAGACAACCCCCAACACGTGGTCTGATAAATGGAAGCATTTAAAAACATAATTTGGGCTGGGATAAGGCAAGCGCGGTGCAACGCCTCAGTGCCTTGCACCTGCCATGGCTTCGAACCCCAGATTGATTTTAAATCCACTGTGTCTTTCCAATACTCATAGCCACCCACCGCCAAGGCGCTCAAAAAGGAACCCGAATAAAGTAATTTAGTGTGGGTCAACATTATTTTTTGAGTCAATGGGGTTTTTAATTTAAAATAATAGGACCCAGGGTTCGATCGATTGAAATCAGTAAAATAGGTGAATTTATTTCGAAGAGTCTGGGAGCTACCTGGTATGGGGTTTGGACAATGTTCCCATTGGGTGTAAGTAACAGGGCTACGTAGTGCACTCGGTTTGTGGAGAAAATGATTGCCCCAATGCTGGTAGCAATACAAATCGGCATAATTCGCAGAATTCATATACAAGTCCTCAGCATTAAAGGAAGCATAATATTTTAAATCAGCAAACAATGCTTCAACGGCATGCACATCCCAATCATCAGAATGAATATTACTTTTTACTACATCACCCATCGAGACTCGAAGGACATTTGGTACATTAATAATTTCCGTCAGGCCATGGATTTGAAAGTTTACCGCATCCCATACGATGCCATCTGCAACTGGAAACGCTGAAATGTTCACAAATGTGTGGTCATGCTTCATGATGTGTGAAGAGGAATGTGGAGCCAAAGTCCCAGCCACACTGTTCACAGCAGAGCGTTCAGGTAAATAGTGACCATTGATGAGTAGAAAAACACCGTGACAAAGCCAATGGACATGAACAAAAAAACCAAGAAAAGTACCATCCAAATATATGTCCAAGGTGGAATCAAAAAATTGTCTCTAAACCAGGATACAAAAAGACTAAACTTGGACGGGGCCTTTGATGAGTTGGAATCCGAGTCAAAGGAATAATGTGTCGGGCTCAGTGGCGTTGTTGGTTGGTGTGCCACCGACTCTGTGGCGGGATAAGTATATTCGCCCTCATCAATGCAGGGGGATGCAGGGGGTTCAAATATATTTTCAGGCAAATCGACCATCTCCATGGTAACATCAGTGACTGTTCGTGCAGGCGTGCCGCGGATACATGTCCGATAAATGGCAGGACAGGAGACCGCTGGTGTGACACTATTCAGGATCGGCCAGATGTTGTAGCTTGACATTTTCCACTGAGATGTATCTGTTTTCCTTGCGACCGGGAAGCGGTGGTAAGATGACTGTACGTGTTCCCTTCAAGCCCAGGACTGGAACCGGTGCACGAAAAGAGGGGCCGAATTCTTTTTTGTTCTCCACCTTCTCTCGTACCAGGTCGCCAATCTTCGGAAGCCAGCCGGCAACCGGAATCTGCAGAGCAGGGTCTGTGGCTGAAGGCAAATGTGCAATTGCAAGTTTGTCTCGGGCTTCTTGTAAGTCCTGTAACATAGTAGAATGGTTATCTACATCAAACTTGGCGGATTGCGCCGCCATGTCTAGACCATCAATTTCAGGCACAAACATTCGTATACCAAAGAGCATTTCGTAAGGGGTCCGCCCACCCAGAGGCCTTCTAGGGAGATTATTAAGTGCACGCTGAACAGTATACAAGTGGGCCAGCCAGTTCCTGCCAGTACCTATAACTCTAGCTGTCAAGGATTGCTTTAAGTCACGGTTCATTCGTTCAACGATAGAGTTGCCCTCAGGCCTATACGGAGACGAAAATTTCACCCGCACCCCTAAGGAGCCCATTGCGTCCTTGTAAGCCTTAGAGGCAAACGCCGGACCTTGGTCAGAATGGAAGGTGCCGCATGCGAAAATTCCCACAAAGACTCGCAAATCCCTTATGACATTTCGAGCGTCAGCACTCCGTTGTGGCCAGACCCAGATGAACCGTGTGCACGAGTCCACTGCCACTAAGATATATTTATAGGCAGTGTCTGAAGAAAATGGACCGCAGTGATCCAAGTAAACACACCCAAAGGGTCTGTTTGAAATTGCAAGCGAGGTCTGCGGTGGTCTTGTGGCTGTTGAAGGCTTGATCTGTTGACAAACGTCACAGGAAAGCACATAAGTACGTGTATCTTTATATAAATCACGCCACCAGTAACGCTGCTGCAAAATGGAAATTGTCGCAGACACACCAGCATGAGCCGAAGCCATGCCTTCGTGTGCCGCTGCCATTAAGGAAAGTTCTGCGGTCCGCGTTGGGGATCAGCCGATCACCAACGTCAGGTATTGTTACATAAGGAGCCTGATCGGGACCTATCTGGTAAGAATATTTAGAAGGGAAACCTCTAGGGTAATTCATTCCTTCTTTTGTTGCAGCAATAGCTGCCAAGATATCAGTGTCTATTTTAGACATGGATCTAGTAACTGCTGCTACTGTACACGTGAGTACTGCTGATCTGGCAGCTTCATCCGCCAGACTGTTACCAACAGCGTGTGCGCCCACTCGCTGATGGCCTAAGGTGTGTACCACCTGTGTGAGTGGCAGACGTCTTTGTAATTCTGCCACTCTAACCCAAAGCATTTTATGCTTGATTGTGTTGCCTTTAGCGTCTCTATAGTCATTTTGCGACCAAAAGAACAGATTGTCATTGTATGATTGAACACAGTAGTAAGAATCGCACACGATTAAAGTGGTCACATCAGGATTTACGAACTCAAGAGCAAGCACCAATGCACGCAACTCGGCCAATTACCACCGGAAGTAAAAGCACACCATTGGCCACTTTCCGGGGCCAAGTTGTGCGTGTAGAATCCATTTGAAAGGTCAAGTGTCGTTTTATATTTTTTACGAACAAGACTGTCTACAAGCGCCGAACTATGGGTATTTTGCACCGCGAAGGTCCGACAATGTGAGTTCAAATGCCGGTAATCCAATACTAAGCGGTACGATCCATCGGGTTTAGAAACCGCGAAAAGGGGGTTGTTCATAGGTGATACACAGGGTTCAATTACTCCTTGATATTCCAACTGAGTCAGAATTTCGGAAACGTGGCCTTTGGCTTCACGTTTTATGGGATATTGGGGTTGTGGCTGCGGTAGTGACCGCAAAGGTATTTCATGGGGGGGAGAATCTTCGTCCCAACCCACGTGATTGCGGAATAACGCTGGAGCCAGGGACACAGCCCACTCTGTTGCTAGAGCCTCCGCTTTGTCCTTTGGGACATGTCAAGAAAAGCTCGGAAGGATTACCTCCTCCCCTTTACGTGCAGCAAGAACGAATGGGGCTGGCCAATCCGCCTCTGCTAACAAAATGTCATATGAAGAGGTCAGATTTTCCCAAAAAATCCCTTTAATTACACGCTGTATATCACCTTCAATTTGGACGACAATATTAAATAGTCTGTCAGGGGGTGCCACTCTGGTGTCTGCTGTTTCAACAGTAATGAATGTTTCAGTTGCTGTCGCCTCCATATGAGGACGTAGCGCCTCCCGCACTATGGTAACTTCCGCGGCGCTATCTAGGAGGGTTACTGCCCACGTCCAATTCAGGAGTCTCGTTCTCACCGTCTGTGGCATATTTCGCTGTTACAGCGGCAACTTTCTTCTTCTGAAATTGTGGTCGAAAACGTTGAGCGTCTTCCTCTTTTCCTCTGACTTGTTGTCGAGGCTGGTCTCGTCCCTGTGGGGCCTCACGGGCCCTTCCTCTATCCTGGCGGTCTCCTCCACCGGCCTGTGACGAAGTCTGTGCCTGTGAAGAACGAGGAGAACGCGTATCAGGGATTTGAAACCTATCCGGTGACTTAATTCTCGCTCTATCGCGTAAATCATAAGTGCGTTCAGAAGAAACTGAAACCGGGGATGCGCCTCGCGACCCCGGCTTTTTGTTGCTTACCCTGTTTTTTCAGCCTCCAGCTCTTTTTAGTGAAGACTGGTTTCTCATCTTTCTCAGATTGAGATTTGGTTTGTTGCTGTTGTGGTTGCGATTGTGTTTGCTGTTTTGCAAAAGGCTTGTTACCCAGGCTGTTTCTACCAATAGTTTTGTAAGCCTGGGTAATAATTTTCGGTAATTCGCGAGGCTTGTCCAATTCTGGGACTAAAGCCAAAGTGTTAGCTACTTGAAAGTTCACTGCATCACCCTTGACATTCGCAAGGATCAGCTCAGCTACTACTTCAAACACTCCCACCAGTCTCATCCCTAATTCCACAGCCACTTCAGGGCCATGTTCGTCCTGTACTTTTTTAATTACAGAGGGGAGAACCGTCATGGAAGGAGTACCAAAACATTTAGAATATACTGCTGCGAATACCTTACCCCAGTTGTCACATGCTGTCAACTCGGGAATTAAGTCTTTTGGCAAACTAATCGTTAAAATACGATGTTTATCCACTGGAGTTGTATGTGGAAAAACTGCCTCCAACTGATTAAACTTTTCTGCAAGCCAATAAGGAAAATCATCCTTATTTTGTGGCCGTTTGCCCATCACCGAATTCACCATGACGGGACTTATGGTCACTCCGCCTGCAGCAGCTGGTTGTCCAGCAACTCCAGGAGCGGCTCCATGGATGCTGCCTGTAACATATCGCACTAAAGCTCGATGCACCTGCACCAAGGCCGCATACATAGTGCGCAGTTCCGCGACTGGTATAGTCATTTAATGCGGATGTGGGGTATACCCGGCCAAAACAGGCCAAGTGGCCCCCTCTATAGATAAGGGGCCTAAACGAACCGTGGTAGTCGGTTGTGGGAGGGCGCCATTAAACCAAACACGGTGTTGCCAAGCCGTGAGCGGTACTTCAAGAGTAGTATAAGGTCTATAGACAGCAGGAACAACGGTGGGTTCATATTCATGGAACAGATTATCATTCGCATTCACCGCTGGAAAAGTGATCCAAGAGTAGAACACTTCAAAGTGGAAAGCCGGGTCGGCTTGAACCACAAAGACTAGTTCAACTCCCGCGTCTGGCACTCCATACACCCGTAAGTGATCCCGGAGTGCTGTGCGGCTATGCGCCGCTATGTCTATACCCGCCATTACTAACGGGTCTATTCAACAATGTTACACGAGGCAGCACAAAAAGGGTTATATCTAAGAAACCTTTTTTAATAACATCAAGCTTGAAAGAACCTACAAAATCCGCAATATAGGAGGTATCGCCATCACACACGCTTCCGGAAGCGTACGTGAGGGGTTTGTGGACAAGCACAAGTACTACTCAAGCGTCTCGCAAGTAAGCTGCGCCCCACGTTGGTCGCGCCATGTCATAAGGTTTCTGCACATACAGAGCTATGCACAGGATAATAGGACCTTGGCATATAGTGGTGAGCCAACCATAGACCTTAGCACCCAAAACCCCAACCCAACTAGCCTTAGCGTCCCATTAGCACTAATGTACCAATGATTAGACAACCTAGAACACGGTATCTCTCTCACACCCAGGACTCGCAGAGGCAAGAACACTCTTTCGTCACACTCGTACCTGTCCACAACATGCGTAAGAAGAGACACTGTATAGTTCAAAATATTTATTTCAACTTACGTGCTCTAAGAAACAGTACACGTGTCAGTACTAATAGCATAATACATATGAATAATATAATCAGCATAGTTACTACTCCATAGAATACGAACGGGGAAAGCATCTCATAAAGCAGTGGATATATGTCTAACTAACATTAGCACCCTCCCCGTGCTGGAAGCCAGTTTATTATGATAATAGAAGACCTTTGGGCTTTGACTAGCGAACCCCCATACCTCAGTCTCTAGATGCAAAACTACATCAGCATACAATCACAGCTCTTCTCTCTGGAAAGTTCGTCTCCAAGTGCTGCCTAGAGCAGGCAACCGCATTATTAAAAGCACACTAATTTCTCAATGGCAGCTGTACATGGTGTTATGTCTAGGTGCGAGGGACGGGCCAAATCAGTATGAACCAGGGATTTGTTATTCGACTTTGTAACTGTTGTTCAGACTGAGCCCAAAAGGGAATAGGAGAAAAGGTGAGAAACAGAAAATGCAGACAGTTGTAAAATAACTTGGCAGTAGCAGAGGGCGACAGAACAACAGTGTAAGAGTAACGTGCGCAAAAGTCATCATGGCAGCCAGGCCTGTGCCAACGTAGCCAGGCAGGCCATGAGCCACAAGACAAGACAACAGGCACTTGTTCGGTTTTACATTAGCTGTCAGAAGCTTTAGATTCTGTCGAGCCCCTCAGGGCCTTACTGAGAGCCCTAGTATATATAGCCAAGCCTTAAATGCCCAATTGGACTCCCTCACGCTTCCCTCAGGTAACGTATTGCTTCAATATGTAGACAACCTTCTCATCGCTTCTGACACTGAAAAGGGTTGCAAAGACAGTACGGTTAAATTGTTGCTGCATTTGGCACACCAAGGATATAAAGTGTCCCTTTCTAAATTTCAGTATTGTCGACAGGAGGTCACCTACTTAGGTCACCTACAGTCGAAGGAGGGTAGGAGATTGACCCCTGAACCCATCAGTACCATTGTTATAATGCCTATCCCTCAAACTCAAAAGGATGTATGCGCTTTTATTGGCATTACTTCCTATTGTCGGCACTGGATCCCTAACTACTCGCTACTAACAAAGCCTCTGCTGGCACTAACCACTAAAGATGTGCATGAACCCCTGCCTTGGACGCCAGAATGTCAGCAGTCTTTTGAGCAATTAAAAGTTGCGCTTTGCTCTGCGCCTGTGCTTGGTACACCAGATTATGCGAAGCCGTTCGTGCTGTACATACACGAAGCGGCTGGTTGCGTGCTCTCTGTTTTAACACAGGCCTTTGGAGGTAAGCAACGGCCGTGTGCTTATTTTTCTGCGCTTCTTGACCCTGTCGCAAGAGCCCTCCCGAGCTGTCTAAGAGTGGTCACGGCTGTGGCCATCTCAATAAGTCAATCGGCTGGGCTCGTACTTGATACTGACCTCACAGTTATGGTCCCCCATGCTGTGGATACCCTTTTGAATAAGACCAAGACGCAGCACCTTACCAGTGCAAGTCTGACCGGTTATGAGCTAACTCTCTTTGCACCGCATGTCACTATTAAAAGATGTGCCACTCTGAACCCAGGCACATTGCTACCCCTCCCTTCTGAGAGTGAGGAAATTGATATACATGATTGTATCTTCCGCACGGAGGAGGAGACGAAAGGACGGGTAGACTTGACTGACGTTCCCTTATCTGACCCCAAGGGGAACTATATGTTGATGGCTCTTGTATCAAGTTATCAGATGGCACTACAACAGCTGCATATGCAATCACAACACTACACACAGTAGTTGAGACATCACGAGTTCCCTATCAATCAGCTCAAGCTGCAGAGCTGGTTGCCCTTATTCGAGCCTGTGAGTTGAGTGAGAGACTGGCTGTCAATATCTATACTGACAGTCAGTACGCATTTGGAGTCGCTCATAATTTTGGACGACTTTGGGCAGAAAGAGGGTTTCTCACTTCCCATGGGATGAAAATACAACACGGCCCCCTCATACATAGGCTTTTATCGGCTTTGACACTCCCTAAGAAATTAACGATAATAAAGTGCAGTGCCCACAAGGCAATTACTGACAATGTGGGTAAAGGGAATGCATTTGCAGACCAGACAGATAAGGAGACAGCCCGAACGAAGATGAAAAAGATGTTTGTAGCAGGTCCCGCTAGGTGGGTGCCGGAGGTCACCATGTTTGAGGATACGCTGGAAAGTGTCAAGGAGATACAGAGTGAGGCAACTATTGAGGAATTAGCGATATGGCAGGAAAGCACAGCACGTTTGGATGAGGATGGGTGTTGGACTGATAAGTCAGGGAAACAGAGATGGATGCTACCAGATGCATATGTTCTTCCTGTAGTCACCATGGCGCATGGGCAAGCTCACATTAGTGCGAAAGGTATTTGTAAGTTGTTAGACCCTGTATGGCAGAATGATAACATCCCAAAGACTGCCGCCCATTTGGTCAAATACTGTATGGTGTGTATGATGCACAATCCTGGAAAGGGTACCCCTACGCCACCTGGTAATTTTGCACCTCCCACTTTCCCTTTTGAGGTCCTCCAGTTAGATTACATAGAGTACATAAAGTAATTATTACGTTCCTCCGTTCTGTCATATGTCCGAGTTTACTACCCCCCCGCCCCGCCCCGCCCCACTGCCCCGTAGCACGCCCTATGCGAGCCACCACTGGTCACATACAAATGAGGCCTATTTGTATGGTGTTCATGCCACCACTAATCCTTTTGAGTGTTTATGTGGAAGGAAACTAATATTTGCACTGTATTTACAGCTAATAGAGTGTGCTAGATTGCCATGTTATTTCACAAACAGGCTGACATTAGTTGTGGTAACAAAAATAATTAAAAAAAGAAAAGAGAAAATATTCTATTGTGCTGTTTAGTAAGCTACGAACACTAAGCAGCATTCCAAGGTCATCCTGCTAATGTGGAAGGACGTGTTTTTTTTATACAATCGCCTGCCTTTCAGATATGTCTCTAACTGAGGCATTGTTCACGCACCAATATAGATGCATGAAGCTGCACACACAACTTCCCCCCTGCTCTCTCTACAGAAAATCATTGAGGAAGAAGGTAGAAAGAGACCTATCATTCGGGTGGTAGTGTACAATGGCTTGTTGCTTGAGAAGAGTGCTGGAGAGCTGAAATCCGACTACAAAGCTTCTCTGGGGTATGCAGGGATAACACATGGCTTAGCATAAATGTAGAAATAGATGATGCTAACTATTCACCAAACCCATAATTGGGAGGCTGACAATAATACAGGTGATAATAAAGATATGTAGGGTTTAGACTAATTAGTATAGACAGTAGGAGAATGTACTATATAAAATGCTTTGGGTATTTCTAATATTCATTTTATTTTATAAGATGACGGCTGAAATAATAACAATAGTTCTTATCAGTATTAGTCACTAGATTTGTGTGCTGATTGTACATAATAAATAACTAATCGTCTTAAATACCAATTGATGTTTGTGTCTACTACTTTCAGGGACTCAGGACAGGGTCTGCGCAACTACAAATAACCCCTGTAGATAAGAGTAACATTGGCAGCGTTGTCTGACTCACAGCACTCTAAATCTAGACGATCCTAACTCATTATAGAGAGAAGTGAGAGACACCTGTCTATTTTCCTTTTCTCTGAAGGGGGGCAATAAGCGAATAACCCCTTTGGGATAAGGAAATCTATCTGGGTGTGCCCCACATTTAGCAATCTTATAGTAAACATTTATATTCCATAGTGTAGTCCATTGGCATAGCCAGCGTCGGATTGGGAACAAAATTAGGCCCGGGCACCGAAGGAAAAAGTGGCCCACATTTGTGGATAATGATGTTTCATGAACCGCTGCTTAGTATTGGGAGTAATCTGTGATAAATTAAGCGTTATAAACTTGTGGGATCAGTAGCATTGGCCACGACTAGACGAACCACTAGACACACCATTATTCCACTGCAACTCACCCACAGGTCTCACTTGATCTTCATGCCTATACATTTCTCTACTTTGGGTGCCTGAATGTGTTGGTTGCCTATTGATCCCTGAATATTGTCCCTTAGTCTGTGCTCCCCCCACCCCCCAAAGATCCCTGAATATCCTGTATTATATCAGGCCATGAGTCAGAGAACCATGTGCATCCTTTGTGTCTGGAGGCTTCTGTTCACCCTCAAGAACCAGAGGTCTTCCTCTTTTGGTTGTCACTCAGGAGCCTCTCTGCAAGCATCTCTTTGGGGATTGCATACAACTTTGTACTTGATATCTTTTGTATGAGAAGTAGAAAATTGATTTGAATCTGAAAAAGCTGCAGTAATTCACTCCAAATGCTTTTCATTCTCTCTGTCTCTATACACCTTTCTCACTTACTGTGCTGTGCTCTCTCCTTCTCCCTATCACTTTTTGCCCCCTCCTAGTTCTTCCTTTTTCTCTCAAACTCTACTTCTTTTTCTCTCCTTGGTGTCTCTCATTCTACCTATGTGCTTTGGTCTCTCACATTTCCCCTCTCTCTTTTCCTATATTTCTATCTGTCTACAAATCCCCCTCTCTCTCCCACTCTTGTCCCCCTGTGCGCTATTTCTTCAGTTATTTGTATATCTCCTATGCCATTATTCCCTTGTCATTTTGTATCTCTCCTTTAAGATTTATTTCATGTCTCTGTATTGCAAACTTTCCATTTTTCTCCTGTCTTGTTCTCTCCTTTCAGTCTCATTCACAACCCTCTGCCCTTGAATTTATGTGTACTATACCTTAAGTTATATTATTATGTGTCCCCTTTATTGCCTTGCTGCAGACAGTAACGGAAAGTCCTCCTGGGCCTGGAGGCAGGGTTTAAACCAAAGGAGAATCCACAGGTGGAATTTCCTATACCATTCCATCCGTTTGATGAAGGAATCTCTAAACAACAGCCTTAGACTGAGGGAGAGACTTAGGATAATGCATGTGAGGTAGTAACCATCCTTCTTTTTTTTCATAGACCAGAAAATGTTTGACACCTTCTAATGCCTTCTGCTGCTCTCCATCATTTCCTTTGTCATTCACTTTTATTTTTGGAGTTTTATAAAAAAGCAAGCTCTACCCAATGGTATTGGAGCGCTTTACATGGACATTAGAAGCGCAGGATGTTGAGCCAACGCTGAGACTCAAACCTAGTTCCCAAGTCGTCAGCTCTGGCTGTTACGCCACATCCTCTACTACTTTCATTCCTCCCTCTTCTCCACTTTCTCTTTCCAGCTTTTTCTCTGTTTTTAACAATTTCTGCCCTTGTCTCCAATGTCTTCCATCACTTCTTCTCCCTAATATCTTCCCCTCCCTCCCTCCATCTGTCTGCCTTCCATAGCACTCTTATCCTCCCTCCTCTCCCTTTCCTTTCTTCCTCACTTGATTTCCTTTTCCTCTTCACATATTTCTGTCATTTTTCTCCACTCTGCTGTCTCACTTCTCCTTTTGTCTCTCTCCACATTGCTCTTCCCACTCAATCCATTTTGTTACTGTCCTCTCATGTCTATTTTCCCTTCCCTTTGTCATTTTTCACAGTAATGTTTTAAAAAAAAAACGTTTTATATTCTCAAAAACATTTTTCTTTTTGCTCATTTTGGTTGTTTGTGTTGTTTCTTTTTCGTTCAGTGGTGAACAGGAGTCCCCTCATAGTTACGTAATCTGTATCCCTGTACAGCCCCTTTCAGCCCACCCCCAGGTAATGTAACTGCTAGCTGTGATGCTCAAAAAGAGCACATCCACTCCCAGTGGCCTCACTGTCATGCTGAGATACTTGGGACAGGAGGAGACCCAACACATGCAGTGCCTGCTCAGTTTGGCTCATTGTCCTACTGCATAAGACAATGAGCCAGACATTATCTGCACTTACTTTTAATGGGCTCCGATCTTCCCTATAAGGATGCAGCAGCCCGTGGGCAGGCAAATGTGATGTTATCTCCATGTGGAAAACCGGCCCACCAGCTGGCCTTGGCCTCAGGCCCCTCGGGCAATGCCCGATTGCCCGCCCTGTCAATCCAATGCTGGGCATAGCCAAGGCATGATAAGATAAGTGAGATGGTTGCCTGGATAGTCTGTGGGATTCCAAGATGAGTGAAGATGATTTAGAGTGTCCTGGAATGTGAATGTGATCAACTGGTACACTTGTGGGATCATGGAAAGGGCTGATTCTATAATAATTCCTATATTATGTACTTTGGAGGTGGTTGATAGTGGCTTTCCTGGTTCTTCATGGCACTTTGTTAGTGGGCTGTAATTTTTCCATTCTCTGCATTTTAAGATTTCTGTTTTTGAGGCGCAGAGTTGAGGTGACATTATTATTCATTGTTTTTGAGACAGAATCTAATTTTGAGAGCCGAAAGTCGTATGGTTAATACAATTTGAAGACTATCTGAGTATTGTCAGTGTAGTTGTAGCATGTGGGGGTGAAACAATTATGAATTCTGTGAGTTTGATGTATACATTGATCAGAATAAGTGAGATAGTTGATCCTTGAAGAACTCCTCTCTTAATACTGCATAGTTTGGAAAAGAACAGTAGGATAGAGATGATTGTTTATCTGTCTTTAAGCTGGGAGACAATCCAGTCAATGATATTTCCTTTGTTAGCCATAGCTTTTTACCTGCATCGTAAGATTTCATGATATAGTGTTGAATGCGGCTCAAAGGTTAAAGAGAATGAGTACTGCTACGGAATCCTTCTTTATCTACTGTAGTTGTTCTCCTTCTTTATCGATTGTAGTTTTCAGGTCATCCCGAATGGAGATCATTCTCTTCCCGCTTGGAAGCCTCTTTTGTAGTCAGAGAGTAGTGAGTTTTCCTCAAAGTGTTTTGAGATTCTGAGAGAAGATGGCCCTTTCTGTCAGTTTTCCAAGGAACGGTTCTATAGAAATCAGTCTGTACTTGTTGGGGTCTGTTGGGTTTAAGTTATTCTTCTTAAATATCAGTCATATGTATGATGCTTTGAGCTATAAAGGATACGTGCCTGTGGTTAGAGTATTATTGATAAAATTCCATGCTGGGATTGCTGCTAATTCTGATAGTAGTTTTTTTTTATTATTATCATTCAAGAGAAATGGTCAGCAGGTGATCTGCTTAACCCCTTGATTTCACTAGTGTGTAGAGAACCATGAGAGACAGTTCCTTGAAAGAGGATAGAGTGAGTGTGTTTTTCTGCAAAAATCTCTCTATGGAGTTGTTGAAACTGCATGCTTTTTCTTTTATTTAACACTTATTTATCTAGTGATTTGGTTTTAGAGATCTAAGGATCTGCTTTTTGGTTGCTGAAGCTTTGAGATTGAGGAGTTGGTCTGGATTGCGAAATTCTGATATTCCTTTGAGGGTCATTTGGTTGTGGTATTTTTGTTTGAGATGTAGAACTTTTTTGCTTTTTTGATGTATTATGTGCCCATCCTGTTATGTCTTTGTAAGCATGTATTGTACAGTAGGCTGTTAGCTTTGTACCATCATCACTATTTTTTGTACCCACATTCATCAAATGCTTGCTTTATTTCCTTTTTTGCTTTCTTGACATTCTCAGGAGGATAACGTGGTTGAAGGCAGAGTTTACCCGGTTATATAGCTACTCTATTGAGTTTGTAGGGTCCATTTAAATATCTTTTTGTAAGGTTGGCCTGGGGATTCTCCATCGAGTTATTTCAATTGTCTGTATGTTGTCATGTGAGAAAGAGAATTGTTTCCATGCTTTGTTGGAATGTGATAGTTCATTGAGATGAGAAAATGGCCTCTCCAAGGAACTGGAGCAGTTTCTGTAATATTCCCTGACTCTCTATTGCAGAGGATAGTGTACAGGATCACTGACAAAATATCGATCTCACAAATATCGAGTACACAAAATATCGTGGACAAAATATCGACTGTCAAAATATCGACTCCCTATCTCCAAACAGGTAAGTACAAAAATATCGAACCCAAAATATCGTCGTTAAAAATATAGTTAGTCAAAATATCGAATTTTATAAATCTGTTAAAAGTAATGTAAAATTAATGAAATAATAAATAAAATAAAGTAAAACATACTTAAAATTAGTTAAATTACTTTAAAATTAATAAATAATTATACATACATTTTTATTTTTTAATACATACATATATTAACGTAATAATATACAATAATAATCACTACTTTTAGCGTAGGATAGCAGGAGGGTAAAATTTACTATTCCCACTCCAAAGAGTGCGACAGTAGGGAAAGCGTTGGATAGCGTACAGGTAAAATTTACTATTCCCACTCCAGTGAGTGCAACATTAGGGAAAGCGTTGGATAGCGTAGGGGTAAAAACTACTATTCCCACTCCAGAGAGTGCAACAGTAGGGAAAGCGTTGGATAGCGTAGGGGTAAAAATTACTATTCCCACTCCAGAGAGTGCAACAGTAGGAAATGGTTGGATAGCGGGAGGGTTAAAATTACTATTCCCACTCCAGTGAGTGAAACAGTAGGGAAAGTGTTGGATAGCGTAGGGGTAAAAATTACTATTCCCACTCCAGAGAGTGCAACAGTAGGGAAATGGTTGGATAGCGGGAGGGTTAAAATTACTATTCCCACTCCAGTGAGTGCAACAGTAGGGAAGCGTTGGATAGCGTAGGGGTAATAATTACTATTTCCACTCCAGAGAGTGCAACAGTAGGGACAGGGTAGGATAGCAGGAGGGCTAAAATTACTATTCCCACTCCAGTGAGTGCAACAGTAGGGAAAGTAATATTTTAATATTTTACTAAAAAATAATTAATTATCAATACTAATAAATATTATTAATAACACTAATTACCAATTACAAAATGTTTAATAATTAATTTATTATAAATACAATACATATTATTTATTAAAAATAAATGACCTATTAATAAATCATTAACAACCAATTAATAATCATTACCAGATTTGTATAAATATTTAAATAAATACCAATTAATATTTAATTACCAGTAAATTAAGTATCAATACAAAAAGTATTTTCTATAATTAACTAATTACAATTAAATTACTTCCTCCCACATTCCCCTATAAACCCACATCCCGCTACAAATATTTAATTAATAGAATTAACATAATTACCAATTAATCAATTAAATAAAAATAATTACCAATTAATAAAATGTAATTACCAATTAATAATTAATTAACAATAAATTAATTATCAATACCAATTAATATTTATTAATATGTACTTAATTTCAATTAACTTACTTCCCACCCTATTCCCCTATAAACCCACATCCCGCTACAACTATTTAATTAATAGAATTAACATAATTACCAATTAATCAATTAAAAAGAAAATATTACTAATTAATGAAATTTAATTACCAATTAATAATTAATTAACAATAAATGAATTATCAATACCAATTAATATTTATTAATATGTACTTAATTTTAATTAAATTACTTCCCACCCTATTCCCCTATAAACCCACTACCCGCTACGGAATTAAATTACACAAAAATTAAATAACATAAAATTCATTGCTTTTAAAAAATTAAACATACATTACAACAACTAATATACACTTTTAACACATATACTAACATACAATACACTTAGAAAAAATTCGATATTATTAAAAATTCGATATTTTTTAATGCCTATATTATGTACTTCGATATTTTAACAATCGATATTACTTACCTTAATTTCGATATTTTTAACGACTATATTATGTCCATTCGATATTATGTCCATTCTATATTTTGGACTCGATATTTCGTCCATTCGATATTTTTGTTTCGATATTATGTCTGTTTACCAGTGTACAGTGTGTGACCAGCTGGCTGTGTGAGTTGGTCCAGAGTTAATTTAAGAGATATTGAGGGCCAGTAGGCCAGATCTGATGAAATTAAGTTGCAACATTTTTAGTTTGTGAAACCAAATATTTAGCTGACCGAGGATGCATAGGTTAGGGAATTGGATGGTAAGGCCTGGTATGGTGTCTAGAAAGCTATTTGTGAATGCTCAGTTTTCAGTGAGGGTCTGTATAGAAGTCCAAATGTGCATAAGGAAATTGGAGTAGGGTTCAATGACAACTTGTTAGTAGAGATTCACATTCTGAAATTCTTTTACCTTCCCTTTTGTTGATGGTTATATCTTCCTTGTTACTGCTAGGCTGCCTCCTGATTTGTCTTGGTGTTCTACATGAAGCATCTGTATTCTGGTGGAATTGCCTGGCAGAGCAGTATCATCTCCCAGCTAAGGTTCCATGATGAAAAAAGAGGTCTGTTTTTTGTCAGACAGCAGGTCATGGTTATACTCTTTGTTTTTGGATACTGATATTGCATTGATGAGAATGCATATTAGGTGGAAGCAAAGGATAAGTGAAGTAGAGGATGTTGGGTAAGAATTGGTTTTAACATTGAGTATGTTGCGTAACAAGGGGTCTTATGTTTGAAGGGATCCATGCTATTGCTGTCCTGTTCAAAGAGACTTAGCAGTTATTTGGTTGGGTGTGCCAGGGTTGTTTTTTTTTAGACTGGTACTTTATTGTGAAATACTGGCATGTGCATGGAGAGATGGCCTGTTGGAATGCAGGAAAGTAGAAGCTAGTGTGTTGATTGATTATAACATGTTGTCTCTTTTTCTTTTCTTTGTCCTATAGGTGGATCAGATCCATAGGTCTGTTAGTGGTGATGGGAGAGGGTGGATATGTTATGTTGTGTTACAGAGTCTTATAGAGCATGTAGCTACCCAGAAACAGTATTCCCAGTGCTAAAACGAATCATGAGGCTGAAGTGCATTGGTTAAGTGAAGAGGTGAGTCTTCAGTTGCTACCTGAAACTTGACAGATTACTATTGGATCTGACAAAACTGGGCAGGGAGTTCCAAAGCTTGGACACTAAATAGGCAAACGATCGACCTCCGCTTCTCGCTCTTTTGATTCTGGGGGTAGCCAGGAGGGAGCGATTGTTGGATATTAGCTCTCTCGTATTATTGTATGGTGTAATGAGGTGACTAAGGATGTGTGGACCATGAGCATATTTTACCTTGTGCGCAATGCACAAGGCTTTGAATTCAATTCTTTTGCTCACCGGCAACCAGTGAAGGCTTGCCAAAGCCAGACACGCTGATTGTGTTTTTGGTAGGCCCAGCAGTATTCGGGCTGCAGCATTTTGAATAACTTGTAACTTCCGAGTCACGTAGGCAGGACTGCCTAGGTAGAGAAAGTTACGGTAGTTGAGACGTGGGCGTGCTAGACCTTGTACCACTACTCTCCGAGTATCCACAGGGAGTCATTTGATCGTCTTTCTAAGAGCTCTCAGGAGACCAAAACATGTCCCTGCCACTTTTTTTGCCTGCGAGGCCATGGTCAGGTTTTTATCTATTAATACCCTGAGCTTTTCACTTCCGTTCTGGGGGGAGGGCACTCACCCAGGCACCAAGGCCAGAAAAATAGTACTGGATTGTTCCCAAAACCATAACCTCAGTTTTTTGCCATTCAGTGTAAGGCAGTTAGTTGCCATCCAATTGTTGACCTGCTCCAGAGAGATGGACAATATTTGAGAGTTTAGGCTGGTATTGGGCGAAAAGGAAACATCTGTTTGGTTGTCGTCGGCGTACGACACCATGGTAAGGCCTGATGAACAGTTAATATTTGCTAGAGGGCGGAGTTATACATTAAAATGAGTGGGGCTCAACGATGAGCCCTGTGGCAGTCCGCATCTGAGCTGATGAACCTCCAACAGACAAGGTCCTTTTCTGACCTGGAAGCTTCAATTGTCCAGAAACGAGGTCAGCCATTTTAGTGCCCCTCCAGTGATACCTACTGCCTCCAGTCTAAGTCAGGGTGTGACGTGGGAGACAGTATCGAAGGCTGCGCTCAAATCAAGAAGAATGAGTGCAGCTGTCCCTCCCTGGTCAAGTGTTTTTTTTAGATTTTCAGAGGCCAATAAAAGGGCAGTTTCTGTACTGCACCTGGGATGAAAGCCAGTTTGTGTTTGGTGCAGGACAATTTGCGTTTTTAGGAAATCTGTCAAATAACCATTTACCATATTTTCTATGATCTTACTAATGCCTGGGAGGAATGATATTGGTCTGTAGTTCTCAATCTTGTCAGGGTCTAGGGATGACTTTTTCAGAAATGGACTAATGATCTAATGCTTACAGGGGTCAGGGACAAGTCCACTTTCCAGTGAGATGTGGTAGATAGTCGTCCAGGCAGATATGATAGTGTCACCTCCCTTCAGCAATATATCTATGGAAGCCGGATCCAAAAGAGAGCCGAACTTGATTGTGTTCGGTGCTGCCCTAATGATATTATTGTTCAGTTGAGGGAAGGTTGAGAAGTCCATTGAGACCTTATTAACTGGAACAGTCTCTTTAATATTATGGTGCAAATCCAAGTCTCCTACCAAGGAGTCATATATAAGACTAGCTTTCCTAAGGAAGAAGTTAGCAAACTGCTCACAGTGTTCCTTAGAGGGAGAGAGACCGGCTTCTGCAAGTTTAGATTTAAGAAAATTATTCTCAATTGCGTAGATCTCCTTAGAGGGCTGCAGGGACTGATTTTTCTTTACTTTAAAATTCATTAAATTCGCTTTACAGATTGTGGATTCTGAATATTGTATTGTAATCGCATTTATATAGTGCTTATTACCCCATACGAGCGTCAAAGCGCTTTTTCGGCGAGTAGCACGCTACTCCGGAACCCATAAAAGATTAGTGGTGAATTAGTATAGTAAAATATGAAAGTGATTTGAGTGATGGATATGTTAGTCGGGTATTTGGATTGAGAAGGATAGTGGAGGGATAGAAGAGGGAAAAAGGTTTGCATTTATATAGCGCTTGCTACCCTTGATAGAGTATTGAAGCGCTTTTTCGGCGAGTAGCACGCTACTTCAGAACCCATAAAGGATTAGTGCTGAATTAGTATTGTGAAAATATGAAAGCATATCCACTATAAGAACTATGAATGCTGCAATAGATGATAGGACTGGATTTCACTTGTCATAGAGTCGATTGTAGCTGAGCTATTTAAAGCCTGTGAAGCTGGACTAATTTGTTGATGCTTGGGTTGATGTGTGAGGCTTGTTGAATCTGGGGGTAGGAGTGGGTATAAATGATTTTTAGTTTTTTAAACACAAACTTTATTGCTTTTCCTGGTACAGACATATACCACAGTGTGGCTAGCAGGGATACAGCAACAAGCAGCAAAATGAAATTCGAATATAAATGATCAACTGCCACACTCCCTACCCCCAACCTTGTCACCATCTCGATTGCAAGGATGTACCCATTCATTCATTTCATTTATAAACTTTATTCGGTTTTACATTGTAAAAACCATAAAAGTTACAATATATACACATCTCATAAAAAAAGTACATTAAAAATTTACAATTCATAGCCATAGGAACAAAAAATATATTTCCACCAAGGTTACAGATAATATTAACAAATACAATAAATAAATAACATATATATTTATACAATTAAAAGTGGAGAACACGCATGAGTCATACCTTAAGACTGTGAATACCTCCTCCCCCTAAATGCTAGTATTCCAAACAAGCCCTGGTTCTCACAAGAGATTTCAGGTAGCCCAAAATAAAAAATATACAATCTGATTTCAGCAGCTGCAAATACAAAAGTGCTGGGCGAACCCGATTAAAATTTAGCCTCTTTAAAAGGGGGAGTAAAAAATGTCTCTGAGGTATTTCATAAAATTTGCAGAAGAACATAAAGTGTAGCAGATCCTGTGGAGACACGTTGTCGCAGCCACAGGGTGCTAACACCTGTCCTCTGCTACACCCTTTCGGAATGGCAATTAACAAATGGAAAAAATCGAGACGAAACCTAGACAGTAAGAACCGCTCATGGGTAGTCAGTGTTCCCAAAAGGTATGGCTCGATCAATGGATGAGTTTTTAGGGTCAGAAATTTACGGACGCTCGGTTTACATAATTCCTGTTCATCTCTTTCTAGCTTCCTGATACAACTAAAAACTTTCTTAATCGATTCCACATCCTTTTTTCTTATGGTGGAGGGTTTTAAAAAGAGTTCTGGGCGACCCAACTCTGTAAAACGACCTCTGACATACTTCAACCACGGGATTCTAGACATATGTTCAAGATTCATACAGTCCATTATAATCTGCTGGGTGAGCTCTAGCTCCTTGTTTGGCCAACACTTAAGCCAAAACACTAAAGGGCGCAGAGCGAGAGTATCACATAAAAATGGAGCCCCCAGTTCTTCATGAGCTACCAGGTTTGATAAACTGGTTGGCATTCCCAGCAGGCGCTTTAAAAGTTATTCTCTGCCACCTGCAGCGCGTCTGCTGTGGTATACCCCCAGACTTCACTACCATAACATGCAGATGACACACCTTTGGCCTGGTAAATTTTCAGCATGGCTGCAATTGGGCGCTTGCCCATCTTGGCAGCAAAGCTGAAAATAGCGGCGGTTATTCGAGTGAGCTCCCCCTTTTTCTTCTGTATAAGGGGTCCCCACTTTAAGCGATCATCCAACAGGACCCCCAAATATGAGAACACCGACGTTGTGAGGACCTTCGCAGAGCCTACAGAAAACGAATACTTTTTCGTAGGACGAGTCCCTACCTGCAAGACATAAGATTTTGCATTATTGATGGCTAAGTCACGGGACCCCTTAAAATTCAGGAATGCATCTAGTAGGGACTGGAGTCCCCTTGCAGTTCTTGCTATGAGGACTGCGTCATCCGCATATAGGAGGACCGGGAGACCCCGGCGCCCCACATGCGGAAAGTCGGCCCCCGTCGATACCAGAGCTCCTTCAAGATCATTGATGTAAAGGTTAAACAGGAAGGGGGCCAGAATACAGCCCTGCCTTACCCCTCTTTCGATATTAAATTCCCTGGAAACCCGAAGATCCTGTGCATATCTGATATTCGCCCTAGTGTTCCTATGCAGATCCATTAGAAAGTCCACGATGGAGGCCTCCACCCCCATGGCCCTCATGTACTGCCACAGTTTGACCCGATTGACACAGTCAAACGCGGAAAACAGGTCCATGAAGGCCATGTAGATCGTGCCTGGGCGGGCCATCGTGTACTTGCCAAGGATCAGATAGAGGTTTAGGCATTGGGCCACCGTCGACCTCCCAGCACAAAACCCATATTGGGTATCAGCAATGATGTTATGCTCCTCTGCCCATGAAGATAGTCTTTGCAATAGTACTCCTCCCACCACCTTTACTACTGAATCAATGAGAGAAATAGGTCGGTAGCAGTGTGTACTATTTCGATCCCCTTCTTAAATACTGGCACGATGGTAGAAATGGCCCAGGAATCAGGGCTACCGTCCCTGGCCGCTGCGTTCAGTACAGCCGCCAGGATCGGGGCCCAAAAGGATGGATCCGACTTATAAAGGTCCGGCGGAATTCCGTCCGGTCCAGGAGCCTTGTTGCAAGTTAGGCCAGCAATTCCCGCCTCCACCTCTGTTAGCTCAAAGGCCAGACAGTCAGTGTTTGTTGCCTGGGGTAGCTGGTCATGATGACCCATGGAGCCCTTAAACATAGATTGAAAGTGGGCCACCCATTCGTCTTCCATAATGTGGGAGCCTAAAGCGTTACCTGTATCTTCAGTAAACAATGGTCTATTAACAATGCTCCAAAACCGTGTGCCGTCCCTTAAAGTGCTGGACTCTAACAGCTCCCTCCATGCCTCCTCCTTAAGAGCTCCCTTACGGGTAGCTAAGACCTGCTTATATTCTGTGCGACATGCGCGTATGTATAGGGGGTCTCTTGGGACAACTTTCAAGGCCTCCTTTAACTTATGTGCTGCCTGGGAGCAGGAAGAATCAAACCATCTTGGGTTTGAGTTGGACACTTTATGAACTGGAGCCCTCAAAAGTTCCCCTGCTTTACGAGAAATAACACTAAAAGCACTAAGGACATCCCTCGGTAGACTCTCCGGTTGAACACAGAAATCAAGTTCAACTGCACATGACTCTCTCACCTCCCTGTGGAAAGCATCTGGGTCGATCTGAGACCATTTAAGGCGGCGCCCACCGTCTGTGGGTCTTGATGTTCCCGGTGCCCTTCCCCTGGGTTTACTAAATAAAAATGCGCCACAAAAATATACACAGAGGGGATTGTGATCACTAAAAACGCTTTCCTTAATTGAAAACCTATGAAAAAGGGACTGAAGGGAGGAGGAGATTAAAATATGGTCTATGAAAGACCCAGTACCTCTCCCTTTAAAGGTGGGAACCAAGGCTTTGCAGTTAGGGGCAGAGAGGGACATTAGTGTCAGTAGATCAAATTCATTGACCAGATTATTTAGTTCATCCCCTGTGTTGAGTGCTCAAAATGAAACCCCTCATTCTATGGCATCCCAAATCGGCCATCTTCGTAATCTTAGGGTCGCCACAAGGGTGGGTATTAAAATCTCCCAACACCATCATGGGACATGAGCCATGATCACAAAACTTCCTTATATAGTGACTCAGCTGGATGATGCTACCTTCCCCTTTTTGCTATTTGGTGAATTATAAAAATTAATTAAGCTCATTATATTGTTCCCCTTCTTTAGTGTAATGGCCTGGAGGTCCTGGCCAAAAAGGGATGAATTTTTACCTGGCACTCCACTGTCAGCGAGATATAAGTAACCAAACCTCCTTTGGCTCTGCCACTAGTTGACGGGGAGGCAGGAACAAAATAAGCTTTAAAACCCTCCAAAAACAGATTGCAATCCACCAACCAGGTTTCTTGAAGGCAGATTACTAAGAAATGCCTAACAAACTGTTGCCATACGGGGTCCTGGAACTTGTCTGCCAGGCCTGCTATGTTCCATGATAAAACGTTACTGTCCATATCATGGGGTGTCACCTCTCTTTGTGTTAAAGGAAGGTGAGCCATCTGCGGTGTCTCTATCTCGGTTGCCAAGGTTGAGTGAGCCCTCTGTTGGTGCATTGGCTCCACTACGGTCTTGGTAGGGATGTCCAGTCAATCACATTCCTCCAACCCCGATAACATAGAAAATCTATTAGCTAGTGCTAGTGTAGGAGGCGCGACAGGAACAAAGTGAGGCCCCCATGAGTGACTTATACCATAAGGTAATTGTGAGAGCCCTTGGTTCCTACCTGCAGAGTTTTTATACGACCAACTGGCTCGAGCAAGATCCCTGTCATTATTCCCTGATATATACCCCTGAGAATCAGTTCTATAGAAGAAACCCAGTGGAAGTACCTGTATTGTGGACCCGTGATGTGGTGGACCGACGTGAATATCCCCTGACAGGATTCTTTCGGGTATAACGGCCCTGTTGAAGTTTACTATGACGCAGTCACTCCCTCCCGGCTTCCTGGAACTGCCTATCCAATCCACTCGGCGTACCATAATAATATTACGTTCCACACCAGGAGCCACGGGGGTGTTAGTTGATAACCAGTGGAGTACCTTATTCTTTAACTTGTTGTAATCATCGTTTACACCTGGAGGGAGAGGCGGGACATTCCCCAAGACCACTACATAAGGAGTGGATTCTGGGGGAAGATGAATAGTAGGAGGGCGCTGACGAACCTCCCCTGATAACACCACGGGGCCATCCAACTGACCTGCAGAGAATTGGCGGTCCCGCCTGTGCAGGGGAACTGCCAGGGGCCTACTGAAAATCTGGCCACCCCTTGAGTCGTCTACCTCCCCTTGAGCTAAATGTGCCGTATGACGCTGCACAAGCTGCTGGTCTCCATGAGATTTGGTAGAGTTTTTGAGTAAGCCCGGGTCAGACATGGCGACTGATTCTAATTCTGGAATCTCACTTGTAGCCCCACAGTTTACAAGGGCATTAGTTTGGAGCCCCCCTACAAGACTTTTCTCAATTGATGTCAACCTCTCTAGGATAGGACTCAGTTTAGTATCCAACAGGGTGGTCATTATATCTTTAAAGGCATTGATGAACATCGTGTCTAGATTTGTAACTACCGGCTTAAGCGCCGAGGACTTGGCAGAAGGCTTATTGTCAGAGGTGAGTTTTGGTCTTTTTGCTTTACCCCCTGTAGTTTGAAGTTTCCGTTTTGCGCTCCCCCCGTTGTTAGGCCCCCCCTGGGCAATGGATTGACTAATCTCCCTATGGAAGAGAGAATGGGTGGACATAGGATTCTGTGTGTTAATGCTACCCTTCCCTTGTAGGGGAACAATACTTTCTCTTCTTTCAATTATTATAACTGGGGAGAGAGATCTATGCGGGGTCGGGGAAGGGGCCGAAGAGGGAGCTTCATATACAGGAACTAACCCTTCAGTAATAACGGAAGCTGCAGGCGACCCCTGGCAGCTGTCAGAACAGGCAGGTGGAAATTCAACCAGGGGCACACTAGATCTGAATAAAGGTGGGTGCAGACAGTTAGGGGGTGATCTAGAGAGACGCCTGTTCACTATTTCAATCTCTTTATCGATGACGGCAGCTGCTCTCTGCAAAAAGGAGTCCATCGTGGTGACCGTGGGAGAGGAACTAACCGCTGATTTAGCCCCAACAGGCCCCAACTGAGCCTTTCGCCTCCCCATAACTTTAAAGTGATACCAATACTAAACTGAGACAAATATAAACATAATAATGGATAAAAATAAATAAAATAAATTTAAACAATAAATATACAAATACAGTAGGCGCAGGGGAATGCCTCTTGTTCGTAATATATGTCCAACACTAGTCCAGAGAAACTTCCTCCCTATCAAAGGCTTCAAATACCGATGCTTAAGTTGTGCATCCGTGCAGAGTCTGTATGATAGGTGTAAGTGCAGGCCTACCTTCTTCCGCGGGTGCAAGGTCTTAATGACTGGCTATTCAGATATCAACAAGCAGGTTAACCAGCAGCTCAAAAAACAACGGCCAAGAGAAAGGCCCAGCCTCGGACGAGCGCAGACGGGCCCGCCCTTGGCGCTGCGGGAGGGCCGCTGAGATTTTATCGCGCCCTCCGGCGTGGTGACGTGATTGCAGGAGTGCAGGGGCCTGTGGGAGATGAAGTCTCGGGCCGTTCCCCTCACGGCCGGAAAAAAAGAGAAATCAAGCCGTTCCCCTCACGGTGGCAGCGGAGGCTATACAGCAGCAGTGGACCCTTAAAAATGGTGGATGGCAGAGTTGTGGCCCAGCCCAGCCTCTGTCAGACTATGACGGGCTAATACGGGCCCGTCTTGGCCCGGTCTTTGCCCGTGCCGAGCCCGGGCACCTCCCGCGCACGTCCCGCGTCACGGGACCCCCGCCTGAGATTTGAAGACCAGGGGCAGGGTGCAAAGTGCTGCGTGCCTTCTGGCCCAGGGACACGGGCGAAAGTGCTGTGTGCAAAGTCCTTGTTGCGGTCTCCCGCGTCGCGGGACCGCCGCCGGAGATTTGAAGCCCCCACCAGGGGCCGGGTGCAAAGTGCTGCGTGCCTTCTGGCCCAGGGACACGGGCGAAAGTGCTGTGTGCAAAGTCCTTGTTGCGGGCTCCCGCGTCGCGGGACCGCCGCCGGAGATTTGAAGCCCCCACCAGGGGCCGGGTGCAAAGTGCTGCGTGCCTTCTGGCCAAGGGACACGGGCGAAAGTGCTGTGTGCAAAGTCCTTGTTGCGGTCTCCCGCGTCACGGGACCGCCGCCGGAGATTTGAAGCCCCCACCAGGGGCCGGGTGCAAAGTGCTGCGTGCCTTCTGGCCCAGGGACACGGGCGAAAGTGCTGTGTGCAAAGTCCTTGTTGCGGTCTCCCGCGTCGCGGGGCCGCCGCCGGGGATTTGAAGCCCCGACCAGGGGCCGGGTGCAAAGTGCTGCGTGCCTTCTGGCCCAGGGACACGGGCGAAAGTGCTGTGTGCAAAGTCCTTGTTGCGGTCTCCCACATCGTGCTATTGGGGGAATGTGTTTATGTGATGACAGGAGCAGTAAAGCCTAGTAATCCATCTGGAATTGGTTCCTGTTGGGGAGAGTATCATATGTCATAGATCCTTCCGCTATGTGGAATCACAGACACTAACTGGGTTGCATAGGGGTATTACTGTTCAGGAAGAGGTTGCGCTGTTATGCCTTGGAGCAGTTGTATAGCCTGTCCCTATCAAGATGAGTCATTACGTGTTTCTTGAGCTGTGAAAGCTTCAAGTAGCGCATCCCATTCCAAAGAGATGGGCCACTTTCGCAACCCTGTGTATTCTTCCCTGCACAAAGAATCACTTTCAGCCATACCCCATTGCTTTACCTCCTCGCGCCATTGTGATACAAGGGGTGCCAGTGAGAACTTCCAGCGTCCCGTAAGAAGGCGCTTCACTAGAAACAATGATAAGTCTGTGAAACGTGTAAGCACCTCAGAGTTCTTTGGCCTGGGATACAGTCCCAGTATGCAATGGTCCGCTGTGTGAATCACTGACAGAATATCGACACTGATAATATTGATGTACAAAATGATCGAGACACTAATATCGATAACGTATAATCGAAATTCTATACTTATTTAAAAAAATACACAAATATCGAAACATAAATATCGTAAAAAACAAACAACGATATAACTAATATCGAAATCAATAATATTGTTAAAACTATCGTCAACATTAAATAAACATACAAAATAACACAAATATCGAAACCAAAAATATAGACCACAAAATTATCGTCAATACCAAAATATCGACACCATAAACATTATCCAAATAACACAATACATAAGAAATAAAATATGAAAAATATCACGAACACACACACTATATTAAATATATACAGTTACAATTAAAAAAGTTATAATTATAAGAAACAACTTTAACATAAGTAACACCATCAAATTATTTCCTCTTTACAAACAGAATATATAAAATTATTAATTTATATCATACCTTAAATACAATATAAATTACAAATTATATACTAGCATTTGTTTTATAAACAAATAATTAAAAAACAGTTAACTGAACATTAATTAGCGTCTCCCAAATAAGGAAACAACTGCCAAAATATTTTAAAAACATTAGTAACATCAAGTGTAAAGCACCTACAACTTAAATAACCCAATAATATTTAAAGAACAATTAGACATACACTATATAAACTAAAGAAAAATTAACATTATTTTATACTGCTAGAGCAAATACAAGAATAAGGAAAACCTCTGCCAGATTGCTTCTACAACATCGCACTGCCAAATTGAAATTGAAAAGTCGGATTTCAACTTTACAAAGTAAGTAAAATATAAAACTAATGTTATAACTTAATAAAAGATAAGTAAAGTACTTTAAAATAATCAAATAAGTAAAGTAATATTTGTTTAAATTCTATCTCCTCTTCAGATAATCCAAACAACACTCAACTAACTACAGACAAACATCAAAAAGCTCCTTCAAAAATAGTAAGTATAAATTAAATTTATACTAATCCAACAACTATTAACGCCCCACTAACCACACAAACCCCAAAATACAGAAAATGCAGTTTTTTAAAAAAATAATTTTTATTTGCACAGTGTTTATATATATATTTACACATAATAGAATTGACAACAAATTCAAAACAGTAGTGCTTTTTTTCCCCCTTTTTGACCCCTACCCACCCACCCCGAGGGGCTACTAAGATCTCAGTTTATCTTCCTGACAGCCCTATCTGATCATAAGATCTTTAATTCCTAATACACTTACTGCAGTGTAATTGGTCCTTTCTGCATTACTTTTCCCTGAGTATTTTAACTGTTTCCCTCTACCCACCCTGCTACTGGCGCCCACCTTTTAACACCCTTAGTTCATGCACAGATCTCTTTTCTCGCATACACAGCTTTTTCTAGGTTATACATTGCCAAAAAGCGGGCAAGCCACTGGTGGAAAGTTGGGGGGGTTAGGATCCAACCATACGGATGCTATACAAAGTCGTAAAACCGCCATGGTTATAAACAATAGCTCTTGACGTGTATTCCCCAGTTCAGTTTCCGCAACCCCTAAAACCATCATGCAAGGAGATGCATTCTATTCCAAGAGTTTCTATAAAAAATTTAGTGATGTCTTGTTTTATGGTCATGAGTGTGTTGTATGAAGAAAAAATGTGTACCAAATCTGCCTGGTATAGAGCACATCGGGGACAGTACGCCCCTTTACCAATCCCCCATTTAGCTATCTTTTTAGGAGTGTAGTATAATGAGAAGCAGGTTTTATAATATTGTGCCTGTAACCGAGCCGGGATTAGTGTCTTTCGCGCCATCTCGAATGAGTGCTGGAATAGGACCTCCGATATACCAATTTACTCTTTACATCTTTGTGACCATCGTTCCAGATCATCTTTCATCAGAGCATTGAAGAGATTATAGATGATACCTATGGAGGGATCCCTGTCTCCTACTAATATGTCAATTATACAATTTTTGGAAAAGCCTATTGGTCCACCTCCCTTTTAAGTGCAAAATCCTGAACTTGGAGGTATTTAAAAAATCCCTCCGCTCTATCTTAAAAATTTCTCTAAGATTTTCAAAGGAAACAAATCCTTCGACAGCAAAGAAGGACCCAAATTTTGACAAGCCCCGATCACCCCATCTTTTAATCGTTTGGTCTTGAAATATTCTTGAAATATTCCAGGCAGATTTGGGTTGCTTAACAAAGGTGTATAAAAATTCAGTCTTCCGATACCCAGTAATCTGCGGACAGCTTTCCAAACTTTAAATCCCCCTGGTAAAGTCTAAATCTGACTTTTTTTTATAGTGATCATCATTCAAATGCTACCATAGCCATCGCCAAGCTTCATCCCCAAGTGTAAGCTCAAGTGGATTCGGAGTCTCTCCAATGCGTCTATCAATCGGTTTCTCTTGGACCAAAACCCGGTTGTATACCAGTGTGGTGGCCCAGTAATACAATCTAAGGTTAGGTAAGGCCCACCCTCCTCTTTCCCTCGGGAGCGTAAGAAATTTGAAAGCCCTTCTTGGCTTGGCGTATGCCCATATAAATCAGGAGAGCATATCTTCCATTTTCTTAAGATATTCATTCAAAAATTCTAGTGGAATTGCTCGAAAAAAATGTAAAATTTCAGGGGAAAAAATCATTTTAATAACATTGCATCTCCCAATAATGGATAAATGAAGGTTATTTGACCTATATAAATCTTGCTTAGTTCTAGTTATTAGCGGTTCTATGTTGTCTTTGATGATATCATCTATTTCTGCGGATATATCTATCCCTAGATAAGTTGCTTTTTCCGTAATTCTGTCATCCATAATTGTTGTATTTTTATTAATTACTAGCTGCGTTTTGGAGCGATTAAGAGTATATCCAGAGAGTTTTCCAAATCTATCAGCTTCTTTTTCAACCTCCTGAAGAGTCTTAATAGAATCTGGGGTTACAGCACTTTCGTCTCCCAGCCATGAGTCACCATGGGTCTGCTAGCTTTGTTATTTCCTAGCTGTCGTAAAAAGGAGTCAATGTAAATCGCGAATAGTAGGGGTGAGCTCGGGCAGCCTTGTCGGGTCCCCCTAGTTATGTCAAATGGCTCCGACAGTGTGCCATTAACACAGACCCTGGCCACCCGCTGATAATAGAGCATCCTGATGGCCTGTAATAGCCCATCTCTAATACCGACCCTTGACAGGGCCTCCCATAGGATAGACCAGGAGACCCTGTCAAAAGCTTTCTCGGCGTCCAGTAAAATCAGGGCCATTGGGTCATTAGATGTTGTAGTGGCATCTAAGAGTGCAATTACCCTCCTGATGTGGTCAACCGTCCCCCTTCCTGGGATGAATCCATGCTGTTGTTCAGAGACTACCTTATGGATAATTGGCGCTATACGGGATGCCAAGACTTTGGAGTATATCTTACTATCACTATTTATTAGTGTTATTAGTCGATAAGATCCGGGCTCACTCGCCGGCTTTTTCTTTTTAAGGAAGATTACAATTTTTGCGGAAGACCAGGAGCTCGGTGGTTTTCCCCCTTTAAATACATGATTAAGTAGCAGGGTCATGCAATCTTTGAGTTGCTGAGAGAATTTTTTATAAAATTCAGCAGGGATGCAGTCCAGCCCTGTGGCCTTACCATTAGGCATGCTGTTAATGCTTAATAGTATCTCGATCCAATCTGGGGGAGCTTCTAGTTGTTGTTGATCTTCCGCCAGAAATCGTTCTCCTGGAATTGAATTAAAATATTCCTTGATTTTTACGGGATCTCCTGTTAGGTCGTCCTGATATAACTTTTGATAGTATAGTAGAAACGTGTTTCGGATACCGTCTGGATCCGAGACTAGTCCTCGTATAGGGTCCCTGATCTCCTTTATTGTGTTTTGAGTAGTTTTTTGTCTGGTTCTCATGGCCAAATGATGCCCTACCTGCTCACTACACTCATATGCTACCTCTTTCCACACAGAAAGTCTATCAGCAGCGTCTTTAGCGATAATTTCTATAATGCGTGATTTTGCTACTGTTACCTTGGCCTGTGCCTCCTCAGTCCCCCCTCCCTTTTGAAGCGTTTTGACCAGATCCTCCTCTGCTTGAGCTAACACGTTTTGTAAATCGTGAGTTTGTTGCCGTTTCCTTTTATTGAGATTCAGGGAGAACCTAAGGGTTTCCCCCCAGATGCCTGCTTTCAATGCGTCCCAGACATAATCAATTCCTGTACTACCTAGGTTTTACCTTAAGAACAGAGGTATCCAGTTCCTGATATGTTTGCAATAGTCCTCATTCAAGAGTAGGGCTCGCTCAAAACTCCAGGAGCGAGGCTGGAGTCTAGAATCTTTTCCCTTGATTTCTATGACTAGAGGATTATGATCAGAGAGTATGCGTGGAGCTTTTTCAATCTCACAATCATAAAGAAGGGAATAAGATACCAATATAAAATCAAGTTGGCCCCGCATATTGTGAGGATTAGAAAAAAACAGTAAAACCAGGGTCCGAAGCATTTTGCCAGTTCCATATATCGTTCAGTCCGTGATCTATACATAGTGCTCTTAATGCTCGGAATACTTTAGGCTTCCGGCCACTGTAGGACCCCTTAGTTTATGAGTTCAATTTCATGCTAGCCAGGATATTAATATTAAAATCCCCACAGAAAACGATAGGGAGTGGCCAAGCCGCAAGTTCCCTATTTACTTGATCAAATACCCTTGGGTCGTCAAGGATGCTGCCATAGATTGAACAAATGGTTAGTGATTCTCCAGTGGATACACGGAATTCGTTTATCACCCATCTCCCTGCTTGATCAGCCATTGTTCGAGGAAATTGTAATGTGGCATTTGAGGACAAAATCGCCACCCCTCTTGTCCTTATGTTTTGTGTTGTCAAATAGCTTTATTTCGATAAACATGTATCTTAAAAGCATTAACTATCTTACAGTATTCGACGAGGACCTTAAAATTTACCAAAAAGACATCAATTAGTATCAAAAACCCAATATAATCAATTTATGCATCACAATACCTAATAAAAACTTAGAAACAAAGTATTAAAAAAGTTTAAAACATCATAAAAATAATTTCATTCTAGTGCAATTCATCATAGAAATAGATTCATTCTAACACATTTTCTTTAAGTGGATACGATGTACGTTTTTGTCTAACAAGAAGAATGGCTATACTATAAACTACAATACGATATACATCTGTACAAGACAAAGCTAAAAAACATCATAAAAACATGATAATTCATTAAGGTGCTAAACACAAAAATTTGAACCTTATGATCCAGGCACTCCATATCCTAATAATTTCAAGAGATGTCTTTGCGCTCCCTCTATGTTAGTCTCCTGAATGCACACTACATCTGCTTTTAGTAGGCGAAGCCCTATGGCGGTATGACGTCTTTTCTTAGGGTCATTCAGGCCATTGATATTAATGGTGGCAATACATATCTTATCCATCAAAGATATAAAAAAGCATGATTAAGGCTGAGAAGATCTTTCTCCCACTGAATAGCCCCCTCAAACCCTCCCTGTATCCAAACCCCTTCCCCCTCCCCCCTCCCACCACCTATAGCTGAGGTGACCTGGCTCGACCTGAGCCAGGATGATGACATCTAAGCGATTGTGACCTCGTCGCTCCTCGGGCCTTTCCCCTCTTCTATATAGTAACACCCGTGAAAAATCACTTACTGATTAGAATAAGCTAGAGAAGACAAGGAGAAAAAAACACAACATTTTAGCTTTCTTAATCATGAAGACTAGCCTAGCAACATTTTGAGACACTGTATAGTGTTTATGCTTTCTGTCAGTCCTTATTCCCAGAGCGGCCGGAAATCTCCTTCAAATAAGCTTGTGCTTTGATCTCTGAAACAAAGCTACGTTCCCTTAAAAATAATCTTGAGCCTAGCGGGGTTCTGTAAATAGACCTCAGTGCTAATCTGTTGAAATGGGGAAAAAAAGTTGTCCTAATCTCCACCTAATTGGTGAGGCTACGTACCTGTACCCTGACCTGGCGTCTTTCTTTGTATCTCATGCCAATATGGTGTATTTTTTTAATTCCGCTGTTTTAACCTGTTTTTAACGCATGTGTTAGCGCTGTGTTTGTTTTATTATTACTTGTATTCCCCTCCCTGTTGGTCACTCCGCCCGCTCCATCACGGCTGTGTGCTGATCATGTGGAGGGCGGTAACCTTTTCCTCTTGGCCTCCCTTCATGTGACTCATTTCCGGGGTTGCTGGGGGTGGTACGAGTGATCTGAGCTCTCCTACATAATCATGGTGAGACTGCGGCCGCACAGCGGGCGCGCGCAGCGGGCACGCCGCTGGCGCGCCTAAGGCGCACCTAAGGCAAGCCCGTCTGCGCCCGTTTGCGCCTGGCCGACGCCAGACACCAGACATGCTGTCGGTTTGCCCAGAGATAAGCCTACCTACTCCAGTGAGGATCTTTTGGCCATCAGGAAATTAGTGAACTCTTGTGTTCACCCCCCGGACAAGCTACCTGAGGGCCCGTTTTGCTGTATAAGGTGTGGTTTTCATTCTTGGGCCACTTCCTCGCCCCCTATCCTGTCCACCTCTTCTGGCCAGGATATCAAACTTCTTAGTCTTAACTGTCGTTCTCTAGTTAAGCATTTTAATGATGTCTTTGATTTGCTGCAAGACGAATGTTCGGATGTTCTTTTCCTTACGGAGACTTGGCTGTCATATGACACGGTGGCTGAGCCAGCTCTGGCACTTCCCCACGGCTTTAGTATTGCAACCCTAAACAGAGAGTCTAGGGGGGGTGGTATTGCAGTTGTTTTCAAATCTTGTTATACCTGCATTTTTACTAAAATGGATCTGGCCGGCTGTGAGTGCGCTCGTTTTGGGATCTCCTTCAATGCTAGTTATACACTGTCTGGGCTACTAGTCTATCGCCCACCAGGACCGTCTAAAGAGTTTAGGATTGCACTTATAGATATAGTCAGCTCTCAGGCCATGAGAGCTGCCAATTTTAATATCATTGGGGATCTGAACTTGCATTTAGAAAGTCCTCAGGACGCGGAAACGAGTAATTTTCTAGCTGACCTTGAGGCGTGCCAGATGGTCCAGTCTTTTCTAACCTCTGTTCCCTCACAGTCAACACTCCTGTCCCGGTGTGTTGTTCTGATCACTGTCTAATATCCATGACACTCTCAGGGGTAGTACCTGCTCAAAGTCTGTCTCAGAAATTTTCTTTTAAGCGCCCCTGGCATAAATTAGATACTGATCAATTCCATGCCCTCCTTTCTGCAAATACCCTCAGCATGTCAGAGGACCCTGGTGTGGCTGATAAAGCATTGTCGGACTGGATTCTTAGGCCACTGGATGCGCTTATTCCTGCAAAGTGGTCCAAGGACCTTAAGTCGAAGTCCAGCCCTTGGTATAATGACAAGCTTGCTAGCATGCGTACAGTTTGTAAAAGATTAGAGCGGGTGTGGAGACGTGATTACGATGCTATCTCGAAGGGGTGCTATCAGGCAGCTCTCAAGAATTACCATAGGGCTATCCAGTCTGAACGGGCAGCTTATTTCACGGCTGAGATCAGGCGCAGTAGCGACCCCTCCAAAAGCCTCTTTTCCATACTTAAGGATCTTAAACGGGTGGGGTCATCTACAACACCTTTGATGTCATCGGATGAGCAATGTGAGGCTCTTGCCTCCTTCTTTGTTGAGAAGGTGGAGAAAATCTATAATTCCTTTCCCCAAGCTGCTCTGTGCCCTGACCCCGTTCTTAGTTCCGTCACTACGCATACTCTCGCTGCTTTTTCGCCTATCTCACAGGACGAGTTGTGCATGCTATGCAGTAAGGTCAAATCGGGCTCACCTGCAGACCCCCTTAAACCAGAGCAATTTGTGAAATCTCTTCCTGTGCTCCTCTCTCCGCTGGGACAGGTTATTAACTTATCTCTATCTAAAGCAGTTGTCCCTAGGACTTGGAAGCAAGCTAGGGTGGTCCCCCTATTAAAAAAACCCTCCCTTGATTCAGCTAAACCGGAGAATTTTTGCCCCATTTCTCTCCTGCCTTTGGTTTCCAAGATTTCTGAGACCTATGTCAATTCCATCTTGACAGGTTTTTTGGAAGACAATAACATTCTGGACCCTAGGCAGAATGGCTTCCGCTCGGGTCACAGCACAGAATCTGCCCTCCTAGCGGTGACCGAACATCTGAGGGTCACACTAGATGTGGGACGTACGTCGGCACTGATTTTATTAGATCTCAGTGCCGCGTTTGATACGGTCTCCCACCAGATCCTGCTGCAACGGTTGGTGGAGGTGGGCATTGTAGGCGCTGCCCTGGATTGGTTCGCCTCTTTCCTCTCCGAGAGAACCTTCCAGGTGACGGCCCCCCTTTTTCCTCCTCGATCCACACCTTGAAACTAGGGGTGCCACAGTGCTCGGCATTGAGCCCTACATTGTTTAATCTTTATGTCCAACCGCTAGCAGCTGTGGCCAGAAGCAGAGGGCTGACAGTGGTATTGTATGCTGACGATACACAGCTGGTAGTGGCACTCTCCGACAATGCTTTGCGGGATGCCTCTAAGTTTCAGAGTGATCTTACAGCTATCGCTGTGTGGTTGTCTGCCAACTGCCTGCAGCTCAATGCTGGTAAGTCTGAGATCCTGCTGGTTGGGAGGAACCCTGAGATGTGGAGCGAGCGCTGGTGGCCTACTACCCTGGGCTGTGCACCCACCCCCAAACAGGTGGTAAAAAATCTGGCTGTCTGGGTTGTCTCGGCCCTCAGCTTCCAAGTTCAAACTAAGAAGGTGGCAGAGACCTGCTTTGGAATACTGCGAGGGCTCAAACCACTGCTAGGGTTTTTCGATCCGCCCACTCGGCAGGTTATCATCCAGGCCTCCATTCTGTCTAGATTGGACTATGCTAGCTCACTATACTTGTGGTCAAATAAGACGCTGATTCTGAGACTTCAGAGGGTTCAGAATGCGGCGGCCAGAACTCTGCTCGGCCTCCCTAGAACTTGCTCCACCTCATGTGCTATCCGACGATTACATTGGCTGTCCGTGGCCAGCCGTATGGAGTTTAAGTCCCTCTGTATCGCTTTTAAAATTCCGAAATTTTCCTCCCCATGTATTTTGGCCAACCTGCTCCTACCTTACACACCCACCCGCCAACTCCGGTCTATGGGTCAACATCTGGCGGCTGTCCCTAGGGTGAGGAGGGTGCGTGCCGGTGGGCGCTCCTTCCGTACACTGGCAGCCAAACTTTGGAATTCTCTCCCACTGCGCATCCGCAGTCTGAATAAGTATTTAGCTTTCCGGAAGGCACTTAAAACCCATCTATTCCCCCGCCCTAGGCCCTGTGGTTCTCTTCTTATTGTCTCCCTATCTGCTGCTGCTAGCGCTGGGACGCCCCTTTGCTGGGGCAGCTGTGCGCTCTACAAAACTACTTAACCTAACCTAACCTCCGTTCCACGGTGGCGTGAGCGAAGTCAGGCCTGGTGAAGAAGCTCACTCCTTCGTATTCTTTTTTTGCTGTTGGGCGGGCTAGGTCCTATAGAGATTGTCGTAGTAAAAAGTTCCCAAAGTGTACCAACATAGCACGTGGTCGTTCCGGTGTATTCGTCTGGCGTTAAGGGTAATCTGTGAGCTTGTTGGATCTCCTTATCCCAGTCCCAGGTGTTCAATTCGGAAAAGGCCCCCCTCAACAGAGAGACCATGTAGCTTCTGGGATCACGTCCCTCTACCCCCTCAGGGACTCCCAGAAAATGGAGATTGTTGCGTCGTTGCCTGTTTTCCTGGTCTTCCATCTTCCACATCAGGTCTTTTATGATTCCCTCGTGCTCGTCATTTTGGGTCTTTACGGCGGCAACATCTTTTTCAAGCATTTCAGTGCGTACTTCTTAGGAGGCCATTCTGTCTGCAATATCCGCACAAATTTTGCCGACCTTCCTAACAGCCCCCTGCAGTTTTTTGGCCGCCAAGCGTGCCCTCCGATTGTCCATCTTCACCTCCTCCTTGAAGCCCTTGATTGTTTGCAGTACCACCGATAAAGCTGGGTCATTCATCTGGCCGACACCAGCCAGTTCTCCAGCGGGGCTCCCGTCCGCTCTGATCGTTTGACCTGGTTGTGACGTTAGCTGAGAAGCGGAGTAGTCCCATTTCAAATCCCCGAGGCTGCCACAATCCGATGTCTCAGGTGGATTTTTCCTCCCTTTCTTTTTTTTTGTTAGGGACTTCTTTGGTCCTAGCGTGGATGAAGGAAACCCAGGCTCTGAGCTACTGTTCCAGTTTGCCCCCTCACCGTCACTGGAGGCTGATAGACTGACATCGGAAATCTCAGAGTCGTCTGTGAGTGAGAAGAATTTCTCAGGTATATCCAGGGAGCGAGCCTGTGCTGATGGGGTATTCACAGCCTCAGTAGCTTCTAAGCTGATTTTAGATATTTTGTCCCCCTCTGAAGCCCACTGTTAAGATTTATAGGAGCGAGAACCTTTTTGGCTACAACATGGCCTACGTCAGAATTATCCTGGGCATCAAGGGAAAGTTCAGCCACCGGGGTAGAGTTAATGTTAGCAGTCATTTGTTCATCTCTTCCCTTGCCCTGCTCTACAGTTCCTGATGGAGTTGCCCCCTTTTGAGTAGCAGTACCAAAAAGGTCGGAGATTAAAGGTTGACAGTCCGCTGTGTCCCGTGAGCCCTTGAACGGGGCTTTTTTAATTGTTTCAATTTTATTTTATTTGTCCATGCACTCAGCCTTTTCCCCACCTTTTTCCTTTCCTTTGCCACTGCGCCCTTCCGATTTTTTGCAGCAGTTTCCACTCAGGAGCTCTTTTTGTGCTAAGGGCTGGCTTGCAGTAGCCAAGGATTGTTGGTTAATCATGGCTTTGCCGGGTTTCCCTCGTCGACCTGACATGTCCTGATTTATGCTACAATGTTGCACCTTGTAGATAGAAAGCAAAAGTCTCTTTTTTCCCAGCTCGTGCCTCCTCCTTACTATCGCTATGTTCGTGGCTAAGATTGTTGCAGTCAGCCACACTCGATCGCATGTGTGCTCCCGCCGCAGGCCAGCCCAGAGCACCGAAATCACCGAGAACGCCTGGGGCGGGATACGCGCAGTGTCAGCCCGCCACAGGCCAACAAGCGCAACAGCAGATTGATCTGACTGCCCGAGTGTCCGCCTCGCCTTCGTGAGGAAGCTCCCAAGCGGGTTCAGGCTTACGGCAGCGGAGCTTCGGAGACTTGGGTAAGTGACCGAGACTCCCTGCATCATTGGCCAGGCATCTGGTGTCGGTCTGAGTGGTCAAACCGGAATACGGGGGTTAGTCCAGAGGAGCGTCTCGAGCGGGACGACTACTCGGACGCCATCTTTCCTCAGGAGGGCCAATCCTATTTAGTTTTCAATCAAAAATCCTTTCTACCAAAATACATGCAGAAAATGCTGTTAAACAAATTAATTAAAGTTATATATTTTTTCTACAGAAAATAAAACAAAACGCTAAATCCAAACACCAACAGAATACATCAGAACATCGAAAAAACTTCTACAGATTAAAACATGTAAGTATAATTTTGTTTTTAGAAATCTGCAATACAATAAAAGCATTTATAATATATGTAAAAAATTATATATATTTCTCATAACAGTTAAAACATCAAAATGACTGAACAAAATTCATTACTTCAAAAAAGGAAAACTTTTATTATGCTATATGGGATATGTCTACACCCAAGAAAAACAAACAGGAGAAAAAGTTAATTGGAAATGCAGCAAATATTATGCAAATGCATGTTATGGGAGGGCTACAACAAAAGAAACTACAGTATTGAATGTTAAAGAACATAACCACCCCTAATATTGCAGAAATAGAAGTAAGAGACGTTTTAGCTCTCAAAAACCTACAACTCATCTACAACTAAAGGACATCCTACCCCGAGTTCCAGAACACATAACTGGCCAATTACCCTCCATCCTAACTTTAAAAAGATTAATAGCTAGAACAAAAAAATCAACTAGTAACACTCCACCTGCCCCCAAAACTTTCAGTGAAGTTCAAATATCACCTGAACTCACTATAATTCATAATGAAGAGCAATTCCTTCTCTATGATAATAAATCTAATGAAAAAAGGATTATAATATTTGCAACTCTCACAAACCTACTCAAACTACAAAATTGTGACACATGGATGATGGATGGGACATTTAAAATATGACCCAAACCATTTTACCAATTATACACGATCCATGGACAGTATCACAATAGCAACATCCCCTTTATATATGCCCTTTTACCAAACAAACAACTACCTATGCAGAACTCCTAACAAAAGTAAAGCAAGAAACTAATAACTACTACCCACAAAAAATTATCATAGACTTCGAGCAATCAATGATACAGGCCATCCTGAAAAATTACCCTCACACAGCAATACAAGGTTGCTATTACCACTTTAATCAATGCATATGGAGACACCTTCAAAAATCTACCCTTAGTTTAGAATATGCAACTAACAGTAATTTTGCATATGAAATTAAAATGCTAATTGCACTAGCCTATGTCCCAATAACTGAAGTAGCTGAACACTACAATTTATTAATAGAAAGCCCCTATTACCAAACAAATGAACATAAACTAAGGGGGTCATTACGATGGCAGACGGACGTGCATCACCAGTGGTGGCGAAAAACATCGATTTTCCCGCTCCTGATGCGGTCATTGCGACCGCCATATTACAATGGGCTAACATAGGCCATTTTCCGACCGCAGCCGCGTTTCAGGCTCCGCACGTTTTTTCCTTATGCAAGGGCGGCGGGCTTAGCCTATAGAGCAAGAACTGCGTGCGGAATCACATCCCATCCACCAACCAGATTACGATGTATCAAACAGCCAATCCCACCGCGGCGGTAAAACCACCTCATCGCGGATGGTGGAAGCACAACTACGGAGCGGAAAAGCCGAACCAGAACACCTGCATACGACCAGAGCCGCCATGGATCTTGCTCTACAAGCCTTCCCGCTGCTCTACCTGATGCATCACCAGCAGATAAGACGCCGCCACGCTCTACAGCAGAGGTACGTCCAAAACATCTCCACGCATGCAACCCCGGTACAACAACAACTCCCAGTAAGCGTGCAGGCAGGGCTGGCTCTATGATGTTTCGGGAAACCTGCGAAATGCAATGTGTGAGGCTCTCTCAATTTACATGAGTGATACCCTCAGTGCTCCCGAAGGCTGCCTTGTGCTGACTCCTCTTGGCACGCTGCTCCCCTCTCCCCCACCTACAAGCACCACTCGCATAGCTCCGATCGGGCTCAAGGTGGCAGACTTGCTTGGGGGCTGGGAGTGTATATACTGCAGACTGCAAAGTGAGGAAGATGCGTGCCCAGGTTGGGTAGCAGTGTCGCAGCAAACAGTTACACACTTTTGCTATCTCCTACTGCCACACAACCCAGGCAAACATCCATGCTGGAACAAGACAAGAGGACTGTGCTGGAAATCCATCTGTACTGTACCTCAGCAACCATGACTGAAATCAAGTAGGCTCAAATAGTACATATCACATACTGAAACAGTGCTGAGGGCCACAATGCTTTTGGATACAAATCATTTGCACACAGTACATTGTCACACCATGGAGTGGTGGGGAGGGTCAAACATGTGCATGGCATGCAGTGGCACATGTGTTGACTGAAGTGGTGTATACACAAGAATTGTACAGGTGAGGAGTGTACAGAGCAAAAAGCCATAGTGGAGTATCTCACATTGTGTAGGCCTCAATGGTATGACTGTGACTGCCATGAATCAGACCAACACATATTGGAGCCCAAGTGACAGCAATGCATGTGAAAACTCACATATCATGTTTGTATCCCAGAGACATGCAGCACAGTGAGAACAAAGGTAAGCAAGAGCCAGGCCGGATCCCAAGACTCACAACACAGACATTGCAGTGGCACACTCTGCATACTTACAAATGATGTGGATAAGATGTAGGTGTACCCTAGGACTGCAAGGTTACAATGACACACTGCCCACTGCTCCGGCAACAACCCCAACATGTCCACAGACACTACACAAGGTGTCTGACCATGGAAACAAACAGGCACTCATCAACTGGATCATACATGTGTGAAAGGGCAATGCTCAAGGGCACATACACATGAACACCTCTGCTAATGACAGTACACTCACACTGTCTGATGACTCCAGTAAGCACATGTACATCTATCCATTTGACTATGAAGCCATACCTATCCAAGATGACAACACACCTACACTGGTGTGTATACATCAAGATAGATCACACAGATACGTTGTACCCTGTCCACCCCTCAAGTCATCATGTAAATTGGAATAGATTCTCATGATGGAGATCAAACAAATCTGACATGTGTGAATAAGTAGAGCTCAGCCAACAGAATGAACAGGACCAGAGTGGACCATCACAGGCAAGCAGCTCGCCCCCATCAATCCTCAGAGTCAAAAGTGGGCATTAGTTGCCGCAACCTCTGGTAACACCTGCAATATCAACTTAAGTACATGCGAATGGGAAAGTGTGAATTCAGAGCATGGAACCGATGAACATATACACATATATTGTACAGCATCATTAGTAAGGCCAGCGACAACGCTCAGAACATAAATATATGTTTTATTACATAAACTCAGTATCAGCATGTAAAGTGCAAAACATTAAGGGCAACAGCCAGTCCAAACTCAAGACCGCACATGTGTGCTTTGAAATTCCACACAGATGATTGAAACACAGTCCACCGCAATGGGAATATCACCAGGATAGGGCCAGCAAATGGGCAGCTCAGGCACCGCTCAGGGAGGAATGGGGTGGGAAGGGAGACTCTGCTTCAAATTTGTGGAGAACTGGAACTGGGTGGGGGATGACTGTCTGGGGTACTCGGAGGACTGGACCTGGGAGGGGGAGGACTGGTTGAGGCAGAGGGATCCCTGGAGGTAGGAGCATGAGGGCTGGCTGGACCAGGTGGAGTCATCGCACCGGGAGGTGGTGAAATGCAGTGGGGAAGGTCAGTGGCTGATGTTGCATGTGGAAGGCTAGGCCTCACTTGCTTGGGGATACGATAGCCCCAAGTGTCTTCAGCCAAGGGATAGGTGAGGTGGCCACAACAGCTTTCTTCTTCCCAGAAAGTGGAGCAGGTGCTCGTGGATCCTTCCTGGAAAAACCTTCGGATCTGGTTGTACGCTTGGGGGTGGGCTTTTACCCTGCCTCCCCTGTTTGGGAGTTACCACTACCTCACTGCTTCTCTGTCCATGCTTCCTAGTGGGGGGGGGGGTGGGTGGGAGTGGAAGTCCTGGGCACAAAGCCCTCTGAACTGGGGGGGGGGCAGTTGTGGCAGGCAACAGGCCCACGGCAGCCAGGGCAACTTCCTGTGCTGATTCAGGATCAGCTTTGGATCTTGGAGGGCTCTTGGAGGGTGAGGAATGTGAGGTCTGCAATGTGAATGCATGTTTTTTGTGTTTCGGCTTCTCTGTGTCCTGTGATGTGCTTGTGGTGGGGCTGGCATGTGTGCTCCTTGTGTGCCTTGGGGATGATGTCTCGTGTCTTTGTCGCTTGGACTGCTGTTGTTGTGTGCTGCATGGGGATGACTTGGTGCCTGAGTGCTCTGGTGTGTGTTCTCTGGTCAGGTGGGGTCACTGGCAGGATGGTTGCGGAAGGGACAGGAGCCGGACTGTGAGCCTGTGACTGCAGAATGGCTGCCGTCAGTGTGGAGGCCAAAGACTGGACAGTCCTGTGCAGGCCACCGACGTCAGAATGAATGCCCTCCATGAACGCAACAACCTGTGACAACTTGTTGCCATGATCCTGGAGGGCATTCAGGAGCAAAGTCTGCCCCACAGACACCTGCCGCAAGATGTCAATGGCCTCCACACTGAGGGTAGCAGGGGACACAGGGGCTGGGGCAGCGGTGCCTGGGGGGAAGATACCCTACCCTTCTTAGGGCAGCGGGCCCGGATACCAGTTGGGGGAGCATCAGGAAGGGTGGACACAGGACGGGGTGTGGCGGACGATGAAGCAGAGGTCGATCCGCCTTTGCCCGACAACACAGAGGAATCACCGCTGGAGTGTGAGGAAGTGGAGGTAGACTGGAGCGGACTCCTCAAGTGCACTCCTGTCCCCCTCCGATGCGCTGGTCCCCTCAGTGTCGCTGTACTCCCGGGGAGCAGTGATGCCAGTAGCTTCACCAACGGTTTCGGGCCCCTCTCCTTCTCTGACCTCGGTAGATTCTGTAGGAGACAGAGACACTGTTCAGTGAAGTCGCCGGATCACAAACATGTTAGGCAATACTAACTGAAATGCTTGAACTCAAGGCACACATTTGACTCTCCATGTACTGTCTGCATAAGTCAAATTATTTCTATGATCAGCTGATGCATGTTAACATGCTTATTGGACAATCATGCTCCATGTTGCGTACATTCTGCCAATTTGCTAGGCATGTGTTGGCATCTCAACATCACATCCTACTGTCTGTAGGCACATCTACATGCCATCAGCTAAGAGAGCTACACATCTGAATTCACTGTGTGTGTCACACTGGAAGTTTGAGGTGATAGAACCCCACACATAGTAAGTTAAAGAAAACTATTGTTAAGTGGCATGACATCCTTACATCCACTAATTTAGGTACTGCAACACAACTAGTGTTGAACATTGGTAAGCAATCTGTAGATGTATCAATTACATGGAAATGCACATCAATCTCAAAAATCACCCTGACATGATGCTCACTGATGTTCACTTCCAGTTGATGCCACAGAGACTGACACTTATGCTGATGTTACCTGCCCACATGACAATCCAGACGTTGTACAGGCGCAGAATATCTGCACTCACCACTGAGGCAACTGAGAGGCAATTACACCACACTAGAGACAACTCATAGGTTACTGCCTTGCTCTGGGCTTGGATTTGTGCAGTCTTTCATGCGCAACATCACACTTTGTCCTATACTCACCCCCAACTTGCTGCTGCTGGGCCCTCAGGCGTCCATCCAGCTCTGGCTGTGTCACTGCCAGGATGCGGGTCAATAGTGGGGTAATGCTCCGGCGCGCCAACCGACCAGTCCGAGGAACCAGGCCCAGCGTCATTTCGGAAACGTTTTTGCTAAGGCGGCAGATGTCATCCCACTTCTTGTGGCAGTGGTTGTGTTGACAATTAGAGACCCCTAGGGCCCGCACCTTCCAAGCGATGGCCCTCCATATTGCCTTCCACTGATGGACCTTGAGCTGTAGGTATGGGAGACAAGAGGAGACATTTGTAACACTATGTAGTGGTGCATTGTGTGTCAGTACACAGTGCATACACATGAGCGAGTCTACACATAATGACACCAAAAGAAGGATAGCATGTCCACTGTACATTTATCAGATTGGAGAGGTAATTTCACACTAATCTAGACAGTAACAGGCCCTGTACTATTGTGCATACTGGGCTCATCTCCATAGTATCCCTGTAGAATGAGCACACCCCATAATCACTAACCTCTGCCCAATCGACACTTACCATCTCACTTATGTACATATGTACAGGTAATGAACTCATAGAGGACGTGGCACAGGAAATGTGTGTCCAAAAAGAGATTTCATGAAGTCATCATTGTAACTGTACTACTGATAAACCACGTTCTGGCAAAATCGTCATTGCATGCACTCAGGGCTCAGGGGGAACAAGGCTCAACACCATGCACTTGAACTCGTTTGGCTACACAGACTCCAACACGTATACATCATCCTCTCTGAGATTCACATGTGTGATGTTTTGCACCGATGGAGCTGCAACATTGACGAGTGTGCCATCCTCCCCACATACTCAGGTGCATCAAGTAGTACGTCATGTATGGGAAATGCAGACGAAAAAATCAGAAAGCAGCAATATTGGCTTGCAGTCTGAGGCACAGAGCACTGTACAGTAACATGTTGTGAGCCTTCTGAGCATTCTAAGGAAGTTTAGCATTCACTTACCAGTATTTCTGGAGCATCTTAGAGCCGGCCGTACTGTCCAAGGACCTCGTCCACCAGGACCTCCAGCTCCTCTGTGGTGAAGGGACGGGCCCTCAGGTTCTCAGTACGAGCCATGACTGGTTCCAGAGATGAGGTACAGCAACAGTTCGTGGTGAGGAATGGTAGGCAGCAGTGTCTCTAGGCAAGTGACAGGTGTGGACATTTCACAGGCATATATATAGGGCCCTAGGCTCATTCCAGTGTTGCTCTGCTGATACCATTGGCCAGCCTGGTTCGCATCATTCAATTTGGGCCAATGCCGGGCCCCGCAGTGGCGGAGCACGCCTACCGCGAGTTAAAAAAATGTACGGCTCCCATTGGCTGATGGCTATTTCTCATAGGCGGTGACGCACCGCGGAGATCAGGAAGCTGCGACCGCAATCCTGCATCATTCAATTGGGGCCAATGCCGGGCCCCGCAGTGGCGGAGCACGCCTATCGCGACTTTCAAAATGTAAGCCGCTGGCGGTTCCCGTTGGCTGATGGCTATTTCTCATAGGCGGTGACGCACGTGGAGGTCAGGAAGCTGCGACGCAATCCTGCATCATTCAATTGGGGCCAATGCCGGGCCCCGCAGTGGCGGAGCACGCCTACCGCGAGTTTAAAAAATATAAGCCGCTGGCGGTTCCTGTTGGCTGATGGCTATTTCTCATAGGCGTTGACGCACCGTGGAGGTCAGGAAGCTGCGACCACAATCCTGCATCATTCAATTGGGGCCAATGCGTGTTACCGCTGTGGATGCCAGCTACCGCGCCTGTAAACACATTTTGCAATTCCATTCTCGCTTTGCTAATTGCATCACTCATACATTTGCCTAAAGTGATTTGTGCACCCTGTTAAGGTATTGTAGAGTGTGACCTTTGAGTTAAGTCTTCACACACATGGTATGTCCAAGAAAAGGAGAGTGAAATAACATTAATTGTCATGTCTTGTGGCCAGCACATGAAATGAGTTAAAGAGTCAAAAAGGACAAAGGCCTCTCGCACTGTACTAATGTTGTGTATTGAAATATTCAACCTGTGAACACTGTTTGAATATCCCTTGCTATTTGACTGTCTATTTCTCGGCCATGGGTTGTCTTATGAAGGGCCAGTGATGTTGGCTGACATTTAGAGGTGTCCATTGTACGGAAATCAGACATACTTGTAAGCTCTAGCACTTTCAACACACGTACTGCTGTGGCATACAGTGTGCCTACCTGCCATTGCCTGCATATGTTTTCACACACGTCAGAGGAGTGCAAATGTGTTACAAACAAACATCGCTCTGGCCGACATCATCGGTCATTTTCAGCCATCTGTGCATGTATACACAATCCATGTGTAATTGTGTATCATTTTGGTGAACATGGCAATGTCTGTCACACAAAATCCTCACACAGTCACAATGGACTGACCCCATAATGTTCATATTTGTTTGTCCACTGTGCTGCATATTCATGTATTGTTGTCCAGCTGAGACTCACTTGCCTCATTTCGTAATGTTGTTGTGTATTGTGGGACTGAAGCTTGAGGTCGTGCAGTGACAGCAGATACATGCAACTCAGCATTGATGCTGTTAACCACATGTGCTGTGCCATCCACCCCCAGGGCTACTCACACTTTGATGGAGCAGTGTACCATATGTCATACACATCGACTTATTTTGATGTTGTAGTAGTTAGTATGTCGATTGAGTGAAGAAAATCAAGGTCTGTATACATGTCACTTGTGCATTTCACGTGTTCAAGAGTCCTGTCAATGTTGTGGTTGTGTGAGTCTTTGGTTAAGCTGTTTCCCACATCTCATCTTTTACTCATCTTTTGCATGTGTCCCCTGCCAGAATACGTAGGAGGAGACCACCTATCTATCGTCCTGTCCCAGACCTGGCGAAGATGGAGGACATGGAAATCATAAAGAAATTCCGTCTGGATCGCCTTACACTGCGAGAGCTATGTGCTCAGTTGGAGCCCCATTTGAAGCCCAACAGAACTTGTCCGGCTGCATTGTCTGCTACAGTAAAAGTGATGGCTGCACTGCATTACTTTGTCACTGGGTCTTTCCAGTACACTATGGCCAGCGCCAGTGGGATGTCACAGCCTATGTTCAGCATGGTGTTGCGTGATGTCCTGTCTGCATTGATGACCTACAAGGACAGCTATATACACTTTCCAAGGAGAAATGAATTGGCAGCTGTGAAGGGGGACTTTTATGATTTTGGATGCATCCCAAATGTTGTGGGAGCCATTGACGGTACCTACATTGGCCTAGTTCCACCACAGGCACGTGAACACATCTATCGTAACCGCAAACATCACCACTCCATTAATGTGCAAGTGGTATGCCAAGCAGATCAGATCATATCACACGTGTGTGCATAGTATCTAGGTTCGGCACATGACTCATACATTCTACAGAACAGCAGCATACCACAATTGATGGCAAATCTTCACCCAGAGCGTGCCTGGCTTGTTGGAGAGTGGGCTGTGTCAATGAGTGTGATGTATGTGTGACATGCTGCTCTCCTCACATATTACCATTACATTGTTTGTCTGTGTTTCTCACAACTAGGTGACTCAGGGTATCCTAATCGTCCGTGGTTGCTGACCCCACTGAGGAATCCAACTACGCCCGGGGAAGTCCACTTCAATGATGCCCATGGGAGGACACGTCGTGTGGTGGAGCGCACCTTTGGACTTCTAAAGTCTAGATTCAGGTGTCTGGACAAGAGTGGTGGTGCACTTCTCCTCTCACCCTAGAAGGTGTGTCAGATCATAGTCGCCTGCTGCATGCTTCACAACCTGGCCTTGCGCAAAGAGATACCCCTGATTCAGGACGATGATGAGCAGCAGGAGCCCCCCCCGCTGCACACCCACACATGCCCAGTGACGATGATAGTGGTGAGGAAGAAGGTCTTGACCTGCGTGAACAGCTCATCACCAACTACTTCCATTGAGTGTAAGTTAGCATTGAGCAACTATGACTGTGTCTGTGCACTTTGGTGTTGTCTCCCAAACTTGGAGGATTGTTGCAGGGATTCTGCCCACAGACAGAACTATGCGCAGGATTATAAGACTTGGGCAGGCAGGGACTGAGTCATCCTACCACCTGAGTACCCATAAGCACAGGACCGAATAGCTATAGTGCCTCACTAGCTCTCCTACTCATTGACAGTGAAACAAGCGCTTATACACCCCAGGACACAACACTCTCAGATCTCTCAGGAATCGCGGTAACAAGACATACCCTGTCACCCTCACTCTTATACTTGTCCACAATAAGATCAGTTGAAGACAAGAAACGTTTTCAAATGTTTATTTCAACTAACGTGTCCTAACATGCAGTATACGTGCCACAACAAGCAGAATAATGCATAATACAAAAACAGTCAGCATAGAAACATGTCCGTATATCATGAAGGGAGATGTCATATTAATAAGCCCTCAGGAGGAAGACCTACAAGCCTATCCCCCCTCCCCTTGCTAGAAGAAGTCTTATTATGTATCCCAAGATCTCTGGGCTTTGTCAGCAGACCCCATTCCTCAGCCTATAGATGGTGAAATGTACATCACATGTGCTGTGTCGCTCTTCTCTCTGGAAGAATCTGTCTCCAGGTGTTGAGCACCTAGCCCGCCTCCCCATAATATCAAAAAGGCACCCTTGGGTTCTAGCAGCTGTGAGAGTTTGTTGAGTCTGGGTGCTAGGGCCTGATCAGAACAGAATAACAAAGGACATTGTTTTACGACCTTGGACATGATGTTCAAACTGTACTCCAGGACCGCGCAGAGAACAAGCTCTGCGGACAGTTCTCATGTGAAAGACATAAACGAAGCTACTTGCAAAACAACAAAGCCATGTATTAACATGCGCTAAAGCTGCATAATGGAAGCCGGGCTCATACTAGGCGACAATGTCCACAACGGCCATTTAACAGCCTCCCCTTTCTCAGGTCTGTGGTACCAAGCGAAGCAGACTGCAAAGGTAAGCAGAGTCAAAGCGAATGCAGACAGGGTCAAAGTTTGAGATAAATCAAAGGAAATTTCTGAAGGAGGCGAGAAATGTAAAACAATATTGAATTAGTTCCAAACAGTTGCGGATGCTGGTAAGTAGTTACGAATCCAAGAAAGCACTTGCAGCTTCGAAGGCAAGCAGTTCCAAAAGACGATCAGAATCAGCTTAAGCAAAAAGGACCGCCATCCAAGCCAGTAGTTTGAAGGAGCAGATGTGCTCCTCGCACCCCGTGGACGAAAGGAGCATTTAAGGGCAACCTGGAAGAGGTTCGATGTAGGCATGGCACAGGAGATGTTGCGCAAATGCACAGGCGCAGCTGGCAGCCCTTCTGCCACGTTGTAAGGCATCCCATAAATGGCTATCACCGGAACAGTCCTGGTTGTGGGCCAACAAAGGACTCACCCACAGGTCATAATCCAGATCAGCAAGAGATGTGTTGGAAAGGCAGATATCCATAGCCCATTGAAAGGGGTATCGGTGACAGTAGAACACAGGTTGCACGCAGGTGAAATAGGCATAGCGGAAGATTAGCCTATAACTGATGAGAAGCACAGCTAATGGCAAACATCCAAAAATAAGCTGCATTCGTTCATGGTACAGTTGCAACTGACCGGGGTTGGCCTGAACCACAGGACAGGCAGCCATTGCGTAAGAGCAGTAGGAGAACCAGCACTCTGCAGAACAGCCAAAGGAGTGATGGTAAACCGCCAAATGCACTTGAAAAATTGAATGAATGACACCCGGTAGTACTCCAAAAATAGTCTGAAACGAAGTAACAAGGCCATAGCCCACAAGTTAATAAAATATGTGCAAGGCCTTCAGTATTAGACGCTTTTAATATTTGGTGTATCCGTTCCCTGAAATGAAGTGGGAGAGTCGTGTTTAGCAGTGACTGAATCTCACTGGACGTTCGAGCCACCTGCAATTCGAAGGTCTCACGGGCTGATGTGAGAGCGACTTCTTGTTGAAACAAAAGCGCTTTGAGCCTGCTTAACTCATTGAAGTCTGCTTTCATAGTGGGAATGTGAGGCCACAACTAACAATCCCATATGGGCAAGTTAAAAGAACATTGCTACAGCAAGTTACGCGTTGTGAAACTGTTACTATATACGTGACGCCTGCCCTTAAACCGCAGCAGTTGTGGTTATTCAGGATAAGATAACTTCCGTTAAAAAGGAGATTTAGCGTGGGAATGTTAGCAGGGACTGGTGTTCCTTTTTTAAAACATGCAAAAATCTTGCATGATACATTACAAGCCCCGTGTAACTGTACTTGAGTTAGTAAAGGCGACAATGTTCCCAACGGCCATTTAACAGGATGTTTTTGGATGCTGGCTCTTGTTGGCACACTGTTAAGGGTTACATTGTGCAGCACTGTGTGAGTTTTACAACTTACGTCATGTCCATGTTGCTGGTAGTAGGGGGATGGGAGGACACTGCTTCACCTCCCAGCACAGTTCATCCCATAGCATCCTGGTAAATGCAGTTCAGTTCAAATGCTTACTTGAAATGTAGCTGAAGTGTTGGTCAGGGAGAGGTACAGAGATCTGAGAGGATTGTGGCAGTTTTCTCAGCAAACACAGAATTTCATTTTTTAGCTCTACTGATGAAGGATAATAGCTAGGCACACATGTGACTAGAGATTCACAGCACTAACCTGCAACAACCTTGGTGAAACACTTCAATGGAAATTCAAGTAAGCATTTAAACTGAAGTGCTTTTACCAGGATGCTAAGGGGTGAACTGTGCTGGGAGGTGAAGTAGTGTCCTCCCATCCCCCTTCTGTCCATGTTGATGGTGTTGGCCAGTGTTATCTGGAATGCATCTTGTACAGTGTTGCCTAGCGGTGTGCTTTAGCCGTCATGCCATCATATGTCAAATCACTGTTATTTTCTTGTGTCGTTCTAGGTTCCTCCGCTCTCTCAATGGATTGTCACATTCAAATCTTGTGATACATTGCAATGTGAGTTAACATGCTACTTACTATGATAAACATGTTACTGACACAAAGGCATACGGGTGTGAATTGTGTTATTTTGACATGAGTGACAGGTGAGTGGTGAAGTTGAAAGTGCTGGTACATGGATACTTAGGGTAGTACACACAATGGTGGAATTCCACAGTCCAACAGAACACTCCCATCATTGTGGCAATGTGGGATCGGATCTACAACGAAGTCAATGCTCGGTGTGACACTGGTGACATCAACGGTGGCTACTAGAACTGGTACGGCACGGTGCTTTGCAACGTGATCGTCCCGGGGACTTATTTGGACGTCCCCTCTGCCGTTTGGCAGGGAGGTGACATGCTGCATGCTCAGAGGTGTCTGAGGATTCGCTGTGTTGTGACTCACCCCTCCCTGTGGCCGCTGCTGAGGTGTTGTGACTAGCATCCGGCTGGCCATGGGGGTTGGGGGCATCTATTTGAGCTGCATGCATGTCCCTCAGAACACCCACAAGCTGTCCCATGTACACAGCAATTTGACCCAAGCGTGTGTCCATGGACCTCTGCAGCAGGCGGAGTTCACGCATTTCTTCAAGGACCTGGCCCAACAAATCCCTGGTTCTGCTGGTATGCACCAAGGCCGGTTTCCACGGTGGCCAGGGCCTCAGTCTCATTGTCCTCCTGTGACTATCCCCCAGTTTGCCTCCCACCTGCCATGCAGACACGGACCTGTGGTGTTGCCTGTCGCCGTGGCCGCACACTGTCCCCAGCGTCCCCAGGCTGCCTGGTGGTATTGGCAACAACTGCCACAGGGACAGTGTTGGAGGCAGCGGTGGTGATGGTGGAGGTGGCTGCCACACAGCTCGTTGTTGCAGGGGTCAGCGTTGTTGTTGCAGTTGTTGTGGGAGTCGTGGTGGGGGGACAGTGAGGTCCTGGGACTGAGCTTGCCTGGCCACGCTGGAGGGGCTAGGTCGGTCCTCTTCATCCGAAAAAACAAGGGAATCTGCATCCGCGAGTTCACCTTCCTGAGGGGGAGACTGGCTTGGCTCATTCATGTCACGGTCGCCTGCTGTTGCTAGAGAGTCACCTGTTGAACAGAGGTTAGATTGTCAGCATGTTCAGTACACAGCACAACTTTGATGATCATGTTTTGCACATTTCATTTGAGATGACCTGACTTTTGACATTGGCATTACTTGGCATTCGTAACAGTTTGTCAGCAGTCGAACAGGATGTAGAGGTACATACATTGCTCGTTAGCGATGTGACATGGCTGAAGCAACAATTTCATATGTAGATATTGTATTTTCAAGGACATGTCCTCTGGTACCAACTTGTTGCTCATCTACTTCAGTTGATGCTAGGATATTTGTGACTTTTCTATGAGTATCTGTCTACTATGCTGCAACTTCATGATTTCTGTCGTGCTTTTTGTACTGACCTTCTGTGGTTTGTGATGTTTGACTGAGTCTCCATGCATGTGTTGTGTTGATGTGAGCCTTTATGCTTTGAGACAATGGGACTTGCACATTGGATTTTAGCTATTGCGTTCTTGGGTTTTGCTTTGCAGTTACATGTGACTTCATCGATGACACTGTGATTAATGTGACCTCTCAATGGGATTAGCTGTGTGTGCACTGGCTACAACTTATGGAGCTTTACAGAATTGGCTAACAAGTGCGGGATGTGGTGTCATATAGCTCCATGCTGTTTGGGAGGGAGGCCAGGGTGCATGAGCTGACTACCTACCTGTTAAGTGAAGCAGAGGAGGGTGATGGCTGCCACATGGCTCTGGGGTGGGGAGGGTGCTCCATGCTGTTTGGGAGGGAGTACAGAGGGCCTTGTGGGAGTGGTGGTCTTGCTGTCAGGTCTCAACCACCCCCTCCCCAGTAAGATGGCTACCTACCTGTTAGGAAGCACTGTTGACGGTGATGGCTGCCACATGGCTCTGGGGAGGGGAGGGTGCTCCATGCTGTTTGGGAGGGAGTACAGAGGGCCTTGTGGGAGTGGTGGTCTTGCTGTCAGGTCTCAACAACCCCCTCCCCAGTAAGATGGCTACCTACCTGTTAGGAAGCACTGTTGACAGTGCTGGCTGCCACATGGCTCTAGGGGGTGGGGAGGGTGCTCCATGCTGTTTGGGAGGGAGTACAGAGGGCCTTGTGGGAGTGGTGGTCTTGCTGTCAGGTCTCAACAACCCCCTCCCCAGTAAGATGGCTACCTACCTGTTAGGAAGCACTGTCGACGGTGATGGCTGCCACATGGCTCTGGGGTGGGGAGGGTGCTCCATGCTGTTTAGGAGGGAGTACAGACGGCCTTGTGGGAGTGGTGGTCTTGCTGTCATGTCTCAACAACCCCCTCCCCAGTAAGATGGCTACCTACCTGTTAGGAAGCACTGTCGACGGTGATGACTGCCACATGGCTCTAGGGTGGGGAGGGTGCTCCATGCTGTTTAGGAGGGAGTACAGACGGCCTTGTGGGAGTGGTGGTCTTGCTGTCATGTCTCAACAACCCCCTCCCCAGTAAGATGGCTACCTACCTGTTAGGAGGCACTGTCGACGGTGATGGCTGCCACATGGCTCTGGGGTGGGGAGGGTGCTCCATGCTGTTTGGGAGGGAGTACAGAGGGCCTTGTGGGAGTGGTGGTCTTACTGTCAGGTCTCAACAACCCCCTCCCCAGTAAGATGGCTACCTACCTGTTAGGAGGCACTGTTGACAGTGATCCGCCCGCCACATGTCCCTGGTTCTCCCCCCGCCATATTAGTATGGCGGGGGCACCGCGGTGGACAGAAAGACCGTCCACCGCTTTTCCGCCGGTCGAACTGTTGACCGGGCGGAAAAGGGTCACAATATGGTGGCGTGTCTGCAAGACACCGCCATTCATATTATGATGTATGCGGTAAGTGACCTTTCCATGGCGGCGATGCCGCCATGGACAGGCATGCAGTCATTCACATTGGGGGCCCGTTGCGGGCCCCCAGGGTGTTGGGGGTATGGGGGGTGCACATGGGGGGTACCTATGGTACCCCCCCTCATTACAATGTACTACGTGGCAGGCACCACATGGTGCCTGCCATGTTGTGCATGGCAATGCTGTGCACAATCCTTTTACATTGAGAGCGGGGCTGCAGCCAGCAGATCCACCCGCAATGTAAAAGGCCCAGGATGCGCCCGCCAGTGTGGCGGGCGCATCCTAATTTGCATGGCGGGACCACCGCAACATCGGCGGTCGGTCCCGTGCTCCGTTGCGTGCCCGCCATCGTAATAGGCCACTAAGCTCTTAACTAAACATTTCTTTTTTCTAATATCTAAAATACAAATATATTGTCAAATAATGTTACCCTTTTAAAAAAAATATTTGACATAATAAATATATTTTATATGTTAGAAAATATGAATTACAATTATATAAAAAACATTTCCCTCCCACTGTAAATAATTTTAAAAAACTGACGTTTTTGTGGCTGAAGAATATCATCCAGACAGCCAAAAAAATCAAAACGTATAGATATTCCAAAAATAAGTTAAATCACCCAAAACAAACAATAAACATATAAAATATACTATTCCCACTCCAAAATACATTAAAACACAGAAGGTGCTGGCCAGTAAACATATATAATTTAATATACCCACTCCAAACTACATTAACTGAAGGAAAGTTCTGTACACTAAACATATATAATGAACTATTCCTTCTCCATACTACATTAAAACAGGGAAGGTGCTGGAAAATAAACATATATAATTTACTATTTCCACTCCAAACTATATCAACTCAGGGAAGGTGCTGGACAATAAACATATAAAATATACTATTGCCACTCCAAACTACATAACAACAGGGAAGGTGCTGGACACTAAACAAATATGATATACTATTCACACTCCAAACTACAATAACATAGGGAAGGTGCTGGTCACTAAACATATATAATGTATTATTCCAACTTCAAACAACATTAACACATGGAAGGTGCTGGACAATAAACTCATATAATGTAATTTTCCCACTGCAAACTACATTAACACAGAAAAAATTCTACACACTACACATATATACTATACTATTTCCACTTCTGAAAACCTAACAAGAAAAGATTTATGCTAAAAATGTTGGTAATTATTTATAAATAATATTTTTTTTTATTTTGACAATATAATATAATACAAAATACTATATTACATTTTTAAATGTAATATTTTACTTACAAAATTGTTCATTAAATAATAAAAATCCCCCCCAAAATGTAAAAATTATTTTTGATAACCATAATTATAAACACAAACATTCCACCTTTTTAAAGATTTCCATTTTTTTTTTTTAAATTTCTGAAATTCAAAATAATTATTACACATTTTCCACAAAAACCACCACACTTATCCCATATAAACACAACACACCTCTCCCAAAAATTATCTAATTTTTTTTTAATAAAATATATATACATTTTTTAAATCACTACTTTTATCCCCTATGAAACAACATCTAACCACTACATTTTGAAATTTTTCTTTTTTTAAAATTTTGTTTAATTTTTAAAAACCACTCCATAAACTCATCTGCAATAACCACAAAATCCCTCTATTAATGTAATTATTTTTTACATTTTTTATTTATTTATTTTTCATATTTTATAAAATTTTTATAAAATTTCCCACCCCCATCATCTATAAACACAACATCCCACTATTCGTAAAAAATGTTTTTATAATCTTATTTTTTTTATAAATGTCAATTATTTTTTATTAATATTTTAAAACACTCCCCACCTTTATCCCTATAAACCTAACATCCCGCTCCTAAAAAATATTTTTAAAATTCTTAATTATTACTTACATTTTTCCCAAAAAACCCATTTTAAAACACTATCCGCCCTTATCCCCTATAAACCCAACATCCCGCTCCTAAAACAATTTTTCAATAAAACATATCCAAATTATAAAAAAAATCATTATACTGAGAAATATGTACTATTAAAAAAAATATATATTACATTTAAAAAATCGATATTTTTTTCAACGATATTTCCTACATTGATATTTTAAAAACGATATTACATACCAGGATATTTTTAACTGTCGACTTTAAAAATACGATATTATGATACAATGATATTTTAAACTCAATATTATGTCTACTTACCCCGCCGTGTACCTGTAGTCTAATTCGGTCAATTCCAATTAGGCAGCCCTGATTTCTGCCCAGTAAGAGGCTATGGAGGGACAGGCCCATAACGTGTAGTAAACCTGCACCCAAAGTGTGGCTACGGGTGCAGGCTGATGATACTGTGAGGAAAATCGTTTGGTCTGTATGGTTTGAGGTAGGCCCGATGTAAAATTGAGAACTGAATACATTTAAAGCGGGAGTTGCGAGAGACCTTACTCGGTTATTCAACAAGGAAGGCCCATTCCCTATCTTGAAAGAATTGAATGAGATCCTCTTCCGACTTGGCCCATAGGGGTGTTAAGGGTATCATCAGGTGAGTAGGCAGGCCCTTGTACAGCCATCGAATAAGATATCTGCCACCACTGTATCATATGTATAAAGCCATGAGTGATTGTTTCAAAACCATCTGGTGCCCAATGTCATCGAATATAACTGGTGATACTGACGTGTCAAAAACAGGGTTTCCAGCAGACCATGCATGTGAGCAAAATCCGTATGAGACATAAGGATGCCTCCTTCTAAGAGCGCTCCGTTGTCACTCTACCTTGCTCCCAAGAGCACAGTCTGTTTAACGTTCAAAATACCCAAAGCATGTAGGGAGACCTTGTAGAGGAATATTCGGGGTATATGACATGCAGGGGTCAGGATAGCGGAGGGCCATCTTCCAATAAGCAAGGGCTATACGTAGTAGAATGGGACAGGACATGGGTGTCCTGGAACTGAGGCAGAGCAAGCTATGTAATTTACCCTGATTAAGCATAGGAATCATGTACCCTATCTCTGCCAGGTTGTGGTCTGCTAACCAGTAGGCCGGCGACTGTAGATGTCCTGCCAAGCAGTAGGCTTTAAAATCCAGAGCATCCATCCCTCCCGTGTCGGTGGGCAATTGAATCTTAGTCAGGCTGACCCTGCATCGCCCATTGCCCCATATCAAATCAGTTAATAATGAGTTTGGTGTTTTAAATGTTTAGGCAGGTACAATCACCGATAAATTCATAAAGTGATAAAGGAGTCGGGGCAGCATTACCATCATTGCGAGAGTCAATTCTCCTTCCACTAATATTGGTAACGTGATCCAAAAGTGGATTTGTGATTTAAGGGATGCGATCGTCTTCAAAAGGTTCCCATCCAATAAATCTTGTGGTTCGTGTTATATTTGGATGCCTAGGTAACGGAATGGGTGTGGTGCAGTTTCTATATGTGCATCACCGAAAGGTAGTGTGGGTCCCGTATAAACAAAAATGCATAGGATTTGTCTTAGTTAACATGAAGACGAGAAAGGTCGCCAAACACTGAGGGGTCAATTCCGATTCGGGCCGGAAAAAGCACCGACCGACTCGGAGCCGGAATTAATTCCGACCGACACGTACCTGTGGCGCCCGACACGCCAAGTACGATGCAAGGCGTGCAAAATCCGACCGACACGTACTGAACCCAAGCCGAACGACCGAGCCGCACGGAAAACCGCAATCCGGCCGGAAAAACACACGAATCGAACCGACCGACACGCACCCGGAACAAATCCAACCGAAACATACACGCGAACTCCAAACCGCAAAGTACGATGCAAGGCGCGAAAACCACGACCGAGTCGTACGGAGGACAAGCCGTACGACCGACACGCATACAAAACCGAGCCGAAGTAACACAAAACACCGCGACCGACGCGTACGCAGCATAGAAAACTGCACAAACACAGCGTGAACGAAACGGAGAAGACTGTACGAGACAACTGCAGGGTCCGACTCAGTCACAAGAACGTTTCCAACATGCACAGAAAGTACTAAGGAAAAATACACAAAAAAGGCCAAACAAGCAATTACAAAGCCAATAAATACTGGGGGGGTGGGGACAGAGAACAAAGACACACCCACAACTCCACCCATATAAAGGACACAAATCCCAACCATGATCCTTTGCAAATGCTATTATACTGCCAGCACTCAACAGACAGCAACCACACACCCACAGCTCATCCCTCACACAAGCCACACACCATCAGCACACCAACAAATAGCTACCTCACATATACCCAGCAAAACACACACTCACACACCCTCACCTGCACACCAACACACACATCACTCACCATCACCACCCATCACCATGCCCCCCAAGAAGAATCACAAGTTCCTAGATTGTGAATTGGAAGTCCTGGTAGACGAGATCCTCAGGGTAGAGCCACAGCTGTTTGGCACACTGGTCCAACAGACACCCATCTCCCAGAAAACCAAGATGTGGGAGAGGATCATCAACAGGGTGAACGCACAATCACCATGTCTGCGCACAAAGACTGACATCCAGAACAGGTGGTATGACGTGCGCAGGAGGGTACGGGAGCTGCTCAAGAAGGACTAACTCCTGAGCCAATACACCGGCAGTGGCCCTCCTGCCAAGCCAGTATACCTCAGGCCCTGGGAGGAGAAGGTGCGGGCCATCCTTCTGCCAGTGAGCGTCTATGGACTAGAGAACATCCCAGAGCCTGGTGAGTACACAACAAATGTACACAATATTCTGCCACAATACACACACACATCACTGTCAAGGGAGAGTCAAACCATGCACTCATAGCAATTACACAGCAACCAGAACAGAATCATCCCAAAATGTGTATGTCAGTCAGATAAACACAACACATGCCATCTCAAAGTTACATTTAACCGTGTCATCACATGTACAAACACAACTACAACTACAGCTAGGCAGTGGCACAAATATAACTAACAAACACATCCAGACATGTAGCCACCACTACAACACCAACACACAGTGAAGACCACTGAAAGAAAGGAATTCTGTGTATGCTGGGCAAGTCAGTGTAGCCAATAGCATCATGGGAATCGTAGTCACAGATATTGCTCACCCCCACAACTGTCCCATCAACACCACCATGAACCATGCGCACATCACAGGGAGTGGAAAAGGACTCACAAGATGGCTGACACTGGCTACTGCTGTGGGGAGCACAAGGCCCTGCTGGCAACTGTGCAACAACCAACAGCAGGACACCACTGACTGACATCCTGAGAGACAACTTCCACTCCCTGCAATGGAAGCACGTTCCATGGTGGGATATCTGGCTGGGTGGGAAGGAGGACTCGCAGCACTGACCATAGTCACAAGCACCTCCCCTCACACACCCCCTCAACACAAACTCCACAGAACCCACCTGGGAGAATGCAATGCCTCACATCCTAACTCAAGATCCCACAAAGAACCTCCACCCTGGGTTATGTCGTGTGAAGCACAGGGACACTCTTTGGACTTTTAGCCAAACAACTGCCAGGACAACACTCCCAGCCATCCTGTCAGCACAGGCAGCCCACCCCACAGGGAAGCAGAGTCAAAAGGAAGGAAGCATGGGCATGCTGGGAAGGGGGTGGAGGCAATAGCATGATGGGAGTAGTAGGCACAGATATTGCTCAGCCTCACAACTGGCCCATCAACACCACCCTGAATCATGCTCACATCACAGGGAGTGGATAAGGACTGACAAGATGGCTGACACTGGCTACTGCTGTGGGGAGCACAAGGCCCTGCTGGGAACTGTGCACCAACAAACAGCACAACACCACTGCCTGACATCCTGAAAGCCAACTTGCACTCTCTGCAATGCAAGCACGTTCCATGGTGGGATATCTGGCTGGGTGGGAAGGAGGACTTGCAGCACTGACCATAGTCACAAGCACCTCCCCTCACACACCCCCTCAACACATACTCCACATAACCCACCTGGGAGAATGCAATGCCTCACATCCTAACTCAAGATCCCACAAAGAACCACCACCCTGGGTTATGTTGTGTGAAGCACAGGGACACTCTTGGGACTTTTAGCCAAACAACTGCCAGGACAACACTCCCAGCCATCCTGTCAGCACAGGCAGCCCACCCCACAGGGAAGCAGAGTCAAAAGGAAGGAAGCATGGGCATGCTGGGAAGGGGGGTGGAGGCAATAGCATGATGGGAGTCGTAGGCACAGCTCTACATCCCCCACCACATGGCCCAGCAAGCTCACACTCACGCATGCACATCCCACAGAGAGTGGAAAGGCCCATCAAAGATGTCTGACACTGTTGCTGTGTCGTGGGGAGCACAAGGGCATGCTGGGAACTGCACACCAACCAACAGCAGGACACCACTGTCAGCCATCTTGCCATTGCTCTCACACACACACACACTGAACTCCCCACAAAAGCAAGTAAGTATGGGAATGCTGGGAAGTGGGGTGGAGGCAATAGCATGATGGGAGTCATAGTCACAGACATAGCTCACCCCCACAACTGTCCCATCAACACCACCCTGAACCATGCTCACATCACAGGGAGTGGAAAACAACTGACAAGATGGCTGACACTGGCTACTGCTGTGGGGAGCACAAGGCCCTGCTGGGAACTGTGCACCAACAAACAGCACAACACCACTGCCTGACATCCTGAAAGCCAACTTGCACTCTCTGCAATGCAAGCATGTTCCATGGTGCGATATCTGGCTGGGTGGGAAGGAGGACTTGCAGCACTGACCATAGTCACAAGCACCTCCCCTCACACACCCCTCAACACATACTCCACAGAACCCACCTGGGAGAATGCAATGCCTCACATCCTAACTCAAGATCCCACAAAGAACCACCACCCTGGGTTATGTTGTGTGAAGCACAGGGACACTCTTGGGACTTTTAGCCAAACAACTGCCAGGACAACACTCCCAGCCATCCTGTCAGCACAGGCAGCCCACCCCACAGGGAAGCAGAGTCAAAAGGAAGGAAGCATGGGCATGCTGGGAAGGGGGTGGAGGCAATAGCATGATGGGAGTAGTAGGCACAGATATTGCTCAGCCTCACAACTGGCCCATCAACACCACCCTGAACCATGCTCACATCACAGGGAGTGGATAAGGACTGACAAGATGGCTGACACTGGCTACTGCTGTGGGGAGCACAAGGCCCTGCTGGGAACTGGGCACCAACAAACAGCACAACACCACTGCCTTAACATCCTGAAAGCCAACTTGCACTCTCTGCAATGCAAGCACGTTCCATGGTGGGATATCTGGCTGGGTGGGAAGGAGGACTCGCAGCACTGACCATAGTCACAAGCACCTCCCCTCACACCCCCCCTCAACACAAACTCCACAGAACCCACCTGGGAGAATGCAATGCCTCACATCCTAACTCAAGATCCCACAAAGAACCACCACCCTGGGTTATGTTGTGTGAAGCACAGGGACACTCTTGGGACTTTTAGCCAAACAACTGCCAGGACAACACTCCCAGCCATCCTGTCAGCACAGGCAGCCCACCCCACAGGGAAGCAGAGTCAAAAGGAAGGAAGCATGGGCATGCTGGGAAGGGGGTGGAGGCAATAGCATGATGGGAGTCGTAGGCACAGCTCTACATCCCCCACCACATGGCCCAGCAAGCTCACACTCACGCATGCACATCCCACAGAGAGTGGAAAGGCCCATCAAAGATGTCTGACACTGTTGCTGTGTCGTGGGGAGCACAAGGGCATGCTGGGAACTGCACACCAACCAACAGCAGGACACCACTGTCAGCCATCTTGCCATTGCTCTCACACCCACACACACTGAACTCCCCACAAAAGCAAGTAAGTATGGGAATGCTGGGAAGTGGGGTGGAGGCAATAGCATGATGGGAGTCATAGTCACAGACATAGCTCACCCCCACAACTGTCCCATCAACACCACCCTGAACCATGCTCACATCACAGGGAGTGGAAAACAACTGACAAGATGGCTGACACTGGCTACTGCTGTGGGGAGCACAAGGCCCTCCTGGCAACTGTGCAACATCCAACAGCAGGACACCACTGACTGACATCCTGAGAGACAACTTTCACTCCCTGCAATGCAAGCACAGTCCATGGTGGGATAGCTGACTGGCTGGGTGGGAAGGAGGGCCGGCTGTCAACCAAATACAACCAGTGCAGACCATGTTCACACCCCAACAAATACATAGAAATGCCCAAATAATGCAGGACAATGTGCTACACGAATATCAACCCCTGACTGTGACAACTTAGGACAATGCAATGTACAGGCCCGCACCCAGAGGCACAGTCACAACTGTCAGGTGTGTCAACCATTGATGCCTGCAGAAACATAACATACATTGTGTGTGTCTCCCAAAAACAGGTGATGATGGGGACACAGCAGCAGACGCTGAGAAGTCCCAGTCCCAGGCTCAAGAGGATACAGAGCTCACTGGTGTTGTACAGCCTCTGCCCTCCTCGGACGAAGAAGACCAACCTGGCACCTCCGGTGCAAGTCAACATGCAGCACCAGCAGGACCACCAGCTGCAGCACCAGCAGGACCACCAGCTGCACCCCCTGCACCCACCCCTCCAATGACTGTCACCACAAATACCATCCCTGCCGACATGGACAGAACAAGGAGCACCACCAGCACAGGGACCCTGGACCAACGTGGGGCCATGGACACCACCACCACCACCACCACCAACCCCCAAGGGGGACCAGGGTCATCTGTGCGTGCCACTGCACGCACTGCACATGTCGGCAGGGGTGGTGGGAGGGGTGGGAGACAGAGGTCGCTGCTTGCAGAGGTGTCTGGTGTGCATGACGACCCACAACTGGTACGCATAGCCTATGCGTACCAGTCCAGCACCGGAGATCTCAGCCAGGTAGTGGGGCTCCTCAGAGACATGAAACAGCAGCAGGCTGCCCATCATGCCCGCTTGGACTCTCACATGTCCTGCGTGGAGTCCAAGTGGGACGCACTGCAAGAGATGACGGCGGTGCACAGGGACATATTACAATGCCTCCGCCAGATGAACAGTAACCAGTCTACACCTCCCTGTGTGCCAACAACATCTGGTGCTGAACAAACTGCAACTGCCACAGGGAGGGAGGATGACTCTGGCGGAGAGTCCCCTGCACCGCAGCAGCCTGTACTTGAGGGGCCCCCCCCAAAGAAGAGGGGTTGTCCGAGGAGGGGCAAGTGAGAGGCCGATGGCCAAGTGCAACCCCCAGGAAGCCTGAACCTGTTCTGGATGTTCACCTTTGTGCACAGACTGTTCACCCTGTTGACGGCAAAACAACTCCCACACATGACATGGGGAGTACAAGTTGGACCAATGTCTCAGACAACTGTGGCCCCGATACTGGGGATTTTGTCTACCAGGACTTTCAATTCACCTAGGAACTTCTGATTGCAATATAAATGTACAGCACTAACAATACTATGCACTATTCACACAAATGTATCACAATAAACACACTAATACACCATACTTGCCTCTGTTGTGATTCCAACGTGGGTGCTGTCATGGGGATGATGAACTGCAAAATTACACTGTGTATGCGGACTGCAACAGCAAGTACAACACAGGCATGTGAGTAAAGGCAACGTGACACATATGAGGGAGACACACCACCAGGGCTACACAACACATACACACCTAGGCCATCTGACTCATTGCCTACACTGATGTTGCCAGGGAAGACGGTGCAATGCACAGACACCACACCTATTCCCAGTTGTAGTCAAGTAGCCCACAGGTGCAGTAAGCAAATGGCAGTCAAATGTGTGACCACAGACAACGCACATCACAAAGTGAAGCACAGGTTTATTACACAGTTGCAACATGTCGTAACCACTACAGATGCAAGGTAATCCTACCTGGCAGCGGGCACACAGTCAACAACTGTAGAAGGAAGGAAGTCCATGGGTGTGGCGCACATCACCTGTAGGGACACAACAGCTACCACCCTGGAAGTACAATCACGTCGTCGGTGGACACAGTTGACCAAACGAATCTGAAAGTACCCTGTGAAGGACAGAAATGACACACAGTCAAAAGCAATGGAGAACAGGACAGAACAGCAAAACTCATGCACAATACATGTTACAAGATACCCACCCAGAACCAAGTTAGCATGTCAACACTGTTGGGGAGTACAGACCACCTGTAAGCACACATCGCTACACACATCCAGTCAAGTAGCCCATGGACACACTCCAACAGTACCAGAGCACCACCTACACATATCATGCCAACTCACATCATTGACATGACACCTCAGGATACTCACATTCAGCTAAAGAAGTTGGTGATGAGCTGTGTGCGGACATCACCCTCATCATCATCATCATCACTGGCATCGTGGTCCAGGCCAGGATCCTCCACAGGTGGCGGATGTTGGTCATTGTCATCCTGGATGAGAGGCAACTCCTTCCGCACTGCCAGGTTGTGGAGCATGCAGCAGACGATGATAATCTTGCACACCTTCGCTGGGGCATATGGGAGGGACCCTCCTGTCTTGTCCAGGCAGCGGAAGCGGCTCTTCAGGAGACCAAATGTCCGCTCAATCACTCTCCTGGTCCGATCATGTGCCTCATTGTAGCGCATCTGGGCTGGTGTCACAGGGTTCCTGAGGGGTGTCAGCAACCACAGCATGTTGGGGTATCCCGAGTCACCTACGGACAGACAAGTGCACATTAGCTGACTTGGAAAAGTGGGCGGAATACTACAGATCAGATCACACACAATGGCACAAAGTCAGTACACACCGACAAGCCAGACACGCTGGTTCTGCATCTGTGCCATCATCCTGGGGATGCGACTACTCCTCATCACAAAGGCATCGTGGGCTGAACCAGGGAAACGGGCACACACGTGTGTGATGGTCATATCTGCAAGACACACCACCAGTGCATTGACCGAGTGGTAGTGCTTGCGGTTACGGTAGGCCTGCTCCTGGGCCTGTGGTGGTACCAAAGCCACATGTGTCCCATCAATGGAGCCAATGACATGCAGCATCCTCCCCAGGGCATAGAAGTCACTCTTCACGTCAGTGAGTCGTTGCAGTCTAGGGAAATAGATGTACCGGTTCAGGTATAGCAACATTGCCTCCAAAACATCGCGGAGCACACGGCTCAACATGGTCTGTGACATCCCACCAGCAGTCGCCACAGTATGTTTGAAGGTACCGGTGGCAAAGAAGTGTAGGGCTGCCATCACCTTCACCTTGGGGGTCAGCGCTGTAGGATACGGCCGGCCAGGCTGCAAATGTGGGGCCAACTGCACTGCCAAATCCTCAATCAGCTGCCTGGTGAAGCGGTACCGTCGGATGCTGTCCCGTTCCACCATCGTTGCCAGGTCTGGGAATGGTCTATGGACAGCAGGAGCCCTGCAGTGCAGAGGAGAAGAAAGCAAGATTGTCAGTCACCCCACATATGCGGCATTGAACACACTCAATATCACATCATACATCATTATGAGGCACAACTACATGAAGTGTGCAGTTCCGTAAGGACATGTATGGTACATACATGGCCAACATCTGTCATCACGGTTCAACAAGTGGCATCAATAAGTCCCAGGTTGGCCCATTGGATATCATGAGGCCGTGTCACAGTTCCCATCTCCTGCTGCCATGTCACAATCACCCCCCACAGTGACATGTGAGGACAGATGGGCCCCAGGCATCACAGCTCAACGACATGTACATTCCCAGGGACCCTGTATTGCCACATGGACACTGGCATTTCATGGAGTATCATGTATACACCACAGCAAAACAACCATGACCCCCACAGGTAGTGGTCCCACTTGCCACTGCAGGACAGACATGGACGTCTGTGACACACACACGCACAACATCAAAGTACATGCACACACAACGTGGATGTGGAGACTGTCTCCCATTGTGCACATGAAATCAGAGACATTGTAAACACTACATGCACACAGACTGTGGAGGACCATCACTATTGTGCCACTGGGACACCCTGGCTCAAACATACCGTCCCACATGGGACTCACGGGGTATGTGACATGACATACACATACACCACCGTGAAATGTGACCATGGCACATGCACAGATATGAACAGTTGCACATCACAGTGGTCATGTACACGTAACACCCAGGATCCTGTCCCCATGAACACGTGCACAGCCTGGGGGTGGCTGCCCCCAGGTGACACCCACAGGACAACATGTATACCAACATACACACAATAGGAAATGCAGCCTTACATGCCTTATGATACAGTTTGGACAGGCTGTCGTGTTGTAGGTGTGCCCCTCACTCCCTGGGAGCTATCTGTGGCTGGCATATGTTCATCTGAGACAGGCATGGTGACATATGCCAGTCACTTGTACAGGGATGCGTTGAACAGCAATGGACCGATCGGTGCACCCGGCCGGCCCATTGCATTCAATGTGTGCGGGTACGCGTTGTACCCCTGTACGCGTTGAACAGCAATGGACCGATCGGTGCGCCCGGCCGGCCCATTGCATTCAATGTGTGCGGGTACGCGTTGTACCCCTGTACGCGTTGTACCGCAATGGACCGATCGGTGCGCCCGGCCGGCCCATTGCATTCAATGTGTGCGGGTACGCGTTGTACCCCTGTACGCGTTGTACCGCAATGGACCGATCGGTGCACCCGGCCGGCCCATTGCATTCAATGTGTGCGGGTACGCGTTGTACCCCTGTACGCGTTGTACCGCAATGGACCGATCGGTGCGCCCGGCCGGCCCATTGCATTCAATGTGTGCGGGTACGCGTTGTACCCCTGTACGCGTTGAACAGCAATGGACCGATCGGTGCACCCGGCCGGCCCATTGCATTCAATGTGTGCGGGTACGCGTTATACCCCTGTACGCGTTGAACAGCAATGGACCGATCGGTGCACCCGGCCGGCCCATTGCATTCAATGTGTGCGGGTACGCATTGTACCCCTGTACGCGTTGTACCGCAATGGACCGATCGGTGCGCCCGGCCGGCCCATTGCATTCAATGTGTGCGGGTACGCGTTGTACCCCTGTACGCGTTGTACCGCAATGGACCGATCGGTGCGCCCGGCCGGCCCATTGCATTCAATGTGTGCGGGTACGCGTTGTACCCCTGTACGCGTTGAACAGCAATGGACCGATCGGTGCACCCGGCCGGCCCATTGCATTCAATGTGTGCGGGTACGCGTTGTACCCCTGTACGCGTTGAACAGCAATGGACTGATCGGTGCGCACCCATTGACAATGGCCTAGCCTGGCAACGGACGCGTTTTCGAAATTCGAACGAGTCGGTTGCTGGAAATTCAGTTGGTCACCCACAACAATGTTGCAAAATCATGTATGTCATGAAGTTGACGATTTGAAGGATGCTGTGGGCGTGTATTGGTGCTGCTATTCCATGGATTGGCCAGATTCAGAAGATGCAAACGACTTGGACCTATCACTTTGGACACATGGGACAGTATCTGCCTCTGCAGCACATATATATTGCTGGCTGTTCCCCTGAGAGCTCACTTGCCTGCACTACATGCTCCAGGACGACATCTGCCACTGCACTGCTGCTGTCTCTGCCCCCTCTGGACCCTGCAATGGCACGTACTGTGGAGAGAGCCCCAGCCTTCAGCCTTGAGGAGAACCAGGCCCTGCTGGACAGCCTACTTCCACAGTACAGCAAGCTGTATGGGACACCAGGGGAGCAGGTGAGTGTTCTGTGCACTGCCTTTCTGAATGTGCATTTTGTCTGACTAGCAAGGCTGAAAGTCTGCACGCCACTGGCTAGCAGGCTCACTGAGTAGTTGTCACCCCCATAGTGTGTAGTGACATGCACTGGACAGGTATGGTGCAGTGACAGTGCATTTGAACAAGGTTTTACTTCCCATGCAATGATACCATGTAGTGACTTCTGGCAAACTGTCCATGGGCAGCGTTGCACTGCCTGTGTACATCATGTGCCCCTGTGATTGAGACATGTATATACAACTGTGTCATGCACGGATATGTTGCATGTGTAGTAATGGCCTTTTCACTTTGTCATCCTCACAGGTTAATGCCCATCGGAAGCAGGAGATCTGGAAGGACATCGTCCGGGCTGTCCGGTCCGTGGGGGTCTACAAGCGCCGGATCCGCAACTACCAGAAGAGGTGGCAGGACCTTCGGGGCTGGACCCGGAGGATTGCACGGATCCAGCTGAAGCTGTCGCCTCCTCGCAGGAGGGGCGGAACACGGACCCTGACCCCCCACATGCTCCAGATCCTGGCGGTGGTGTTTCCAGACCTGGATGGGCAGCTGAAGGCCAGACAGCAGCAAGGAGGGGGTGAGTCAAAGACTGCACTGTGAACTCTGTATTACATGCTATGTGCCCTCCTCTGGCCTGGTTAAACTGCCACAGTACAGCAGTCATGTTGTCCAGGAGCCATGTCCCTCTATTGTGCACTGCCCACTCCTCATCTGATACCCAGGTGTGGCCCTTACATTCAGGGAATTGTGTCACTTGGGACTGTGTCCTTCCAGTTTGCTTCACTCAAGGTGGGGGACAGCATCTGTTTCCCTAACTCTGTTGTGGGCATCATGGGTGGGTCCATTGTTCACACAATGCCTGTGTTTGGACATGTAATCTGCGTGTTGCTTTCATATGCGGTCCACTTGCTGAGCTGAGCCACCACATGTGCCTGGGGTATCTGGCACACACCCATGCAGCGGGTGGGAACAATGTTTGGGCCCCAGGAGTGTGCAGATTACGTGTGTGACACATACATAGCCAGCTATCCACTGTCCAGGGCTCATCCCTCATTCATGTGGGGCAGGACAGTCATGCCTACTCCAGCCCATCCAATACACCTGTACTCCCACTCCCGGGTATCAGCTGACACGTTGTGCGCAGTGATTTGACCCCTCAGGTGTCTGCCTCTGTGTCAGTGTGCTGTGGATTTGTTGCCAGGACTGCTGGGGTGTTTCTCGGTAGGGGCTCAGCATGCCACTGGATATGTGACCATAGGAGACGATACTTGTGTGTCACATAGGTGTTTGATCAGCTGCCCGTGCAGACTGGGGTATGCGAATGTGAAGTTCAGGCAGCTGTTTCCCATTCACAGCAGATTGTGAGGGGCTCAGGTTCAGAGGGTAGTGTCACAGGTCTCCCATATGTCCAATCGGTATGACCTGGACAGATGAGGGTTAAGATGATGTGTTGTGTGGGGGATGTACATGTGCACTTGTGCAGCTCCAGGACTTGCATTCCCCATGACCTACTATTGTGACACAGTGCAGAGTGTTGTTGTCTGGCTGCCAAGTCATACATCACTGAGACAGTGAGGTATGACTTAGCAGTCATGCCTCCGCCATGGCATGTGTCTACTTATTGGTGATCCTGCAGGGGAGTGACATGTGCTACATGCACACCATTGTGGCGATGGCAATCAGGACATGGGTGCATCATGGTGTCTGTCGCTGGTATGCATCACATGCATTTCCTATTTGACTCTGGGCATCCCTTTCATCCGGAAACCTGTACTGACTCAGTGGCAAGAGTTGTGATGTGTGCATGTCCACATGCTACACCGTGTCCTCTGCACTGTCCAACTACTGTGTAGTTGGTGCATGTGTCCACACTGGGGTGTTGCTATCCAACAGACACCAGACAGATGGGTGCAAGGCCATGTGGGATGTGAGTGCCATGGTTGGCATCAGACTGACAATTGGCTTCTCCTGTTCAGTTAGGGCACTTTTAGCAATGTTCAACTAATGATGCCAGGGCTTGCTCTGTAATGTGCTGTGCTCACAGTGGTGTGTGCGTTTGGTGCAGGTGACTGATGTCTGTCTGTTTCCCCATTGTTTGCAGATACATCCACGGCCACGGAAGGGGACAGCTCCACGGACCAGGAGGAGCCGGAGAGCCAGACTGGGTCAACAGCCGAGGAGTGGTCGGAGGGACCCAGTGGCACGGAGGGCGAGGGGAGCCACACCGAGGAGTCCTCAGCAGCATCCACCTCAGCTGAGGACCACAGCGGCTCGGAGGATGACTCCCTTAAGGAGGCGGGTGTCAGCAGCCACCACACCCCAGCTAGTGTTGCTGTCCCCCCCACCAACAGCACCACCACCGCCCTCCTATCGGCTCCCATTCCCCAGGTCCGTGGAGGCTCCCATGTTCGGGAGCGTGTCTCCTTTGGGCCAGGCACCGCACCACCTGCCCCTGTGTCCCCTGCTGCCCTGAGTGAGGAGTCTGTGTACCTCCTTCGCCAGCTCCATGTAGGGCAGACAGCCATGCTGAGTGTCCTCCATGCGCACACCGCTCTGTTGACTCAGCTGGTGTCGTTCATGGAGGGCATCTCATCGGGCATGTCTGACCTACAGAGGGGCAATAGGTCCATGGACTCCTCCCTGACGGCAGCAGTGTCCCTCCTCAGACAGTCCCTCACCCCTCCTGCCTCTGCTCCATCCACACTCCCCAGCACCTTACCCGTCCCAAGCACACACACACCGGCACAGGCACACACCAGCACACACACGTCCAGCACACAGACACACACGCCACAGACAAAACGCACACGCACGCACAGTCAGGGGACTGAAACCAGACTCACAGGGGATGGGGCCCTGGAACACACACACGCATCCACGAGCACTGCGCAGTCCTCAGTTGCCTCTCCCTCCAAAGCACCCTCCCTTGCCTCACCTGCAACCCCAAAGACCCAGCGGCTCTTCCTCAGTGACCTCGGCCTCTTCCCCTCCGATCCAGCTGATACAGCATTCAGGGGGAAGAGGAAGCCCACCCACACGGAGCAGAGTGCCCCTCGCCCCCGGACACCCTCCCCCAGGCGCAGACAGACTGAGGCCCCCACCCGCAAGTCCCCCGAAGTCGTAAGAGCAAGACCCCGCCGCCGCCCTGCAGCTCAGGCACCAGGTCTCCTTCCTCCATCCCTCAGGCCCCCACTCCACAGGTGCCCCCACCACACCCTGCCCCAGGTTCCCCCACCCACAGATATACCATCCCCAAGAGTATCCGGCCTTCTCCCCTGCCACTTGCTCTCCCGGCACCACCCTCCCGCTGCGCTTGTCTGTGCCACTGATGTGGTGAGGGTGTCCTCCCCTCTGTCCAGCCCACCTTGCCTGTTCCCCATTCTCCTCCCCTGGTGGTAGGCACTGCAGTGGAGTCCACTACCACCCTGTCTGACTTGGGCACTGCAGTGGCGGACCTGTCCACTCCATCTGCAGGGTCCACTGCAGTCGTGCCGGCACCCACAACATCTGAGTCATGCCCCCCAGTTGTGCCGGCACACACCATGTCAGACACCTCCACTGCAGTTGTCAGTGGCTCGCCAGCACCCACCACCCCTTCCCTGCTTCCTCCTGGTGAGCCCTGATCCTGTCCCTGCGGTGCCTGGCCTGCCCCCCGGTTGCCCCTCCTAGTGGATTGTCCCTGGTTTTGTGCAGTGCAGGCATGCGTAGGGTGACATCTGCCACTGTCACCCTGTTTGGACTTTGACAATGGACTGGCCATTGGCCTTTGTGTTTATTCTGGACTTTCACTTTTAAACACACATATGCTGAATAAAGCAACTTTCTGTTCTCTAGTGCTTATGCTTCTGATGTACATGTTGTTGATGATGCTAACCATGTCCTTGCTGCAGTGATGGTGATATTTGGTCTCATGATAATGAAGTGTTACTGTGCAGGAACACGTGGTCCAGGGGGAATGTGTCCTATCCTGTGGTGTATCCATGTCATCCATAGCAGCATCTGAGGGTGTCATGTGTTCAGTATTTGGCAATGGGATTTCCTACTTACATTAGCAATTTCACATCTGTGGCTTCCACCCCTGCACATCTGTTGTGCCTGCCATTGTTCAATTTGTCTACTTCCCTGACCGTGTGGCCATCTCCACTGGACATGCAGGTTTGGGCATCAATGGGGAAGGACTCATCTGTGTTGTCAGTGCAACATTGCTATACAAGTGTGTTGGATCTGTGCTGATGATTTCGTGGGCACTTCCATGACCAGGCTGATGTGACAGGAGCCTTCATTTGGCGCTAATTGTTGATTGTGTGACCAAGTGCTCAGCTGACATGATGGGGCCCTACTGAGGCAACATATGGCACAGCTTTCCTCACACAGGAGTGGAGTCCCCTCATGGCAGTGTGTACTCCTGTGACATTGCCTGCGCCCAAGGTGTGTGTTGTATGAGCATGTCTGTGTGTTCACTTCCGTTTTGCTGTGCATGCTGTGATCCCTAGTGTTGTACCTGTTTGTGATGCTTGCTGAGTTGACCTATGTTCCCCCAAAGTCTTCTCCCTGGGTTCTCTGTGATGTGGGTGCATGGCACATTACTGGTCATCAGGGTGTCACCCATAGGTGTGTTTGCTGTCAGGGCTGAGTTTGTGTGCAGACGCAGATGGGTCACAGTCAGGTTTCCCCTTGGCACTTGTTGTTTGCACCTGTCATGTGATTTCCAGTTTGTGTTATCTTTCAGTGATTGTGACACGTTGTGTGTGTGACTGCTGGCACTCCTCAGGGTCCAGGCTGCAATGTTGGTTGTTGTCTATGTGTGTTCTTTGTGGGTGACCTTGGCTTCTTCATTGGTGTGTCACTGTGGCTGGGATCCCATTGGTTGGTGTGGTATTGCCGTCATGTCCATGTACAGCGTAGTGTGCAGTGTGTCAGACATTCAGGAGTCTTGTTGAGTGGCCATGTGTGATGTGTTTCTGCACCTTGGTTCCCACCCACCACCCTGGAATTGTCATGGGTGCATGTGCAATGTCACCAGTGCATGTGTGCTTCACTGCTGCACATTGTTGGAGGTCGAGGTGTGTGGTGTTGAGTGTGTGCAGATGAGAGTTGTTGCCCGGCTAGACCCCTGCCTCCATGTTGGCCTTGGCTTACTGGCCGTGCTGATTGATTTGTGCTTGTGTAGGTGTGATGGTAGTTTGTTGCTCAGGACACATGACTGTGGTTCACAGTGTGAACGACATTTAGCTTTGTCATCACAGTGGGATTGTAATGCAGCCCAGGGTCACCACATTGTGGGGGCCCTGGGGGTAGTGCTGTGGTGTGTCTGTGTCTTGTTGTGTCAGTTGCTGTTCCTACGTGCCTGTGTGACATGTGTGATTTGTGCTCCCTCTCATCTGACAATGCCTGATTGCCCACATAGGGGATTTGGATCCATGAGTTACCGTTGTGTGGCACTGTATGCACATCTGTATAATTGGTATTCAGGCCTCCTCATGTGTTGTGTGGTTGCCTGGGGACACTGGCCACACTGTTCAAAATGTGCTTCAGCTATGGACCCCACACTTACATTTTGGTCACTGTGATGATGGGGGTTTGGACCCCATTGCCACAATGTTCAAAATGTGCTTCAGATATGGACCCCACACTTACCTTTTGGTCACTGTGATGATGGGGGTTTGGACCCCATTGCCACACTGTTCAAAATGTGCTTCAGCTATGGACCCCACACTTACCTTTTGGTCACTGTGATGATGGGGGTTTGGACCCCATTGCCACACTGTTCAAAATGTGCTTCAGCTATGGACCCCACACTTACCTTTTGGTCACTGTGATGATGGGGGTTTGGACCCCATTGCCACACTGTTCAAAATGTGCTTCAGCTATGGACCCCACACTTACCTTTTGGTCACTGTGATGATGGGGGTTTAGACCCCATTGCCACACTGTTCAAAATGTGCTTCAGCTATGGACCCCACACTTACCTTTTGGTCACTGTGATGATTGGGGTTTGGACCCCATTGCCACACTGTTCAAAATGTGCTTCAGCTATGGACCCCACACTTACCTTTTGGTCACTGTGATGATGGGGGTTTGGACCCCATTGCCACAATGGTCATAGCCTGCTTGCATTGTGGGGGCCACACACATATATGTGTGGCACATGTGATAGGGGGTCACATTGTATGTTCAAAGTCATGTTCAGTGTTGTAGGCATTTGACACATTCTACACACGCTTGTCATGGTTTTGGGGGATGTCTTTTTCTTGCATTCCCTAGGTTGTGGTGTGCTGGTTGTGTCATGCATTGTCCATCCTATGAGTGGGGGTGGTGTTGGTGGTAGGCATCCAGCCCCGCATGGGTAGAGGTGGTAGTAGTGACAGGCATCCAGCCCCCCCTGGGTAAGGGTGGTAGTAGTGGTAGGCATCCAGCCCCCCCTGGGTAAGGGTGGTAGTTGTGGTAGGCATCCAGCCCCCCTGGGTAAGGGTGGTAGTGGTGGTGGGCATCTGGCACCCCCCTGGGTAAAAGGTGGTAGTAGTGGTAGGCATCCAGCCCCCCTGGGTAAGGGTGGTAGTGGTGGTAGGCATCTGGCACCCCCCTGGCTAAGGGTGGTAGTAGTGGTAGGCATCCAGCCCCCCTGGGTAAGGGTGGTAGTGGTGGTGGGCATCTGGCACCCCTGAGGCTAAGGGTGGTAGTAGTGGTAGGCATCCAGCCCCCCTGGCTTAGGGTGATAGTAGTGGTAGGCATCCAGCCCCCCCTGGGTAAGGGTGGTAGTAGTGGTAGGCATCCAGCCCCCCTGGGTAAGGGTGGTAGTGGTGGTGGGCATCTGGCACCCCCCTGGCTAAGGGTGGTAGTAGTGGTAGGCATCCAGCCCCCCTGGGTAAGGGTGGTAGTAGTGGTAGGCATCCAGCCCCCCTGGGTAAGGGTGGTAGTAGTGGTAGGCATCCAGCCCCCCTGGGTAAGGGTGGTAGTTGTGGTAGGCATCCAGCCCCCTGGGTAGGGGTGGTAGTAGTGGTGGGCATCCAGCCCCCTGGGTAAGGGTGGTAGTAGTGGTAGGCATCCAGCCCCCTGGGTAAGGGTGGTAGTGGTGGTGGGCATCTGGCACCCCCTGGCTAAGGGTGGTAGTAGTGGTAGGCATCCAGCCCCCTGGGTAAGGGTGGTAGTAGTGGTAGGCATCCAGCCCCCCTGGGTAAGGGTGGTAGTAGTGGTAGGCATCCAGCCCCCCCTGGGTAAGGGTGGTAGTTGCGGTAGGCATCCAGCACCCCTGGGTAAGGGTGGTAGTGGTGGTGGGCATCTGGCACACCCCTGGCTAAGGGTGGTAGTAGTGGTAGGCATCCAGCCCCCCCTGGGTAAGGGTGGTAGTGGTGGTGGGCATCTGGCACCCCCATGGCTAAGGGTGGTAGTAGTGGTAGGCATCCAGCCCCCTGGCTTAGGGTGATAGTAGTGGTAGGCATACAGCCCCCTGGGTAAGGGTGGTAGTAGTGGTAGGCATCCAGCCCCCTGGGTAAGGGTGGTAGTGGTGGTGGGCATCTGGCACCCCCTGGCTAAGGGTGGTAGTAGTGGTAGGCATCCAGCCCCCTGGGTAAGGGTGGTAGTAGTGGTAGGCATCCAGCCCCCTGGGTAAGGGTGGTAGTGGTGGTGGGCATCTGGCATCCCCCTGGCTAAGGGTGGTAGTAGTGGTAGGCATCCAGCCCCCCCTGGGTAAGGGTGGTAGTGGTGGTGGGCATCTGGCACCCCCATGGCTAAGGGTGGTAGTAGTGGTAGGCATCCAGGCCCCCTGGCTTAGGGTGATAGTAGTGGTAGGCATCCAGCCCCCCCTGGGTGAGGGTGGTAGTAGTGGTAGGCATCCAGCCCCCCTGGGTAAGGGTGGTAGTGGTGGTGGGCATCTGGCACCCCCTGGCTAAGGGTGGTAGTAGTGGTAGGCATCCAGCCCCCCCTGGGTAAGGGTGGTAGTAGTGGTAGGCATCCAGCCACCCTGGGGAAGGGTGGTAGTGGTGGTGGGCATCTGGCACTCCCTGGCTAAGGGTGGTAGTAGTGGTAGGCATCCAGCCCCCTGGGTAAGGGTGGAAGTGGTGGTGGGCATCTGGCACCCCCTGGCTAAGGGTGGTAGTAGTGGTTGGCATCCGGCCCCCCTGGGTAGGGGTGGTGGTGGTGGTGCGCATCCAGGCCCCTGTGTGCATATGTGGCATTGGTGATGGGCATCCCGCCCCTATGGTGCTGCTGTTGCTGGTGTGAGTAAATTCTGCATCCCTCTGTGTGTGTGTGATGTGTCGTGTACGTGTTGTATGTGTTTTGTGGTTGGTGTCTGACTTACCTTCTGCGCCGTACGCGTCCGTGCCTGTTCCGGTAGTAAATGTAGAATATTGGTAGGATCGGGACGAAGGGATTCATGGTTGGTTCGTGTCGTTCGTCTTTCTCGTGGCTTCGCGTCGTCCTCGTCGCTGGCGTGTTCGCCTCGTAGCCGTGGATCGTGTTGTGGCGCGAATCGGAGCTTATGTGCGCCTCTCCCGGATGCTTTGACGTGCCGTGCGTAGCGACGGGTTCGGCGCGTACGGAAAGCGCATCGTACTTGTTCGGCCGGACGGGGCTGCATTTTCCCTTCCGTGCGACTCGATTCTGCGTTTCCGGATTCGCCTCGGTCGGAGAACAGGACCTGGATTGGGTGAGTACAACTCGGCCGGATTCTGTGCTGTTGTGCGCATCGTACTTACTCGTTCGGTATGCTGTACGGATCGGTCGGGAAACAGGCATTCGCATGGCTTTTTTCCCGACCGAATGGTATTGGGTGCACCTCCGACCGAGATCGGAATCGGCCCCTGAGAGTAGTCTTGAGATCCCAGTCAAATCTGCCTGAAAACCCCTCAGATACAAAACCATGTAATCGGCATACAATGAAACTGCATTTACTGTGGGACCCTGGGGAATCCCCCATGCTTGTGCTTCCTGCCGAAGCAGCTGTGCCAGCTGATCCAGTGCTCGAAAAAATAGCAACGGGGAAGCGAGCATCCCTGTCTAGTGCTGCGATTCACTGGATATGGGGTTGAAATATGGGGGCCTGTTCTAGCTCGAGTGGTGGGACATGTGTACAGCAATCTTACCCAGCCCAAGTAAGTGGGGGGAATACCAACATGTGTTAAAGTAACAAACATGAAATCCTAACCTGCCAGAGATCCAGAAAGAGGCAAACGGCCATTGAATATTGTTCACGGACTGCATCCATCACCTGAGATAAGCGGCGCATGTTGAGTGGGGTGTTACGACGTGGGATAAATCCACACTGATCCATGTGTACCAGTTTGGGGAGCAGGGGGAGCAGCCAGTGTGCCAGCACCTTGCTTAGGATCTTATAATCGGTGTTAAGTATGGACAGGGGCCTGTAAGAGGGCATTTCATCTGGGGGCTTACCTTGTTTTAATAATGAGGTGACCAGGGCATGCCTGGAAGTGGAAGGCACTGTTCCTTGCTTTAGGGAGGTTTTGTAAAGTTTTTCCAATTGGAGCACTAAACGCATTGCGGAGGTAGCATAAAATTCTATTGGGAGGCCATCTGAACCCAGCGTTTTATTGCGGGTTGTTATGAGCCCCAATGTACCGCAATATAGGCCTAGGTAGTTGCACGACCTTTTACCTACATTTGTCCTACCTTGCTCTACATAATGGCTCTGGCGCTGACCTTTTACCTTGTTAGGTGCCGAATAAATGTCGGTGGGTGAGGGGCTGTATAAAAGGGCAGTGTAGAAATCACGGAAAGCATTGTTAATATTGATTTGAGTAGTCATAGTAATGTGTGTTGGTGCGCATATGAAAACGATAGGTGTGGGTGAGGGTGATGGCCTGATCATGCGCACTAGTTGCGTACTGGATTTATCTGCCTCTGTTTTCAATTTTCTGTTCATAGGATCTGTAGTCGATGACACATATTCATTCAAGGAGTTCAGCATAGTTAATTCTGGCTTCCTGTAGCTGCGGGGTCATGTCTTCATTCTCTGCAGCAGTCTTTTCCAAAGGACCCAAGGTGATCTCGATAAGTGTAAGATCCTGGAGAACAGTTTTCCATTCTCACACCACTGCGTTTATGACTGTTCTCCGCACTACTCCCTTAAAGGCTTCCCACTCCACCACAGGCGAGGAGGCGGCAATGGTATTTTCCAGCAGCAGCTGGCACACATAAATGCAGTGGGGCAGGGCGGGGCGGGGTGGGAGGGGGACGAGTCCACAGAAGACGGACTAAGTACAGGGCTCGACTGGGATGGCAAACCAGCCCAGGCAATAATGTCGGACCAACCTCCACGAGGGGGGAGTGGGAGGACTGGCGGGCATGCTGCTGCGCTGTTACAAGGGGCCGATTTTGCAGCACTGCTTCAAAACCGGCCCCCAGCAACAAAACTGGCCCCCACCCTTCCGGCCCACCTGGGAAACGTCCGGTGCCCGCTACGGCCAGACCAGCCCTGAATAGGTATAATTAAATAAATAAATAATACCTATTCTGTCGTCTGTCGGCTTCCCCCCCTGCCTCGCCCTGCCCCGCCCCGCCCCACCGCGCTTACCTGAGCCGGCCACCGCTGGTATTTTCTGCAAAGTATGTATCAATAGTGGTGGCCATTACATCTCAGAACACTGCGTCCTCTAGAAGCCGTGGCCACATACGCCAAGTAGGAATAGGGGTGGGTACATGAACCCATGACAGGGTGAGTTCTAAAGGATTATGATCCGAGAGGGTCTCACCTAAGTAGGTAGTATGAGTAACCAGTGTTTGGAGAGAACTGGTGCAGAGGATCCTATCCAGGTGTGTGTGTAGTTGATGCAGGGGTGAGTAAAAGGAGTACTCCTGTATGCCTTGATTTCGTTGTTACCAAGCGTCTGATAGGGACCACCCTTGAACCCACTGAAATAATGATTTGGCTTGTTGAACCGATCTTACCCCAGGCAGAGGAGGGTAGAAGCGGTCTAGGTGGGTATCTAGAACAGCATTGAAGTCACCCCGCTATTGCCCAAGGGTATTGTGCCCAGTCCGTAAGGATGGTAGATAGGTGTGTCAAAAATGTTTCTTGCTCCGTCTTAGGTGCATAAATACTACCTAGGATTATCGGTAGCCCATCTAGGGTACCCCTAATGAGAACATAACGGCTGTGTATGTCAATCCTGGTGTCTAACTTTTGAAAGGTAACTCCTGCTCGCAGTCAAATTGCCATCCTTCGTGCAAATGCAGAATAAGAGCTATGAAACAGGTGACCTATCCATTTTTTATGCAGTCTGAGGGGAATAGAAGCAGTGAGATGAGTTTCTTGTAAATAAGCTATTTGTGCCTTACGGCGATGCAGTAGCACTAGTATTCTATATCTCTTTTGCACTGGTCCCATCCCTTTGGCATTCCAGGTGTTTATATTATATTTACTTTCAGCTACTAGCATTGTGCAATACAATTAAACATTTGAACCCACATTTTACCCAGCGTATAGTAAAGTCAAGTGTATGAGCAGTATTTGACGGTGACATATAACCCAGAACAAACCCCCAATACAAGGTCCAGCGATTAATATTTGTTCGACCAAACTGTAATAAAAACATTAAGATAAAGGAACAAAAGGTGCAATTGCTACTGGGGTTTGCGACATTCCTCCCACCCTGGTGCCGACAACAGTGTAGGGAGATTATGTAGCCACCTGTATTTTCCCAAACTCAGAGCCCCAGAATCCAAGACATTAAATGCAGCAAAGCCACTGTTGTAGTGTAATGAAAGGGGTAACATATATAGGTACGGAGATATCCCCGTTGGGGCCCCATTGCAACCCAGTATGTGGGGGTGTCCATATGGCAGGCTCATGATATCAGTTTGGAAGGGGGAGGTCACATAGTTTGTATCACATATCAGGAGACAGTTATCCCCAAACAATAGTACTCACTACATGTCAACCAATTAAATTGTTGGCAGTTTGTGGGGTGACTGAGGGGAATAGTGCCATACTCCCACAGGATTCAGAGTCTGATAGACTGCCAGATGAGGAACTGAAACTGGTGGGTGGATGTGTGTCTCGAAGGGAAGTAACAGATGCAAGCGCTGCTTTCTTTCCCTCCAGGGTCTGCTGTGGCGATCGGGCAGCTTCAGTCAAGGCTCAAACGCCAAGGCCGCGTTGTTGCTTCCGGGGTCGTCATTGAGGTTTTGGCGCTGGCTGGTCTGAGGTTTCATGTCTATTGGAAGGAGGAAAAAGGGTGTGTTGGTAGTGGATCACTTTGAGTTTGGCAGGCAAAAGAAGGGCGTACACCAGATCCACCTTGCATAGTTGTTGATTAACTGCCTGATAGGAGGCATGCTAGTGTTACACTGCGACTATGTAATTTGGGAACTCAGAGATCTGTACATTGTCCATTGTAATAGGCACATTTTCCCTGGCGCATCAGAGGATCATCTCTCGATCTTTGCAATTTAGTATAGGAGCCACAAAAAGGCGTGGTGTTGCTCCAGGGGAGCCCTTTTGTGCCAGCACCCGGTGTGCCCGTTCTACCGTAAAGAGTTCTGACACACCTGTTGGTGCCACCATGCTCCACAACCAGGCCTCCACCTATTGCGTGGCATTGGTACCTTCCACTCCTTCCTGCACTCCTATGATGTGTGCACTGTTCCGCTGCGCTTGTCCCTCCGCATCATCCACCGGCTCCTGGAGAAAGTCAACTTGTTAATGGAGTTGAGCAACTGCAGCGGTCTGTTCTGTCTGCCAGGGCGCTAGTGATGAAAGGGCAGTCTCATTAGATTTGACTTTATCCGCCAATTTACGATGATCGTCTTTGAAGAGACTGAGATCAGTTGCAATAGGACCAAGTCTCTGTTCTATGGCCATTAAGGAGTCCCTGATTTCCTTTAATATAATATCAAGCTTATCTGGGGGATTTGGCCAGTGTGGGGGGTATGTAGTCCGCAGGTGCAATGTGGAGCAGTATTCTAAGGTAGTGGATTCGGAGCATGTGATTCCAAGGGGCTCCCCTGTCTTAGCTCTGATGCGCCCAATGTCGATGGCTGCAGAACACAGTGCATGTAGCAGGACAAATAGAGGGGGGCTATCAGTGGCACAGAGTGTGCAGGGCCATACCCCCAATGCTGTGGTGGAGACACACACCAGGACCAGTTTTTTCAGCCCTTCATGGCTGGCCAGTTTCCATTCACAGCCTCTGAGTGGTGTTTGTAGAAGAGTGAGTAGGCAAGGATGTCTCAGGTTTCATTCACCTTCAATAGAGCCTGTGATGGGGGCTGGGGAGGTGTTGTCTGGAGGAGCCCGAGTCCCAGCGTCAATAATAAGGTGGATAAACATGGCCTGAAGCAGGGAGGGGTGAGGTTGGCTCCTGCGGTGTGCACAATTAATCCTTCTCCCCACAGCAGGGGACCAAGGAAGCAGGGTATGTCTCCTCCAATCTCCAATTAGTTAAGTCACAACACACACCTTCAGATGGGGATGCAGCAGCATGCCTCTTTGAGCCAGGAGAGGAGGCCCACAGGCCATTCACAATCCATTGAGAGCAGGGGCCCCATTGGTCAGACAGCAGGGGGGTTTTGGCAGTCCCTCCCGTAGGAGGGAGACACGGTCACCGCTCACTCCCGCTGCAGCTGTAAGCCCCACATCACCTGATCGCTGAGTGAGAAGTCAGCAGTAGGAGCTCAGTGGCCATGCTGTAATCGTTGTTCAATTCTGGTGCCATGGCCAATCTCCGCCTCTGATTCTAGATGGTGCTGAGCCTTGGAGCTCAACCCGGCACCGCTAAAATTTAGGGCAGCAGGAACAGTTGAAGAGGTTGCCGCTGTGTAAATTCTCCTGCCCGTGACCCTGCCAGGCCCCCAGCGGCGCGCCAAACTTAATCGCCCGATGAATTTGTGGCAACACCTGGTCAGTGCTCATAAGGCATCACAAGCAGGTTGATGCTGTCCGGTCTCCGGTCGGTTTATGTGGCTGCCATTGTTGGCAGCTAGCCAATCCTCTGCGTGGGTATATATGATTTTGATGGGCTGTTGCACATGCTTGTGTTGCTAACTGTTGACGAAAGAGATTCTTCTGTTGTAGAAGATGCTGGGATGTTCCTTACTAAAGTTTGAGGGTTCTTGGTTCATAATAAGCACATTTGCCCTAATTAAAATGTAGATGTTTGAACAGTTGTGGGTGCAGTTGGTTTGCAATTCAGGTAGGTGATAGTATGAGTTGAAAGAGAGTTTAGGAGCCTGGCATCTGGGGCGTTTGATTGAAATACCATGATGCTGATTAGAAGAGGAGATTGGTTCTGGGTTCTGAGTGGAGAGGAACTGAACAGGTGTTAGCCTGTCTGCAAGTCAGTCCATTTGAGCAATTAGTTATGAGAGTGGCAGTTGGAGGATGAACATGAGTGAGAAGAGCTGGAGGTAAATACTGTGAAGGGGTTGAGGAAGAGATAAGGTAGATTCTATTAGCAAACTAGTTTTGAAGATATGGGTTGGAGAGCTCAGATACGGTGGGCTAAGTAAGGTGCATGATTTGAGGGTGGGAAGGGTGATGTAAGTAGTGAGGAGAGTCTGAGAGAGCTGAGAGCATGTTGAGGGTTGATGGATGGGTATAATTGCATGATGAGGTGTTGTAAGGCTTGTAAGTCTTGGGGTTAATGTGGAGTGGAATTTAGGAAGCAAGATCAGAGTAAACTGTGAGCCACGTAAATGGAAATATTATGTACTAAGAAGTCTGATGAATTTACCCAGGATTAATTATCTCATTCAGGTTGCTAAGGCCTGTCTCCAGGAGTAATTATCCCACCCTGGTAGCTAAGGGGTATACCCCGGAGACGTTATCCCCGTCAGGTAGCTAAAGGCTGTACCCAAGAGTAGTTATGTCTCCAAGAAAGCTAAGTATTGTGCCCAGGACTACATATTTAATCTAGTAGAGTAAGAGGTAGTGACTTGCAGTATCTCTCCAGTCAAGGTAGATTAATTGAGCATTCAATTCAGCAATATAGGCTACCTGAGTTAGCTGGGAAGGAGATGATGAGTTTCTGGCCATTGACCCTTTCCAGGCTCTAACAGGCCAAAACAGGCAATGCCTTTAACCTAGTAAAGAGTCAGAATATCGAGTTGGAAATGTCGACTTGCACTAATATCGACTTTGAAATATCGAGACACAGAAATATCGACAGCAAGAATATCGTGGTCAAGAATATCGAGTTTAAGGTAAGAAATATCGTTTTTTTTAAAATCGGAGTCATTAATATCGTTTGTAAAAATATAAGGGCCCATAGCATGTCGGGCGGATCGCCACCGCCTGCATGGCGGTGGCGATCCGCCCGACATTTGTGCCCGCCCGCATGCCAATTCCCCCGCATATTACTATGGCGGGGGACCCCGCGGACGGAAAGACCGTCCGCCGGTTTTCCGCCGGTAGGCAATCTGCCCGATTGCCTACCGGGCGGAAAGCTGTTAATATGGTGGCGGTGTCTGGTAGACACCGCCATCCATATTATGATGCATGCGGGGTTTAGCCTTTCCGTGGCGGCAACGCCGCCACGGAAAGGCATGCTGTTCTCGCCATTGGGGGCCCGTAGCGGGCCCCCAGGTATTTTGGGGGGTGGGGGGTGCACATGGGGGGTACCTATGGTACCCCCCTGCATTTCAATGTACAATGTGGCAGGCACCGCGCGGTGCCTGTCACGTTGTGCACTGAAATGCACAACTTGCTTTTGTGGCATTGCGGCGGGCGGTGCTTTCAGCATTGCCAGCCGCAATGTTACAAATGCGGGATGCGCCCGCCAGTGTGGCGGGCGCATCCTAATCGTAGGTGCGGGACCACCGCATGCAGTGCGGGCGGTCCCGTTTCCTGGGGCTCATACGGATGAGCCCCATAGTTGTTAAAAATATCGTTTTTTTAATTATTGTTATGTATTTTAGTATGTATTTTAAATGTATGTGCTCTATTTTTTTCGTCTAAGTATTGCTTTTGTTTTTTAATATATGTGTTAATTTTCTAGTAGTTATTAATTTTATTTTAAATTAATTTTGCGTTTTAGTTCCGTAGCGGGTTGTGGGTTTATAGGGGAATAGGGTGGGAAGTAATTTAATTATAATAAATTAAATATTAATTTTTATTTATTTAATTTAGATTTTATAGTGTTAATTGTGGGAATTAATTTATTATTAATTAATTAATAATTGGCTGTTAATTTTTATTAATTAATTAATTAGTAAATATGTTAATTGTGTCGTTTTTTTAGGAGCGGGTTGTGGGTTTATAGGGGAATAGGATGGGAAGTAATTTAATTACAATTAAATATTAATATTTTTTATTAATTAATATTTATTTATTTAATATTTTATAGTGTTAATTGTGGGAATTAATTTATTAGTAATTATTTATGAATTGGTTGTTAATTATTATTAATTAATTGTTAATTATGTTAATTGTGTCATTTTTTTAGGAGCAGGTTGTGGGTTGATAGGGGAGTAGGGTGGGAAGTCATTTAATTTTAATATATTTTTATATAATATTTATTTAATTTTACTTTATAGGGCCCGATTCCGATCTCGCTCGCAAAGCCCTCCGTACGAATCGGATCCGGAGGGCTTTCCGAGCGAGACGTGGAGTCCGAACGAGCGAGCACGATGCAGCCGTATGCTGACGGACTCGGTTCGCTCGGACTCCCATTGAACTCAATGGGAGCCTGTGTACAGACACGTACACAGGCTCCCATAGCAGAAAAGGGGTGGGTGTGGAAAAGCGTACACCCTGTGGCAGGCACCCCATGGTGCCCGCCACACTGTGCATGCTTGGATCAGGGGGACCCATGGGCACCCCCCGTGATAGATTCGGAGGGCCCCGGGAGAAAGGGGGCCTGGTACGGCCCCCCGAAGTACGCTTCCGACAGCCATTCCGTCTCGCTGAGTCGGACGTGAAGCGGCTGTCCGAATTGTGCATCGTACTCGCTCGGTCGGAAATCGGCTCCATTGTGCGGCACGAGTCGTCTACAAATGAGACGTACGGAGCAGTTCGGGTCGGCGCGTACGCGATCTTTGCATCGTACTTGGTCGTTCGGACCTGTGTACGATTTGGTCATAAACAAGGGCTAAGAATCGGATCCGGTAAAGCCAAATCCGATTTGGAGGCCTTCCGAGCGAGATCGGAATCGGGCCCATAGTATTAATTGTGGGAATTAATTTATTAATAATTATTTATAATTTGCTTGTTAATTGTTTTTAATTAATTAATAATTTGTTAATTTATTATGTTAATTGTGTCATGTTTTTAGAAATGGGTGGTGGGGTTTATAGGGGAATAGGGTGGGAGGTAATTTATTTTTAAATAATTAATTATTTGTTAATTAATGCTAATTAATTAATAAAAATTTAGATATGGCAATTGTGTAATTAATTTGATGTGTGAGTTGTGGGGTTTATAGTGGTAAATGGTGGGAAGTAAATTTTTGTAAATTAATTAATGATTTGTGGTTAATTGATATTAATTTATTATTGTAAAATTAGTTATGGAAATTGTGTAATTATTTTTAGGTGTGTGTTGTGGTGTTATTGGAATAGAGGGTGGAAAGTAATTTAGTTTAAAATAATTAATCATTACTTGATCATTACTTGCTCACACAGTTGATGACCTCACTGCCCACTACAACACGGCGGTACCTTCTGTTCTGGAACAAATGGCACCGCTCAAACTGAGGCAGTCTAGATCTATCCTATCTAAATCTTGGTTCAACTCAGATCTTAGCAACGAGAGGAGACGACTCAGACAGTCAGAAAGGTTATGGAGGCAAAACCCCTCTACAGTGAACCTCTCACTCCTAAGAACGGCACGGCTTTCCTACAAGAAACACATCTCCAGAGAAAAAGCCACTTTCTTTCGCAACCATCTTGACCGCGCTAAGAACAGACCCAGAGAGCTCTTCAACATTAATAAACGGCAAACTACCCTTTCCTCCCCACACAAAAGAAAAGCCACCACTGAACGCTGTGAAGAAATTGCCAACTTCTTCACTGATAAAGTTGCAAAAATTGAACAATACCTCATCCAAGTCACAAATCTGACATTCCTACCAACTTTCCCCTCGGGCTCACTCCCCTACATGGCAGAACCCCCTCCTGATGTAACCAAGGACCGTATGGCCTCTATAAAAACTAATTTCAACCTTGATCTCCTTCAACTGAAAAACAAAGCGAATTGGTCCGATTTTGAACCTATGACTGAAAGTGAAGTCTTCAATATAATTGCAAAGTTAAAGCCCACATCCCACACTTTGGATCCTATGCCTTCCACAATAGTTCAAAACCTCAACCATATCATTGCCCCATTCTGGACTAAAATCATCAACTCATCTCTCTCCTCAGGCAGTGTTCCTGACTGCCTCCAACTAGGCCAAATCACACCCATACTCAAAAAACCAGGTGCCGACCCCAATGACTTCAATAACCTCAGACCTATCACCAACCTTCCCTTTCTAGCCAAAACATTGGAGAAGTGTGTCCTACAACAACTAAACCAACACATAGAAGAATCCAACCTCCATGACACCTTCCAATTGGGGTTCAGGAAAGGCTGTAGCACTGAAACTGCTATGCTCAATATCTCAGATGACATTCGCGGATCCTTGGATGAAGGTGATGCATGCCTCCTAATCTTACTTGACCTATCGACTGCCTTCGATACCGTAAATCACCCTGCTTTACTTGAGACACTCAAGAACCGTACTGGGATCAATGGCACAGTCCTAAGATGGTTCACATCTTACCTGCAACATCGCTCACAACAAATAAAAATCAACAACTGTTTCTCAAAACCAACACTAGTTCCTCATGGTGTACCCCAAGGCTCAACTCTATCCCCGGCCCTTTTCAATCTCTTCATGGAACCCCTTACGGTTATCCTGAACCAAGCAGGGGTCAAATATCACCTATATGCTGATGACACCCAACTCTATTACGAGATTAAATCACCCAGTGACATCCTACATCTGAATACCATACTAATCAAGATACAAACTTGGCTTAATATCAACCACTTAAAGCTGAACCCCAACAAAACTGAACTACTACTTTTCTCCCCGAAAAAGAACCTGCTACCAATCCAAGAATGGCTCAAGAATTTGGACGCTCTAAACTGTTCTCTAACACTGTCCAACACCGTTAAGTCCTTAGGTATCACCCTGGACAGAAACATGTCATTGCAAGCCCACATCAACAACTCAGCCAAAGGAGCACTCCTCACACTAAAACACCTCAAGAAAATCCAACCTTTCATTCCCACTGAAGATTTTAAGATGGTAGTGCAATCACTTGTCCTCTCAAAACTGGATAGCGCCATCTTCACAGGAACTCCGAAAACTCACCTGGCCCCCTTAAGTTCAGTTCTGAACATGGCAGCCTGGCTAATAACAGGTTGCAATCGGTTTGAGCACATCACACCGGCCCTCAAGAGCCTCAATTGGCTCCCAATCAAAGGAAGATGTTTCTACAAGACCGCTTGCATCACCCACAAAGCTCTTCACACACATAACCCCAACTATCTGGAGAACAAACTTTCGAAAGCTGGTAGAGCCAGATCTCTAAGGAGCTCCAACGCACTTCTTCTCATACCTCCCAAACTGAAAAAGAAATCCTCCCAGACACGTTCTTTCTCTGGAAATGCTCCCATGATATGGAACTCACTCCCTAGTGACATGCGCTGCAACCCCTCATTTTCCTGTTTCAAATGGGACCTTGAAACACCTACTGCTCAATAAATACTTAAACACACACCCTAACTGAGCTATGTTCCCTAAGCTCACACCCACTCTGCCTTGACCAGTTGTACCGGTTAAATTAGTGTTTCAGCGGTCTACTATGGGGCCGATTCCGATTCAGGCCGGAAATCTCTCCGACCGAGCCGGACCCGGAGAGATTTCCGACCGAATCGGACTCTGGCAGTCCGACCGAACGAGTACGATGCGCACGCATGCAATCGGACTTGAGTCGGTCGGACTCCCATTGAAGTCAATGGGAGCCGGACGTACAAGGCGTACGTGGGCTCCCATTGACTCAATGGGTGCGAGGCGAACAAGGGTGCCCACTACAGCGGGTACGCCTCGAAGCGACTCGCGGCGTACATGCACAGGTAGGGGGGAACCATGGGTCCCCCCTGTGTGCGACTCGCGTGGCTACGCGTACAGGGGGGTCCGACACGGACCCCCATAGTCCGGCTCCGACTGCTCTTTCGAGCCGGACGGAGCGAGTCGGTCGGGCTGCTCGCGGCGCGCATCGTACTTGCCCGGCCGGGGAACGTCTCCATTGCGCAGTGCGAGTCGTGTCCGTGCGAGTCGGTCGGAGCACCTCGGACCCGCGAACAAGTCGATCGGCGATTTCGCGTGCGCTCGCATCGTACTCGCTCGGCCGGACGCACGTACGAATCGGTCGGGAAAGAGGGCTCCGAATCGGTTCCGGTTAAGCCGAATCCGATTCGGTGCCCTACCGGCCGAGATCGGAATCGGCCCCTATGTCTTGTACATCTTTTAGCTCAAGCGGTTCCTATGTCTGCATACTGTAACTACTGCTGCGGCCGGACGATTTTCTTTGTCTGTTTTTTTGCATGTACTTCAATCTAATGATCTCGCATTATATGTGTGCGACTCGCGCTGCTACGCGTACAGGGGGTCCGACACGGACCCCCATAGTCCGGCTCCGACTGCTCTTTCGAGCCGGACGGAGCGAGTCGGTCGGGCTGCTCGCGGCGCGCATCGTACTTGCCCGGCCGGGAACGTCTCCATTGCGCGGTGCGAGTCGTGGTCCGTGCGAGTCGGTCGGAGCACCTCGGACCCGCGAACAAGTCGATCGGCGATTTCGCGTGCGCTAGCATCGTACTCGCCGGCCGGACGCACGCATCGAATCGGTCGGGAAAGAGGGCTCCGAATCGGTTCCGGTTAAACCGAATCCGATTCGGTGCCCTACCGGCCGAGATCGGAATCGGCCCCTATGTCTTGTACATCTTTTAGCTCAAGCGGTTCCTATGTCTGCATACTGTAACTACTGCTGCGTCCGGACGATTTTCTTTGTCTGTTTTTTTGCATGTACTTCAATCTAATGATCTCGCATTATATGTAAAGCGCTCTGATACCTTCGGGTCTAGCTAGCGCTATAAAAAACGTATAAATAATAATAATAATAATAATAATAATAATAAATAATAGTTATTTATTACTTGATAAATATTTTTGGTAATTGTTTATTTTTTATTTTGTTTGTGGATTTTGGTTATATAGGCGTAACGTTTGGTAAGTATATTAATTGTTATCTGTTTTAATGTTTTTTTAAATTAAAAATATTTGTTTAATTAATAAATAATTGTGTTAATTATGGAGGTACATTTTTTTAAATTTAGATGTGTGTTGTAAATTGTGTGGTGTTATAGGGTAGGTAAAGAAATATTATATTTATGTAATAAATAATGTTTTTGATTATAAATCATTTTTATTATAAAATATTCATTTGTTTGTAAATTATTTTTAAATTTTTAGAAAATAATCTTTGTATGTAACTTTTAGTGTTTTTAACATTATATTATGTTTTGTAATTTTTTTATTTTTTATATATGTTTTCTTTTTGGAATTGTTATTATCTTTTATATTGTAGTTAATATTTTGTTTGTTTTTAAATTTAAATTTTCTTCAGTGGGAATAGTAATTTTTAACCCTCCGCTATTCAACACTTTCCCTACTGTTGCACTCCCGAACTGTCTGTCCCGAACGGCACTTCCGCGAGTATTTGTCACGCGGAGCTGGGTCTCGCCTTTGTTTCAGATCTAATAAAACTTGAGCCTGTGCTGTTATGGCACAGACTCTGGACAAAGGAAGAGACAAAACTAAACAGAGATATCGTTATGGACGTTTTGAAACTGGATAGGGCCCTGAAGATCCCATGGATAAGCTATGTCCGAAGGTTTTTTCAAGATCTTGACCATCCAGAGTATTTCACCAACCCCTGTACCATCAGGGAAATAACTAGGAAGGAATTAAAAGCAAAGGGCTTGTCTCTACTAGACTACGCCAGGTTATCAACTGAAATTGCAAAACCTACAGTCCTGCATAACCAGTTGATTTTAATTACTTTTAATATTCAACCCTACCTTACCATGGCCCTGAGTGATTTTGACAGGTTCCTTTTAATTCGCTTCCGCCTGGGAATATTTTATAGATTAGTCACCCTGCCCAAAGTAAATGACTGGTCCCAAGTTTTAGAGTTGTGCCCCTGTGATAAAATCTCCAAGCAGACCTCGATTCATGTCATTCTCTTTTGTAAATTTTATTCCAGTGACAGGAGAACGAGTATAGTCCCTGTGTTAAAACGGTTTGGGCTTCGCCAATGTCGACCTGCTCTTCTGGTACTACAACAACTAGACAATGTACATACTGTTTTTAGGATGGTAACTTTCTTGAAAAATGTTCTGTGCCTAAGAAAACAATTGTCTCTGTTTTAAATGTTTCTTTTTAAATCTCAGGAAAGCCTGTGAAGTTTAATAATGTTTTTATCTTTTTGTTTTAAAGTATTTTATATGAATTTTAATGTGTATGAAATGCTGCTATTGTGCTTTTATGGTTGTTTGCTTACAATCGAATAAAGCTTTCTTGATTGATTGATACTGTTGCACTCGCTGGAGTGGGAATAGTAATTTTATCCCCTCCGCTATCCAACACTTTTCCTACTGTTGCAATAGCTGGAGTGGGAATAGTACGTTTTACTCCTCCACTATCCAATATATTCCCTACTGTTGCACTTGTTGGAGTGGGAATAGTAATTTTTTCCCCTCCACTATCCAACACTTTCTCTACTGTTGCTCTTGCAGGAGTGGGAATAGTAATTTTTTCCACTCCGTTATCCAACAGTTCCCCTACTGTTGCACTCGCTGGAGTGGGAATAGTAATTTTATCCCCTCCGCTATCCAACACTTTCCCTACTATTGCACTCACTGGAGTGGGAATAGTCATTTTTACTCCTTTGCTATCTAACACATTCCCTACTGTTGCACTCGTTGGAGTGGGAATAGTAATTTTTACCCCTCCGCTATCCAACACTTTCCCTACTGTTGCACTCGCTGGAGTGGGAATAGTAATTTTTACCCTTCCGCTATTCAACATTTTCCCTACTGTTGCACTCATTGGAGTGGGAATAGTAAATTATTCCCCTCCGCTATCCAACACTTTCCCTACTGTTGTATTCACTGGAGTGGGAATACTAATTTTTACCTCTCCGCTATCCAACACTTTCCCTACTGTTGCACTTGCTGGAGTTGGAATAGTACATTTTTTTCCTTCGCTATCCAACACTTTCCTTACTGTTGCACTCGCTGGAGTGGGAATAGTAATTTTTACCTATCCGCTATCCAACACTTTCCCTACTGTTGCATTTCCTGGAGTGGGAATAGTATTTTTACCTATTCGCTATCCAACACTTTCCCTACTGTTGTATTCGCTGGAGTGGGAATAGTAATGTTTACCTCTCCGCTATCCAACATTTTCCCTACTGTTGCACTCGCTGGAGTGGGAATAGTAATTTTTACCCCTCCGCTATCCAACACTTTCTCTACTGTTGCCCTCAACGTAGTGCAAAATGTACGTTTAAAAAATATTAAATATTTTAATATTTTAATTTATAATATATATTTTTTTAATTAATTTTTATGTTACAGGTATATGTATATATATTTATTTATAATTTGTAATATATTTGTAACATTTTAAAATTAATTAAAATTATTATTTAATTGTTTTTTAATAAATATATATATTAGATGTTATATATGTATGTTTAATTTTTTTACATTAAATTTATTACTTATAATTGTTAACATTTACAAATAAATCTAAATATTTTTTTAAAGTTTAATTTATTATTTAATTTGTTTTACATTATTTTTTATACATATAAAAAAACAATATTTTATACATCGATATTTTTTACAACAATATTTTTTCTCTCGATATTTTTGTACTTACCATTATGAAGATAGGAGGTCGATATTTTTGACAATGATATTTTTTTCACGATATTTCTGTAGGTCGATATTGTTGTTGTCGATATTCTGTCAATGATCCCTTTAACCTGTTGGCCATTACCTGGATACCCAGGCAGGTTACCGACGGGTCCAGGTTGAATACTGGAAAGGCCCTAATGGCCAGGTGCCTTAGGAGTCACAGAGTAGGTAGGCTAACACAAGCAGCCGCGGCCGCTGCAGGTAAGAGCGGTGGGGCCCGCTGGGGGGTGATTTCGAGAGACGACCACAAGGGAAAATTAAATAAATAATTAATTTTCCCTCATGGTCGTCTCTCAAAATCCCCCCCACAGCCAGCCCCACCGCTCTTACCTGCAGCGGCCGCGGCTGAATGCAAGGCTGAATCTAAGTCCTAATCTACAACCTTCTGAAGTGGAGCCATGATGCCTGGAAAACTCTACTTTGCTTGTGCTGGGCAATGAAGAAAGGGGGAATTTGATCACAAAGTTTACAAAACGCTCACACTTTTTTTTTTAAATAGAAGCCAACCAATAAAACTTTTTTTGCTTTTTTTTTTAAGAAACAGTAGATTTGTTAGTTCAGAAGTTCTACACTGTGCTATGGCATTAAAAGGTCTCTTGAGTTTTTTTCCTCAATGCTGCAGCATAATGTGCATAATTGGGGACTCAGATAAGACAGTACTTTGGCTCTTTCTCAGGGTAATGGACTAGTTATGTTATGTGTATTTGTAAAGCGCACTATCACCCATGAGGATATCCTGGTGCTGAGTAGGTGTGTGTGCCTAGCCCTACCTATGTAGGTTGGTTAATTGAAAATCCAGGTCTTCAGCTTCTTGCAGAATTCTAGAAGAGAGGAGGACACTCTGATATGGGGATGGAGGTTGTTCCACGCTTTAGGAGCGATGTAAGACAACACTCATCCTCATGATTTGGTTCTGTTTATGCGTGCGATGTTGGCGAGTAGGAGTCCTGCGGAGCAGAGGTTTCTGGATGGTTGGTGGAAGGAAATGTGACTGTTTAGGTAGGTGGGGCCTGAGTTGTGGAGTTCCTTGAACTAGCATAATCCTCATCGTCAGAAGCGAGAGGATTTTATGTTAAATGAACTGAAGGGAAAGCATCATTGAGTTCTGCTCTTTGTCCTGACCCACCAATTTTGAGGCACTCTGCCTCAATGGATGTGTTGAGGATGAAGTTCCAGTCTCTTTCACTGGTAACAAATGTGGATGAGCAGGCTTGTGGTTCGGGTGAAATCTCAAGCTCTCCATCAGAACTGTTGTAGCAGATTCCACAACTAATAATTCTGTGTTTTATTTAATACTAAAGTGTTGGAAATGCAATGCTTAAACATTCTTTATTATGACGAAAGTGTTAAATGTTCAAACTAGGCCTAGTTGTGCTTTTGAATGTGAACATTTTTAAGGCATGTGAGATGTAGATCAGCAGCAGATCCTGTATTTATGCTTCCTTTTCCCTGCCAGTGAACAGAGGAGCTTCAATTGTGACCAGTTTCAACTAACCTTATAAAATTCAGTTAGTTCTATGGTCATGCTAGCAGTGTAACACTTATAAAATGTATTTATTTCTGCTCGTGTTCTTCAAGATGTTCCCACAGAGGATGGATTTACAACTGTATACAAACAGAAGGCCACTTTCTTCGGCCATGTGGTGATTTTGTTTATATTTTCAATGTGCAATTGTTTCTGTTGTAGGGCCTAATTCAGGATTATCCATTAGATAGAGAGTAAAGGTTATACTGCTTTGTGTTTTCTGTTTTACTATTGGGTAGTTCAGTATAAATAATGTTAGACCACAGTGACTGCACATTTTTTCAGTTTAAAACAGTATAAAAACTCTCCTTTTGGGAGATGAGCCAGAGTTTTTTTCTGATTCAGTTAGAGGCAGACACCACGTCAATGCCTTTATTATTTTAATACTTAAAATATTCCACAGACCTTCTTCTGGCTCTCTTAAAGAACAGACTCCATGTTAGTCTGTTCATAAATGTGCACTTAGAATATTTTTCATGTTCCTTCTCACCTGCTTACTGAAGAGTCGTTTTGACAAATTCTCTTTAATTTCTATTTGCCTTGTGCTAGATCGTAACCAGTATCAACTAGATGAGGGTTCATTTTCTGCTGTCAATGATATTTTACATTTATTTGCATTTTGAACATTTTCAATTGATTGACTAACCAATGCCCTTTTGCCTTCTGTATTGTTTCTTAATTCTAAATAAACCTTCATTGTTTGCGTCTCATGTAGATTTTCCTCTGTGGATTTTCGTATGTAATTTCTCTGGGTTTAAATGAATTTTACATTTAGGGCTCCTGGTTTTGAAGACTCGCAAATAGTCCTGATCCATCAATCGGCCCTTTTGACATGAAAAGCACCAACAAATTTGTGGGTGAGTAGGCATGAAGTTGTGTAGAAGTCTTGAGAGTTTGTTGTGTATAGGTGAAGGTCTATAAACTCTATACATCGAAGGCTCCAGACACCAAGGGGCCGATTCCGATCTCGGTCGGAGGCGCACCCAATACCATTCGGTCGGGAAAAAAGCCATGCGAAAGCCTGTTTCCCGACCGATCCGTACAGCACACCGAACGAGCAAGTACGATGCGCACAACAGCAAAGAATCCGGCCGAGCCGTACTCACCCAAACCAGGTCCTGTTCTCCGACCGAGGCGAATCCGGAAACGCCGAATCGAGTCGCACGGAAGGAAAAATGCAGCCCCGTCCGGCCGGACAAGTACGATGCGCTTTCCGTACGCGCCGAACCCGTCGCTACGCACGGCACGTCAAAGCATCCGGGAGAGGCGCACATAAGCTCCGATTCGCGCCACAACACGATCCACGGCTCCGAGACGAACACGGCAGCGACGAGGACGAGGCGAAGCTACGAGGACGAGGCGAAGCAACGAGGACGACGCGAAGCAACGAGAAGGACGAACGACACGAACCAACCATGAATCCCTTCGTCCCGATCATACCAATATTCTACATTTACTACCGGAACAGGCACGGACGCGTACGGCGCAGAAGGTAAGCCAGACACCAACCACAAAACACATACAACACGTACACGACACATCACACACACACACAGGGATGCAGAATATACTTACACCAGCAACAGCAGCACCATAGGGGCGGGATGCCCATCACCAATGCCACATATGCACACAGGGGCCTGAATGCGCACCACCACCCCTACCCAGGGGTGGCATGATGCCTACCACCACTACCACCCTCACCCAGGGGGGCAGGATGCCTACCACTACTACCACCCTTAGCCAGGGGGCAGGATGCCTACCACTAGTACCACCCTCACCCAGGGGGGCAGGATGCCTACCACAACTACCACCCTTAGCCAGGGGGCAGGATGCCCACCACTACTACCACCCTCACCCAGGGGGCAGGATGCCTACCACTACTACCACCCTCACCCAGGGGGCAGGATGCCCACCACTACTACCACCCTCACCCAGGGGGCAGGATGCCTACCACTACTACCACCCTCACCCAGGGGGCAGGATGCCCACCACTACTACCACCCTCACCCAGGGGGGCAGGATGCCTACCACTACTACCACCCTTAGCCAGGGGGGCAGGATGCTTACCACTACTACCACCCTCACCCAGGGGGCAGGATGCCTACCACTACTACCACCCTTAGCCAGGGGGGCAGGATGCCTACCACTACTACCACCCTTACCCAGGGGGGCAGGATGCCTACCACTAGTACCACCCTCACCCAGGGGGCAGGATGCCTACCACTACTACCACCCTTAGCCAGGGGGCAGGATGCCCACCACTACTACCACCCTCACCCAGGGGGGCAGGATGCCTACCACTACTACCACCCTCACCCAGGGGGCAGGATGCCCACCACTACTACCACCCTCACCCAGGGGGGCAGGATGCCTACCACTACTACCACCCTTAGCCAGGGGGCTGGATGCTTACCACTACTACCACCCTCACCCAGGGGGGCAGGATGCCTACCACTACTACCACCCTTAGCCAGGGGGCAGGATGCTTACCACTACTACCACCCTCACCCAGGGGGCAGGATGCCTACCACTACTACCACCCTTAGCCAGGGGGCAGGATGCCTACCACTACTACCACCCTTACCCAGGGGGGCAGGATGCCTACCACTAGTACCACCCTCACCCAGGGGGCAGGATGCCTACCACAACTACCACCCTTAGCCAGGGGGCAGGATGCCCACCACTACTACCACCCTCACCCAGGGGGGCAGGATGCCTACCACTACTGCCACCCTCACCCAGGGGGGCAGGATGCCCACCACTACTACCACCCTCACCCAGGGGGGCAGGATGCCTACCACTACTACCACCCTCACCCAGGGGGCAGGATGCCCACCACTACTACCACCCTCACCCAGGGGGGCAGGATGCCTACCACTACTACCACCCTTAGCCAGGGGGCAGGATGCTTACCACTACTACCACCCTCACCCAGGGGGCAGGATGCCTACCACTACTACCACCCTTAGCCAGGGGGGCAGGATGCCTACCACTACTACCACCCTTACCCAGGGGGGCAGGATGCCTACCACTAGTACCACCCTCACCCAGGGGGGCAGGATGCCTACCACTACTACCACCCTCACCCAGGGGGCAGGATGCCCACCACTACTACCACCCTCACCCAGGGGGGCAGGATGCCTACCACTACTACCACCCTTAGCCAGGGGGGCAGGATGCTTACCACTACTACCACCCTCACCCAGGGGGCAGGATGCCTACCACTACTACCACCCTTAGCCAGGGGGCAGGATGCCTACCACTACTACCACCCTTACCCAGGGGGGCAGGATGCCTACCACTAGTACCACCCTCACCCAGGGGGGCAGGATGCCTACCACTACTACCACCCTTAGCCAGGGGGCAGGATGCCCACCACTACTACCACCCTCACCCAGGGGGCAGGATGCCTACCACTACTACCACCCTCACCCAGGGGGCAGGATGCCCACCACTACTACCACCCTCACCCAGGGGGGCAGGATGCCTACCACTACTACCACCCTTAGCCAGGGGGCAGGATGCTTACCACTACTACCACCCTCACCCAGGGAGGGCAGGATGCCTACCACTACTACCACCCTTAGCCAGGGGGCAGGATGCCCACCACTACTACCACCCTCACCCAGGGGGGCAGGATGCCTACCACTACTACCACCCTTAGCCAGGGGGCAGGATGGCCACCACTACTACCACCCTCACCCAGGGGGCAGGATGCCTACCACTACTACCACCCTCACCCAGGGGGCAGGATGCCCACCACTACTACCACCCTCACCCAGGGGGGCAGGATGCCTACCACTACTACCACCCTCACCCAGGGGGGCAGGATGCCCACCACTACTACCACCCTCACCCAGGGGGGCAGGATGCCTACCACCACCCTTAGCCAGGGGGGGCTGGATGCCTACCACTACTACCACCCCCACTCATAGGATGGACAATGCATGACACAACCAGCACACCACAACCTAGGGAATGCAAGAAGAAGACATCCCCCAACACCATGACAAGCGTGTGTAGACTGTGTCAAATGCCTACAACACCGAACATGACTTTGAACATACAATGTGACCCCTAGCACATGTGCCACACATATATGTGTGTGGCACCCACAATGCAAGCAGGCCATGACCATTGTGGCAATGGGGTCCAAACCCCCATCATCACAGTGACCAAAAGGTAAGTGTGGGGTCCATAGCTGCAGCACATCGTGAACATTGTGGCAATGGGGTCCAAACCCCCATCATCACAGTGACCAAAAGGTAAGTGTGGGGTCCATAGCTGAAGCACATTTCGAACATTGTGGCAATGGGGTCCAAACCCCCATCATCACAGTGACCAAAAGGTAAGTGTGGGGTCCATAGCTGAAGCACATTTTGAACATTGTGGCAATGGGGTCCAAACCCCCATCATCACAGTGACCAAAATGTAAGTGTGGGGTCCATAGCTGAAGCACATTTCGAACATTGTGGCAATGGGGTCCAAACCCCCATCATCACAGTGACCAAAATGTAAGTGTGGGGTCCATAGCTGAAGCACATTTCGAACATTGTGGCAATGGGGTCCAAACCCCCATCATCACAGTGACCAAAAGGCAAGTGTTGACAAAGTAAGAGGTGCAACTGCCAAACTGCATGGATGATTCCTGGTCACAGAACAACAAACACATCAGTGGCAAAGTAGTGTATGTGTCCCATTGCAACATAAATTGGGGGAGCCAAATCCTGCAGTGCAAATAAGACATAACTTTGGCCATGTGCAGACAAACAACACCCATGGGGGCTGACACCGTCAACAATCATCAATGACACAATGACAGAAGTGACCATCCGAATGCAGACCTACATATTTGCACCAATGGGCACACACATGCAGATACCCTGTGGAGACTGCAGATGTGAGGCGAACAGATACCATACCATGGCAGCAATGGGACACACAATCAACAATTAGCAACAAATGAGGGCTCCCGTCCCATCAGCCTGGTCATGGAAGTGCCAACGGAATCATCAGCACAGATCCAACACACTTGTATAGCAATGTTGCACTGACAACACAGATGAGTCCTTCCCCATTGATGCCCAAACCTGCATGTTCACTGGAGATGGCCACACGGTCAGGAAAGTAGACGAATAGAACAATGGCAGGCACAACAGATGTGCAGGGGTGGAAGCCACAGATGTGAAGTTGCCAATCTAAGTAGGAAATCTCATTGCCAAATACTGAACACATGACACCCTCAGATGCTGCTATGGATGACATGGATACACCACAGGATAGGACACATAACCCCTGGACCACATGGGTTCCTGCACAGTAACACTTCATTTTCATGAGACCAAATATCACCATCACTGCAGCAAGGGCATTGTTAGCATCATCAACATCATGTACATCAGAAGCAAAAGCACTAGAGAACAGAAAGTTGCTTTATTCAGCATATGTGGCATTAAAAGTAGAAGTCCGGTAGAACATAAACAAAGGCCAATGGCCAGTCCATCAACAAAGTCACAAGTGGGTGACAGTGGCAGATGCCACCCTACACATGCCTGCACAAAACCAGGGACAATCCACTAGGAGGGGCAACCGGGGGGGTAGGCCAGGCACCGCAGGGACAGGATCAGGGCTCACCAGGAGGAAGCAGGGAAGGGGTGGTGGGTGCTGGAGAGCCACTGACAACTGCAGTGGAGGTGTCTGACATGGTGTGTGCCGGCACAACTGGGGGCATGGCTCAGATGTTGTGGGTGCCGGCACGACTGCAGTGGACCCTGCAGATGGAGTGGACAGGTCCGCCACTGCAGTGCCCAAGTCAGACAGGGTGTTAGTGGACTCCACTGCAGTGCCTACCACCAGGGGAGGAGAATGGGGAACAGGCAAGGTGGGCTGGACAGAGGGGGAGGACACCCTCACCACATCAGTGGCACAGACAAGCGCAGCGGGGGTGTGGTGCCGGGAGAGCAAGTGGCAGGGGGAGAAGGCCGGAGCCTCTTGGGGATGGTATATCTGTGGGTGGGGGAACCTGGGGCAGGGTGTGGCGGGGGCACCTGTGGAGTGGGGGCCTGAGGGATGGAGGAAGGTGACCTGGTGCTTGAGCTGCAGGGCGGCGGCGGAGTCTTGCTCTTAACACTCCGGGGGGACTTGCGGGTGGGGGCCTCAGTCTGTCTGCGCCTGGGGGAGGGTGTCCGGGGGCGAGGGGCACTCTGCTCCGTGTGGGGGGCTTCCTCTTCCCCCTGGATGCTGGGGCAGCTGGATCGGAGGGGAAGAGGCCGAGGTCACTGAGGAAGAGGCGCTGGGTCTTTGGGGTTGCAGGTGAGGCAAGGGAGGGTGCTTTGGAGGGAGAGGCAACTGAGGACTGCGCAGTGCCCGTGGATGCGTGTGTGTGTACCAGGGCCCCACCCCTGTGAGTCTGGTTTCAGTCCCCTGACTGTGCGTGCATGTGCGTTTAGTTTGTGGCGTGTGTGTCTGTGTGCTGGATGTGTGTGTGCTGGTGTGTGCCTGTGCCGGTGTGTGTGTGCTTGGGACGGGCAAGGTGCTGGGGAGTGTGGATGGAGCAGAGGCAGGAGGGGTGAGGGACTGTCTGAGGAGGGACACTGCTGCCGTCAGGGAGGAGTCCATTGACCTGTTGCCCCTCTGTAGGTCAGACATGCCCGATGAGATGCCCTCCATGAACGACACCAGCTGAGTCAACAGTGCGGTGTGCGCATGGAGGACACTCAGCATGGCTGTCTGCCCTACATGGAGCTGGCGAAGGAGGTACACAGACTCCTCACTCAGGGCAGCAGGGGACACAGGGGCAGGGGGTGCGGTGCCTGGGCCAAAGGAGACACGCTCCCGAACATGGGAGCCTCCACGGACCTTGGGAATGGGAGCCGATGGGAGGGCGGTGGTGGTGCTGGTGGTGGCGGGGACAGCAACACTAACTGGGGTGTGGTGGCTGCTGACACCCGCCTCCACAAGGGAGTCATCCTCCGAGTTGCTCTGGTCCTCAGCTGAGGTGGATGGTGCTGAGGATTCCTCGGTGTGGCTCCCTCGCCCTCCGTGCCACTGGGTCCCTCCGACCACTCCTCGGCTGCTGACCCAGTCTGGCTCTCTGGCTCCTCCTGGTCCATGGAGCTGTCCCCTTCCGTGGCCGTGGATGTATCTGCAAACAATGGGGAAACAGACAGACATCAGTCACCTGCACAAAACGCACACACCACTGTGAGCACAGCACATCACAGAGCAAGCCCTGGCATCATTAGTTGTACATTGCTAAAAGTGCCCTAACTGAACAGGAGAAGACAATTGTCAGTCTGATGCCAAGCATGGCACTCACATCCCACATGGCCTTGCACCCATCTGTCTGGTGTCTGTTGGATTGCAACACCCCAGTGTGGACACATGCACCAAGTACACAGTAGTTGGACAGTGCAGAGGACACGGTGTGGACACATCACAGCTCTTGCCACTGAGTCAGTACAGGTTTCCGGATGAAAGGGATGCCCAGAGTCAAATAGAAAATGCATGTGATGCATACCAGCGACAGACACCATGATGCACCCATGTCCTGATAGCCAGCGCCACTATGGTGTGCATGTAGCACATGTCACTCCCCTGCAGGACCACAAATAAGTTGACACATGCCATGGCAGAGGCATGACTGTTAAGTCATACATCACTGTCTCAGTGATGTATGACTTGGCAGCCAGACAACAACACTATGCACTGTGTCACAATAGTAGGTCATGGGGAATGCAAGTCCTGGAGCTGCACAAGTGCACATGTACATCCCCCACACAACACATCATCTCAACCCTCATCTGTCCAGGTCACACCTATTGGACATATGGGAGACCTGTGACACTACCCTCTGAACCTGAGCCCCTCACAATTTGCTGTGAATGGGGAACAGCTGCCTGAACATCACATTCGCATACCCCAGTCTGCACGGGCAGCTGATCAAACACCTATGTGACACACAAGTATCGTCTCCTATGGTCACATCTCCAGGGGCATGCTGAGCCCCTACCAAGAAACACCCCAGCAGTCCTGGCAACTAATCCACAGCACACTGACACAGAGGCAGACACCGGAGGGGTCAAATCACTGTGCACAATGTGTCAGCTGATACACGGGAGTGGGAGTACAGAGTGCATTGCATGGCCTGGAGTAGGCATGACTGTCCTGCTCCACATGAATGAGGGATGTGCCCTGGACAGTGGATAGCTGGCTATGTATGTGTGACACACGTAATCTGCACACTCTTGGGGCACAAACATTGTTCCCACCCGCTGCATGGGCGTGTGCCACATACCCCAGGCACATGTGGTGGCTCAGCTCAGCAAGTGGACCGCATATCAAAGCAACACGCAGATCACATGTCCAAACCCAGGCGTTGTGTGAACAATGGACCCACCCATGATGCCCACAACAGAGTTAGGGAAACAGATGCTGTCCCCCACCTTTAGTGAAGCAAACTGCAAGGACACAGTCCCAAGTGACACAATTCCCTGACTGTAAGGGCCACACCTGGGTATCAGATGAGCAGTGGGCAGTGCACAATAGAGGGTCATGGCTCCTGGACAACATGACTGCTGCACTGTGGCAGTTGAACCAGGCCAGAGGAGGGCACAAAGCATGTAATACAGAGTTCACAGTGCAGTCTTTGACTCACCCCCTCCTTGCTGCTGTCTGGCCTTCAGCTGCCCATCCAGGTCTGGAAAGACCACCGCCAGGATCTGGAGCATGTGGGGGTCAGGGTCCGTGTTCCGCCCCTCCTGCGAGGAGGCGACAGCTTCAGCTGGACCCGTGCAATCCTCCGGGTCCAGCCCCGAAGGTCCTGCCACCTCTTCTGGCAGTTGCGGATCCGGCGCTTGTAGACCCCCACGGACCGGACAGCCCGGACGATGTCCTTCCAGATTTCCTGCTTCCGATGGGCATTAACCTGTGAGGATGACAAAGTGAAAAGGCCATTACCACACATGCAACATATCCGTGCATGACACAGTTGTATATACATGTCTCAATCACAGGGGCACATGATGTACACAGGCAGTGCAAAGCTGACCATGGACAGTTTGCCAGACGTCACTACATGGTATCATTGCATGGGAAGTAAAACCATGTTCAAATGCACTGTCACTGCACCATACCTGTCCAGTGCAAGTCACTACACACTATGGGGGGTGACAACTACTCAGTGAGCCTGCTAGCCAGTGGCGTGCAGACTCTCAGCCTTGCTAGTCAGACAAAATGCACATTCAGAAAGGCAGTGCACAGAACACTCACCTGCTCCCCTGGTGTCCCATACAGCTTGCTGTACTGTGGAAGTAGGCTGTCCAGCAGGGCCTGGTTCTCTTCAAGGCTGAAGGCTGGGGCTCTCTCCACAGTACGTGCCATTGCAGGGTCCAGAGGGGCAGAGACAGCAGCAGTGCAGTGGCAGATGTCGTCTTGGAGCATGTAGTGCAGGCAAGTGGGCTCTCAGGGGAACAGCCAGCAATATATATGTGCTGGAGAGGCAGATACTGTCCCTTGTGTCCAAAGTGATAGGTCCAAGTCGTTTGCATCTTCTGAATCTGGCCAATCCATGGAATAGCAGCACCAAAACACGCCCACAGCATCCTTCAAATCTTCAACTTCATGACATACATGATCTTGCAACATTGTTGTGGGTGACCAACTGATTTTCCAGCAACCGACTCGTTCGAAATTCGAAAACGCGTCCGTTGCCAGGCAAGCCCATTGTCAATGGGTGCGCACCGATCGGTCCATTGCGGTACAACGCGCACAGGGGTACAACGCGTACCCGCACACATTGAAAGCAATGGGCCGGCCGGAGGCACCGATCGGTCCATTGCAGTTCAACGCGCACAGGGGTACAACGCGTACCCGCACACATTGAAAGCAATGGGCCGGCCGGAGGCACCGATCGGTCCATTGCTGTTAAACGCGCACAGGGGTATAACGCGTACCCGCACACATTGAAAGCAATGGGCCGGCCGGAGGCACCGATCGGTCCATTGCAGTTCAACGCGCACAGGGGTACAACGCGTACCCGCACACATTGAAAGCAATGGGCCGGCCGGAGGCACCGATCGGTCCATTGCTGTTCAACGCGCACAGGGGTACAACGCGTACCCGCACACATTGAAAGCAATGGGCCGGCCGGAGGCACCGATCGGTCCATTGCAGTTCAACGCGCACAGGGGTACAACGCGTACCCGCACACATTGAAAGCAATGGGCCGGCCGGAGGCACCGATCGGTCCATTGCAGTTCAACCGCACAGGGGTACAACGCGTACCCGCACACATTGAAAGCAATGGGCCGGCCGGAGGCACCGATCGGTCCATTGCTGTTCAACGCGCACAGGGGTACAACGCGTACCCGCACACATTGAAAGCAATGGGCCGGCCGGAGGCACCGATCGGTCCATTGCTGTTCAACGCGCACAGGGGTACAACGCGTACCCGCACACATTGAAAGCAATGGGCCGGCCGGAGGCACCGATCGGTCCATTGCAGTTCAACGCGCACAGGGGTACAACGCGTACCCGCACACATTGAAAGCAATGGGCCGGCCGGAGGCAACGATCGGTCCATTGCTGTTCAACGCATCACTGTACATGTGACTGGCATATGTCAGCATGCCTGTCTCAGATGGACATATGCCAGCCACAGATAGCTCCCAGGGAGTGAGGGGCACACCTACATCACGACAGCCTGTCCAAACTTTATCATAAGGCATGTAAGGCTGCATTTTCTATTGTGTGTATGTTGGTGTACATGTTGTCCTGTGGGTGTCACCTGTGGGCAGCCACCCCCAGGCTGTGCACGTGTTCATGGGGACAGGATCCTGGGTGTTACGTGTACGTGACCACTGTGATGTGCAACTGTTCATATCTGTGCATGTGCCATGGTCACATTTCACAGTGGTGTATGTGTATGTCATGTCACATACCCCGTGAGTCCCATGTGGGACGGTATGTTTGAGCCAGGGTGTCCCAGTGGCACAATAGTGATGGTCCTCCACAGTCTTTGTGCATGTGGTGTTTACAATGTCTCTGATTTCATGTGCACAATGGGAGACAGTCTCCACATCCACGTTGTGTGTGCATGGACTCTGATGTTGTGCGTGTGTGTCACAGACGTCCATGTCTGTCCTGCCGTGGCAAGTGGGGCCACTACCTGTGGGGGTCATGGTTGTTTTGCTGTGGTGTATACATGATACTCCATGTAATGCCAGTGTCCATGTGGCATTACAGGGTCCCTGGGAATGTACCTGTCGTTGAGCTGTGGTGCCTGGGGCACATCTGTCCTCACATGTCCCTGTGGGGGTTATTGTGACACGGCAGCAGGAGATGGGAACTGTGACACGGCCTCATGATATCCAATGGGCCAACCTGGGACTAATTGATGCCACCTGTTGGACCGTGTTGACAGATGTTGGCCATGTATGTACCATAAATGTCCTTCCGGTTCTGCACACTTCATGTAGTTGTGCCTCATAATGATGTATGTTGGGATCTTGAGTGTGTTCAATGCCGCATATGTGGGGTGACTGACAATCTTGCTTACTTCTCCTCTGCACTGCAGGGCTCCTGCTGTCCATCGGCCATTCCCAGACCTGGCAACGATGGTGGAACGGGACAGCATCCGACGGTACCGCTTCACCAGGCAGCTGATTGAGGATTTGGCAGTGCAGTTGTCCCCACATTTGCAGCCTGGCCGGCCGTATCCTACAGCGCTGACCCCCAAGGTGAAGGTGATGGCAGCCCTACACTTCTTTGCCACTGGTACCTTCCAACATACTGTGGCGACTGCTGGTGGGATGTCACAGACCATGTTCAGCCGTGTGCTCCGCGATGTTTTGGCGGCAATGTTGCTCTTCCTGAACCGGTACATCTATTTCCCTAGACTGCGACGACTCACTGACGTGAAGAGTGACTTTTATGCCCTGGGGAGGATGCCGCATGTAATTGGCTCCATTGATGGGACACATGTGGCTTTGGTACCACCACAGGCCCAGGAGCAGGCCTACAGGAACCGCAAGCACTACCACTCGGTCAATGCACTGGTGGTGTGTCTTGCAGACATGACCATCACACACGTGTGTGCCCGTTTCCCTGGTTCAGCACACGATGCCTTTGTGATGAGGAGTAGTCGCATCCCCAGGATGATGGCACAGATGCAGAACCAGCGTGCCTGGCTTGTCGGTGTGTACTGACTTTGTGCCATTGTGTGTGATCTGATCTGTAGTATTCCGCCCACTTTTCCAAGTCAGCTAATGTGCACTTGTCTGTCCGTAGGTGACTCGGGATACCCCAACATGCCGTGGTTGCTGACACCCCTCAGGAACCCTGTGACACCTGCCCAGATGCGCTACAATGAGGCACATGGTCGGACCAGGAGAGTGATTGAGCAGACCTTTGGTCTCCTGAAGAGCCGCTTCCGCTGCCTGGACAAGACCGGAGGGTCCCTCCCATATGCCCCTGCGAAAGTGTGAAAGATTATCATCGTCTGCTGCATGCTCCACAACCTGGCAGTGCGGAAGGAGTTGCCTCTCATCCAGGATGACAATGACCAATATCCGCCACCTGTGGAGGATCCTGGCCTGGACCACGATGCCAGTGATGATGATGATGATGGTGATGGTGATGTCCGCACATAGCTCATCACCAACTTCTTTAGCTGAATGTGAGTATCCTGAGGTGTCATGTCAATGATGTGAGTTGGCATGATGTGTGGGTGGTGCTCTGGTGCTGTGGGAGTGTGTCCATGGGCCACTTGACTGGATGTGTGTTGCGATGTGTGGTGGCAGGTGGGCTGTACTCCCCAACAGTGTTGACATGCTAACTTGGTTCTGGGTGGGTATCTTGTAACATGTATTGTGCATGTGTTTTGCTGTTCTGTCCTGTACTCCATTGCTTTTGACTGTGTGTCATTTCTGTCCTTCACAGGGTACTTTCAGATTCGTTTGGTCAACTGTGTCCACCGACGACGTGATTGCACATCCAGGCTGGTAGCTGTTGTGTCCCTACAGGTGATGTGCGCCACACCCATGGACTTCCTTCCGTCTACAGTTGTTGACTGTGTGCCCGCTGCCAGGTGGGGTTACCTTGCATCTGTAGTGGTTACGGCATGTTGCAACTGTGTAATAAACCTGTGCTTCACTTTGTGATGTGCGTTGTCTGTGGTCACATATTTGACTGCCATTTGCTTACTGCACCTGTGGGCTACTTGACTACAACTGGGAATGGGTGTGGTGTCTGTGCATTGCACCGTCTTCCCTGGCAACATCAGTGTAGGCAATGAGTCAGATGGCCTAGGTGTGTATGTGTCGTGTAGCCCTGGTGGTGTGTCTCCCTCATGTGTGTCACGTTTCCTGTACTCACATGCCTGTGTTGTCCTTGCTGTTGCAGTTCGCATACACAGTGTAATTTTGCAGTTCATCATCCCCATAACAGCACCCACGTTGGAATCACGACAGAGGCAAGTATGGTGTATTAGTGTGTTTATTGTGATACATTTGTGTTAATAGTGCATAGGATGGGTTGTGCTGTACATGAATCTTGCAATCCCAAGTTCCTAGGTGAATTGAAAGTCCGGGTAGACAGGATCCCCAGTATCGGGGCCACAGTTGTCTGACACATTGGTCCAACTTGTACTCCCCATGCAATGTGTGGGAGTAGTGTTGCCGTCAACAGGGTGAACAGTCTGTGCACAAAGGCGAACATCCAGAACAGGTTCAGGCTTCCTGGGAGTTGCGCTTGGCCATCGGCCTCTCACTTTTCCCTCCTCGGACGACCCCTCTTCTTGGGGGGGCCCTCAAGTGCAGGCTGCTGCGGTGCAGGGGACTCTCCGCCAGAGTCCTCCTCCCTCCCTGTGGCAGTTGCAGTTTGTTCGGCACCAGATGTTGTTGGCACACAGGGAGGTGTGGACTGGTTGCTGTTCATCTGGCGGAGGCATTGTAAAATGTCCCTGTGCACCGCCGTCATCTCATGCAGTGCATCCCACTTGGACTCCACGCGGGACATGTGTGAGTCCACACGGGACATGTGTGACTCCACGTGGGACATGTGGGAGTCCAAGCAGGCATGATGGGCAGCCTGCTGCTGTTTAATGTCTCTGAGGAGCCCCACTACCTGGCTGAGCTCTCCGGTGCTGGACTGGTACGCATCAGCTATGCGTACCAGTTGTGGGTCATCATGCACACCAGCAACGTCTGCAAGCAGCGACCTCTGTCTCCCACCCCTCCCACCACCCCTGCTGACATGTGCAGTGTGTGCAGTGGCACGCACAGATAACCCTGGTCCACCTTGGGGGTTGGTGGTGGTGGTGGTGTCCATGGCCCCAGGTTGGTCCAGGGTCACTGTGCTGGTGTTGCTCCTTATTCTGTCCATGTCGGCAGGGATGGTATTCGTGGTGACAGTCGTTGTAGGGGTGGGTGCAGGGGTGCAGCTCGTGGTCCTGCTGGTGCTGCAGCTGGTGGTCCTGCTGGTGCTGCATGTTGACTTGCACCGGATGTGCCAGGTTGTTCTTCATCGTCCGAGGAGGACAGAGGCTGTACGACGCCAGTGAGCTCGGCATCCTCTTGAGCCTGGGACTGGGACTCCTCAGCATCAGTGTCCCCATCATCACCTGTTTTTGGGAGACACAAACAATGTATGTCAAGTTTCTGCAGGCATCAATGGTTGACACACATGACAGTTGTGACTGTGCCTCTGGGTGCGGGCCTGTACATTGCATTGTCCTGAGTCGTCACAGTCAGGGGTTGATATTGGTGTGGCACATTGTACTGCATTATTTGGGCATTTCTATGTATTTTCTGGGGTGTGAACATGGTCTGCATTGGTTGTGTTTGGTTGGCAGCCGGACCTCCTTCCCACCCACCCAACCAGTTAGTTATCCCACCATGGAACGTGCTTGCGTTGCAGGGAGTGTAAGTTGTCTCTCAGGATGTCAGTCAGTGGTGTCCTGCTGTTTGTTGGTGCACAGTTGCCAGCAGGGCCTTGTGCTCCCCACAGCAGTAGCCAGTGTCAGCCATCTTGTGAGTCCTTCTCCACTCCCTGTGATGTGAGCATGGTCCAGGGTGGTGTTGATGGGACAGTTATGGGGGTGAGCTATGTCTGTGACTACGACTCCCATCATGCCATTGCCTCCACCCCACTTCCCAGCATTCCCATACTTACTTACTTTTGTGTGGAGTTCAGTGTGTGTGGGTGTGAGAGCAATGGCAAGATGGCTGACAGTGGTGTCCTGCTGTTGGTTGGTGTGCAGTACCCAGCATGCCCTTGTGCTCCCCACGACACAGCAACAGTGTCAGACATCTTTGATGGGCCTTTCCACTCTCTGTGGGATGTGCATGCGTGAGTGTGAGCTTGCTGGGCCATGTGGTGGGGGATGTAGAGCTGTGACTACGACTCCCATCCTGCTATTGCCTCCTCCCCCTTCCCAGCATGCCCATGCTTCCTTCCTTTTGACTCTGCTTCCCTGTGGGGTGGGCTGGCTGTGCTGACAGGATGGCTGGGAGTGTTGTCCTGGCAGTTGTTTGGCTAAGAGTCCCAAGAGTGTCCCTGTGCTTCACACAACATAACCCAGGGTGGTGGTTCTTTGTGGGATCTTGTGTTAGGATGGAGGGCATTGCATTCTACCAGGTGGGTACTGTGGAGTTTGTGTTGGGGGGTGTGAGGGGAGGTGCTTGTGACTATAGTCAGTGCTGCAAGTCCCCCTTCCCACCCAGCCAGCCAGATATCCCACCATGGAACGTGCTTGCATTGCAGGGAGTGTAAGTTGTCTCTCAGGATGTCAGTCAGTGGTGTCCTGCTGTTTGTTGGTGCACAGTTGCCAGCAGGGCCTTGTGCTCCCCACAGCAGTAGCCAGTGTCAGCCATCTTGTGAGTCCTTCTCCACTCCCTGTGATGTGAGCATGGTCCAGGGTGGTGTTGATGGGACAGTTGTGGGGGTGAGCTATGTCTGTGACTACGACTCCCATCATGCCATTGCCTCCACCCCACTTCCCAGCATTCCCATACTTACTTGCTTTTGTGTGGAGTTCAGTGTGTGTGGGTGTGAGAGCAATGGCAAGATGGCTGACAGTGGTGTCCTGCTGTTGGTTGGTGTGCAGTACCCAGAATGCCCTTGTGCTCCCCACGACACAGCAACAGTGTCAGACATCTTTGATGGGCCTTTCCACTCTCTGTGGGATGTGCATGCGTGAGTGTGAGCTTGCTGGGCCATGTGGTGGGGGATGTAGAGCTGTGACTACGACTCCCATCATGCTATTGCCTCCACCCCCTTCCCAGCATGCCCATGCTTCCTTCCTTTGACTCTGCTTCCCTGTGGGGTGGGCTGGCTGTGCTGACAGGATGGCTGGGAGTGTTGTCCTGGCAGTTGTTTGGCTAAAAGTCCCAAGAGTGTCCCTGTGCTTCACACAACATAACCCAGGGTGGTGGTTCTTTGTGGGATCTTGTGTTAAGATGGGGGGCATTGCATTCTACCAGGTGGGTTCTGTGGAGTTTGTGTTGGGGTGTGTGTGAGGGGAGGTGCTTGTGACTATGGTCAGTGCTGCAAGTCCTCCTTCCCACCCAGCTAGCCAGATATCCCACCATGGAACGTGCTTGCATTGCAGGCAGTGGGAGTTGTCTCTCAGGATGTCAGTCAGTGATGTCCTGCTGTTTGTTGGTGCACAGTTGCCAGCAGGGCCTTGTGCTCCCCACAGCAGTAGCCAGTGTCAGCCATCTTGTGAGTCCTTCTCCACTCCCTGTGATGTGCGCATGGTTCATGGTGGTGTTGATGGGGCAGTTGTGGGGGGCAATATGTGTGACTGCGACTCCCATGATGCTATTGGCTACACTGACTTGGCCAGCATACACAGAATTCCTTCCTTTGAGTGTTCTTCACTGTGTGTTGGTGTTGTTGTGGTGGCTACATGTCTGGATGTGTTTGTTAGTTCTATTTGTGCCACTGCCTAGCTGTAGTTGTAGTTGTTTGTACATGTGATGGCACAGTTGGATGTGACTTTTTTGATGGCATGTGTTGTGTTTATCTGACTGACATACACATTTTGGGATGATTCTGTTCTAGTTGCTGTGTAATTGCTATGAGTGCATGGTTTGACTCTCCCTTGACAGTGATGTGTGTGTTTTGTGGCAGTATATTGTGTACATTTGTTGTGTACTCACCAGGCTCTGGGATGTCCTCTAGTCCATATACGCTCACTGGCGGAAGGATGGCCCGCACCTTCTCCTCCCAGGGCCTGAGGTATATTGGCTTGGCAGGAGGGCCACTGCCGGTGTATTGGCTGTTGATGTAGTCTTTCTTCAGCATGTCCCGTACCCTCCTGCGCACGTCATACCACCTGTTCTGGATGTCGGTCTTTGTGCGCCGACATGGTGATTGGGCGTTCACCCTGTTGATGATCCTCTCCCACATCTTGGTTTTCTGCGACATGGGGGTCTGTTGGACCAGTGTGCCAAACAGCTGTGGCTCCACCCTGAGGATCTCGTCTACCATGACTTCCAATTCACTGTCTAGGAACTTGGGATTCTTCTTGGGGGCATGGTGATGGGTGGTGATGGTGGGTGATGTGTGTGTTGGTGTGCAGGTGAGGGTGTGTGAGTGTGTGTTTTGCTGGGTGTATGTGAGGTAGGTATTTGTTGGTGTGCTGATGGTGTGTGGCTTGTGTGAGGGATGAGCTGTGGGTGTGTGGTTGCTTTCTCTTGGGTGCTGGCAGTGGAATGGCATTTGCAAAGGCTCATGGTAGTGATTTGTGTCCTTTATATAGGTGGAGTTGTGGGTGTGTCTTTGTTCTCTGTCCCCACCCCCCAGTATTTATTGGCTTGGTAATTGCTTGTTTGGCCTTTTTTGGGTGATTTTTCCTTTGTGCTGTTTGTGTATGTTGGAAACGTTCTTGTGACCGAGTCGGACCCTGCATTGGTCTCGTACGGTGTTCTCCGTTTCGTTCACGCTGTGTTTGTGCAGTTTTCTATGCTGCGTACGCGTCGGTCGCGGTGTATTGTGTTGCTTCGGCTCGGTTTTGTATGCGTGTCGGTCGTACGGCTTGTCCTCCGTCCGACTCGCTCGTGGTTTTCGCGCCTTGCATCGTACTTTGCGGTTTGGAGTTCGCGTGTACGTTTCGGTCGGATTTGTTCCGGGTGCGTGTCGGTCGGTTGGATTCGCGTGTTTTTCCGGCCGGATTGCTGTTTTCCGTGCGGCTCGGTCGGTCGACTTTGTTTCGGTACGTGTCGGTCGGATTTTTCGCGCCTTGCATCGTACTTGGCGTGTCGTGCGCCACGGGTACGTGTCGGTCGGTATTTTTTCCGGATCCGAGTCGGTCGGTGCTTTTTCCGGCCCGAATCGGAATCGACCCCCAACTCTTTAGTTCCAGGCTATTTGGATCACTCTGCTTCAATAAACCGTTTGGTCATGGAATTGTTTTGTGGGGATCTACGGATGCATCACAAATTTGTAAGCACGATATATATATGCATTACTTCTACAATTTAAGAGCCTTTAGCAGGGGCGGCTTCTCCGATATGGGGGAGGAGTGTCACCTCTTGCTGAAAGGCAGCAGACAGAAGAAAACAAAAATATATGGACAATAAAACAATTTTATTGTCATTTTATTTTTCACTTCCAGTTTGCTGGTCTAGGGCGGGTTGGGGCCATGTCATAGCAACAGGGGGAGGAGGTGCTGTAGGCACTCAAAGTGCGCATGTCGGTTTGGCTTGCCATCTTAGGACAGCCAAACCGACATGTGCACTTGGATATCTTCTGGCTGTTCCTTGGAGATATCCGCAGTGCTCAGGGGCACAGGCCCCCAGTCCCTGCTGGAGCGTGGAACCAGCCTGCTCCGTCCAATCCCAGCGCCTCTCTCATGCTGGGATTAATAGCAGGAGAGCAGCGCTGGGATTGTGTGGGGAGTCTGGGAGCCTTTGCCCATGGGAACTGCAGTGCCAGGAGCAGAGGAGCAGCGAGGTGCTGGAGCAGATCATGCCATGTGTGGTGAAAGGTAAGTTCTTTATTTTTTTAAATTATTGTTTTCCCCGCGCTGCCTCTCCCACGTCGGATTGGCAGCAGCTGCCGCAGGCCTTTAGGTAGTCTTTTATATCTGTCATATGTTTTATCTCCCCAGTTTTAGACTCATTTGCTAAATACTAGATCAGTAATGCACAGTCCTTTTGTCATCCAGGAATATTTGCTGGACCTTTTAAGGTTAATGTTCATGAGCCAGCAGGCTCTTTCAAAGCTAAGGCTTTAACAAACAGATAATATGCAGTACTTGTAGAAAGAAGGTACAACATTAAAAACATTTTTTACCATTAGCAACTTGTTTTGTGGAGTTTAACTCCTTAAACATATTTTAATTTTCAGATAAGTCTAAAATATGCAAAGAATCATCATTTAGAGGGATATAGCACAGTTAACAGTTCCACTCTGTAAAGAAAAGTACAATACATAAATCAAACAAATCGAATAAATAATTAATTTTAAAAAAGCCTTCTGACGCTGCTGGGGCTACAGGTCATGCTGGTGCTTTATAGTTTGCATTTTCGAACTGCATGCTTTAACTGCATGGTTGGAGTGAGCCTGCATTCAGCTGTCTCTGCCCCATCGCCCCTACAGCTTTAAAACACTGCCGGCACTACATGTCATATTGGGACTTCATATCTTTCCTTTTCTAACTGCATAATTTAATTGTATAGTTGGAGTGGGCATTTATCCCTCTCTACCCAAACACCCCATCTGCCTTAAACCATTAGTTGGGCTACATTTCATGCTGACACTTCACACTTTGCCTTTTCTAACCGCATCCTTTAACTGACTAACTGGAGTGGCCTGCGATTAGCCGTCTCTGTCCCACCATCCCCACCAGCCCCAAAACACCGTCGGGGCTACATGTCAGGCAGGCACTCCATACATTGCCTTTTCTAACCTCACAATTTAGGGGCCAATTAAGATGTTGTGCGGAAACGTTCCACCCGACTCCTTGTCGGATTCTGTTCCGACTGACTCGCGTTCGGCGGTTCCGCACGTCCGATTATGATGCTTCCGAACACCGTTCGCAAGGACTCCCATTGACTTCAATGGGAGGCTGTGTTCCGACCAACAACACTGGCTCCTATGGGGAAAATGGGTGTCTGCGTAAAACCTTGCACCCAGTTGCGGGCACACCATGGTGCCCGCCATACAGTGCATGGTTTTACAGGGGCGTCCCTTGGGTACCTCTATGGCCCCAACCAGAGGGCTCAGGATGAAGGGAGGCCTGCTAGGACCCCCAAAGTCAGTTTCCGACAGCCTTTCCGTGTCGGACAGATCGAATCGGAAAGGCTGTCAGAATCCGACATTGTAATTGGTAGGTCGGAAACACAGTCCATAGAGCGGTACGAAACGGCTCTGACCGACTCAAATTCTCTGAGTGCAGGTCGGAACCGATTCGGAATGACTGAATAGTTTCCCTTCCGACCGCAAACATCGTAAACAGTCGGTTGAAAATGTTTCCGACCGAGTCGGGTGGATGGGTTCCGACACGGGGGCCGATTCCGATTCGGGCCGTAAAACATACCGACCGACTCGGTACGGGAATGTTGTCCGACCGACACGTACCGGCGCTGCCTGATCCGCGTAGTACGATGAAATACATGTGAATCACGACCGACTCGTACGGAACACAAGCCGAACGACCGAACCGCACGGAAACCAGCTATCCGCGAATCGAACCGACCGACACGCACCAGGAATGAACCCGACAGAAATGTACCCGCGAACTCCGACCCACGCAGTACGATGCAATGCGTGTAAAACCAGACCGAGTCGCACGGAGCCCAAGCCGTACGACCGACACGCATACAAAACCGAGCCGAAGCAACCCAATACTCCGCGACCGACGCGTATGCCGCACATGAAACCCATCACGAACACAGCTTGAAATACTCGGAGAAGCCCGCACGAGCCAACTGCAGCGTCCTACTCGGTCAGAAGAACGTCTCCTACATGCCTAAAAACACAAAGGAAAAAATACAAAAAAAAGGGCCAAACAAGCAATGACAAAGTCAATAAATACAGGGGAAAAAAACATGGAACAAGGACACACCCCCAACTCCACCCATACAAAGTCCACAAATCCCTACCATGATCCTTTGCAAATTCAACTGACCTGCCAGCACAGAACACCATCAGACAGCAACCACAGACACACTCACAACTCATCCATCACACAAGCCACACACCATTATCACCTCCCAAATAGCACCCTCACATACACCTAGCAAAACCTACACTCTCCCACCCTCACTTGCACACTCACACACACATCAATCCCCACCACCACCCATCACCATGCCCCCAAAGAAGAATCCAAAAGTTCCTAGACAGTGAATTGGAAGTCCTGGTAGATGATATCCTCAGGGTAGAGCCACAGTTGTTTGGTACATTGGTCCAACAGACCCCATGTCGCAGAAAACCAAGATGTGGGAGAGGATCGTCGACAGGGTGAACGCACAATCACCATGTTTGCGCACAAACGAAGACATCCAGAACAGGTGGTATGATGTGCGCAGGAGGGTCAAGGACCTACTCAAGAAGGATTACGCCTTGAGTCATCGCACCGGCAGTGGCCCTCCTGCCAAACCAGTATACCTCAGGCCCTGGGAGGAGAAGGTGTGGGCCATACTACCACCAGTGAGCGTATATGGACTATCAAACATCCCAGAGCCTGGTGAGTACACAACCAATATACACAATATTGTGTGACAATACACACACATCACTGTCAAGGGGATAGTCAAACCATGCACCCTTAGCAAATCCACAGCAACCAAAAGATAATCATCCCAAGATGTGTATGTTAGTCAGAGAAACACAATACATGCCATCTCATAGTGATATGTAACTGTGTCATGACATGTACAAACCTAACAACAAATAGAGCAAGGCAGTGGCACAAATCTAACCAACAAACACTGTCAGATATTTTGCCACCACTAGAACACCACCTCACAGGGAAGCTCACTGAAAGGAAGGAATTCTGTGTATGCTGGTGAAGTGAGTGTAGTGATGGGAGTTGTAGTCACAGAAATTGGTCACCCTCACAATTGGCCCATCAACACCACTCTGAACCATGCTCACATCACAGGGAGTGGAAAAGAACTGACAAGATGGCTGACACTGGGTACTGCTGTGGGGAGCACAAGGCCCTGCTGGGAACTGTGCAACAACCAACAGCAGGACACCACTGACTGACATCCTGAAAGCCAACTTGCACTCCCTGCAATGGAAGCACGTTCCATGGTGGGATATCTGGCTGGGTGGGAAGGAGGACTGACAGCTCTGACCATAGTTACCAGCAGCTTTTCTCACACACCCCCTTAACACAAATGCCACACAACTCACCTGTGAGAATGCAATGCCTCAAACTAAGAACAACCACACTGGGTTATGCTGTGTGAAGCACAGGGACACTTTTGGGACTTGTAGCCAAACAAACGCCAGGACAACACTGTCAGCCATCCTGTCAGCACAGGCACACTACCCCACAGGGAAGCAGAGTCAAAAGGAAGGAAGTATGGGCATGCTGGGAAGGGGGGTGTAGGCAATAGCATGATGGGAGTGGTAGTCACAGCTCAACATCCCCCACCCACATGGCCCAGCAAGCTCACACTGAAGCATGCACACTTCACAGGGAGTGAAAAGCCACTTCTAAGATGTCTGACAATGGTGCTCTGTTGTGGGGAGTACCAGGCCCTGCTGGGAACTGGGCACCAACCAACAGCAGGACACCACTGACTGACATCCTGAGAGTTAACCTGCACCCACTGCAAGGGTGGGATCACTGACATAATATCGACTACAAAAATATCGAATATACAAAATATCGGCGTCTAAATATCGACTACAATAATATCTACTACCTATACTTATTTATAAAATTACAAAAATATCGAATACACAATATCGTAAATAAAAATATCGTTTACCACAATATCGAAATGCTAAATATCGTTACATTAAATATCGTTTAAATTTTTATAACATACAACATTACTAAAATATCGAATACCAAAATATAGACACCAATAATATCGACTTTTTACAAATATCGACTATATAAAAACTGCTCAATTAAATATATCTTTAGCACCAAATATAAATTCACATTATAAAACAATATAAAATACTTAAACAACATAATAAAATAATTTGCAAACACATCAATATATAAAACAATATATGTTGGCTAAATAAACATATTACAATAATTAAATATAAACTTTAAATATATAATACTTGCATTATTTCACATTAAAAATAACATTTAAATTATTTACAAAAAGTAAAAATATAAAATATTTACTTTCTACTAACATTTTCTTAATTAGCGTTTCCCTTATATGGAAAGAAAATGCCAAAACAATAAAAACAATTAACTTCAACCAATAAAATGCTTACATTTCAAAATACACCAATAACATAAAGCAACCAATTAAATAAACACTATGGGGTCGATTCCGATTCGGGCCGGAAATCTCTCCGACCGAGCCGGACCCGGAGAGATTTCCGACCGAATCGGACCCGTGCAGTCCGACCGAACGAGTCCGATGCATTCGTATGCCACCGGACACGAGTCGGTCGGACTCCCATTGAACTCAATGGGAGCCGGTCGTACAACGCGTACGCGGGCTCCCATTGCCTCCAACGGGTGCGAGGCGGACAAGGGCGCCCCTACAGCGAGTACGCCGCGAAGCGCTTCGTGGCGTACACGCACAGGTAGGGGACCCATGGGTCCCCCCTGTGTGCGCCTCGCACGGGTACGCGTGACAGGGGGTCCGACACGGACCCCCAAAGTACGGCTCCGACAGCGAGTTCGAGTCGGACGGCGCGAGTCGGTCGGAGCGGTCGAGGTGCGCATCGTACTTACCCGGCCGGAAAACGTCTCCATTGCGCGGTGCGAATCGGGTCCGAGCGAGTCGGTCGGAGCGGTACGATCCGGGTACGAGTTGGTCGGAGCGGTCGGGTCGCCCGGACGAGTCGGTCGGCGAGCTCGCATCGTACTCGCTCGGCCGGACCCGCGTACGATTCGGTCGGGAACAAGGGCTCCGAATCGGATCCGGTAAAGCCGAATCCTATTCGGAGCCCTACCGGCCGAGATCGGAATCGGCCCCTATATAAACATCAAAAACATACATCTCTTTTACACTTAAAAACTACAACAAAGAAGAAGGTGAAACTGTGCCCAACTGTTTCCTGAAAGAAAACTTTCATTACTAAAAAGAAATTTAAAACTGCACTAAGTAAGTAAAACTGTTTTTAAAATATTACAATACTACTAACCTGCAACAAAAATTATTTCTAAAACCTAATTAACTATTCTTTCATTCCTTACTTTTATATCACCTCTACAGATATCCTACAAAGCCAGAAAATTATTTCAAAAATACTCACCAATAAAAAAACAATAAATGTAAGTATATTCTATTTTTTCCAAACCGACCTAAAAATATTTTCTAAATGTTATTCACTAATATATATTTTATTTTTTATCTATCTCCTCTACAGCCAACAGCAAAAGCTTCCAAAATAATTCTACAACTACTAACAAAATAAAGACAACTAAAAAGTAAGTATATCATTTTCCATTATTAAACAACGTTAAATACCCAACCAAATAACCCTTTACCCCTAAAATGCCTATCATCTCCAAACAATAGAATACAAATTATTAATATGTTTTTCCTCTTCTCAACAGAAATTACATCAAGTAAATAGAAAAGAAAGCTTGAAATTATTTCCTAACCAATTTCATTTACATCAAACTAAACATTGTAAGTATATTCACTGAGATGTAACAGTATTTAATAAACATGTTGTATTTATTATATTAAAATATTTTCTTTTGAATTTTCCCTAGCATAAAACAAAACAACATGACTGAAGGTGCAGAATTTGTAATGTCACAAAAAAATAAAATGCTATTATGTTATATGGGGTATGTGTATACACAGGAGAAACAAATAGGCCTTAAAGTATTTTGGAAGTGTAGCAAATACTACTCTAACAAATGCTATGGAAGAGCTACTACTCAGGAAACTACTGTTATTTCTGTAAAAGAACATAATCACCCCCAAACATAACAGAGATTGAGGTTAGAGATGCTCTTGAAAGTATAAAAGAAGCAAGCACTAGTACTGACAAAGCAACTACCCAAATACTAAAAGAGCAACTATTAAAATTACCTCAACATGCATCAGGACAATTACCGTCCATAGCTTCTTTAAAAAGAACAATTGCCAGACAAAAAAAAGCTACCACAACTACTATACCTGCCCCTAAAACATTTGCAGAAGTAGTTATTCCACCAGAATTAAGCATTACTCACAGTAAAGAACCATTTATTTTTTTGATAACAAATGCCCAGAAAAAGGATAATTATGTTTGCTACTGCAAACAATTTACTTAAATTACAGAAATGTGACACCTGGATGATGGATGGAACTTTCAAAGTCTGTCCAAAACCATTTTACCAGCTGTACACAATACATGGATTATACCAACACTCAAATATTCCATTCATCTACGCACTACTACCAAATAAACAGCAAACTACCTACATTGATATACTCACTCAAATAAAAGAAGAAAGCAATAATTATTTTCCTTCAAAAATAATTATTGACTTTGAAATAGCCATGATAAATGCTATACTAAAAAATTATCCACACACAGCAATTCAGGGTTGCTATTATCATTTTAATCAGAGTCTCTGGAGACATCTACAAAAATCAACCCTAAGTGTACAATATGCTACAGACAGTACTTTTGCCTACCAAATAAAAAAGCTAATAGCACTAGCATATGTACCTGTAACAGATGTAGCAGAACACTACAATATTCTAATAGAAAGCCCCTATTACAAAAGGAACGAAGACAAAATAAGCCCACTACTAGACTACTTTGAGGACACCTGGGTGGGAAGATTGCATAGATCAGGGCATAGAAGGCAACCTAAATTCCACATTCCTTGGTGGAACGTGTACCTAAGTACCTTAAACAAAGAATCAAAAACAAATAATAGTGTTGAAGGATGGCATAATGCCTTCCAATCAACAACAAGCAGAGGTAAACCTACCCTACAAAAACTTCTAGAATCTATACAAAAAGAACAAAGCTATCAAGAATTACGGATGGAACAATCTGTAACTCAAATATGTCCCAAATTAACTAAACAAACTAAAAAAATGTTTGAGCTACTGCAAAGTCAGGTTACCCTATACCCATCTACAAGAGGCCTAGATTACCTATCCCTAATAGCCAAAAGCATTTTATAAACAAAAGTTCCACAGGTATTATACATTTTTTCGTTCATAAAACATAAACTTTACACACATATATTAATATTATATTTTCACAAATATTACTTATTTGTCATATATATTTTCTTAAATTAAAAATATATATTTACAAATAAATAATAATTATCAAAATATACTATAAAACACAATTAATTTTAAAAACATTTCCCACCCAATTAATTTAAATAAAATACACTTACGGTTTACGTAGCTGTCGAAAATGTATTCCAAAAATAAATAATCCTTCCATCTAGGTGTTAATGCATTGCAGTTTAAAAAAGCCCCAAAAAAATGCAAAAATACAACACGTCCCATACAAATCGATCAGCCCGAAATCCAAATTACGTAAACCCTCAAAAACCCGAAAAAGATACAAAAATATAAAAAACGCTCCAGGAAATACCGAAAACTAAAAGAAACTGTGATAATAATATTAGTTTAACAAACTAATACACAGTTCTTTTATTTAAAAAAACGCGTCTCTGTCTCCAACGTAAACTCGATTAAAATGAATCTGCAAAAAAGATTAAAAGCATACCCACCCACACAAATACACCCAAATACATTTATTAAATACAATAAAATGAATTCATAGCAACAAAACAACACATATTTACTCATATTAATGTCCGTCTACACTACACCTCAAACAGTAACTCACGTCATCTCACTAAAATATAACTAACAACTACAGCACACCAAAAACGTAATAACCTAACTATAAATACAATATATAAGTCCTAACTACACTAAAACATAAGTATTAACTTAGCAAAATAAGTAAAATTTCCCTTACCTTGCTCGACGCGACGCAGCTTCCAACCGCGAGCTTCTCCGACCCTCAATGACCCAAAATAACAGTACGCGGTTACAAAATAGTCCCTGTAAACTTAAAATGGCTGCCTAAATAAAGTTTAAAAAAGGAATAATGTAAAAAAAAATGATTATAGCAAAGTATAAATTTCACATATATTTTTCTTATGTTGTACACAATTTTCTGTATATTTAAAAATTACTATATAATGTATTATACTTTGTAAAGTTATAATAATAATTAATATAAAAATATATTTATTATTATTATAATTGTATATGTTTTTTTATAATGATAAAAATTATAAAAAATACATATTAATTATGTAAAATTGTTAAATAAAACTTACCTGTTTAAAAATAAATTTTCATTAATTACAACAATGTGATAATTAATATTATTAATATTTTATATACTAATAATATTAATTAAAAATATATTTACATGTAATAAAGTGCTAATTATTTGTAAATGATAAACAATATTTACTACAACATTATAATGTTACAATATTAAATAATAAATAAACATACAATGCTTTACTTTCTGTATATATATACCAAAAATGGTTATATAATTTGTATACATATATTACAATGTTACAAATGTTGTAAAATAATGACATAACATTTTTTTCCCTTAAAAATTCTATTAACGAATAAATGTATGTAAAATAATTTATGTTCCTTCAATAAAAATTTACAAATTTTATGTATATTTAATAATGTCTATTGCATTGTATAAATAAATAAAAAAATTGTTTCTCTTTCTATCTACTTATACAAAAATACAAAAATTTGAAAATAAAAAAAGTCTAATTTATTTTTATATGTATATCTTATAATTAAATATTTTACTTAAATATATTAATTTGATAAATGTACCTTTTTAATTAACATTTGTTTTTTTACTAGAAAATTATAAACTATACATCACTTACACAAGACAAATTCATTTTCACTACACATAATAAAATACATTTATATTCCTTCACATATAAAAACACATACAGTAAGTTTCCTACAACTCTTTATATAAAATAAATAAATAACATCAAATAACATATTTGTTATATAAATATTTAATATTATTTATAAATAATTATAAAAATATATTTCTACATAAACAAACATCACCACCTATTCCCAATACATTTAAACAATATTCATTAAATGTGGTAAACTTAAACAATATATAATTTACTCTTCCCACTACACTTAAAATTTAGTAATAAAACATACAAAACATTAACCATATATAATTTACTATTCCCAATACAGTATACATTAAATAATAAAAACTACTTTACATTGAACAAATTAAAATTACTATTCCCACTGCACTAATTAGTAATTCAGAGAAGTTGCTGGACACTAAACATATAACAATTACTATTCCCACTGCAGTAAGTATTAATTCAGGGAAGATGCTGGACACTAAACATATAAAATTACTATTCCCACTCCAATAAAAATTAAATCAGGGAAGGTGCTGGACACTAAACATATAAAATTACTATTCCCACTCCAATAAAAATTAAATCAGGGAAGGTGCTGGACACTAAACATATAAAATTACTATTCGCACTGCAATAAAAATTTAAGTCAGAGAAGGTGCTGGACATTAAACATATATAAATTACTATTCCCACTGCAGTAAATATTAACTCAGGGAAGGTGCTGGACACTAAACATATAAAATTACTATTCCCACTCCAGTTAAAATTAAATCAGGGAATATGCTGGACACTAAACATATAAAATTACTATTCCCACTTCAGTCAAAATTAAGTCAGGGAAGATGCTGGACATTAAACATATATAAATTACTATTCCCACTCCAGTAAGTATTAACTCAAGGAAGGTGCTGGACATTAAACATATATAAATTTCTATTCCCACTCCAGTAAATATTAACTCAGGGAAGGTGCTGGACACTAAACATATAAAATTACTATTCCCACTGCAGTCAAAATTAAGTCAGGGAATATGCTGGACACTAAACATATAAAATTACTATTCCCACTTCAGTAAAAATGAAGTCAGGGAAGGTGCTGGACATTAAACATATATAAATTACTATTCCCACTCCAGTAAGTATTAACTCAAGGAAGGTGCTGGACATTAAACATATATAAATTACTATTCCCACTTCAGTAAATATTAACTCACGGAAGGTGCTGGACACTAAACATATAAAATTACTATTCCCACTTCAGTAAAAATTAAGTCAGGGAAGGTGTTGGACATTAAACATATATAAATTACTATTCCCACTCCAGTAAGTATTAACTCAAGGAAGGTGCTGGACATTAAACATATATAAATTACTATTCCCACTCCAGTAAATATTAACTCAGGGAAGGTGCTGGACACTAAACATATAAAATTACTATTCCCACTGCAGTCAAAATTAAGTCAGGGAATATGCTGGACACTAAACATATAAAATTACTATTCCCACTTCAGTCAAAATTAAGTCAGGGAAGGTGCTGGACATTAAACATATATAAATTACTATTCCCACTACAGTAAGTATTAACTCAAGGAAGGTGCTGGACATTAAACATATATAAATTACTATTCCCACTCCAGTAAATATTAACTCAGGGAAGGTGCTGGACACTAAACATATAAAATTACTATTCCCACTGCAGTCAAAATTAAGTCAGGGAATATGCTGGACACTAAACATATAAAATTACTATTCCCACTTCAGTCAAAATTAAGTCAGGGAAGGTGCTGGACATTAAACATATATAAATTACTATTCCCACTACAGTAAGTATTAACTCAAGGAAGGTGCTGGACATTAAACATATATAAATTACTATTCCCACTCCAGTAAATATTAACTCAGGGAAGGTGCTGGACACTAAGGGGCCGATTCCGATCTCGGTCGGAGGCGCACCCAACACCATTCGGTCGGGAAAAAAGCCATGCGAAAGCCTGTTTCCCGACCAATCCTTACAGCACACCGAACGAGCAAGTACGATGCGCACAACAGCAAAGAATCCGGCCGAGCCGTACTCACCCAAACCAGGTCCTGTTCTCCGACCGAGGCGAATCCGGAAACGCCGAATCGAGTCGCACGGAAGGAAAAATGCAGCCCCGTCTGGCCGGACAAGTACGATGCGCTTTCCGTACGCGCCGAACCCGTCGCTACGCACGGCACGTCAAAGCATCCGGGAGAGGCGCACATAAGCTCCGATTCGCGCCACAACACGATCCACGGCTCCGAGACGAACACGGCAGCGACGAGGACGAGGCGGAGCGACGAGGACGAGGCGAAGCGACGAGGACGACGCGAAGCAACGAGAAGGACGAACGACACGAACCAACCATGAATCCCTTCGTCCCGATCATACCAATATTCTACATTTACTACCGGAACAGGCACGGACGCGTACGGCGCAGAAGGTAAGCCAGACACCAACCACAAAACACATACAACACGTACACGACACATCACACACACACACAGGGATGCAGAATATACTTACACCTGCAACAGCAGCACCATAGGGGCGGGATGCCCATCACCAATACCACATATGCACACAGGGGCCTGAATGCGCACCACCACCCCTACCCAGGGGTGGCATGATGCCTACCACCACTACCACCCTCACCCAGGGGGCAGGATGCCTACCACTACTACCACCCTTAGCCAGGGGGCAGGATGCTTACCACTACTACCACCCTCACCCAGGGGGGCAGGATGCCTACCACTACTACCACCCTTAGCCAGGGGGCAGGATGCCCACCACTACTACCACCCTCACCCAGGGGGGCAGGATGCCTACCACTACTACCACCCTCACCCAGGGGGCAGGATGCCTACCACTACTACCACCCTTAGCCAGGGGGCAGGATGCCCACCACTACTACCACCCTCACCCAGGGGGGCAGGATGCCTACCACTACTACCGCCCTTAGCCAGGGGGCAGGATGCCCACCACTACTACCACCCTCACCCAGGGGGGCAGGATGCCTACCACTACTACCACCCTTAGCCAGGGGGCAGGATGCCCACCACTACTACCACCCTCACCCAGGGGGGCAGGATGCCCACCACTACTACCACCCTCACCCAGGGGGCAGGATGCCTACCACTAGTACCACCGTCACCCAGGGGGGCAGGATGCCTACCACAACTACCACCCTTAGCCAGGGGGCAGGATGCCCACCACTACTACCACCCTCACCCAGGGGGCAGGATGCCTACCACTACTACCACCCTTAGCCAGGGGGCAGGATGCTTACCACTACTACCACCCTCACCCAGGGGGCAGGATGCCTACCACTACTACCACCCTCACCCAGGGGGCAGGATGCCCACCACTACTACCACCCTCACCCAGGGGGCAGGATGCCCACCACTACTACCACCCTCACCCAGGGGGCAGGATGCCTACCACTACTACCACCCTCACCCAGGGGGGCAGGATGCCTACCACTACTACCACCCTTAGCCAGGGGGCAGGATGCTTACCACTACTACCACCCTCACCCAGGGGGCAGGATGCCTACCACTACTACCACCCTTAGCCAGGGGGCAGGATGCCCACCACTACTACCACCCTCACCCAGGGGGCAGGATGCCTACCACTACTACCACCCTTAGCCAGGGGGCAGGATGCCCACCACTACTACCACCCTCACCCAGGGGGGCAGGATGCCTACCACTACTACCACCTTTAGCCAGGGGGCAGGATGCCCACCACTACTACCACCCTCACCCAGGGGGGCAGGATGCCTACCACTACTACCACCCTCACCCAGGGGGCAGGATGCCTACCACTACTACCACCCTTAGCCAGGGGGCAGGATGCCCACCACTACTACCACCCTCACCCAGGGGGGCAGGATGCCTACCACTACTACCACCCTTAGCCAGGGGGCAGGATGCCCACCACTACTACCACCCTCACCCAGGGGGGCAGGATGCCCACCACTACTACCACCCTCACCCAGGGGGGCAGGATGCCTACCACTAGTACCACCCTCACCCAGGGGGGCAGGATGCCTACCACAACTACCACCCTTAGCCAGGGGGCAGGATGCCCACCACTACTACCACCCTCACCCGGGGGGCAGGATGCCTACCACTACTACCACCCTCACCCAGGGGGCAGGATGCCTACCACTACTACCACCCTTAGCCAGGGGGCAGGATGCCCACCACTACTACCACCCTCACCCAGGGGGGCAGGATGCCTACCACTACTACCACCCTTAGCCAGGGGGCAGGATGCCCACCACTACTACCACCCTCACCCAGGGGGACAGGATGCCTACCACTACTACCACCCTCACCCAGGGGGCAGGATGCCCACCACTACTACCACCCTCACCCAGGGGGCAGGATGCCTACCACTACTACCACCCTCACCCAGGGGGGCAGGATGCCTACCACTACTACCACCCTTAGCCAGGGGGCAGGATGCTTACCACTACTACCACCCTCACCCAGGGGGGCAGGATGCCTACCACTACTACCACCCTCACCCAGGGGGCAGGATGCCCACCACTACTACCACCCTCACCCAGGGGGGCAGGATGCCTACCACTACTACCACCCTCACCCAGGGGGGCAGGATGCCTACCACTACTACCACCCTTAGCCAGGGGGCAGGATGCTTACCACTACTACCACCCTCACCCAGGGGGGCAGGATGCCTACCACTACTACCACCCTTAGCCAGGGGGCAGGATGCCCACCACTACTACCACCCTCACCCAGGGGGGCAGGATGCCTACCACTACTACCACCCTTAGCCAGGGGGCAGGATGCCCACCACTACTACCACCCTCACCCAGGGGGCAGGATGCCTACCACTACTACCACCCTTAGCCAGGGGGCAGGATGCCCACCGCTACTACCACCCTCACCCAGGGGGCAGGATGCCTACCACTACTACCACCCTTACCTAGGGGGCAGGATGCCTACCACTACTACCACCCTTAGCCAGGGGGCAGGATGCCCACCACTACTACCACCCTCACCCAGGGGGGCAGGATGCCCACCACTACTACCACCCTCACCCAGGGGGCAGGATGCCTACCACTAGTACCACCCTCACCCAGGGGGGCAGGATGCCTACCACAACTACCATCCTTAGCCAGGGGGGCAGGATGCCCACCACTACTACCACCCTCACCCAAGGGGGCAGGATGCCTACCACTACTACCACCCTCACCCAGGGGGCAGGATGCCTACCACTACTACCACCCTTAGCCAGGGGGCAGGATGCCCACCACTACTACCACCCTCACCCAGGTGGGGCAGGATGCCTACCACTACTACCACCCTTAGCCAGGGGGCAGGATGCCCACCACTACTACCACCCTCACCCAGGGGGGGCAGGATGCCTACCACTACTACCACCCTCACCCAGGGGGGCAGGATGCCCACCACTACTACCAGCCTCACCCAGGGGGGGCAAGATGCCTACCACTACTACCACCCTTAGCCAGGGGGGCAGGATGCCCACCACTACTACCACCCTCACCCAGGGGGGCAGGATGCCTACCACCACCCTTAGCCAGGGGGGCTGGATGCCTACCACTACTACCACCCCCACTCATAGGATGGACAATGCATGACACAACCAGCACACCACAACCTAGGGAATGCAAGAAGAAGACATCCCCCAACACCATGACAAGCGTGTGTAGACTGTGTCAAATGCCTACAACACCGAACATGACTTTGAACATACAATGTGACCCCCTAGCACATGTGCCACACATATATGTGTGTGGCACCCACAATGCAAGCAGGCCATGACCATTGTGGCAATGGGGTCCAAACCCCCATCATCACAGTGACCAAAAGGTAAGTGTGGGGTCCATAGCTGCAGCACATCTTGAACATTGTGGCAATGGGGTCCAAACCCCCATCATCACAGTGACCAAAAGGTAAGTGTGGGGTCCATAGCTGAAGCACATTTCGAACATTGTGGCAATGGGGTCCAAACCCCCATCATCATAGTGACCAAAAGGTAAGTGTGGGGTCCATAGCTGAAGCACATTTTGAACATTGTGGCAATGGGGTCCAAACCCCCATCATCACAGTGACCAAAATGTAAGTGTGGGGTCCATAGCTGAAGCACATTTCGAACATTGTGGCAATGGGGTCCAAACCCCCATCATCACAGTGACCAAAATGTAAGTGTGGGGTCCATAGCTGAAGCACATTTCGAACATTGTGGCAATGGGGTCCAAACCCCCATCATCACAGTGACCAAAAGGCAAGTGTTGACAAAGTAAGAGGTGCAACTGCCAAACTGCATGGATGATTCCTGGTCACAGAACAACAAACACATCAGTGGCAAAGTAGTGTATGTGTCCCATTGCAACATAAATTGGGGGAGCCAAATCCTGCAGTGCAAATAAGACATAACTTTGGCCATGTGCAGACAAACAACACCCATGGGGGCTGACACCGTCAACAATCATCAATGACACAATGACAGAAGTGACCATCCGAATGCAGACCTACATATTTGCACCAATGGGCACACACATGCAGATACCCTGTGGAGACTGCAGATGTGAGGCGAACAGATACCATACCATGACAGCAATGGGACACACAATCAACAATTAGCAACAAATGAGGGCTCCTGTCCCATCAGCCTGGTCATGGAAGTGCCAACGGAATCATCAGCACAGATCCAACACACTTGTATAGCAATGTTGCACTGACAACACAGATGAGTCCTTCCCCATTGATGCCCAAACCTGCATGTTCACTGGAGATGGCCACACGGTCAGGGAAGTAGACGAATAGAACAATGGCAGGCACAACAGATGTGCAGGGGTGGAAGCCACAGATGTGAAGTTGCCAATCTAAGTAGGAAATCTCATTGCCAAATACTGAACACATGACACCCTCAGATGCTGCTATGGATGACATGGATACACCACAGGATAGGACACATAACCCCTGGACCACATGGGTTCCTGCACAGTAACACTTCATTTTCATGAGACCAAATATCACCATCACTGCAGCAAGGGCATTGTTAGCATCATCAACATCATGTACATCAGAAGCAAAAGCACTAGAGAACAGAAAGTTGCTTTATTCAGCATATGTGGCATTAAAAGTAGAAGTCCGGTAGAACATAAACAAAGGCCAATGGCCAGTCCATCAACAAAGTCACAAGTGGGTGACAGTGGCAGATGCCACCCTACACATGCCTGCACAAAACCAGGGACAATCCACTAGGAGGGGCAACCGGGGGGTAGGCCAGGCACCGCAGGGACAGGATCAGGGCTCACCAGGAGGAAGCAGGGAAGGGGTGGTGGGTGCTGGAGAGCCACTGACAACTGCAGTGGAGGTGTCTGACATGGTGTGTGCCGGCACAACTGGGGGGCATGGCTCAGATGTTGTGGGTGCCGGCACGACTGCAGTGGACCCTGCAGATGGAGTGGACAGGTCCGCCACTGCAGTGCCCAAGTCAGACAGGGTGTTAGTGGACTCCACTGCAGTGCCTACCACCAGGGGAGGAGAATGGGGAACAGGCAAGGTGGGCTGGACAGAGGGGAGGACACCCTCACCACATCAGTGGCACAGACAAGCGCAGCGGGGGTGTGGTGCCGGGAGAGCAAGTGGCAGGGGGAGAAGGCCGGAGCCTCTTGGGGATGGTATATCTGTGGGTGGGGGAACCTGGGGCAGGGTGTGGCGGGGGCACCTGTGGAGTGGGGGCCTGAGGGATGGAGGAAGGTGACCTGGTGCTTGAGCTGCAGGGCGGCGGCGGGGTCTTGCTCTTAACACTCCGGGGGGACTTGCGGGTGGGGGCCTCAGTCTGTCTGCGCCTGGGGGAGGGTGTCCAGGGGCGAGGGCACTCTGCTCCGTGTGGGGGCTTCCTCTTCCCCCTGGATGCTGGGGCAGCTGGATCGGAGGGGAAGAGGCAGAGGTCACTGAGGAAGAGGCGCTGGGTCTTTGGGGTTGCAGGTGAGGCAAGGGAGGGTGCTTTGGAGGGAGAGGCAACTGAGGACTGCGCAGTGCCCGTGGATGCGTGTGTGTGTACCAGGGCCCCATCCCCTGTGAGTCTGGTTTCAGTCCCCTGACTGTGCGTGCATGTGCGTTTAGTTTGTGGCGTGTGTGTCTGTGTGCTGGATGTGTGTGTGCTGGTGTGTGCCTGTGCCGGTGTGTGTGTGCTTGGGACGGGCAAGGTGCTGGGGAGTGTGGATGGAGCAGAGGCAGGAGGGGTGAAGGACTGTCTGAGGAGGGACACTGCTGCCGTCAGGGAGGAGTCCATGGACCTGTTGCCCCTCTGTAGGTCAGACATGCCCGATGAGATGCCCTCCATGAACGACACCAGCTGAGTCAACAGTGCGGTGTGCGCATGGAGGACACTCAGCATGGCTGTCTGCCCTACATGGAGCTGGCGAAGGAGGTACACAGACTCCTCACTCAGGGTAGCAGGGGACACAGGGGCAGGGGGTGCGGTGCCTGGGCCAAAGGAGACACGCTCCCGAACATGGGAGCCTCCACGGACCTTGGGAATGGGAGCCGATGGGAGGGCGGTGGTGGTGCTGGTGGTGGCGGGGACAGCAACACTAGCTGGGGTGTGGTGGCTGCTGACACCCGCCTCCACAAGGGAGTCATCCTCCGAGTTGCTCTGGTCCTCAGCTGAGGTGGATGGTGCTGAGGATTCCTCGGTGTGGCTCCCCTCGCCCTCCGTGCCACTGGGTCCCTCCGACCACTCCTCGGCTGCTGACCCAGTCTGGCTCTCTGGCTCCTCCTGGTCCGTGGAGCTGTCCCCTTCCGTGGCCGTGGATGTATCTGCAAACAATGGGGAAACAGACAGACATCAGTCACCTGCACCAAACGCACACACCACTGTGAGCACAGCACATCACAGAGCAAGCCCTGGCATCATTAGTTGTACATTGCTAAAAGTGCCCTAACTGAACAGGAGAAGCCAATTGTCAGTCTGATGCCAAGCATGGCACTCACATCCCACATGGCCTTGCATCCATCTGTCTGGTGTCTGTTGGATTGCAACACCCCAGTGTGGACACATGCACCAAGTACACAGTAGTTGGACAGTGCAGAGGACACGGTGTGGACACATCACAGCTCTTGCCACTGAGTCAGTACAGGTTTCCGGATGAAAGGGATGCCCAGAGTCAAATAGGAAATGCATGTGATGCATACCAGCGACAGACACCATGATGCACCCATGTCCTGATAGCCAGCGCCACTATGGTGTGCATGTAGCACATGTCACTCCCCTGCAGGACCACAAATAAGTTGACACATGCCATGGCAGAGGCATGACTGTTAAGTCATACATCACTGTCTCAGTGATGTATGACTTGGCAGCCAGACAACAACACTATGCACTGTGTCACAATAGTAGGTCATGGGGAATGCAAGTCCTGGAGCTGCACAAGTGCACATGTACATCCCCCACACAACACATCATCTCAACCCTCATCTGTCCAGGTCACACCTATTGGACATATGGGAGACCTGTGACACTACCCTCTGAACCTGAGCCCCTCACAATTTGCTGTGAATGGGGAACAGCTGCCTGAACATCACATTCGCATACCCCAGTCTGCACGGGCAGCTGATCAAACACCTATGTGACACACAAGTATCGTCTCCTATGGTCACATCTCCAGGGGCATGCTGAGCCCCTACCAAGAAACACCCCAGCAGTCCTGGCAACTAATCCACAGCACACTGACACAGAGGCAGACACCGGAGGGGTCAAATCACTGTGCACAATGTGTCAGCTGATACACGGGAGTGGGAGTACAGAGTGCATTGCATGGCCTGGAGTAGGCATGACTGTCCTGCTCCACATGAATGAGGGATGTGCCCTGGACAGTGGATAGCTGGCTATGTATGTGTGACACACGTAATCTGCACACTCCTGGGGCACAAACATTGTTCCCACCTGCTGCATGGGCGTGTGCCACATACCCCAGGCACATGTGGTGGCTCAGCTCAGCAAGTGGACCGCATATCAAAGCAACACGCAGATCACATGTCCAAACCCAGGCGTTGTGTGAACATTGGACCCACCCATGATGCCCACAACAGAGTTAGGGAAACAGATGCTGTCCCCCACCTTTAGTGAAGCAAACTGCAAGGACACAGTCCCAAGTGACACAATTCCCTGACTGTAAGGGCCACACCTGGGTATCAGATGAGCAGTGGGCAGTGCACAATAGAGGGACATGGCTCCTGGACAACATGACTGCTGCACTGTGGCAGTTGAACCAGGCCAGAGGAGGGCACAAAGCATGTAATACAGAGTTCACAGTGCAGTCTTTGACTCACCCCTCCTTGCTGCTGTCTGGCCTTCAGCTGCCCATCCAGGTCTGGAAAGACCACCGCCAGGATCTGGAGCATGTGGGGGGTCAGGGTCCATGTTCCGCCCTCCTGCGAGGAGGCGACAGCTTCAGCTGGACCCGTGCAATCCTCCGGGTCCAGCCCCGAAGGTCCTGCCACCTCTTCTGGCAGTTGCGGATCCAGCGCTTGTAGACCCCCACGGACCGGACAGCCCGGACGATGTCCTTCCAGATTTCCTGCTTCCGATGGGCATTAACCTGTGAGGATGACAAAGTGAAAAGGCCATTACCACACATGCAACATATCCGTGCATGACACTGTTGTATATACATGTCTCAATCACAGGGGCACATGATGTACACAGGCAGTGCAAAGCTGACCATGGACAGTTTGCCAGACGTCACTACATGGTATCATTGCATGGGAAGTAAAACCATGTTCAAATGCACTGTCACTGCACCATACCTGTCCAGTGCAAGTCACTACACACTATGGGGGTGACAACTACTCAGTGAGCCTGCTAGCCAGTGGCGTGCAGACTCTCAGCCATGCTAGTCAGACAAAATGCACATTCAGAAAGGCAGTGCACAGAACACTCACCTGCTCCCCTGGTGTCCCATACAGCTTGCTGTACTGTGGAAGTAGGCTGTCCAGCAGGGCCTGGTTCTCTTCAAGGCTGAAGGCTGGGGCTCTCTCCACAGTACGTGCCATTGCAGGGTCCAGAGGGGCAGAGACAGCAGCAGTGCAGTGGCAGATGTCGTCTTGGAGCATGTAGTGCAGGCAAGTGGGCTCTCAGGGGAACAGCCAGCAATATATATGTGCTGGAGAGGCAGATACTGTCCCTTGTGTCCAAAGTGATAGGTCCAAGTCGTTTGCATCTTCTGAATCTGGCTAATCCATGGAATAGCAGCACCAAAACACGCCCACAGCATCCTTCAAATCTTCAACTTCATGACATACATGATCTTGCAACATTGTTGTGGGTGACCAACTGATTTTCCAGCAACCGACTCTTTCGAAATTCGAAAACGCGTCCGTTGCCAGGCAAGCCCATTGTCAATGGGTGCGCACCGATCGGTCCATTGCTGTTCAACGCGCACAGGGGTACAACGCGTACCCGCACACATTGAAAGCAATGGGCCGGCCGGAGGCACCGATCGGTCCATTGCTGTTCAACGCGCACAGGGGTACAACGCGTACCCGTACACATTAAAAGCAATGGGCCGGCCGGAGGCACCGATCGGTCCATTGCTGTTCAACGCGCACAGGGGTACAACTCGTACCCGCACACATTGAAAGCAATGGGCCGGCCGGAGGCACCGATCGGTCCATTGCTGTTCAACGCGCACAGGGGTACAACGCGTACCCGCACACATTGAAAGCAATGGGCCGGCCGGAGGCACCGATCGGTCCATTGCTGTTCAACGCGCACAGGGGTACAACGCGTACCCGCACACATTGAAAGCAATGGGCCGGCCGGAGGCACCGATCGGTCCATTGCTGTTCAACGCGCACAGGGGTTCAACGCGTACCCGCACACATTGAAAGCAATGGGCCGGCCGGAGGCACCGATCGGTCCATTGCTGTTCAACGCGCACAGGGGTACAACGCGTACCCGCACACATTGAAAGCAATGGGCCGGCCGGAGGCAACGATCGGTCCATTGCTGTTCAACGCATCACTGTACATGTGACTGGCATATGTCAGCATGCCTGTCTCAGATGGACATATGCCAGCCACAGATAGCTCCCAGGGAGTGAGGGGCACACCTACATCACGACAGCCTGTCCAAACTTTATCATAAGGCATGTAAGGCTGCATTTCCTATTGTGTGTATGTTGGTGTACATGTTGTCCTGTGGGTGTCACCTGTGGGCAGCCACCCCCAGGCTGTGCACGTGTTCATGGGGACAGGATCCTGGGTGTTACGTGTACGTGACCACTGTGATGTGCAACTGTTCATATCTGTGCATGTGCCATGGTCACATTTCACAGTGGTGTATGTGTATGTCATGTCACATACCCCGTGAGTCCCATGTGGGATGGTATGTTTGAGCCAGGGTGTCCCAGTGGCACAATAGTGATGGTCCTCCACAGTCTTTGTGCATGTGGTGTTTACAATGTCTCTGATTTCATGTGCACAATGGGAGACAGTCTCCACATCCACGTTGTGTGTGCATGGACTCTGATGCTGTGCGTGTGTGTCACAGACGTCCATGTCTGTCCTGCCGTGGCAAGTGGGGCCACTACCTGTGGGGGTCATGGTTGTTTTGCTGTGGTGTATACATGATACTCCATGTAATGCCAGTGTCCATGTGGCATTACAGGGTCCCTGGGAATGTACCTGTCGTTGAGCTGTGGTGCCTGGGGCACATCTGTCCTCACATGTCCCTGTGGGGGTTATTGTGACACGGCAGCAGGAGATGGGAACTGTGACACGGCCTCATGATATTCAATGGGCCAACCTGGGACTAATTGATGCCACCTGTTGGACCGTGTTGACAGATGTTGGCCATGTATGTACCATACATGTCCTTCCGGTACTGCACACTTCATGTAGTTGTGCCTCATAATGATGTATGTTGGGATCTTGAGTGTGTTCAATGCCGCATATGTGGGGTGACTGACAATCTTGCTTACTTTTCCTCTGCACTGCAGGGCTCCTGCTGTCCATCGGCCATTCCCAGACCTGGCAACGATGGTGGAACGGGACAGCATCCGACGGTACCGCTTCACCAGGCAGCTGATTGAGGATTTGGCAGTGCAGTTGTCCCTACATTTGCAGCCTGGCCGGCCGTATCCTACAGCGCTGACCCCCAAGGTGAAGGTGATGGCAGCCCTACACTTCTTTGCCACTGGTACCTTCCAACATACTGTGGCGACTGCTGGTGGGATGTCACAGACCATGTTCAGCCGTGTGCTCCGCGATGTTTTGGCGGCAATGTTGCTCTTCCTGAACCGGTACATCTATTTCCCTAGACTGCGACGACTCACTGACGTGAAGAGTGACTTTTATGCCCTGGGGAGGATGCCGCATGTAATTGGCTCCATTGATGGGACACATGTGGCTTTGGTACCACCACAGGCCCAGGAGCAGGCCTACAGGAACCGCAAGCACTACCACTCGGTCAATGCACTGGTGGTGTGTCTTGCAGACATGACCATCACACACGTGTGTGCCCGTTTCCCTGGTTCAGCACACGATGCCTTTGTGATGAGGAGTAGTCGCATCCCCAGGATGATGGCACAGATGCAGAACCAGCGTGCCTGGCTTGTCGGTGTGTACTGACTTTGTGCCATTGTGTGTGATCTGATCTGTAGTATTCCGCCCACTTTTCCAAGTCAGCTAATGTGCACTTGTCTGTCCGTAGGTGACTCGGGATACCCCAACATGCCGTGGTTGCTGACACCCCTCAGGAACCCTGTGACACCTGCCCAGATGCGCTACAATGAGGCACAATGGTCGGACCAGGAGAGTGATTGAGCGGACCTTTGCTCTCCTGAAGAGCCGCTTCCGCTGCCTGGACAAGACCGGAGGGTCCCTCCCATATGCCCCTGCGAAAGTGTGCAAGATTATCATCGTCTGCTGCATGCTCCACAACCTGGCAGTGCGGAAGGAGTTGCCTCTCATCCAGGATGACAATGACCAACATCCGCCACCTGTGGAGGATCCTGGCCTGGACCACGATGCCAGTGATGATGATGATGATGATGGTGATGGTGATGTCCGCACACAGCTCATCACCAACTTCTTTAGCTGAATGTGAGTATCCTGAGGTGTCATGTCAATGATGTGAGTTGGCATGATGTGTGGGTGGTGCTCTGGTGTTGTGGGAGAGTGTCCATGGGCCACTTGACTGGATGTGTGTTGCGATGTGTGGTGACAGGTGGGCTGTACTCCCCAACAGTGTTGACATGCTAACTTGGTTCTGGGTGGGTATCTTGTAACATGTATTGTGCATGTGTTTTGCTGTTCTGTCCTGTACTCCATTGCTTTTGACTGTGTGTCATTTCTGTCCTTCACAGGGTACTTTCAGATTCGTTTGGTCAACTGTGTCCACCGACGACGTGATTGCACATCCAGGCTGGTAGCTGTTGTGTCCCTACAGGTGATGTGCGCCACACCCATGGACTTCCTTCCGTCTACAGTTGTTGACTGTGTGCCCGCTGCCAGGTGGGGTTACCTTGCATCCGTAGTGGTTACGGCATGTTGCAACTGTGTAATAAACCTGTGCTTCACTTTGTCATGTGCGTTGTCTGTGGTCACATATTTGACTGCCATTTGCTTACTGCACCTGTGGGCTACTTGACTACAACTGGGAATGGGTGTGGTGTCTGTGCATTGCACCGTCTTCCCTGGCAACATCAGTGTAGGCAATGAGTCAGATGGCCTAGGTGTGCATGTGTCGTGTAGCCCTGGTGGTGTGTCTCCCTCATGTGTGTCACGTTTCCTGTACTCACATGCCTGTGTTGTCCTTGCTGTTGCAGTTCGCATACACAGTGTAATTTTGCAGTTCATCATCCCCATAACAGCACCCACGTTGGAATCACGACAGAGGCAAGTATGGTGTATTAGTGTGTTTATTGTGATACATTTGTGTTAATAGTGCATAGGATGGGTTGTGCTGTACATGAATCTTGCAATCCCAAGTTCCTAGGTGAATTGAAAGTCCGGGTAGACAGGATCCCCAGTATCGGGGCCACAGTTGTCTGACACATTGGTCCAACTTGTACTCCCCATGCAATGTGTGGGAGTAGTGTTGCCGTCAACAGGGTGAACAGTCTGTGCACAAAGGCGAACATCCAGAACAGGTTCAGGCTTCCTGGGAGTTGCGCTTGGCCATCGGCCTCTCACTTTTCCCTCCTCGGACGACCCCTCTTCTTGGGGGGGCCCTCAAGTGCAGGCTGCTGCGGTGCAGGGGACTCTCCGCCAGAGTCCTCCTCCCTCCCTGTGGCAGTTGCAGTTTGTTCGGCACCAGATGTTGTTGGCACACAGGGAGGTGTGGACTGGTTGCTGTTCATCTGGCGGAGGCATTGTAAAATGTCCCTGTGCACCGCCGTCATCTCATGCAGTGCATCCCACTTGGACTCCACGCGGGACATGTGGGAGTTCAAGCGGGCATGATGGGCAGCCTGCTGCTGTTTAATGTCTCTGAGGAGCCCCACTACCTGGCTGAGCTCTCCGGTGCTGGACTGGTACGCATCAGCTATGCGTACCAGTTGTGGGTCATCATGCACACCAGCAACGTCTGCAAGCAGCGACCTCTGTCTCCCACCCTCCCACCACCCCTGCTGACATGTGCAGTGTGTGCAGTGGCACGCACAGATAACCCTGGTCCACCTTGGGGGTTGGTGGTGGTGGTGGTGGTGTCCATGGCCCCAGGTTGGTCCAGGGTCACTGTGCTGGTGTTGCTCCTTATTCTGTCCATGTCGGCAGGGATGGTATTCGTGGTGACAGTCGTTGTAGGGGTGGGTGCAGGGGTGCAGCTGGTGGTCCTGCTGGTGCTGCAGCTGGTGGTCCTGCTGGTGCTGCATGTTGACTTGCACCGGATGTGCCAGGTTGTTCTTCATCGTCCGAGGAGGACAGAGGCTGTACGACGCCAGTGAGCTCGGCATCCCCTTGAGCCTGGGACTGGGACTCCTCAGCGTCTGCTGCTGTGTCCCCATCATCACCTGTTTTTGGGAGACACAAACAATGTATGTCAAGTTTCTGCAGGCATCAATGGTTGACACACATGACAGTTGTGACTGTGCCTCTGGGTGCGGGCCTGTACATTGCATTGTCCTGAGTCGTCACAGTCAGGGGTTGATATTGGTGTGGCACATTGTACTGCATTATTTGGGCATTTCTATGTATTTTCTGGGGTGTGAACATGGTCTGCATTGGTTGTGTTTGGTTGGCAGCCGGACCTCCTTCCCACCCACCCAACCAGTCAGTTATCCCACCATGGAACGTGCTTGCGTTGCAGGGAGTGTAAGTTGTCTCTCAGGATGTCAGTCAGTGGTGTCCTGCTGTTTGTTGGTGCACAGTTGCCAGCAGGGCCTTGTGCTTCCCACAGCAGTAGCCAGTGTCAGCCATCTTGTGAGTCCTTCTCCACTCCCTGTGATGTGAGCATGGTCCAGGGTGGTGTTGATGGGACAGTTGTGGGGGTGAGCTATGTCTGTGACTACGACTCCCATCATGCCATTGCCTCCACCCCACTTCCCAGCATTCCCATACTTACTTGCTTTTGTGTGGAGTTCAGTGTGTGTGGGTGTGAGAGCAATGGCAAGATGGCTGACAGTGGTGTCCTGCTGTTGGTTGGTGTGCAGTACCCAGCATGCCCTTGTGCTCCCCACGACACAGCAACAGTGTCAGACATCTTTGATGGGCCTTTCCACTCTCTGTGGGATGTGCATGCGTGAGTGTGAGCTTGCTGGGCCATGTGGTGGGGGATGTAGAGCTGTGACTACGACTCCCATCATGCTATTGCCTCCACCCCCTTCCCAGCATGCCCATGCTTCCTTCCTTTTGACTCTGCTTCCCTGTGGGGTGGGCTGGCTGTGCTGACAGGATGGCTGGGAGTGTTGTCCTGGCAGTTGTTTGGCTAAGAGTCCCAAGAGTGTCCCTGTGCTTCACACAACATAACCCAGGGTGGTGGTTCTTTGTGGGATCTTGTGTTAGGATGGAGGGCATTGCATTCTACCAGGTGGGTACTGTGGAGTTTGTGTTGGGGGGTGTGAGGGGAGGTGCTTGTGACTATAGTCAGTGCTGCAAGTCCCCCTTCCCACCCAGCCAGCCAGATATCCCACCATGGAACGTGCTTGCATTGCAGGGAGTGTAAGGTGTCTCTCAGGATGTCAGTCAGTGGTGTCCTGCTGTTTGTTGTTGCACAGTTGCCAGCAGGGCCTTGTGCTCCCCACAGCAGTAGCCAGTGTCAGCCATCTTGTGAGTCCTCCACTTCCTGTGATGTGAGCATGGTTCAGGGTGGTGTTGATGGGACAGTTGTGGGGGTGACCAATATCAGTGACTACGACTCCCATCATGCTATTGCCTCCACCCCCTTCCCAGCATGCCCATGCTTCCTTCCTTTTGACTCTGCTTCCCTGTGGGGTGGGCTGGCTGTGCTGACAGGATGGCTGGGAGTGTTGTCCTGGCAGTTGTTTGGCTAAAAGTCCCAAGAGTGTCCCTGTGCTTCACACAACATAACCCAGGGTGGTGGTTCTTTGTGGGATCTTGTGTTAGGATGGGGGGCATTGCATTCTACCAGGTGGGTTCTGTGGAGTTTGTGTTGGGGTGTGTGTGAGGGGAGGTGCTTGTGACTATGGTCAGTGCTGCAAGTCCTCCTTCCCACCCGGCTAGCCAGATATCCCACCATGGAACGTGCTTGCATTGCAGGCAGTGGGAGTTGTCTCTCAGGATGTCAGTCAGTGGTGTCCTGCTGTTTGTTGGTGCACAGTTGCCAGCAGGGCCTTGTGCTCCCCACAGCAGTAGCCAGTGTCAGCCATCTTGTGAGTCCTTCTCCACTCCCTGTGATGTGCGCATGGGTCATGGTGGTGTTGATGGGGCAGTTGTGGGGGGGCAATATGTGTGACTGCGACTCCCATGATGCTATTGGCTACACTGACTTGGCCAGCATACACAGAATTCCTTCCTTTGAGTGTTCTTCACTGTGTGTTGGTGTTGTTGTGGTGGCTACATGTCTGGATGTGTTTGTTAGTTCTATTTGTGCCACTGCCTAGCTGTAGTTGTAGTTGTTTGTACATGTGATGGCACAGTTGGATGTGACTTTTTTGATGGCATGTGTTGTGTTTATCTGACTGACATACACATTTTGGGATGATTCTGTTCTAGTTGCTGTGTAATTGCTATTAGTGCATGGTTTGACTCTCCCCTTGACAGTGATGTGTGTGTTTTGTGGCAGTATATTGTGTACATTTGTTGTGTACTCACCAGGCTCTGGGATGTACTCTAGTCCATATACGCTCACTGGCGGAAGGATGGCCCGCACCTTCTCCTCCCAGGGCCTGAGGTATATTGGCTTGGCAGGAGGGCCACTGCCGGTGTATTGGCTGTTGATGTAGTCTTTCTTCAGCATGTCCCGTACCCTCCTGCGCACGTCATACCACCTGTTCTGGATGTCCGTCTTTGTGCGCCGACATGGTGATTGGGCGTTCACCCTGTTGATGATCCTCTCCCACATCTTGGTTTTCTGCGACATGGGGGTCTGTTGGACCAGTGTGCCAAACAGCTGTGGCTCCACCCTGAGGATCTCGTCTACCATGACTTCCAATTCACTGTCTAGGAACTTGGGATTCTTCTTGGGGGGCATGGTGATGGGTGGTGATGGTGGGTGATGTGTGTGTTGGTGTGCAGGTGAGGGTGTGTGAGTGTGTGTTTTGCTGGGTGTATGTGAGGTAGGTATTTGTTGGTGTGCTGATGGTGTGTGGCTTGTGTGAGGGATGAGCTGTGGGTGTGTGGTTGCTTTCTCTTGGGTGCTGGCAGTGGAATGGCATTTGCATAGGCTCATGGTAGTGATTTGTGTCCTTTATATAGGTGGAGTTGTGGGTGTGTCTTTGTTCTCTGTCCCAACCCCCCCCCAGTATTTATTGGCTTGGTAATTGCTTGTTTGGCCTTTTTTTGGGTGATTTTTCCTTTGTGCTGTTTGTGTATGTTGGAAACGTTCTTGTGACCGAGTCGGACCCTGCATTGGTCTCGTACGGTGTTCTCCGTTTCGTTCACGCTGTGTTTGTGCAGTTTTCTATGCTGCGTACGCGTCGGTCGCGGTGTATTGTGTTGCTTCGGCTCGGTTTTGTATGCGTGTCGGTCGTACGGCTTGTCCTCCGTCCGACTCGCTCATGGTTTTCGCGCCTTGCATCGTACTTTGCGGTTTGGAGTTCGCGTGTACGTTTCGGTCGGATTTGTTCCGGGTGCGTGTCGGTCGGTTGGATTCGCGTGTTTTTCCGGCCGGATAGCTGTTTTCCGTGCGGCTCGGTCGGTCGACTTTGTTTCGGTACGTGTCGGTCGGATTTTTCGCGCCTTGCATCGTACTTGGCGTGTCGTGCGCCACGGGTACGTGTCGGTCGGTATTTTTTCCGGATCCGAGTCGGTCGGTGCTTTTTCCGGCTTGAATCGGAATCGACCCCATAACATATAAAATTACTATTCCCACTTCAGTCAAAATTAAGTCAGGGAAGGTGCTGGACATTAAACATATATAAATTACTATTCCCACTCCAGTAAGTATTAACTCAAGGAAGGTGCTGGACATTAAACATATATAAATTACTATTCCCACTTCAGTAAATATTAACTCAGGGAAGGTGCTGGACACTAAACATATAAAATTACTATTCCCACTCCAGTAAAAATTAAGGGGCCCATTACGATGGCGGGCGGAAGCACAACCGCCGTGCTGGCGGATGCAAAAACCACCAGTTACCGCCGGCACGCAGCAGTCCACACGCCCGCCCAATTATGATGCGAAAAGCAGGCCAAACACCGCCGGCAAGCCAGCAACACCGTCCGCCATCAAAGTGCGCCCGCACACGTAGCGGCGCAGCACAACTGACACACACCGTCCGACGAAACACGTCCCGCCCGGCGCATAAATTACGATGCCGCAAACAAACGGCTCCCACGGCAAAGAGACACCGCACGTGAAAGAGAGGCGGAAACACGGACGCAGAGCACGGACAACGAAGAAGCGGCACCCCGGGCATAAATCCAGCACTGCAGGCCCTTCCCATGCTTCTGCTGATGCACCACCAAGGACGCAACGTACCGCGGAGACGCAGGTAGGCACACACACAACAAGTGCACGCAAACAGCGCACACAGTGCAAGGGCGGAAAAAGCGGACAACCCCCCACCAGCGCGTGCACACTACACATCCACCATCGCATCCACATATGACACACAGGCCAAATCCTAACATCGCAGAACACATGTGTACACACCACCTGGGACTAGGAACCAACCACCCCGTCACGGCCCCAAAGCGCTGATGACGCCGCCACACATGCACACAACGCAGAGGCCAACCGCAGCGCCATGCATGCGTCGCACACAGACACAGGGACACAACCAAGCAGCACACACATCAGCCCCACCCCGAACGCACATGACACGTGACAGGCCGGCCACAGACATGTCCCCAACGCCCAATTCACGGACAACACCCAACGCCACACAAACGACGCACACATGTCAGTGAAGACACGCAACTGCAGGACACACCCCAGTGTAACAAACATGGCGTAGCACACAGCGGCGGCAACACCAACTAGGAGAAGCAGGGCCCCTTCGGGAAGAGGAACGCCAGTACCACACTGAAAAACCCATACCACCCTGCACATATGAACAAGACACATGAAACGGAACACCAAAGAGCCCGGGGACCGACAACAGGTGGCCCAAGAATTACATCCACACACAAGGCCCAACGCAGAGCGGAAAGGCAGCCTGCCGCCCACACAAGGGAGAGCAGACAGCACTGAATGACCTTCCATTCCAACACCGAAACCACAGCCCTACGACAGAAGCCGGTGAATACAGCCATTGTCCAAGAATAGACCAACACAGGCATGCCGAGGAGACCGACCACAGGGCAGATAGCGCATATCACAGAAGCACACAACGGACGGGGAAGAAAGAAGAAAACACTCCCCCATGTCGCCCACATGCAAGTTAATTGGAAGGAGTCACACAGCACCGACCTTGAACTGTCTGAGAAGCATGTGGGAAGAGGGCCCGTGTCCTCCAAACAAGCCAACAGAACACAAGTCCTGTCTCCCCACGACTACACAGAGCTCACAGCAACCCCGGAGCGTGCACATTGCAGACTGCACACACAGCCGGAGCACGCCACCTCTACGAACCGCTGCGAAATGGCAACCGCAACACACCTACCCAACTACGCCGAACAGCTCAAGCTGTACCAAACCAACACGATACATACATTGGGATGCGATCTCCTGTCCCTGCTGAACGTAAGTTACCGACTGACTTACCGCATCACATTGTTCAGCTGCGTCATGCCCGTCTTCTACTGTCGGAGGTGTCCCTACCAGCATCCCGTCGAGATATGCCTCTCCAACCCGGCATGTCTGAAGGCGGACCTGCTACCACTACTCCTCCCTCTGGACGCACACGACAGGGCCTGCTCTGCCTATGGGGGCATGGCGTATGTGGCCAACATCGCACGCGCACTGAAATGGAACCACTGTGCCTCCACACGACGGATCATCGAGAACAGCTACATCGAATGTCACCCAGCATGCCCCATCATGGTCCTCCAAGGGACAACCTACGAACAACACCTTGACAGCCACCATCCGCTTCATTGGCTGGCAAACATGTACACCACCAATGACATGGAAGCCCTGCTGGACGGCATCGCATACCTGACAACCTGTAAATACGTCGGACCACAACGCAGGTTCCCCGAGTGACCTATGAAGTCCAACCCCGCACCCATGCTCAGCTTCCGCACGGACTGGCCAGTCACCACCACAACAGCCATACCAAACGACCGGCAACTGTAACCACACCATCAACGACATCGCCATGACATCGGATATGACCGGGACATGCACACTGTTCCCCATCACATCCAGGAACACCGCATGCATCGTGGGAGGAAGTGGCATGGGCTCTGTGCATCGCACCCACATGGACGGAACTGCACGAACAACCAGGACACGACATGGATCCAGCGCACATGGACACACACACCGCTCAGTGGACATGAATAGGTCGCCTGGAGTCTGTGGGTGCTGCACCCCTCCCACCCCCGCCCCGGGAATCCCATACCAGGACCTTTGCATGGACGACAAGTGCATACAACAACAACACGACCCCAGTGACTGTGACATGTCCAGTAACCACCACAGTGCAACAACAAGTGGCACGCCGCTGCATGCACGCAAGCACATGCCCTGATGTCATCTCACATGCACGCGTGCATGAGGAACAACCGCAGCAAACCTGTCACATGGAACTGAGATGGACTGTGCCCATGATGCCGAGCGGTCTGGTAGGCTACATGTATACCGTCTGTGTCAAAGTCCGCAGCTCCGCAGCTATACGTAAATGTACATTAGCACAGCCTTGGCCAAGCAGATGTAACCCCACACCCTATCCCATTTGTTATCATGCTCAGTATATCCTCAACATGTATTCCGCTGCCAGTAGTGTCCACTATACTGCATCACAGAGGACAGAAGACTCAATATAATGTTTGAAACCAAAACTGTCTCCGCTGACTCATTTCACAAGTACGAATGAGAGAGGATGAGAGTATGTGAAGTACACGGCAGTCGTGACATGACCATGTAGTCCACTGGTATTGGATGTCAACGCAAATGAGTAGCACTACTGTGGAAGACACACATGTGTCGTGTGAAGTCGTATGGACGCAGTGCTCAGGTGGGTGGGTGCGACGGGTAGATGCGCACATGCCAAGTTGGAGCACGCCGTGTTGGGAGGGGTCATGAACAGTACACCACCGCTTCCCTGGGCATTGTGAGAGGACACCTGTCGGGGGGAGTGAACACGTGTGTGCACAGCAGCCGGGCACACGTACAAAGCGGTACCAGGCGCACCTCAGCCCACCCTCTGTGGACAAGCTGGATCCTGTTGTGCGCCCGCCATGCCCCTTGACAAGGCACACACAGCCCCAGTCGACCAGGTGTAACCCCAACATAGTCAATCCGCACAGGCGATACAGGGCATGGGATGGCAGTGGAGCATGGTGTGTGAGAGGTCTCCTCGCGCTCCTCCTGGTCATATCACGCAGGCAATAGTACCTCAACGTCTAGCATGGCACAAGTCACATGGAAGTGTAGGGGGACGCACCACAGCACGAGCAGCACTGACGTCACGGGAGGTGGCTCGCACCATCCCATCCATTGCCCATCATACCAACCACGACACATGCCATTGCGACTAAGTGCAAGCGCGTGCGCCACCACCCCCGAGCCCTCCCCAGAGAGGCCAAAGACTGAATGTGTGGGCCAACAGCCACAGACGGACGCGGCCTGGCCGCAAGGGCAGCCACAGCCACTGGGTGTCGCAGGTGGCGGATCCGGAAGGCGAAGACTGTGATGCATAGTCCATGCAGGCCGGGTCTCCATTTGGGGCACCACGCAGGTGGACGGCGTCCCGCCACACATCATACCCTGAGACAGCCCACTCGTGCAACTGGACCCACACATACACTCCTTGCCCTCTCTGGTGCGAGCTTGGGGCTGCCTGTGCAAGCGCTAGCCTCGCAGGTGAGCATGCATATTGGGGGGCGAGGGGAGGACATGAGGGCTGGGGCGAAGATGACTGTATCACTGTCAGTTAGTACAAGGGATGACCCAGATGTGGAAAGGAAGAGACGTGTCCCGTGTGTACTGCAACTAGTCGCCAATCCAACTACCCCCCATGTCCGGAATGTAAGCCCGCACCTAGGCCCGCCCATCCGCCACATCGAACATACCACCAGCACGACAACCTTCCCATTCGAAACACTGACTGGGGGTGGCGACCAGTGAACAATCATGTGTAGCCTACCCACGCGTACATGTGGGCCCTCCATGATCCATGTCACCTGCGGCAAAGACATGACATGCGCAATGAGGGAAGTGAGGAGAGCTGTCCGCCCCACGCGCAGAACGTGCATCAGCTCCACAGACCCAGCAGCGAGTCCAGCAGGGGTCACATGTGCAGGGGCAGCTGTGCCTGGTGTGAAGGCACATGCATATAGACAGCACATCGACCAATGTGTAGTCTGCCCACATCCACAGTCCATCATCATGCGGACATAGGAATTGAACACAGGGCAACACATCTTAGTTGGTGCACCCACCGTGACCAACAATGCGCAATCATCGACGTACCCGCCCTGTGCATGGCCCCCACCCAACGGAGGCACATCCAGTGCCACCATCCCACACACACAAGCCTTCCACGGAACATGCTGTGTCCAATGGTCAGTACAGAGTCAGCGCCCATCTGGTGGATCCTGAACAGGAGACACATGCACACACATGCCAGCTCCCACTATGTACGTCTGCCACCTGGCACGTGCAATGTAACCTCTCACCTGTGACGTGTGACTGCAAGCACACAGCCGTCTTGGCATGGGGCTGTCAATGTGGACACCAGTCAATGTTTCGGGAGCTGTGATCCGTACAGTGCTGTACATAGGGTGCAGTGCTGACACCTACTACTGTCTCATATCCCCTCGTGCCACAGGTCCCACTTGTATTGGCCGCTCAGCCCGTGCCCACATCGTCGTCGTCGTGTGCCATACTCATCCAGCCTCGGAAGCAGTTCCATGCTCAGCAGACACTCATGTTGCCGTGGCGTTGCCGCTTGACGAATATGCAGTCAGTCCCCATCAGCACGCCCCGCAAGTCATTGGGGCCTAGATCCCCATGTGCATGCACATGGCAGTGGTATGTCTCACTTGCCATTGCCATTGTTGGGAGACCTGTGTAAGTGTATTGTGGCCGTGCCGTCCCAGCTTGACAGCTGGGCTGTGGCTCATGTGCTTGCTCAGTCATGTCAGTGATGTGTATGCGAAATTGCTATGTGCCGTGTTGCTTTGACATGTGTCCTCTGCCATTTAACCCAGGCGGAGACCGAACATTGACCGCCCATACCAATTGCTGGCGGACATGGACGATACAGAGGTAATCAGGAAGTTTCGGCTGGACAGGCCAACTCTGCATCGACTGTGTGCCATGTTAGAGCCCCATCTCCGTCCCCGCAGGGTGTATCCGACTGCTGTCACCCCCACGGCTAAGGTGATGGCCGCCATGCATTTCTTCGCCACTGGGTCATTCCAGCACACAGTGGGCAGTGGAGGAGGGATGTCCCAGCCCATGTTCAGCAAGGTGCTGAGGGATGTACTGGCAGCCATGATGCTGTACCGGAACAGGTACATCAGATTCCCCAGGGCTCGTGAATTGGCGGCAGTGAAGGGTGCATTCTATGCCCTTGGCAGAATCCCACACGTCGTGGGAGCCATTGACTGCACTCATGTTGGCCTTGTTCCACCACAGGCCACTGAGCACCTGTACCGCAACAGGAAGCACACGCACTCCCTGAATGTGCAAGTGGTGTGCCTTGCGGACATGGTGATCACCCACGTGTGTGCAAAGTTTCCAGGCTCGGCCCATGACGCACACATAATGCGCAACAGCATCTTGCCACGACTGATGGCCAATCTGCAACAGGATCGTGCCTGTGTTGTCGGTGAGTATGTGGAGTGGTGTAGCGTGCTGGTTGTGCGATGCTGTCCCCTGTCCAGTTGGAATAGCTACGGTTCTCTGTGTCCCTCACACCCAGGTGACTCTGCGTATCCGAATGGGGCATGGCTGCTCAGTCCATTGAGGAATCCTCGCACCCCAGCAGACGATCGATACAATGAGGCACATGGGAGGACCAGACGTGTGGTCGAGCGTACCTTTGGCCTCCTCAAGTCCAGGTTCAGGTGCCTGGACCGCACCGGGGGTGCACTGGCGTACTCCCCACAGAAGGTGTGCCAGATAGTGGTGGCGTGCTGCATGCTGCACAATCTGGCCATTCGGAAGCAGATCCCCCTCATTGTGGATGACGGAGATCAACCAGGGCCCCAGCCCGCAGACCAGGACAGCTCGAGTGAGGTGGACAGCGGAGAGGAGGAAGCTGGGAATGTGCGCCAGCAGCTCATCGCCCGCTACTTCACTTGACGGTGAGTGTCCATGTACGACGGATGATGTGTCTGTATCTGTGCAGGTGTGTGTGTGCTGTGTCAGGGTGGCCGTATGTTCACTGCGTGCAGTGTGTCAACGCTCCATGGCCAGGGTAGAATGCCACTGTTGGTGACTGTGGCATTGTGCCCTATTGCTCCGTGCGATGTGTGTACATTGCTTGTAGTTGTTGACATGTACTGTGTGATGGGTGTGTGACACACTCATTGAATGTGCTCCTGTTCTGTCTCCCACCCCTAGGTCCCTACAGGCCCTCCGGATTCCATTGCCATGCCACGCATCAGGTGCCCTTCCGCCCAAGGTGGCCGTTGTATTCCGTACAAATAAAACACAGGGCACAAACAGCAGTTAGTGAAAAAGGTGCATTTATTACAAACTGTGACATGTGATTGTGTGTAAGGTGATGACAAAAGTGGTGCGTGCAGTGACAATGAGCTGTCGGTCATGGCTGCGTGATGATCAGGGTGTACCCACTGGTTCTATGTCCATAGTCCAACACACACATGCCATCCAGCTGGCTGTGTGGAGTGGGATCGTAGAGCAAGTCAATGCAGTGGCTGGTCAAGGAAGGCTGGCGGAAGGCTGGCTGGCTGCCTCACTTGCGACTGGAGCGTGCGAAGTCCTCCCGGGAGATCTGTTTCCTCTTCGGACGGCCCCTTCCACGTTTGGGAGGGGGGTGTGTGGTGGCGACCTGCTGGTGGTGGGTGAGGTGTGCTCACTGGCTGTGGACGCAGGGGAAGTGGACACTGCTGGCCGACCCTGCGCCCTAGCAGGTGGTGGCGGAGGTGGTGTTGCTGGCCTTGCCTGTGACCCCACCGCCACCACCAGCTGGCCCATGAGGTCCACGAGTTGGTCCATACGGGACACGAATTGGCCCATATGGGCGTCCATGGACCTCAGCACCCCCAGCACCTCCCGCGTGTCAGTAGCAGACCTGGCCCATTGTCCTTGGGCCTCTTCATAGGCCCCAAGGACTCTGGCCATTTGAGGCAGGGCATGGCTCCCAGGGGAGGCTGGCGTTTCCCTGACCCTGCTCCTCCTACCAGTCCTGCTGCCACCGGCCTGCCCACTAGCCACATTGCACACCACGGTCCTCGCTGTGGCTCCCAGGGTGGATCCAGTCGGCCGGGCCACCACCTGCGCTGGGGCTGGTGCCAGCGAAGACGTGGTGGTGGTGGAGGCGGTGGTGGTCGGTGCGGCGATGGTGGCGGTTGCGGCAGTGGTAGTGGCCGCAATGACCGTGGGTGTGGCCGCAATGACCGTGGGTGTGGCCGCAACGACAGTGGCAGCAGGGGACTGGGACTGTTCAGCATCCCTGGATGATGGGTTGGTGGGTAGGAGGGGTCCTGGGGAGCGGCTGGGCCCTGCCACGCCAGATGGGCCAGCTTGGTGGTCCGTGTCCGAAGAGGTGGACAGATCCTCCAGATCCGTGTGTCCTCGTTGGGGGCTTGTAGGCTGGCTGTGCTGGCTGCTGTCTGCATCCCCAGCGTCCAGCAGTTCGTCACCTGTGGAGAAAATGAGATTTGTTATTGTGTTGCACCTGGCGAAGTATGTATTAGTCGTCTGACATTGGCAGTTCGTGCAATCTCGTACATGGGTTTCCCGGAGGCGAGTGTGTGGCTGTGGCATCTGTAGTTGTGTGTGCTAGGCAATGGGACTGTGTGCTGTGCACATGTGGCATGGGACGGATTGGCCATGCCGATGGGTGTGTTGCTTTGCCCCTACTCATTGTGACTCTGGTGTATGCGGGCTCCTGGCCCATCCTGGGTCTGGTTTGTACTTTGCTTTTGGAGTTCATATGGAACGCTTAGGAACGCATATGGCAACATGGGGGCCATGCCCCAGATTCGCATTTGGGAGGGGATATGCTTTTGGGGTACATGCTGTGAGCCATGGGTGCCGAACGTGACATGTGTTGTGGCAGCATGACAGTGCATGGTCTGAGGTGTGTGCATGCCTGACATGCCCTGCATATTTGCTGTCTGTTGTGGTTACTGGACATGGCATTGGACGCATCGTTATGAGTGAGTGATAGTTGTGTGCCAGCCAACGTATTGCAGTTGTCCCATCTCCTTGGTGTGCGTGCTGCCCTGTGCCATGTGCATCACTGCAGTGCTCGGGGGGTGTGGCCCATGTTGTGTGTTGTTGCTCACAGTGTGTCGTGCGCTTAATTGACTTCTGGCACATGGTTGGTCATGGGCATGTGTCTTAGCGTGACTGCTGTATGTGTGGCAGCTGTGCGGATGACATGCCTTTCATGTGACTGGGGCTGACGGATGGGATGGATGGTATGTTGTATGTGCATGGTGTGTCTGTGAGTTTGATGGGTTCAGTGGTGTTCGTGTGCATTTCTGTTGTTCCGCTCTGTTGCGTCTAGTGTTGTTTGTCTTACATAGGCGTAGTTGTGGGGTGTGGGGTTGACAGGCAGTGGGGGCTACATGGACAGGACTTCAATGGTGTTTCGGTTGTGTGTGATGAGTTGCACAGTGGCTGCCGTGTGGGACTATATTCAGTGTGGCTTGTGCATGCAGACGTGGCTCCTTGGGTGTTGCTATGTCTGTGATGGGTCATGTGGGGTGTGAGTCTGTTGTTCATGTCCGTGTGCACATTGTTCACTTGTTCGTGACGGTGGGCGGTGCTGCGTGTTCTTGTGCTACGTGACATGTCCCATGTGTTGGTGGTGTTATGGTCCTCATGCCTCCAGTAATCCAGCCCTGTCCAGTTTCCCACCTGCAAGTTGTTCGTGCGTGCACTGTACTGGATGCCACATGGCTCTAAGCGGGGGTGCTCCATGTTGCAGGTCTGTGGGGGTGGGGGGTGTAGTGGGTCGTGGGGGTGGCTGTACACCCACTGACACCGATTGCTGTGGACCGTGATGTCTGCCTTTCGGCTGTCGTTGTGCACTGCGGTGGCTGACACGTGGCTGTGGGGTGTGGGGGATGCTCCTCCTTGCTGTGCTGTGGGACTGGGGCCTGGTGTGTGTTGTACTTGGGCTGTCCACCGTCCCACCCACTGCACTTTGTGTTCCTGCCACTTACCTGTTACTTGTCGGTTAGTGCAGCTGTGGCGGACACATGGGTGTGGTGGGTGCTCGTTGTGGCGCTTCTGGCATATTTGGGGACCTGTTGGTGGTTACGTGGCTGGCTTAGTGTACACATGTCCCCACGCATCTTACAGTTGTTCGGTTTGGGCTGTGTGTGGTAGTGTCTGTTGCATGTGCGTGTGATGTGTTGTGTATTGTGTGCTGGACATGGGGGTGTTTGTCCCTGGGAGCTGTGGCATGGTGGTTGCGCATGTGAGTACATAGCGGTGTGCTAGTATACATTGGTTTGTACTTACCAGCCTCCACTCCCCTGCTAATCCGGCTAGGATCTCCGGATGTATTACGACTCGCACCTTCTCCTCCCACGCTTTGAAGGTCTTAAAGAGCGCGGGATTCCCTCCGCCAGTGACGGCAGCCAGCTCTCTGTTTTTGCCCTCCTTCTTCTTGACCAGGCTCTTTACGTCATTCCAACGTTTGTTTATCTCGACTCTGTTCCTGGGCAGGGTCCCGACTGCATTGACCTGGTCTACGATCCGGTTCCACATTCTGTTTCTGGTGGCTAGTGGTGTGTGCTGGACCATGTTCCCATAGATTTGTGGGTGCACCTTGATGATCTCGTCGACCATGACCGTCAGCTCCATGGGCGTGAACTTGGGCATTCTTTGTGGTGCCATGGTGTTTGTGGTGCTGGTGCGGTGTGTGTTGTGTAATGTGCAGGGGGTTTGTGGTGCAGGTGTTTGGTGGTGGTGGTGGTGGTGGTGGTTGTGATGTGTGCGTTTCTGTGGTGTGCTGCTGTCCTTGCTGTGTCACTGTGTCCTCTCCTCTCCTCTCTGGTTTGCAATGTAGCAAGGGGTTGTGGTCTGTGGGAGTGCTGCTTTTGTACTCACCTATATGGGTGTGTCCTCATGGTCTGTTGTTTTCAGGTGTGTTGTGTCTGGGGTTCTGGCCTTTGTATTTTTTGTTTGTCCGGGGGGTGTTTTCGGGATGTGTACTGTGCTTGTGTATTTGTGTGTGCCTTGCTGTGTGGACTTGTTGGCCATGTTGTGTGCTATTGGTTTTGTGTGCGGATGGTTTCTGTGCAGGTACGTGGGCGCCATGGCTTCTGCCGTGTCGATTCTCATCGGCGTTGTTTGCGCTGGCGGGCGGTATATTTGTTGTTTTTCCGCGCTCATGGCGGTGCGATCGTAATTTCACGTGCGGTGTGTCGGCCGTGTGGGCGGGCGGTTTTGTGTTGTCGTGCGTGTTTCCGTCCGTGGCGGGCGGTTTGACTCCGACTCGGACGATGGCGGGCGGTATTTTGTGTGATTTTTCGCCGATGGCGGTTTTCGGTTTGTGTACTCATAATGGCGTGATCGGTGTTCAGGCGGTGTGTGCGGGCGGATTTTTGCCGCTTCCATGCCTGGCGGATTTTTTTACGCCGGGTATCGTAATGGGCCCCTAAGTCAGGGAATATGCTGGACACTAAACTTATAAAATTACTATTCCCACTTCAGTCAAAATTAAGTCAGGGAAGGTGCTGGACATTAAACACATAAAAATTAGTATTCCCACTACAGTAATTATGAAGTCAAGAACACGCTGGACACTAAATATATATGTTTTACAATATTAACAACTTTACCATTTTCCCCTAATAACCCAACATCCCAGTACTAAAAACAACTTACTATTTATATTTATAAATTAATTTATTTCTTCTAATTATTTGCAATTTTTTAAATTTCTACTTAATAAATATTTGTAAAATATTATTTAAATAACACTTCCCACCCTTATCCCCTAATAACGAAACATCCCCTCCTAAAACAAAACATATATTTTAACTTTTTAATATAAATTTCGTTTTTTAAATTATTTTCTAATTTCTAAAAATTTTAAATTCATATCTAAATTTACACTGATATCTTTAAAATACTCCACACCCTTATCCCCTGATGACCCAACATCCCACTACTAAAATAAAAAATATATTTTAAATTTTTAATATAAATTTCGTTTTTTAAATTAATTTCGAATTTCTAAAAATTTTAAATTAATATCTATATTTAAACTAATATTTTTTATATACTCCCCACCTTTATCCCCTAATAACCCAACATCCCGCTCCTAAAAGAAAACATATATTTTACATTTTTAATATAAATTTCGTTTTTTAAATTAATTTCGAATTTCTATAAATTTTCTATTTAAATATAAATTTACACTAATATTTTTAAATTACTCCCCACCCTTATCCCCTAATAACCCAACATCCCACTCCTAAAAAAAACATATATTTTACATTTTTAATATAAATTTCGTTTTTTAAATTAATTTCGAATTTCTATAAATTTTCTATTTAAATATAAATTTACACTAATATTTTTAAATTACTCCCCACCCTTATCCCCTAATAACCCAACATCCCACTCCTAAAAAAACATATATTTTACATTTTTAATATAAATTTCGTTTTTTAAATTAATTTCGAATTTCTATAAATTTTCTATTTAAATATAAATTTACACTAATATTTTTAAATTACTCCCTACCCTTATCCCCTAATAACCCAACATCCCGCTCCTAAAAAAAACATATATTTTACACTTTTAATATAAATTTCATTTTTTAAATTAATTTCTAATTTCTAAAAATTTAAAATTAATATCTAAATTTACACTAATATTTTTAAAATACTCCCCACCCTTTACCCCTAATAACTAAACATCCCGCTCCTAAAACATGTTACAATTTTTTTTTAATACATTTTCACACTAATATTAAAACATTTTTAATAATACAAAATTAATAACAATACATAATATTTAATTATTGACTAAAAATTAATATTTTCCAGTTTCTATATTTTTTTTCGATATTTTTTACAATACTTACAATTTGATATTATCTACTTACGATATTACTTATTCGATATTTTGTACTTCGATATTTTTTAAAGAAATGAAATAACGATATTTTTGATTGCGATATTCATGTATGCGATATTATCTAACATTCGATATTACTACTTCGATATTACTACAATTCGATATTTATCATTCGATATAATGTCTATTCACCACAAGGGTGGCATGCTTCATGGTGGGATAACTGGGCTGGGGGGAGAAGGAGGTCCGGATGTCAACCAAATACCGCCAATGCTGGTCATGCACACACCTCAACATCCACATTGAAATGCATCAGGTTGGCAGGACAATGAGCCACACCAATATCAACCTCTGACTGTGACAACTCAGGACAATGCAATGTACAGGGCCGCATCCAGAGGTACAGTCACAACTGTCATGTGTTTGAACCATAGATGCCTGCAGAAACATAACATACATTGTGTGTCTCTTCCAAAAACAGGTGATGATGGGGACACAGCAGCAGATGAGGAGGAGTCCCTGTCCCAGGCTCCGGTGGCCCCTGATCTTTCTGGTGTGGAACAGCCTCTGCCCTCATCGGATGGCGAAGACCAACCTGGCACCTCCGGGGTGAGTCATCATGCAGCACCAGCAGGACCACCATCTGCACCCCCTGCACCCATTCCTCCAACATCTGCCAACACACAGAACACCGCCGCCGACACGGACAGACCAAGGACACTCAATGACAACAGCACAGGGACCCCAGCCCACCGTGAAGCAACGGACAACAACCGCAGTACCAACCCCCAAGGGGGCCTAGGGTCACCTGTGCGTGCCACCGCAGGTCCCGCACGTGTGGCCATTGGTGGTGGGAGGGGTGGTAGGCAGAGGTCGCTGTTTGCAGAGGGGTCTGGACTGCATGATGACCCACAACTGGCACGCATTGCTGATGCGTACCAGAATAGCACCGGAGAGGTCAGCCAGGTAGTGGGGATCCTCAAGGACATTCAACAGCAGCAGGCTGCCCATCATGCCCGCTTGGACTCCCACATGTCCCGTGTGGAGACACACATGTCCCGTGTGGAGACACACATGTCTGGCATGGAGTCCAAGTGGGACACATTGGAAGAACTGACAGCGGTGCAGAGGGACATATTGACATGCCTCCGCCAGATTAGCACCAACATGTCCACACCTCCGTGTGTGCCCACAACATCTGGTGCCGCAACAACTGCAACTGCCACAGGGAGGGAGGATGACTCTGGTGGAGAGTCCTCTGCACCGCAGCGGCCTGCACGTGAGGGTCCCTCCAGAAAGAAGAGGGGTCATCCGAGGAAGGACAACTGAGAGGCCGATGGCCATGTACATCCCCCAGGAACCCAACACCTGTTCTGGAAATTCTCCTTTGTGTTCAAACTGTTCACCCTGTCGAATGCAACCCAACTCTCCCACATGACATGGGGAGTTTAATTTGGACTAATGTATCAGATGACTGTGGACTTTACTCAGGACATTTCTGCTACCAACACTTCCAACTCATCTGGGAACTATGGATTCCAATCCCAATGTACAGCACCCACCATCCTGTGCACTATCCTCACACATGTATGTAAATAAACTCACTAATACACCATACTTGCCTCTGTTGTGATTCCAACGTTGTTTTTGTCATGGAGATGATGATCTGCTAAATGACACTTTGCATGCTAACTGCTACAGCAAGTTCAACACCGTCATGTGAGTCATGGCGACGTGACACATATGAGGGAGACACACCACTAGGGCTACACAACACATACACACCAGGGCCATCTGACTCATCGCCTACACTGATGTTGCCTGGAAATACAGTGGAATGCACAGACACCACACCTATTCAGAGTCTGTGTTAACTAGCCCACAGGTGCAGTAAGCAAATGTCAGTCAGATGTGTGACCACAGACAACGCACATCCCAAAGTGAAGCACAGGTTTATTACACATTTGCAACATGTTGTTTCCACTACAAATGCAAGGTAATCCCACGTGGCAGTGGCCACACAGTCAACAAGTGTAGAAGAAATAAAGTCCAGGGGTGTGTGGCACATCACCTGTAGGGAAACGACTGCTTCCACCCTGAAAGCTGAATCATGGTGTCGGGGGATCCGAGTTGACCAAACAACTCTGAAAGTACCCTGTGAAGGACAGACATGACACACAGTCAAAAGCACTGAAGAACAGGACAGAACTGCAATACTCATGCCCAATACATGTCACAAGATACCTACACAAAACCAAGTTAGCATGTCAACACTGTTGGGGAGTACAGACTACCTGTAAGGACACATCGCTGCACGCATTCAGTCAAGTAGCACATGGCCACACTCAAACAGCACCAGAGCACCACCAACACATATCATGCAAACTCACATCATTGACATGACATCTCTGGATACTCACATTCAGCTGAAGAAGTTGGTGATGAGCTGTGTGCGGACATCACCCTCATCATCATCATCATCACTGGCATCGTGGCCCAGGCCAGGATCCTCCACAGGTGGCGGATGTTGGTCATCGTCATCCAGGATGAGAGGCAACTCGTTCCGCACTGCCAGGTTGTGTAGCATGCAGCAGACGATTTCAATCTTGCACACCTTTGCATATGGTAGGGCCCCTCTTGTCTTGTCTAGGCAGCAAAAGCGGCTCTTCAGGAGACCAAATGTACGCTCGATCACTCTCCTGGTCCGACCATGTGCCTCATTGTAGCGCATCTGGGCTGGTGTCACAGGGTTCCTGAGGGGTGTCAGCAACCACGGCATGTTGGGGTATCCGGAGTCACCTACATACAGACAATTGCACATTAGCTGAGTTGGAAAAGAGGGTGGAATACTACATTGCAGAACACACACAATGGTACAAAATCAGTACACACCGACAAACCAGGCACGCTGGTTCTGCATCTGTGACATCATCCTCGGGATGCGACTACTCCTCATCACGTAGGCATCGTGTGCAGAACCGGGGAAACGGGCACACACATGTGAGATGCTCATATCTGCAAGACATACCACCAGAGCATTGACAGAATGGTAATGTTTCCTGTTCCTGTATGCCTGCTCATGTGCCTGTGGTGGTACCAAAGCCACATGTGTCCCATCAATGGAGCCAATGACATGTGGCATCCTCCCCAGGGCATAGAAGTCACTCTTGACGTCAGTGAGTTGTTGACGTTTAGGGAAATAGATGTACTGGTTCAGGTACCTCAACATTGGCTCCAAAACATCGCGTAGCACACGGCTGAACATGGTCTGTGACATCCCACCAGCAGACGCCACAGTGTGTTGAAAGGTACCGGTGGCAAAGAAGTGTAGGGCTGCCATCACCTTCACCTTGGGGGTCAGCGCTGTAGGGTATGGCCGGCCAGGTTGCAAATGTGGGGCCAACCGCACCGCCAATTCCTCAATCAGCGCCCTGTTGAAGCGGTACCGTCGGATGCAGTCACGTTCAACCATCGTTGCAAGGTCAGGGAATGGTCTATGGACAGCTGGTGCCCTGCAGTGCATAGGTGAAGAAAGAAAGATTGTCAGTCACCCCACATATGTGGCATTGACCATACTCAATATCACATGATACATCATTACGAGACACAAGTACCTGATGTGTGTGCCGTTCTGTATGGACATATATGGCACCTACATGGCCAACATCTAACATCACAGTTCAACATGTGTTGACAACAAGTTCCAGGTTGTGCTATGGGAAATCATTAGGCTGTGTCACAGTACCCATGTACTGCTGTCACGTTCCAAACACACACCACAGTGACATGTGAGGACAGATGTGCCACAGGCATCACAGCTCATTGACAGGTAGAATCCCCGGTGACCCTATATAGCCACATGGACACTGGCATGACATGGCGTATCATGTACACATCAGCAAAACAACCATGACTCCCACAGGTAGTGGCCCCTGTTGCCTCTGAAGGACAGACATGGACGTCTGTGACACACACACGCACAACATCAAAGTCCATGCACAAACAACGTGGATGTGGAGACTGTCTCCCATTGTGCACATGGAATCAGAGACATCGGAAACACAACATGCACACAGGCTGTGGAGGGCCATCACTATTGTGGCAATGGGTCACCCTGTGACGTACATACCTTCCCACATGGGACTCAGGGTGTATGTGACATGACATGACATACACATACACAACCTGGAAATGTGACCATGCCACATGCTCTGAACTGAACAGTTGCACATCACAGTGGTCATGTGCACAACACACAAAGGATTCTGTCCCCATGAACACGTGCACAGCCTGGGAGTGGCTGCCCCCAAGTGCCACCAAAAAAAACACATGTTGACCCCCATACACACACAGTGACAACCATGGTGACATATGCGAGTGACTTGTACAGGGACGCGTCGTACAGCAATGGACCAATCCGTGTGCACGCATTGGCCATTGCATATGATGTGGACGGATGCGTGTTGTCATCCGAAATACGCATTGTACAGCAATGGACCGATCGGTGTGCACGCATTGGCCATTGCATATGATGTGGACGGATGCGTGTTGTCATCCGAAATACGCATTGTACAGCAATGGACCAATCGGTGCGCACCCATTGGCCATTGCATATGATGTGAACGGATGCGTGTTGTTTATCGAAATACGCGCTGTACAGCAATGGACCAATCGGTGTGCACGCATTGGCCATTGCATATGATGTGGACGGAAGCGTGTTGTCATCCGAAATACGCGTTGTACAGCAATGGACCGATCGGTGCGCACGCATTGGCCATTGCATATGATGTAGACGGATGCGTGTTGTCATCCGAAATACGCGTCGTACAGCAATGGACCGATCGGTGCGCACGCATTGGCCATTGCATATGATGTGAACGGATGCGTGTTGTTTATCGAAATACGCGCTGTACAGCAATGGACCGATCGGTGCGCACGCATTGGCCATTGCATATGATGTGGACGGATGCGTGTTGTCATCCGAAATACGCGTTGTACAGCAATGTACCGATCGGTGCGCACGCATTGGCCATTGCATATGATGTGAACGGATGCGTGTTGTTTATCGAAATACGCGTTGTACAGCAATGGACCGATCGGTGCGCACGCATTGGCCATTGCATATGATGTGAACGGATGCGTGTTGTTTTTCGAAATACGCGTCGTACAGCAATGGTCCGATCGGTGCGCACGCATTGGCTATGGCCTGACATGGTAACGGACGCGTTTTCGAAGCTTAAACGAGTCGGATGCAGTGAATTCAGTTGGCCACCCACAACAATGTTGCAAATTCATGGGTGTCATGAAGTTGAACTTTTGAAGGATGCTGTGGGCGTGTATAAGTGGTGCAATTCCATGGATTGGGCAGATTCAGAAGATGCAAACGACTTGGACCTATCACTTTGGACACATGGGACAGTATCTGCCTCTGCAGCACACATATAATGCTGGCTGTTCCCCTGAGAGTTCACTTGCCTGCACTACATGCTCCAGGACGACATCTGCCACCACCACTGCTGCTGTCTCTGCATCCTCTGGCTACTGCAATGGCACGTACTGTGGATAGAGCCCCAGCCTTCAGCACTGAGGAGAACCAGGCCCTGCTGGACAGCCTCCTTCCACAGTACAGCAAGCTGTATGGGAAACCAGGGGAGCAGGTGAGTGTGCTGTCCACTGCCTTACTAATTGTGCATGTTGTCTGACTAGCAAGACGTACAGTGTGTACACCAGTGCCTAGCATGCTCACTGAGTGGTTGTCACCCCCCAAAGTGTGTAGTCACATGCACTGAACAGGTATAGTGCAGTAACAGTGCATTCCAACAAGGTTTGACTTCCCAGGCAATGAAACCATTTAGTAACTGCTGGCAAACTGTTCATAGCCATAGTTGCACTACCTGTGTAGATCATATGCCCCTGTGATTGAGACATGTATATCCAACTGTGTGATGCACGGAAATGTTGCATGTGTAGTAATGGCCTTTTCACTTTGTCATCCTCACAGGTTGATGCCCACCAGAAGCAGGAGATCTGGCTGACCATCGTCCGGGCAGTACGATCTGTGGGGGTCTACAGGCACAGGATCCGCAACTGCCAGAAGAGGTGGCAGGACCTTCGGGGCTGGACCCGGAGGATTGCAAGGGTCCAGCTGAAGCTGTCACCTCCTCGCAGGAGGGGCGGACACCGGACCCTGACCCCCCACATACTCCGGATCCTGGCGGTGGTCTTCCCTGACCTGGATGGGCAGCCGAAGGCCAGACAGCAGCAAGGAGGGGGTAAGTGCTAGCCTCAACTGTTTACTATGACTGACATGCTCTATGCACTCCTTTAGCCTGGTTCCACTTACACAGTACAACTGTCATGTCGTCCTGGACTCATGTCCCTCACTTGTGTCATGCCCCCTCCTAATCTGATACACAGGTGTGGCCCTTACAGTCTGTGACTTAGGTCACTTGGGTACTGTGTACTTGCAGTTACCTGTGGTTCAAGTTGGGGACAGCATCAGTTACAGGAACTTTGTGGTGGGCTGCATGGGTGGTACAATTGCTCACAATGCCTGTGATCTGACATGTACTCTGGGTATGGCTTTAATATGTGTTCCAATTGCTGCTCTGACTCACCACGTCTGGGGTATGTGCCACACACCCATGCTGCTGCAGAGACCAAGGTAGGAGCCTCAGAAGTATGTACATCATGTGTGTGACACATGCATAGCCACCTGCCTAGTGTTCAGGGTAATACCATGTTGCACATGGACCAGGACTGTAATGCCTACTCCGTACATCGAAGGCACTCTGTTCTCCCACTCCCGTGTGTCAGCATACATATTGGGCATTGTGAAAAGTGCACTCAGGTGTATGCCTCTGTGTCACCATGTTGTGGCCTTGCTATTTGGACTCCTGGAGTGTTTAACAATTTGGGGTGGCCAGCCATCTGAGTTGTGACTATGGGATCTACACATAGGTTAATGCATAGGTCTCTGATCCCTTGACTGTGCACGATGTTGTATGAAACATTGAGGTGCAGGCAGCTTTGGTTCATTCTCATCAGACGGTGAAGTGCTCATGTGTATGGATTTGTGTTTGCAGTCACTCAAATGTCTCATTTGATTGATGTGGGATCATCTCAGTCCTCATGATATGGGTGGCCAGGGGTGCACATGTGCACCTGTCAGCTACAGGGCTTACATTTCAAAAACTTCCATGATTGTGACACAGTGCAGACTGGTGTTGTGTGTATGCACTGCCCCTGTGACAGGAGACAGTTATGACTGACTTGCCAGACAGGCCTGTGCCATGACATTCCAATCGCAAAGGGTGATCCAGCAGTGGTGTGATATGTCCTGCATGCACACCATTGTCGCATTGTCTATCAGGACATCATTGTGTCTGGTGATGGAACCAAAACCCGCATATCAACAGAGACTTTGCCCATCACTTTTCCTGACACATGTCCTGAGTCAGTGGCAGGAGATGGCATGTGTTTGGAGTGACACATTTCCATATGTTCTCTTGGATGTCCAACAACTGTGTATGTGGTGCATGTGTGCACGTATGATTAGTCGCATACAACAGGCAGCAGACAGATGGGTGCATGGTCAGGTAGGATATGTGTGGCATGACTGACTGTCAGGCAGACTATGGGCTTCTTCAAATCAGTGTCAGCACTAATTGCAATGTCTAGCAAATGATGGCAGGGCTTGCTCTGTGATGTGCTGTACTTACTGTGGTGTGTGTGGTCAGTACAGGTGACTAATGTTGCTCTGTTTACCCTGATTGTTTGCAGATACATCCACGACCACAGGAGGAGACAGCTCCATGGACCAAGAGGAGCGGCAGAGCCAGACTGGGTCCACTGCAGGGGAGACCGAGGGACCCAGTGGCATGGAGGGTGAGGGGAGCCACACTGAGGAGACCTCAGCTACGACCACCTCGGCTGGGGAAAACAGCACTTCCAGTGAGGACTCCCTTGTGGAGGCGGGTGTCAGCAGACCAGAGGCAACGTCAAGCAAGTCTGTCCCCGCCACCACCACCATCTCCACCCTCCCATCTGCTCCCATCCCACATGTCCGTGGAGGCTCCCGTGAAGGGGAGCGTGTCTCCTTCATGCCAGGCACCGCACCCCCTGCCTCTGTCCCCCTGCTGCCCTGAGTGTGGAGTCTGTGGACTTGCTGAAACAGATCCATGTAGGGCAGACATCAATGCTGAGTGTCCTCCATGCACACACGGGTCTTTTGACACAACTGGTGTCATTCATGGAGGGCATGTCATCTGGCATGTCTGCCCTACATCGGACCAATCAGTCCATGGCCTCCTCACTGACGGAGGCAGTGTCCCTCCTGCAACAGTCCCTCACCCCTCCTACCTCTGCCCCATCCACAATCCCCAGCACCCTACCTGTCCCAAGCACACACACACCGGCACCGGCACACACCAGCACAGACACAAGCAGCACACAGACACACAAGCCAAAATCCAGACGCACACGCATGCACAGTCAGGGGACTGATACCTCACTCACAGGGGATGGGGCCCAGACACACACACACGCATCCACAAGCACTCCGCAGTCCTCAGATACCTCTCCCTCCAAAACCCCTACCCTTGCCTCACCTGCAACCCCCCCTCCCAGAAGCTCTTCCTCAGTGAGCTTGGCCTCTTCCCCACAGATACATCTGACACGAAGTCCAGGCGGAAGAGGCGACCACCACACACAGAGGGGAGTGCCCCTCACACCCGGACACCCTCCCCCAGGCACAGGCAGACTGGGGACCCCATTCGAAAGTCCCCCCGGACCAGGAAGTGCAAGACCCCACCACCACCACCACGCAGCTCCACCACACAGTCTCTCTCCTCCATCCCCCAGGCCACCACTCCACAGGTTCCACCACCACACCCTGCCCCAGGTTCCCCCACACACCGATACCGCATCCCCAAACTGCTTAGGCCCTCCCCCCCTATCACTTGCTCTTCCACCCCCAAACCAGACGCTCTGCCTGTTTGTGCCACTGGTGTGGAGACCGGGTCCCCCCTCTGTCCTGCCCACCTCATCTGCCCCCCCCTTCCACTCCCTTGGAGTCATGCACTGCAGTGGAGTCCACAACCACCCCGTCTGACTCGGGCACTGCAGTGGGGACTCAGTCCACTCCATCTGACCGGCCCACTGCAGTGGTTGCAGCACCCACACCATCTGACTTGTGCCCTACAGTGGTGTCAGCCCCCACTGAGTCAGACACCTCCACTGCAGTTGCCGGTGACACTCCTGCTCCCTCCACCCCTTCACTGCCTCCTTCTGGCATCCCCTGATCCTGTCCCTGCGGTGCCTGGCCTGCCCCTTGTATGCCCCTCCGAGGGGGATGTCCCCTGTCCGTACCAGTGCAGGCAAGCAATGGGTGACAAGTTGTCACATATCACCCTGTTGGGACTGTGTATTTGGACTGGCCATTGGCCTTAGTTTCTTTTGGACTTAAAATTTTAGTTTAACATTTGCTGAATAAAGCCTCTTTTTGTTTACTTGTGGTTTTTCTTTGGATGTACATGATGTAGATGAGTATCATCATGCATTTGCAGTTGTAATAGTGTTCAGATCAGGAAAATGAAGTGTTGCTGTGATGGACTCCATGTGGTCCATGGGATATGTGTCCTAATGTAGTCTGGATCTATAGCATCCTTTGCTGCAGTCTGAGGGCGTAATGTTCAGCATTTGACACAGGGATGTACGTTTTGCATTTGTAAATTAACATCTTTGGCTTACACTGATGCACATCTGGTGGGCTTACCACTGTTCAATGTTTCTATTTCCCTGACTGTGTGCCCATCGCCACTGGACATGCAGTTTAGCACATCAATGTTGAAGGACTCATCTGTGTACACAGTGCAACTTGCTTCACACGTGTTTTGGGTGTATGCAGATGACTGACGTGACACTCCCGTACCCAGGCTGATGTGAGCAGAGCCTTCAGTGTGTTGTAGTTGTTGACTCACTGACCGAGTGTTCTACTGACATGTTTGAGTGGTGCACAGACAAGGTTTGGCACAGCGGACCTTCCACAGGAGTGGAGTGCCCTCATGGTAGTGTGTAATCCCGTGACATTGCCTGGGCCCGTGTTGTGTGTTGTGTGAGCATGTCTGTGTGTGTTCCCTTCCCTTTTCCCACACAGGCTGTGTCCCTAGGGATGTTCCTGTTTGTGATGCTTGCTGAGTTGTCCTGTGTTCATCCAGCATCTTGGACCTGGTTTCTCCGGGATGTGGGTGCATGGCAAACTAATGTTCATCAGGTTGTCATCCCTAGTTGTCTTTGTTGTCAGAGCTGGGGATGTGGGCAAACGCAGATGGGACACAGACAGGATTCCCCTTGGCACTTGTAGGTTACACAAGTCATGTAATTTACAGTTTGTGGTAGCTTTCAGTGATTGTGACACGTTGTGTGTGTGACTGCTGCCACTCCTCAGGGTCAGTGCTGCAATGTTGGAAGTTGTCTATGTGTGTTCTTTGTGGGTCACCTTGGCTTCTTCATTGGTGTGTGACTGTGGCCGGGATTCCATTGATTGGGGTGGATTTCACGTCATGCCCATGTACGGCGGACTGTGCAGTGTGTCAGACATTCACGGGTCTTGTTGACTGGCCATGTGTGATGGGTTTCGCACCTTAGTTCCCACCACCACCCCTGGGATTGTCATGGGTGCATGTGCAATGTCACCAGTCCATGTGAGCTTCACTGCTGCACATTGGTGGAGATCAAGGTGTGTGGTGTTGAGTGTGTGCAAATGTGAGTTGTTGCACGGCTAGACCCCTACCTCCATATTGGCCTTGGCTGACAGGCCGTGCTAATTAATTTGTGCTTGTGTAGGTGTGATGGTAGTTAGTTGCTCTGGACACATGGCTGTGGTTCACAGTGTGAACGACATCTACCTTTGTCATCACAGTGGGATTATCATGCAGGCTAGTGAACCACAATGTGGGGTCCCTGGGGGTAGTGCTGTGGTGGGTCTGTCTCTTGCTGTGTTAGTTGCTGTTCCTACAAGCTTGTGTGACATGTGTAATTTGGGCTCCCTCTCATCTAACAATGCCTGTTTGCCCACATAGGGGAATCCGATCCATGAGTTACTTTTGTGTGGCACTGTATACACATCTGTGTAATTGGGATTCAGGCCTCCTCATGTGTTGTGTGGTTGCCTGGGGACACTGGCACACCCCCATCACCTGTTGTGTTTGATATGCAGTGTGAGGCTGCCTGTTTGTGTTTGTGCATCTGCACCACTGCATTGGCATATCTTTAGTGTGCCATTGGCTGTATGTTGTTTGGTGGATTTCCCCTGCTGTCCCTGGGACTCCTAGGTCATCAGTCAGCACAATAATCATGGTTTGTATGTCCCATTGCTGCCATGGTATGGTATTTGTTCACCTCACATCTACGGTCTCCACAGGATATCTACATTTGTGTGTCCATTGGTGCAGATATGTGGGTCTGCATTATGATGGTCACTTCTGTCATTGTGTAATTGATAAATGTTGACAATGTCAGCCCCCATGGGTGATGTGTGTCTGCACATGGCCAAAGGTATGTCTTATTTGCACTGCACTGTTTGCCTCACCCAATCTATGTTGCTATGGGACACAAGCACTACTTTGCCACTGATGTGTTTGTTGTTGTGTGACCAGGAATCATCCATGCTGTTTGGCAGTTGCAGCTTTTTCCATGACTACACTTACCTTTTGGTCACTGTGCTGATGGGGGTTTAGACCCCATTACCACAATGTTCAAAATGTGCTTCAGCTATGGATCCCACACTTACATTTTGGTCACTGTGATGATGGGGGTTTAGACCCCATTGCCACAATGTTCAAAATGTGCTTCAGCTATGGACCCCACACTTACCTTTTGTCACTGTGATGATGGGGGTTTAGACCCCATTGCCACAATGTTCAAAATGTGCTTCAGCTATGTATCCCACACTTACATTTTGGTCACTGTGATGATGGGGGTTTAGACCCCATTGCCACAATGTTCAAAATGTGCTTCAGCTATGGACCCCACACTTACCTTTTGGTCACTGTGATGATGGGGGTTTAGACCCCATTGCCACAATGTTCAAAATGTGCTTCAGCTATGGACCCCACACTTACCTTTTGGTCACTGTGATGATGGGGGTTTAGACCCCATTGCCACAATGTTCAAAATGTGCTTCAACTATGGACCCCACACTTACCTTTTGGTCACTGTGATGATGGGGGTTTAGACCCCATTGCCACAATGTTCAAAATGTGCTTCAACTATGGACCCCACACTTACCTTTTGGTCCCTGTGATGATGGGGGGTTTAGACCCCATTGCCACAATGTTCAATTGGGCTTCAGCTATGGACCCCACACTTAGATTTTGGTCACTGTGATGATGGGGGTTTAGACCCCATTGCCACAATGTTCAAAATGTGCTTCAGCTATGGACCCCACACTTACCTTTTGGTCACTGTGATGATGGGGGTTTAGACCCCATTGCCACAATGTTCAATTGGGCTTCAGCTATGGACCCCACACTTGGTATTTTGGTCACTGTGATGATGGGGGTTTAGACCCCATTGCCACAGCGGTCATGGTCTGCTTGCATTGTGGAGGCCACACACATTTATGTGTGACACATGTGATAGGGGGTCACATTGTATGTTCAATGTCATGTTCAGTGTTGTAGGCATTTGACACAGACTACACACGCTTGTCATGATGTTGGGGTGATGTCTTTTTCTGACATTCCTTATGTTGGAGTGTGCTGGTTGTGTCATGCATTACCCGTCCTATGAGTGGGGATGGTAGGAGTGTTAGGCATCCAGGCCCCCATGAGTAGGGGTGGTGTTAGTGGTAGGCATCCGTCCCCCTATGAGTGGGGATGGTAGTAGTGACAGGCATCCAGGCCCACATGAGATGGGGTGGTGGTAGTGGTAGGCATCCAGGCACCTATGAGTGGGGATGGTAGTAGTGCTAGGCATCCATCCCCCTATGAGTGGGGATGGTAGTAGTGCTAGGCATCCATCCCCCCATGAGTAGGGGTGGTGGTGGTGGTAGTGGTAGGCATCCAGGCCCCCATGAGTAGGGGTGGTGGTAGTGGTAGGCATCCAGGCCCCCATGAGTAGGGGTGGTGGTAGTGGTAGGCATCCAGGCACCCCTGAGTAGGGGTGGTGGTAGTGGTAGGCATCCATCCCCCTATGAGTGGGGATGGTAGTAGTGACAGGCATCCAGGCCCCCATGAGTAGGGGTGGTGTTAGTGGTAGACATCCTTTCCCTATGAGTGGGGATGGTAGTAGTGACAGGCATCCAGGCCCACATGAGTAGGGGTGGTGGTAGTGGTAGGCATCCAGGCCCCCTGAGTAGGGGTGGTGGTAGTGGTAGGCATCCATCCCCCTATGAGTGGGGATGGTAGTAGTGACAGGCATCCAGGCCCACATGAGTAGGGGTGGTGGTAGTGGTAGGCATCCAGGCCCCCATGAGTAGGGGTGGTGGTAGTGGTAGGCATCCAGGCACCTATGAGTGGGGATGGTAGTAGTGCTAGGCATCCATCCCCCTATGAGTGGGGATGGTAGTAGTGCTAGGCATCCATCCCCCCATGAGTAGGGGTGGTGGTAGTGGTAGGCATCCAGGCCCCCATGAGTAGGGGTGGTGGTAGTGGTAGGCATCCAGGCACCCCTGAGTAGGGGTGGTGGTAGGCATCCAGGCACCCCTGAGTAGGGGTGGTGGTAGGCATCCAGGCCCCCATGAGTAGGGGTGGTGGTAGTGGTAGGCATCTAGGCCCCCATGAGTAGGGGTGGTGGTAGTGGTAGGCATCCAGGCACCCCTGAGTAGGGGTGGTGGTAGTGGTAGGCATCCATCCCCCTATGAGTGGGGATGGTAGTAGTGACAGGCATCCAGGCCCCCCTGAGTAGGGGTGGTGGTAGTGGTAGGCTTCCATCCCCCTATGAGTGGGGATGGTAGTAGTGACAGGCATCCAGGCCCACATGAGATGGGGTGGTGGTAGTGGTAGGCATCCAGGCCCCCCTGAGTAGGGGTGGTGGTAGTGGTAGGCATCCATCCCCCTATGAGTGGGGATGGTAGTAGTGACAGGCATCCAGGCCCACATGAGTAGGTGTGGTGGTAGTGGTAGGCATCCAGGCACCTATGAGTGGGGATGGTAGTAGTGCTAGGCATCCATCCCCCTATGAGTGGGGATGGTAGTAGCGCTAGGCATCCATCCTCCCATGAGTAGGGGTGGTGGTAGTGGTAGGCATCCAGGCCCCCATGAGTAGGGGTGGTGGTAGTGGCAGGCATCCAGGCCCCCATGAGTAGGGGTGGTGGTAGTGGTAGGCATCCAGGCACCCCTGAGTAGGGGTGGTGGTAGTGGTAGGCATCCAGGCCCCCATGAGTAGGGGTGGTGGTAGTGGTAGGCATCCAGGCCCCCATGAGTAGGGGTGGGGGTAGTGATAGGCATCCAGGCACCCCTGAGTAGGGTGGTGGTAGTGGTAGGCATCCATCCCCCTATGAGTGGGGATCGTAGTAGTGACAGGCATCCAGGCCCCCCTGAGTAGGGGTGGTGGTAGTGGTAGGCATCCAGGCCCCCATGAGTAGGGGTGGTGGTAGTGGTAGGCATCCAGGCACCCCTGAGTAGGGGTGGTGGTAGTGGTAGGCATCCATCCCCCTATGAGTGGGGATGGTAGTAGTAACAGGCATCCAGGCCCCCCTGAGTAGGGGTGGTGGTAGTGGTAGGCATCCAGGCACCCATGAGTAGGGGTGGTGGTAGTGGTAGGTATCCAGGCCCCCCTGAGTAGGGGTGGTGTTAGTGGGAGGCATCCATCCCCCTATGAGTGGGGATGGTAGTAGTGACAGGCATCCAGGCCCCCATGAGTAGGGGTGGTGGTAGTGGTAGGCATCCATCCCCCTATGGGTGTGTATGGCATTGGTGATAGCCATCCTGCCCTTATGGTTCTGCTGTTGCTAGTGTACGTCATTTCTGCATCCCTAAGTGTGTGTGACATATGTCGGGTACGTGTCGTTTGTTTGTGTAGTGGGTGTTTGACTTACCGTCTGCGCCGTACGCGTCCGTACCGGTTCCGGTAATAGATGTAGAGTATTGGTAGGACCTGCGCGATGGGATTCATGGTTGGGTCGTCTCGTTTGGGTTTCTCGTGGCTTCGACTCGTACTCGTCGCTGGCTTGTTCGTCTCGTAGCCGTGGATCGTCCTGTGGCGCGAATCGGAGCTTATGTGCAGCTCTCCCAGATGCTCTAACGTGCCGGACGTAGCGACGGGTTCGGCGCGTACGGAAGGCGCATTGTACTAGTCCGGCCGGAAGGTGCTGTATATTTGCTTCCGTGAAACTCGATTCGGCGTTTACGGATCCGGCTCGGGCGGGGAACAGGAGCTGGAATGGGTACGTACGGCTGGGTCGGGATCTGAGCAGTTATGAGCATCGTACTTGCTCGTTCGGACGACTGTTCGAATCGGTCGAGAAACACGCGTTCGGCTTGGTTTTTTTCCGGACGAATAGTGTTAGGTGCGCTTCCGGCCGAGATCGGAATCGACCCCACGGTCTAAGAGAATCCGACTGTCGGTCGGAGACTTTCCGACCGACATCGTAATCGGCCCCTTAATGTGCCACTGCTGCATAAATTAAATACCTGTGCAGAAAGTATCAAAATAGTATACTTTGACAGTACATGTAAAGTTCCTGTGAAATAACCTGAACAGCTTAACATGTGACTAACTGAGCCCGCGGCCAGCAGGACTTCGTACATTCCTAAGCAACATATTGTGCTATCGACTCATTTAGGGGCACCACTCCAAAAAGGTATGGTCTACCATGCATCATTAAAAAATGCAATCTTATCAGCAAAACTTAAATGGTGCTGAGCTCTTATATGACCAAATCGTCTAAAACACCTCAAACTCAACCTAAATTTTTTTTCTTAAGTGTAAAGCCTTGACATAATTTTTTTCTACTCTGACAAACAGAAGCTATCTTGAAGCTTGAGCTACAAAAAAACTACACAACTTAACTTGCATGTTATCTGTAGAGAAGCATTTTTAAACTTTACCTTTAACGCTGATTTACTTCAGTGGCTGTCAGAATCCAGTCTGGACTTTTTATCAAAACACCAATGCATTCTGGTCATTACAGTTCTGACAAGAGCATTGGATATGCCCTTAATAACCTAAAGATGTAATTACGAAGGAGCGATGTTCTCATTACATGAAAGCATTGCTCATTATAAAGGGCTGAAGTTGTGATCTACGGCATAAAACTGAACCCCTGTAATAAAATTGCACGGAATAGCGTATTAGTATGTATATTATCTTTACAAATACCCGAGCCTTCTGATAAAATTAACCAGCGTCCTGTGCACCAGTGGTATACCCACAACATTTTGAAAAGGCACTTTCATTGAGAGCCCTGGGTTTTATCTTATGAAATGCTGAATTAAGCTACAAGTTGTTTCATGGAAATACAATAGAGACCAATCTGTGTTAAACAAGTTTGTCATGCAGGATATATAATAATGTGCAGGCAGTTCAATAATAAAACCAAAAATATATATCAACAATTAACCTTATGTAAAAGCGTAAAGGGCTGGCCAAGGTTCTGTAACATCTGTAATTCAACAAAAAACGGGTAAACAATGCTAAATGGAATATAAATAATGCTAATTCTTACAGCAGAAAAGCACGTTATCTATATAGATTTTTTTTAAATGATGAATGTCCGTCTGGCAGGAACTGACTATGGTGAAATCCAGTGTGTGTCCTCCTGGTTGTTTCTGAGCTCTGCTAGACTATCTTTCCAAAGGCGCCACTGTTCTGGAAGCCATAAAGCTTATATATTGTTCTTGGTATGGATGGGTACAAAGGGCCTTAACTCTAGATAACACGTCAACATAAAAATGTTCAGAATATTTTTTGTTTCACAATTAAAGCAACAGTTGAACTAATTTTCTATGTTTTTTGCTGTTTATGGGTTTCCTTAAAAGACAAATCTGCTGAAACATATGTCAGCATTTTCTGTGTGGAAAAGTTACTGTTTTTCTTGCGACCAGTGATGTCGTTCAAGACAGTCAGTTCAAAAAATCCCTCAGCTGATTTCTGTTTCTTACACTGCTTGAAAAAAGGCCTATGCTGATTTCTGATTGTGAAAATAATATGTTGCATTTTTTCTGTTTCTTCCACAGTCTGAAAAAAAGACCCTGGGTGTTTTCTCACGCAGAAACCAGCAGAGGCTTTTTTAGACTATTATAAAAGAGCCTGTTAGAGGCATTGCTAATGCTACCCAGACATGCACGCAAATGCGTGCACACACTAACACACACACTAAAATATTCCATGCTTCATTTTTTTCCTTTCAAATGGGAATTGTTCATACTTCCTAGGATTAAAAAAGCCCCGCCACCTATAAACTATGACTAGTTCATAAATAATAAAATCATATCGCACTTTTCATAAAGAAAACCTATTGTGAGAAACGATTCCTTCCACAGCACTTCCTGCGCAGTGCAATATCGGATAAAGTTGAAGGGGAGGTGTAGTTTTGGAAACCTTATCATCCAGGTCCCTTGTTACATCACTTTTAGCACCTTTCACTGCAGATTATGGTTAGGGAACAGAGAAGATTGGGCTTTGGGTGACTCAGACGTCGGTGGTCATCAACAGCTTCAATTCTGGCACATTGCACTGTGGGTTAAACAACAGGTATAGTTTGAGCTTCAGGGGTCAGAGATGTCACCAGTAACATCTCTTCTTATGCATTGCACTATGGATCGGTTTATATTACAGGGGTAATGTTGCTGTTGGTGGTCACCAGCTATGTCACAAAGATCCCAAATGGCGTAATTCTGTATTCCAAATGCTCAAAATACATACAGAATGCTAACTTCCACTTGCCACCTTATTCCACACAAAGTAGATGGTTATCCTGATGCAAGTCTAGTCTGGTGAATGCAGTGGCCACACACACAGCCTGAAGAATGAGTGGAAAAGGGTAGCAGTCCATAAAGGTGATCCTAACAAAGTCTCAGCAATTCATTTGAGGTGGCAGATCAACAGTTTTCTTTGGCAAAAAAGATGGCGCTCCGACAGGAGAGGTGGAACATATGATTAGTCTACTTTTGAACATTTTTGTCAAGATACAATTACAGAGCTACCTTTTCAGACTCATACAGAGACTACATTTTCCCAAAGGTTAAAAAGGAATCCAGAGCAGTTGAAATAGCACAATGACATTATTGATGAGTATGAAGGGAGAGGATCTTAAACTTTTTAAACAAATCTGTAAATTAGTGGTATTATGTTGGTATAATGGAGAGGGAAATGACAGTAGATGGACATCCATCCTCCTTAACTTGTTCAAAGAGTTGGTACAAGTTGTCCAGTTTATGAAGGGAATATGCTGTCTGGGTCAAGGTATGCCCAGAATGACAACATATTTAAAAGAGGCACTTAGAGCAAAGCATAATGTTCTTTAAGTGATCCTAGAGAAGTGTCTGGAATGCTCTGTCCCGGCCGCAAAATTGCAGCAAAGGCTGAGCCTCGCAAGTTTAAAAGCTCTTGTCGGGACGGAAAGAGCGCTTCACGTCCTAGTTCGAGAGAGCGTTTCCTTCACATCCGGGGTCACTCACCTGCTTTGGGGTCTCCACAGCACTGTTGGCTCCTGACTCCTCACGTCGGGTTCTCGGTCGGCGGCTCTTCGTCTAGTCGGCGTCTTCGGCGGGAATTCCTCCTGCATAAAATACAAAGAAAGAATCCTGAAAAGTATTGTTTGGTGAAGGCGGTAACGCGCTTGCGCTCCAGATGCATATATAGAAGTTCCATAGCTAGTAATACTTATCTGATTGGGTCTCCATGGCTGAAATGGGCATCTGTATTCCTTTTTGTTACATTGTTTTAGGCTGTGCTTAAGAATAGCATACAGTGATTAAGATTCCTGAAAATAAGGAGATAAGAAATACGTTAGCCTGCACATTTTTTGCATTTCTTATTTTTGCTGTTGCTTACTCATTCCTTTCTCTGGGGTTGATGACTAGGCTACCATCTTTTGGGCTATATTTCTTTTTCTATGTTCATATTCATGGTAAGCACATTACTCAGTACATTTACATTTCATAAAAGGGAATAGGGTACACATTGTGATATTCTCTGTTTTGCTATTTTCAATGCAGAATTACTTGTTGACTCCTGAAACAATTCTTTTGGATGCTAGTGGAAGAGGGGAATGAATCAGGTAGAGAAAATTGACATATGTCTAGCTATTGCTTATAAACTTGTTTCTCTCTATCCTGAGTATATTCTTATTCTGGTACTTTGCTTACAGGATCACATACATTTCCAGTGACAAAACTTTGCTGCCCGGGTCATACTGAGGGACCTTCTTCATTCTTCCTTCCATTGTTTCCCCTCTTCCCCCTGTGCACTGGTTTTGCTTTGACTTTGTTGGGCAGACTAGGTGATAGCGGGAAGTGGGGATCTACTCTTCAGTCTCTTGCCTCTCGTTCCTGTGGAAACTTCTGGTGAGCCCTGATAAGAAGTCAATACAGGGAATGGATATCTCCATAACAAGACCAGAAGATAAAGAAGCATGATCCAATGTTTTCAGTTGCTCAGGGACTATCTTTTTTGGTATCTGTCTTCATGGCAAGTCTTAGTCTATGTACATTCAAGAATCTCCACAATCAAGCAATGCTGTAACTGAAAGTACTAATCCCTTTTCATGCTTAATGTTACAACTGGGGTTTCTGGTTGTCAGAGTATGCACCCTGTACAAGCATGAACCACCATTCTAGTCAGGTTAAGCTAAATACACATTAAAAGACAACCTGTGCTCACCCTCTGGTAGCTTGACACAGAGCAGTCAGGCTTATCTAAAGAGGCAATGTGCAAAGTATTTGTGCAACACACATATAGAGTAACACTATGAAAACACCACAAAAATACTCCACATAGGTTTAGCAAATTAGATTATATTTTTATGAGTAAAACAAGACAAAAATGACAATAGTCCAATATGTAGAACCGGAGTAATTAATTTTTAAAGATTAAAACAAAATGTAGTGCTTAGAAGCAAATGACACTTAGGAGTTACTTAAGGTCACGCTGAACTGGGGCACATCTAAAGTTCAGGCTGGCCACGAACGAGGGCAGGCCGACTATAGGACTCACGGAGGTCCCACTATAAAAGTAACTTGGATGGAGCAAGTGTCAATGGCTCGATGCGTCGGTTCCAATGTGCGCAGGAGATGAAGGCTTCGTCAACTAACCCCATTATGAAGCAGGCACTGCGTCATCGTTGAGCTGCGCTGTCTGTCATCTTCGAGCCACGCAGTCCATTGAAGCGTTGTCGTCGATCAGCTCCTGCATCAGAGGGCAATGCGTAGGTTCCAATCGGCACAAAGTCGTCACTGCATAGATTTTGATGGTTGTGTACAGCAGAAGTTGCTTTTTAAGGGCCCATGACTGGATTGGCACCACTTGGCAGGGCAGGGCAGGACTCACAGATGGCAGAGTCCAGGTGCTGTTACAGGGTTGAACGGAGTCTTTGGTGACACTGAGGCTTCAGAACAGGGGGCAAGCTAGCAAGCTCTTGGAGTCACTCTGGGTTCAAGTGAGATGGGTCCAGTCCTTGCCCTCAGCATAGCAGAGATCAGAAGGCAGGCAGAAGGGCAGCACAGCAAAGCAGAAAAGCAGTTCTTGCAGAGCAGGTCCAGTAGTGTACTGTTTTGGTAGGGTCCGAGCCCCAGTACTTATACCCAGTTGTGCCTTTGAAGTGGGGGTGACTTCAAATCAGGCCCGTGAAATGCACAGTTTCCCCTTTCTTCCCAGCCCTGGCTCCAGACTATCAAAAGGGGGTAATCAGCCCTTTGTGTGGGAAACAGAACACTACCTATTCAGTTGTAAGCGTCAGCTCCCCCTCTTCCCACCTAGGAAGAGCTATCAGAATGCAGATGAATGCAGACGAGTTCTCCATCACACCCACTCTTACTGTTTTTGTGGCTGCGAAAAGGAATGCACTAAGTGTAGCAGTCACCCACCCCAGACGTGTATTGGAGACAGATTGCAAGGCCCACAGAGCAGTAGGAGTAGAAAAATGCCCACTTTCTAAAAGGGCATTTCTAAAATAGTAATGTTAAATCCAACTTTACCATTAAAGAGGATTTATCATTACCATTCCAAAGATATGAAAAATGATGCACCCACTCCTTTCTAATCAGGAATTACAGTGCAAAAATGTTATTTAGGAATTCCTAATAGTATCCTATGAAAGGAGTAGGCCTCACAGCAGTGAAAAACTAATTTAGCTGTTTGTCACTACTAGGACATGTAAAACTTAAAAGTACATGTGTGACCTTTTACTTACACAGCACCCTGCTCTTAGGGTTACCTTGGGCCTAACTTAGGGATGACTTATGTGTAATAAAAGGGAAGTTTAAGGCTTGGAAAGTAGCTTTAAATGCCAAGTCGAAGAGGTAGTAAACTGCACACACAGGCTCTGCAATGGCAGACCTGCAACAGGTTTGAAAGGCTACTGGTGTGGGAGGCACAATCAGTCCTGCAGGCCCACTAGTAGCATTTAATTTACAGGCCCTGGGTATATGGTATTCCACAGTACAAGGGACTTACAAGTAAACTAAATATGCCAATCATATAAACACCAATGTCACTATGTTTCGGGGAGACGCACATGCACTTTAGCACAGGTCAGCAGTGGTAAAATGCTCAGAGTCCTAAGGCCAACATAAAATACAGCAAAAAGAGGAGGTAAACAGGAAAATGTTTGGGGGAAGACCACCCTAAGGATAATAGGTCTAACAGTTAAGTTGAATATTTAATAGAAATAATTCACCGGAAGACTCTGACTATCCAATATGAATAAGTCCTGAGAAACCTGTCCATCTCTCCCTCACTGAAGATTAATTCTGACATTTCTTGAGGATCTTGAGGTCTGATCGGGGCGGCTGGTACCCTTTGAAAGTGGTGAGCCGAGTGAAGTGTGCCACCACTTCCCAAAAAAACTAAATAAAATAGCCCCTCCCTCCAAAATGCCAAAGTAAACCACACCTCCAAAAGCCCAAAATAAAACATGTCCTTCCTCCAAATAAAAACACAACACTAACTACAAAATAAAGCACAACCACTACACTTAACGTGCATTACACAAATCAAATCAAATAAACCAGCACTTGTTAAAGGCTGTGCCTACTCCTTGGTGTTCTTCTCTGATGCATGAAGAGCTCCCTTAACCAATCCAGACGCTGCTCTCATGCGGTTAACAATCATGAGAGAAGCACCTGAATTGGATGGAGCAAGCTGGCTGGACGCTCCTTCAGGCCCTGGATGGGTGTGCTTGGTCTCCACCCAGCTGTCTTAAGACAGCTGGGTGGAGAGCTTTAAAGTGCCAATCGGCAGCAGAGGACACGTCCAGCATGTCTCTGGGCTCGGGGCTGGCGCTGCTGCAGTACGCACTGCGCCAGTAAAAATAAAATGGCAATGAAATCTTTTCATTTAAATTACATTTTTTCCTGCTTGGCTTGCAGCGGGTGAGGGGAGATGCACCCCCGCCCTCAAGAAGAAACCGCACCTCGGTCTGACTGCGCATTCTCTAACAATCTGTGGCGTAAGGCCGTCAGTCTTACATTGCCAATCCTGCTTGGAATGTGCAATGGCTTTTCCAGTCCTTCTTGGAATGTGCAATGGTGTATTGGAGCTCCAATTTGCCAACTTTTGGGGTAACAAAGTCTCCCACTGATGTCTCAAAAGGCGCTACATTCATCCCCAGAAGGAAGATCTTGATACACCACTCACACTGTTTCCCTTTTGTAAGGTGCATATCCAAGAACTATTCAAAGGTAGTAGGGCAACTAGAATGCATTCGCTTATCACTGATTTTTTTCCTCTTATGAAGGGTCCTTTCCACCCAGGTGTTTCAGCAGGAAATCCATATTTCCTTGTTTAGGGTCATACAGAGCTTCTTCCACAGAAAACTCTCTAACCAGTCTCTCAAACAACCTTTCAAAAAGTAACAAAGTTTGAATAATTATCCAAACTGGGGAATTCTGCAGGCACCCGGAGCATAATCCAGGCTAGTACAGCACCGGCTAGTGAAATTAGATAGCCCACCTTTGCCCGATCCACGGCAAACTGTCCAGTACAAAATGCAAAATGTACTATAAGTCCATTCAGCAACTCTTTCATCTTAGTGGGATATCCAGAGAACCTTGATGTACTACACCTAACTATTGTGAGATCATGCATTCTGTCGGTAAAGTATTGCTTTAACAGAATATTTTCTGATCGGAATTGAGTACATTCTTGATTTTGTTGTTGTGAGGCTACTGATAAATCTACACATAACAAAATCGGTTTGTTAGAGATGCTGACCTTGCAGTCCTCCTGGAGTTTGTTTCTGACTTGACCTAAGTATGGGCAACAACTTCTGGCAGCCAGTATATCCTTAAACAACAGTATAAATGTGTAGAGAGGTAGGTATCTGCAAATAAGGGCCACAGAAGGAAGGAAAAAGCCTTTCAGCATAAAAAACCTGTTAGGAGCAAAGATGATCCTGGTAGCAGAATAAAAAGGCTAAGTAGGAAAGAGCAAAGAACAGCACCAAATTAAATTGGGCAGAAAGCAACACCACTGGGGCATCAAGATGTAGATCCACTGAAGCATCTGGGAGCTAAGGAAAAAGGGACAAAAAGGGAAGCATAGGGCAATGAACCCATCGAAAAAATGCACCGATTGCATTGTGATGCAGTGAGGGGAAGAACTAGTCTCCTTTTATAGCTCTGGACAGGAAAGAGGAAGTGGAAACACTTCACAGGAAATATAGAAGCCATCTTCGATTGGTATTTACCAATCAATTCTTGCAAGGAGAAAGCCATAGAAAAAATGTCTACTGAGAGAAGCAAATGGAATGGACTTCATGGTGGCAGAAACATGAAATGCAACACTGGCACCATGCAGGATGCATATGAAGACATTCTAAATCATTTCTGTGAAATATCACCGCCATGAAAGCTGCTACTCCGGGGAGGAGGAGCTGCTATGCCTGAGCTGCTCCAGAAGCAAGGAAGAAGAACACTGATGGTCCAACTGACCCACAGAATTAGAACAAAGTTGCTGCACACCTCCGATGGGTGGAACTGATGAATCCTCAATGAGCCAGCGAGCAGGTGCAACATAACCCACCCCAGAGGGGCGAGCTTCCTGCAGGGCCCTCTAGCTGTTCCACCTCCTATTCACCTTTCAAACAAAGGACACCACAGACCTTCTTTTGTGTGATAATGGTTGCAGTTTATTACATTCTTTTACATGCTGGGACATACATTATCACAAAAGGATTGATCATTAACATGTACCGAGCATGCAGACCTCTTGAAAATCAAATGATTAGCAACATAACAGGTCATTCAGGAGTCATATATCATCCTACTGAAGTAAACTATTAGCTTCGTAACAGGTCATAAATCATCTTACAGTCATGACTCATTTCTTGGTTGATCATAAATCACTTTTGTCCATCACCATAACTCATCTTTGAGGCTTCCCTTGCTACCGATGTCTGGCATTCTGGGCCCTGTGTCTTTGCACGGGCTGCAAGTGCTGTGTCCTCCCTGCACTGACCATCTCTTGGCCCTTTGTTTGCCCTCCAGTGTCCCTGTCGTGAGGCATTGCAAGGACCCTGTTTGGGCATTTTCTCTTTCTGGCCTCCTGTGTTGTCACTGGAATTTATTGTAGCTGTCCCCACCATGCTGCGTATGGTTCCACGGCTACCTTCAGCTTCCCCACTCCTGTCTCAATGTTCTCTGCTCTTAAGAAAACCCTAACAACTCAAGAGCTGCTACGATATTTAAAAGGAACATATCCATCCTGACCGTGGATAGGTGAACCCTGTAATCTGGTTAATAACACAGCATCTTGAGGTTAATGAGGCCATGCGTGACGAATTACCAGCCCATTCCCGTGCAAAATTTACTCATTGAGATGTTAAGCTTCAACCTGGACCTCTCAACTGCACTATAGTTTATGGGCACTCTCCATTGGAACCTAGCTATCACCTCGTACCACTGTGCGTTGGTGGGCAGGAGCAATCTGGCAACGTTCGTCAAATCTGCCTTCATTATCTCCAAAAGCTTTTGACGCCCTGGATTCCTGAGATCATTTACACCCAGGTGTACCACGATGGCGTTGTTATGAACCCCAATGTACCCCAATATAGGCCTAGGTAGTTGCAGGACCTTTTACCTACATTTGTCCTACCTTGCTCTACATAACGGCTCTGGTGCTGACCTTTTACCTAGTTAGGTGCCGAATAAATGTTGTGTGTTTTCTTCGAAAACTAGCCTCATTTATTATGCATGAAGATTCTTAGTATCACTGCAAGATTACCATCTTCTGCATAATAACTCTGTACAAAAGTCACCACTATCGTCATCCATGGCCGAGAGGCCCACTGTACCATGACACATCTAGTAGAACCCCTGAGGGTACCTTTCGGGTATATAAGTACCACATCTTCGCTAGGCAAACCAGAGGGGAAGCTTCTATGCTAGCACAAGACGCTGAACTCCCTGCACACAGACACTCCAGCACGCAGTGGTCTGACATCCCTTACGGTGTGTCCAACTCGAGTCCAAGACGGGGTTGTTCGTTCTCTCCCATCAGGTAACAGGGTTGGCTCTCTCCTAGGGGGATTTTTGGCTTTACACCTACATACATGCTAGGTACATTTAGGTACATTTAGTTAGGGTTTGCATCTTAGGAGTACTCATGATTACTGCCATGTATCTCTATGCCTTCATATATTCACTGTTTTAGCACCATTGTAGAATTCTACCTTTTATTTACTCAGTTGGTGCTTATAATTGTATATGTCTCTTTCTGTCTAATGGTTGTTGCAGCATACGTATTTTAAACTAGAATGACGCTGGTTCAATAAATGCTAATTGAAAACGTCCCCACCATTTATTCTTTGTATCTCTCTGAGAACAAGTGAGCATCAGTGACTGAGCGAAAAGTACTGTTCTGTTTACACGATCCCTGAGGGGTCTGGGTTGTCATGTTCCATAGTTACCAGAAACTATTTAGTGTTCTGTCCACGAGCGCTTCCGTCGCGTGGACATTCTGTAGGTATCTGCCTCATGCTGCCCGTTGGCGCGCGAGCCCAGCTCATGTTGACAGTTGGTCGTGTGACTGGTGACAGTTGTAGTGACAGTTGGAACTGAGCCAGCGCTGTGCTTGAACGCACGCCGGGAGCTGTTTGTGGGATCTTATCACTGGAACATAAATAAAGCGAGTCACCAAATTGGATGTCTCCTGTCATCACTACATTCATCGTGGCGACGAGCGAGGAGAACGAAGATCCCACGCAGAACCCACAACAATGAGGAGGAGTCGTCAGTATCACAAAAAAGTTAATGGCGCATCCGGTATCTGCATTACAATAACTGCGAGAGAGATGGAGAATTGTTCTAGCCGAATCCTAATCTCCTGCCTACTACGCGCATACCGGCTCTGCTGACTGGCGGTTCCTCAGCGTGGAGCACCTCGGAAGCACTCAACATATGCCCCGCCTGCCTGACGATGAAAACTGTGCTTGTAGGACGGCTGCGCTACACGTGATCTACCTCAGCATACGCCCACCAGCCTTCAACGCATTCACTGCCTGACATCGCTAGGTGACGTCGTTCAGAAAATCCTTGGGCGGTCGGCAGTTAACCCATTTTACACCGCTTCATCTTCTTCAACAGTGTGCAGCGAGAGTTGAGCAGCTTCTTCACATCTTAAGATTTAGAGGTGCAGTTTTCACTCTGCCACTGCTGATTTTTTTCCTGTTTGCTGCCACAAGCTCACTTCCAGCCCACATTAACTTCAGGTACAGTTCATGATTTATATTACAACTTCAGCATTACATTGTGCGCATTTCCTCACAGTGATTCACACACCTTACCCCTTTGAAACATTTTTGGCAATTTTGGTGTGAGCACAGCTACGCGGTGACTCGCACACCTCTTAGTTACGTTCCATATACATTTATGTGTAGTTTCTTCACGGTGACGCGCACACCTTTGATCATTAACCCTATTACATTGAGCGTGCACTTGTGTACAGTTCCGTTCCTTATTGCAATACTCATGTCGAGTTTTTATAATTCAAACTGTGTACATACAGTAATGTTATGATGTCTTTGCGGGGGGTTCCCACACAAAAAAAGGTATAAGAGTTATAGTATCCCGAGTTTACTTCATTTTCTATCGCTATTCCACTTTCCTGTCTATACTCCAGTTGTGGTTCCCCCCCCTGCGAAACCATGCAAGCAGTTCACCCACCGCCACCGTTTTTAGACTCCCCTGGTGAACCCCCAATAAAGTGGCGACATTGGCTTGATGCTTCCGAGACCTATTTGGGCGCTATTGGGGCACACAGATTCAGACCTGAGAGAAAAAAGTTCCTATTATTACACTCACTAGGATTTGAAGGCAGGGCTACTCTCAAGCACTTACCTGATGTTGTGGGTGAAGTAAATGAAGAACTTGACAAATACCAGTGTACTATTAGAAAATTAGCCTCCAGATATGATGTACAGCCAAGTGTTGTTGTATTAAGGCACAAATTCTTCAAACGTGTCCAGAAGAACAATGAAGATGTAGACACATACATCACTGCCCTTAGAAAAATGATCGCAAATTGTGAGTTTGAAAACTTTAGTGAGCAGTTTGTACGAGATCAGTTCATAAGCCAATGTTCTGATAGAACTATTAGACAAAAGCTTCTCTCACTAGAGTACCCCTCTCTCGAAGAGTCCATCCGCATTGCCAAAAGCATAGAAACTTCACAGGTTTCGGTTAAGGAAGTTGAAAACAAGTCAGTTGAGGTTGCTGCACCTGTACGCATTACTAATTACAACAAAAAAAAGGGAAACCTCTCAGAACAGTTTTTTCAGGAGGACAGACATATGCTTTAGGTGCGGTAACTCAGTACATCCCAAGAACGGCAAACCCTGTCCAGCTAAAAATGTAGTTTGCAGGTCATGTGGTAAGGTTGGCCATTTTGATAAAGTGTGTCAGGGTCACAAAAGGGAAAATGTCAGAATAGGGCACGTCAAAGACACTAGTGACAGTGAGAATGAGGAGCTCTTGCCAGATATGAAAGATATGGTTCTTGTTGTAGCTGACAGTGAAATAAGGACCGGGGATCCCTCAGAATGTGTTGACCCGTATACAAACATACTAGTAGGTGACAAGAAGCTTCACCTTCTCGTGGATTCAGGTGCACGCATCACCATGATTTCTGAGTCACTTTTTACAGCCAATTGGGGCGAGAGACAGTTATTTCCGGCTGATCGTGCTCCCGTGTCCTACGAGGGACGTAAGATCGACCTCCTGGGGTACTTTGAAGACATCATGGAATTTAAGGGTAGGCGCATTGAAGGAAAAATCTACGTAGCCATACAAGGTTTGAACATTCTAGGGTGGCTCCACCAAGGGTTGTTCGATATGATATTGTGTCCTGGTGCCAAAGAACAGGTGTTAGCCATCCGTGATTCCACACAAGTTGAAGATCTTTTGAATAGGTTCCCTAAAGTCTTTTCAGGCGAGTTGGGTAGAATAAAAGGGTTCAAGCAGAGAATAAAAGTAAGAGATGGTGCCATACCCACGAAACACAAACTCAGAAGTGTACCATTTAGCATCAGAGAAGATCTCGAGAAAGAACTATTGACTATGTGTAAAAGAGGGGTGATCAAGTCGGTCGAATCCTCCGATTGGTCATCTCCCTTGGTCATAGCACAGAAAAAGAACAACGAACTCAGAATCTGCAATGACTTGCGCAGTTTAAATAAAGAAATTTGGATTGACTCTCACCCCCTTCCTAACATCTCAGAAATGTTGACCATGGTAACCAGTGCCAAGATCTTCTCAAAACTTGACCTTGCCTCCGCTTACCACCAGGTTGAACTCGACAAAGAATCACGCCACCTCACCGCGTTCAACTCACCCTCAGACATGTACCAATTCTGTTGTATGCCCTTTGGCCTGCCTTCAGCAGCCTCAGTCTTTCAGCGCCTCATGGTCAATCTTCTTAAAGGACTTAAGAACGTCGCCATCTTTCAAGACGATGTCCTTATTCACTGTATTGACCAGGCTACACATGATGAAACCTTGAGTCAAGTCCTGTTTAGGTTCCAAGAATATGGTGTTGTCCTCAAATGTGAAAAATGTGAGTTCTCAAAAGATTCTGTTGAATACCTTGGTCACACCATCACGAGTGCCGGGGTTACACCCAAACCCAGTCTGGTTCAAGCTATATCGGATGCTTCTCCTCCCAAAGACAAGACAGGAGTTAAGTCTCTACTTGGTTTGACTTAGTTCCATTCCCGTTTCATCCCTGATTACGCAACTAAAGTACGGCCCATTTCAAACCTGTTGAAAAACCAAACTGTTTTTGTATGGGATGATGAGTGCAAACATGCTTTTGAGTGGCTAAAAACCCAACTCACCACAGTCAAAGCGTTGAAACCTTTCGATCACTCATTACACTGCACCCTAACTGTCGACACCAGCTGTTACGGTCTTGGTGCTGTCCAGACCCAGCATGTAGGGACACAAGAACACACAATTGGTTTTGCATCTAGGGTCCTGAGAGCTACCGAGTCTCACTATTCAGTCATTGAAAAAAAGAACTACTTGCATGTTGGTGGGCCATCGAAAAGTTTAAATGTTACCTTTGGGGCAGGAATTTCACTCTTCAAACAGACCATAAACCTTTAGTGGCCATCTTAGGCAACACCAGCCATTGCAACGCCACGCATAGCTCGTCTTGCATCTAAACTTCTCCAATTCAATTTTGAAATTGTACACGTCCCTGGTGGAAAGAACGTACGTGCAGACGCCCTTTCACGGTTGCCACCCACGCCGAACAGGTCAGAAGATGGAGTTAAACCCAACAGCGATGAAGAACTAGAAGACTATATAGTCGCTAGTGTTGAACTGCAACATGTTTGTTCAATGAAAGTGATTGGTATGATGCTATGGACTGTGATGAAGTACTCAAATGTGTTAAGAAATACATTACTGAAGGCTGGCCCAAAGAGAAGAGTTTAAATGTTGATGTGAAACCGTATGTCAAAATCTGTGAAGAATTATCTGTTGAAGATGGTCTCATCTTCAGGGTAGATAAGATTGTTCCCCCTTTCAACCTCAGGAAAACTCTACTCACTAAAGCTCATGAGGGACATCTGGGTGCCACGCTCACCAAGCGTAGAGTACGCAAATACTTCTGGTGGCCTCAGATGGACAGAGACATTGACGCACTTGTCCAAGAATGCGCCATTTGTGCTGGCAGTGACAAGACACTACGCACATCCAACCCGCCCCTCACCCCCATTCCCCTGCCAGACAATCCCTGGGAGAAACTAGGTATCGACGTCTTGGGTCCCTTCCACACCCTACCTCATCTGACGCAGTTCGCCATAGTTTTAGTGGACTATTACTCCAAATGGCCAGAAGTCAAATTTGTGGCCAAAGTTGACTCTAAAGAGATTCTCGACTTTATGAAAGAGGTTTTCATGCGGGAGGGATTTCCCAAGACTGTTATTTCTGACAATGGAGTACAGTTTATCTCTGCTGAAGTTGAAGATTTCTTTAAAGAATCTTCCATCATCCACATCAAAAGCTCACTCTATCATCCCCAAACCAATGGGCTGGTGGAGAGACTTAACAGAGTCATTGGGGACTGTATACGGTGGGCCATTGATCACAACAAAGGCATACCCATGGCTGTCAGAACCATGCTGTGGTTCTACAGAACCACGCCCCACTCTTCCACAGGTGTGTCTCCCTTTGAACTACTTAAAGGCAGAAAGGCCTGCTCTGATTTTAGATCTGCGTGGATGTCAAAGTGGTTCAAACGTAGAACCCCTGCCCATGAGCTTGACAACATGGTTAGAAACAAAATCAGCGATGTACAAACCAAACAAAAAACATACTTTGACTCCAGAAAACATGTCTCCAACCGGAATTTTGTGGTGGGTGACATGGTGAGAATAAAGAAACAAGGTTTTGTCAGGAAAGGTGACTCCAAGTTCAGCGAACCAGTCTGCATTGATAAAATCTGTGGCAGTGCTGTTCATGTCAATAAGCGTAATTGGTGGAACATGAACAAGATTGTAAAGGTAAATGACTTGTGTGGTAGGAGGCCTGTCCAAGGTTCTGACACTGTCTCAATACATTCGTCTGGGCAAAATCACAGAGTTTCGGATGTTGTTCCAACCATCTTGTCTCCACGAGGAGGAGTTGCAGAGACATCAGAGTTCCTATAAGATTCAGGTAACCCTCTTCCCTCTCTCTCCTTCATCTTCCCTTTCTCCCCTCTCTGCCTTTATGTTTTTCTTCCCACCTTCTAGGGAAAGAGATATATGTAGTGTTCTGTCCACGCGCGCATCTGGCGCGTGGACATTCTGTTGGTATTTGCCTCGCGCTGCCCGTTGGCGCGCGAGCCCAGCTCATGTTGACAGTTGGTCGTGTGACTGGTGACAGTTGTAGTGACAGTTGGAACTGAGCCAGCGCTGTGCTTGCACGCACGCCGGGAGCTGTTTGTGGGATCTTCTTACTGGAACATAAATAAAACGACTCACCAAATTGGATGTCTCCTGTCATCACTACATATTTGCTCCTTGGTAAGGTTGTGGGTCTTATAGTGGCACTGTGAGCTAGCTGATCGACAGACTTACATATCCCTTGGGGGTGTCCGAAATCAGTCTGGGCACCAATCCCTTAGTTTATGTTGTCTAAACGTGCAGATCCTATATAGATTTGTAGGAACTACATGACATGGCGCCGCCAACGTTGGTTTGGTTCTTTTTTAACGGACAAATCTGAGTAGTTCAGTCATGCTTTCTCAGAGACCCCTACTCACATTTACCCAGAGACGTCTGGATTGGGGGGGAAACATCTGCCACAGCTAAGTAGGCATATCCTATGTATTGGCTGTAGGTCTATTCAAGCTTGAAGGATTATAGTTCCCTGTTGTGCAAACCTTATCTCTTTCCTGTACTAAAAACTTCCTTGAAAAATGTCTGTCCAAGATGAGAACGCGGCTGCATTAAATGCAAATGCAGCAGAGGAAGGAGAGCAGGAAAGTGCTATAAACATTTCAGAAAATTGTAGAAATGCACTTGCTTTAAAATTAGCAGATTTTGAAGTGCAGCATTAGGTGGGACTGTTACCTTCGTGATTGAGGCACACGAGGCATACAGAATAGAGATGTTATATTCTTGGGTCAAATTCCCACTTGCAGATGCACGCACACATACATTTCATTCTTATACTACGGATGAAATACCAGATGAATACTCTCCATGCGAGGACATAGAAGTCCTGTTATCTTACCAAGAGCACATAAATTGGTTTGAAGGCACCTTCCCCCATACCACAGATAAAGTGAGACTCGGTCCACTCAGTAGAGACGGAGCTACTTGGCCAGTTCTAGCTGATTACACACCGCATCCAGAAATTGACACATTACCAGCAGCAGACTAATTTCCACTTCACAAAGAAATAATAAAACTTTACAGAAATCTTACACAGTTCATGATGCGAAGACTCACACTTCAACATACAAGGGTTACTCAAACAGGTCAACTACAAGGGACTGCAACTAAAATCACCCCACAAACGCTGAACCCGATTATGAAGAATGCTCACTAAACGTGAGCAAATGCCATTCTGGGTAGCACAGAAAATAGCACAGCTTGAGGCAATGTTTCCACACACAGGCCCCAAGAAAAACACAGAATACTGACATTCTGCTTGCCAATGGGGATAGCTCCCCTGATAGAGGATTGTACCACTTCGGGTACAGTCTTCACTGCCATTTATACCAGGACACATGGTACCCCCTCAATAGCAGTCATACCAGAAGTATTAAAACAAATACAGAATGAGTATGGGGCAGAACCTGCCTTGGACTTAGGGATGAAATTGATAGGCAATTTTTCCCATGTATCCACAATTATGTTAGCAAACATAAAAGGGGAGGCAGCAGCGGTGGCTATACGGCAAAGCCTGAGGGAATGCACTTCTGCACAACAGGAGCAGGAATTACTTAAAATTATCGAAGAGGCCTATGCTTCACTGGGTAGAGATAATTTGGGAGCTAGACCTGTGAACCACAATTATTAGGCAATCCTGAAAAGGATAACTCAAAGCAAGCACCTGATTCTTCTAAAAAGAAATGGGATAACAAACATTAAAAAAACAAGCAGAATGCATCACAATCACGGGGTGGGTCTCCTCAACAGGAGCCCTCTGACAAGAAATATAACCTCAGAAACCGTGACAATATAAAAAAAAACTGAGAGGTATTAGGATAAACTCCGAGAGGGAAGGACGGTCAAAATGCAGATCAGAAGAGCGAGTCAAGCCAAGAGACACACATCGCACTTCAGACTACATTATCAAACAAGAAGTTAAACCCAAATCTAAACCTCAATTTAAAAAGAAGAAGGTAGCTGGCCTTAAAATAAGAAATGCCCAGGCTACTGAGGACTCAACTTCTGAACGGGGAATGGGCTCTGACGATGCTAGGCAGTGCAACAGAAGTAACAATAGCTCGCCAGAACCTGATGGAATTTCTGGTGACAGCAGCGATAAATGTACATATCACGGTGGAAACACCTGATACAAGGGTAAGCATCCCACATCAGTTACATGAAATAACACTTCAAATGGAGGGGGACATACCATGGAAAGTGAAAGGTCTCTTTTGGGAGAACCTGACTTTTGGATACAATATCCTTTTGGCTGAAAAAGATTGGCCGCCTGAGTTCATTATGGATTGCCCAAAAGGAGAAGCCGTAATATTACCAGACTACCTCGACCTCGTTCAAGAATCACTAAAACATTCTTACGTGCAGGAGTGGGCGGTAGCACTAGCTCCTGCCTTATACCGCAATCATGTAGGGTGGGGTGCTGAGTCACCTCACCATGAAATCCCAGTAAAACAACTCCAACTCCATAAAGGCAGTACACAGTAAAACATGGCGTGAAAAAACAAGTCAGGGAGATCTTAGATCAACTTGAATATCAAGGTATTATTGAGACTTGCACCTCTTCCATGAATAATCCTTTGTTTCCCGTAATGAAACCTGACAAATCAAACCGTCTAGTTTTAGACTATAGGCATTTGAACACATGTACAAAAACATTTGCAGTACAAAATGCACACAGTGCCGCATTAATGAATAACATTGTGCGGAAGAAATACAAAACAACATTAGATATCTCAAATGGATTCTTTTGCCAAAATATAGTGCCTGAAAGCAGATATTTGACAGCATTTTCAGCCCTCGGCTCTCAGTGCCAATTCTGTAGACTGCCCCAAGGGTATAAGAATAGCCGCGGGATGTTCTCAGCAAGAGTATTAGAGTTACCTTAAACATTTTGATGAGGAGGCATTGACCTATGTAGATGATATTTATCTGACGGAAGATGAACTATTGGATCATTTGAAGACTGTGAACAACCTAATTCTAGGATTCGCCTCTGAGGGCTACAAATTTAACTTTAAAAAATCAAAAATTGCCCACCTCAATGTCCTATTTTTAGGATATGAGCTCTCAAGTGAAGGGAAAAGCCTAGCAGCTAATTTTTTAGAAAAATGTAAGCTGCTCCAACCTCCAAAGACTCTGAAAAACTTTCAATCCATTTTAGGATTCCTAAATTTTGGCAGAACATACATTTCGGATTACGCAGAAAAAGTAAAACCTTTCTACGACTTAATTAGACCTGATTTCTCAGTTCGCCATTGGACACAGGAGCACACAGAAATTCTCTGTTCCTTACAAGCTGACATGATAGCTTCCAAAAACATACACACATGTTTAACACTACAAACTTGGTGATCCGTGTAATCGAGGGTCAATCCGGGTATACTTACCTCACCTTCAATGAAGGTGAAACTGTACCCATTGCGTACAAATCTCATTTGTACACAAACCCTGAAATGCGTTTTACATCAACCGAAAAAATATTGACAGCAGTACGGACTGCTGTAGTGAGAGAAAGAGCACTAGCTCAGTGGAAATGAATAATTGTTGTGACTCCAGTACCAACCTTAGAGGCTGTTACAAAAGTGAGTGTTCCAAACGCAAAAGAACTACATCCACGATGGATACAATGGGCTAATTTTTCACTGCAACAGATGGAGACTACAAATTCGATTCTACATTAAAAACACGAGCATTCTTGCAGTACGAACAAGAATATCCTCTCCCGAATGAAATAAAGCCTCTAGATCAGTATGAATACATAATTTACACTGACAGATCTGCCCAGCCGGACGTAGAAAGTAAACAGCAATACAGCGCTGCATGTGCGATTGTAAAGGTGTTATATTTCATATGGGTACCCCGATATAGGTCTAGGTAACATCATAACCCTTCACCTACATTCTCTCCTATACTACATACATAACGGATTTGAAGGACTGACCATTTACCCAGTTACAATACTACACACCAGTACGTAGGGTTTTTTCCCTAGACACTGGCCTCATAAATTATGCATGAGGATTCTTAGTTTCTTGGAATCACAGCAGGACCATCATCTCCTGCATAATAACTGTGTACAAAGTTCATTCCCGACGTCATCCTAAGTCCGACACTGGCACAGCAAGGTAGAACCCCCTGGGGATACCTTATGGTATATAAACACCACATCTTACTGAGATAGGGAGAGGAGATCATGACTTCCATGCCGACACACTGACGCAAGACGCTGAGGTTCCTGCATGCAGATACTCCAGCTCGCAGTGGTCTGACATCCCTTGCGGGGTGTTCAGCTCGAGACCAGAACGAGGTCCCGCAGTCTCACATCAGGTAATGGGGTTGGCTTTATCCTAGAGGGATTCTTAGCTTTACACCTACCCACATGCTAGGTACACTTAGGTACATCTAGTTAGGGTGCATCGTAGGAGTACGCATTTTACTGCCATGTATTTTATATACTCGCCTATATTTATGATTTTAGCAAAATGGTAGAAACCTACCATCTGTTTACTTTCTTAGTGCTGCTACTCATTTATATATGCTACTGTCTACTGGTGATTTCAGTACACTTATTTTACGCTAGAATAACAACTGTTCAATAAATACTTATTGAAAACGTCCCAACCGTTTACTCTGTGTATCTCTCTGAGAACAAGTGAGCACGAGTGACTGAGCAAAAAGTAAGTTACTGTTTCCACGATCCTGAGGGATCAGGGCTGTCATGTTCGATAGTTGCCAAGAACTATTCTCTCCTTGGTAAGAGGAAGTTATAGTGGCATTGCGAGCTAGCTGGTACACAGGCCAACATATCCGGTGGGGGTGTCTGGAATCAGTCTGGACACCAGTCCCGCAGTGTATGTTGTCTAAACGCACAGATCCTATATAGGTCTTATAGGAACTACACGACATGGCACCACCAACGTTGGTATTGACACTTATTTAACAGTCAAATATGAGTAGTTCAGTCATGCTATTCTCAGAGACCCCTACTCACATTTCCCCAGAGATGTTTGGAGTGGGAGGGAACAAATCCGCCGCAGCTGAGTAGGAAAATTCCTATGTATTGGCTGTTGGTTTAATCAAGCTTGAAGGATACAGTGTTCCTAATTGTGCATAACACCTTATATCAGTTCCCTTGAAACGCTCTCTTTTCTAAAAATAATGACCAAACATGGAGATGTAGATGTAGGGAATGCACTAAGCTTCACAGCCGAAGAAGACGATGCAGATGCAATTTATATTGCAGATAATGTTAGAAATGCCGTCACCCTAAAACTAGTAGCATATGGGGTTACAATCAGGGGTGGGCAAGTGACTTTCATGATTGAGGCACACGAATCACATAGAACAGAGTTATTCTATTCATGGATTAAATTCCCGCAGGCAAATGCACAAACCAAAACATTTCACTACTATGTAGAAGATGTGATACGAAATGAGTATAGTCCATATGAGGACATTGAAATTCCATTCACTTACTAAGAACACCTCTACTGGTTTAAAGGCGCCCTCCCCCATACAAGAAATAGAGTAAGACTCGGTCCGCTCGGAAGAGACGGAGCAACATGGCCAGTTTTAGCGGCATACACACCACATCCCGACATTGACACAATGCCAGGAGGAGACTTACTTGTACAGCATAAAGTCTTAATAAGACTTTACAGAAATATGACACAGTTTGTTTTGAGAACAATCACACTTCAGCCCGCACCAGCTAAACAACCAGGACCAGTCCAAGCTCCTACAACAAAAATTACACCACAGACACTTGATGGAGCAGGGTAAATGAAATTTTTTTTAACCTCCTAATATTTTTGTAAAATAATTAATAAACATGTTTGTTTAAGTAAATAACCAACAATGTATGTTACATGTTAAGGGTTAAAGGTAACACGCTATTCCGTGTGCAAAATAATCACTTTATAATTGTTTACATGTCTAACATAACATAATATTTGCGTACTAATAAAATAATAAATGCATGATCCGTGCTTTTAAATAAAACGTGTAGTTGCAAAATAAAGCGATGGTAAGTAAGGGACAGCTTTATATGTTGCTTTTTGCTAGGTAATACCTAATTGGGGTACGTAGAAAGACGGGAGGGAAACTAAAGGGTTTATATTTCTTTGTTTTAACAATATTTTGTTTATCTTTGAAAATAGTGCGCTTAGGCCTGTCGAGCAGCAATATAAAATGGCCGCCAGATGCTAGAGTATGCATGTGCAGGGAACCATGTGATAGAGGAGAGAGGCTGTGGAAAGGATGATCACGTGCTGGTGCTGAGAGGCTAAGATGGAAGTATGGTCAAGGCTATTGTGACCCTTCTGAGCAGATGTGTGCCGAGATGATCAGCAAGAAGCGTGAGAAGTCCAACTGAATCAATGGACGGAACTGTTGAATCTAAAATGTAGCAGAAAAAGATACAAATTGGACTGATCGAAACGGATGAGCAATGACATAAACTGTGGGAAACGATGCAAGCATGGACATTCCACAAGGAACTGGTTAAGACCAGGAAGTTTGATTAAAATGTATATGGGTCTGAGTTTTGACCAATGAGAAAGAATCATGCCATGAAGATGCAACATTTGATTCAGTAAGCTGGAATTAGGGTATAAGAAGACCTACTCTTGGTGGGAGGGGTTAGTTGCTGGAGAGTTGTTGGAGAGTGAGATGCTGAAGAAGTTAGATGCTGTAGATGGGTGAAGTTGCGGTTGCTGATGCTGACGAGCTGATGCTGCTGCTGCTATTTTTTTATTTCCAGTTGAGTATAAGATGCTGCTTTAGGAGAACCTTTTTATTCCTGATAGATTTTTCATTTAGAACTATTAGATTATTCCAAAATAGATTTGATCTTTAGGGTTCTTGCTATGACAACCTTATTTTTCCATCTAATAGATATGCATTGCAATTTCAATTTATTCTTATATTGATGATAAATGTAATAATCTGAATAATAAGCATAACCTCATTTCTTGCTTCAAAACTTTATATACATTTTATTATTCTTTAAACAAATGACTCCATGATTCTTTAGCTCAATGATTGAAATGAAATGTTAAAGAGTTTATTGTGATTGAGCTGGTCTTAATCACCATCAACTGATTCCTACTAGTTGGTCCATCGACCAATGAGCGCAATACCTTAAAGCAAATGAGAAACATTGGGGCATATTAGCTAGACCGGCGATAAGATCATCGCTTTTAGCGGCAGGAAACTGCCGCTAAAACGGCGATAATGGGCTTGCTAATATGCGTTATAGAATTCAATAGAAGCCCAGGTTAGATGTCCTGCACATCTAACCTGGGCTTCTATTGAATTCTATAACGCATATTAGCAAGCTTATTATCGCCGCTTTAGCGGCAGTTTCCTGCCGCTAAAACGGCGATAATTTTAACGAGGTTCTTGCTAATATGCCCCCTTATCTCATGTTAAAAGAGGTATCCCGTCTCCTTCCAGCGAATCGTTTTCTCCTAGGTTATTGACGGAGGAAATCCAGGGAACAAATGAGTAAGTGAATGTATATGCGGTGTTATGGGCCCCACCGTCATATGGATATAGAGTGTGTTTTAGAGAAATAGTTGCACCTGGATGACCGAAGCATATAGGAGAATTATTTTTATTGTTAGCGCTGGATCAGATTTCTTGGTAGCAGAGTTATGGTTTCTATAGATTAGTTTGGTGATTATTGATTATTGATTATTGATAAGTTCATGTCTAACACTTTATGTTGAGTCGCGTTATGTTATATGTAAGTCACATGGAATGGTGCATTGTCTGAATTCATATTGGTGATAACGCAGGTTGTGTTATGATAGGGACATTTTCCGTATAAAAGGTGTATAAATGAAATAGTGATCGGTTTTCTTGTGAAACTCTGGCCTTAATTCTCAGGAGCAGTATAGTCTCCATATGTGTTTTATCCCCAGAGAAACGGGTTTACCGATTGCTTGAAAGAAGGGTAAGGGAGAGGGAAGTACTACTTTATCGGCGAAACTGAAAATTCTTTGATAGGGTAGAGGTAAGCGCTGCCTACTGGAAAATACAGAGTTCTTGTGTAAATGGTCAAAGCTATCTCTTTGGTTTAGCGAATCAGACAATGGAAATGTGTTTTAAATGTTGTAACTAACAAAGAATTGTTGAAAAAGAAATTGCCGATAAATTTTGTAAAGGAGGGGTCAAGAGCAGAAGTGACGTAGACAAGAGTCGCGCTGGGATTGGTCAGTGCGCTAGTCACATGGAAACAGGAGCAGAACTGACGTAGACAAAAGCCGCGCTGGGATTGGTCAGTGCGCGGTAAACAGAAATCGCTCTGATTGGAGCATTGGTGAGAGTCGCGCTAGTATTGGTTGGAACAACGCATAGAGAACAGTGTTGAATTGCGGATCGTTTGAGGAGAAAAAGCGATTGTGAATCATGTCATATTACGAGTATGGTAGAGAGAAAACGTCATGGATGGCGAAAGTTAAGAATTTCTTTAAGAAAGACAAAAAGGTAGTGACTAGAGAGGGACAAATAATTCCTCCGCCGAAATCACCAGCTTCGCATATGATGCTGAAATATGGATATCATACATGCATATGGTTAGAAAACTGGACAAAATATACCAAGAATGATGGAGCATTGGCTTTCCCTGAGAATGGTTCATTTAATGTAGCTGTACTACGGAACTTGAGAGAAAAGATGGCAATGTTAGAACCTAGACCTAGACCGACACTGTTTGAAGCTTTAAAGGAATGGGAAGATGAGATGTATGAACGAGAGAGATTCAGAGGATTAAAGAATCATGAGTTTTTGCCTGGAAGGTTATGGGGAGTAAATCATGAGGACAGAATAAAGCGTTGGAGATGTGCCAACATGACAGGAGGTTTGTTTCCAGCTTTTACAGTTGAGGAAGAAGCAAAGAGAAAGTGTACAGAGAAAAAGAAACATGTAGTGGTAGAAAAGTATGTGTATGGTGGTAGCGAAACAGATGACGAATTGCTGGAAGACATTTTAAACAGAAATCCACCTCCATACCAACAGACTTCTGTGATGGTGACACCTAATGCACCGCCAATGGAAACTGGGAGGAATAAAAATCACGAACGAAGAGATGAGACAAATAGGTCACAAGATCAATTAAAAACTTCACAAAATGAAGAGATAGAAAGTGACAATGCAACTGAATTAGCAAAAACGACAAGAGAATTGACTGAGAAAATAAGAGCATTGACAAAGAATATGGAAGCTGTAACTGTACCAGTAACGATAGGTCCAGTAATGCCAATTTTTGAGAACCAGAAAATTGATGAACGTTCTTTAGTGATTCCAATGAATTCACATTTGCAAAGGAAAAGAGAAGGGATGGAACTAAATAATGAAGGTGCACACCATTTGGCTAGTACCTATAGACCAAGCCCACCTACTAATTTGACGATAAATGAGAATGAGATGAGGAGAATGCCTATGGTGACAGAGTCTGCATCAGGAACACCAAAAAGAAGTAGCAATTGGATAGAATTAAATAGTACGCCTGTAGGTCCGACTCCAGATGAGTTAAATGAATGGATGAAAGCGCTAAAAACAAAAGAAACGGAAGAGAAACCATTAGATGTAATTAGGTTGAAAATAGACATGGAAGAATTGATTTTAGGAACAATTGGTACTGAAAAATTAAAAAATTATCAGGATGATGAGATTATGTTTTTGTGCAAAAGTCTTACATGGAGAGCTAGAAATTTACATGACAAATTGGAAGAGACAGCGAGTGAACTGGGAGTGGAGTTGGTAAAAGTGAGAACGTTGCAGAAACCATACAGAGTAGATTTTTGTGAGAAAGATATAGAGAATCTGAACACATCAGGAAGACTGACTCAAATAAAAGAGTTAATTGTGTTATTGAGAAAATGGGGTGATGTGGATAGATGGAGAAATAGATGGTCAAAAAGGAATGAGAAAACAACAGATAAAGCCTCTTTGGCTTTTGCAGTGACGGATAAAGAACCAGTTGTAAGGGAGTACCCGATGAGAGAAACTCCAGGTGGTAGTTATGTGCATGTTCCATGGACCAGACAGGATATACTGTCATTTACAAATGACTTCCCAAAATTGAGAGAGAAGCCAGTAGAATGGTACAGACAAGTGGAAAGATTTGTGAAGGTTTCAAAGGTGTTGTGGATAGATCTGGATGGATTGTTTGATATAGTAGTGCCAGCTGATTTGTGGACAGAATGTAAGATTACTATTGATTGGCCAACTGTAGAATATCCAAGGGACGCTAAAACAGGAGCGCCAGGACCAGAAGTGATGAGGAAGTACGACCAAGTAATTACCTTTTTGAAGAATAAGATTCCACCTAAAGAAACAGATTGGGTAAAGATAGACAGAACAACGCAGGAAAGTAAAGAATCAGTGCATGCTTACTACGAGAGATTATTGTTGGTTTTCAAACAGTACAGTGGTTATGAGACACTGAATGAGAAGGATATGAGTCATTTTGTATATAGGTTTGTGTATGGATTGAAACCAGAAATAAGTGAAATGATTAAACAGCATATGATTTGTTGGCAGAATAGCACAGTGGATGAGGTTTTGAGATATGCTAAGTATTGCAGTGATGATATTGAGAGTAGACAGCGTAAATTGAAAGAAAAGGCCATGTGGGCACAGGTGAAAGTTGCAGAGAAACAAGAAGCTCAATTGAGTAATACTGGTAATGAAACAGGACAGGTTAGATCCCGACCTAATATAGGTAAAGGAAAAGGACAATTGAGCATAGATGAGGCAAAGAAAAAGTGGCCATGCCACAACTGCGGAAAGCTAGGACATTGGAGAAACAAGTGTAAATTTCCTCCAAAACCTAATGTGGAAAATCAATCATTAAATTCACAGGTGCAGAGTGAGGTAGTTACTCAACAAGGTCAGGTGCCACAACCACCACTTCCCAAGAGTGTTAACCAACAGAAATACAGTGCAGAAACAGGATTCTACGGAGGAGAACAGGTAACACAGTTGCCGCGTGCAGCTGCAATTTCTCAATATTGGTTACGACAGGATGAGGATGACACGGATGAAAGTTGCTGACGGTGCCTAGGAGAGGGGGAAGAGTGCGTACTTGGCGCAACTCTAGAGGTAGATCAGTCTGGTCCATTTGTGGATGGAGAAGTGAATGGTGCAAATGTAACATTCCTTGTTGACACTGGAGCTACCCGTTCTACCGTTAGGTCAGTGGAAATTCCAAACCTTCCTCTCTCAGGTGAACATATCCAAGTAGTTGGAGTTTCAAATCAGCAAATTAAAACGCCTCTTACTAAATTAGTGGAGGTAAGAATTGGTCCATTTAGCGAAATGCACCGATTTGTGGTATGCGATTGTAGTCCCGTGAACCTATTAGGACGCGATTTATTGTGCAAAATGAATTGCACTATCTATTGTACCCCAGACGGAATTGCATTTCAGACTCCAGATGAGGATGTGCTGTATAAAATGACAATGGTGAATTTAGAACCAGAAGTAACTGATTTGTTTCCTATATTTGATGCAGAGAAAATCCCAAGTGAATTAAAAAAGACAGTGAAAGAAGAAGTGTGGGACTTTACAGGAGAAGATGTAGGATTAATGAAAGGAGTAGATCCTGTTAAAATAACAGTGAAAGAGGGAACGAGTTACCCAAATACGCCCCAGTATAAATTGACACCAGAAATAATTGAAGGAATAACGCCAGTAATAAATAAAATGATTGAACAAGGGATTTTAAAAGAAATCATGAGCAGTCCATGTAATTCGCCAATAATGGGACTGAAAAAGCCAAACGGAACATATAGAATTGTACAGGATTTGAGGAAGGTAAACAAAATTGTTGTGCCTTGTTGCCCGATAGTACCGAACCCTGCTGTGATTCTATACCAGATTCCACGTGAAGCAGAATGGTACACAGTAATTGATTTATGTCATGCATTTTTCTCTATTCCGTTGCATCCAGAAAGCCAGCCATTATTTGCATTTAGGTTCGGAGAGCGTATTTTGGCATGGTGCCGAATTCCTCAAGGGTACACAGAAAGTCCCTCAATCTTTAATCAGATTCTAAAGAAATCGTTGGAAGATTTAAAAATGCCAGAAAAGTCAGTGATGGTTCAGTATATTGATGACCTACTGGTGGCATCAAAAACGAAGGAAGCATGTGTCAATGATACAATTGCTTTGCTGAATCATCTGGCAAAAAGAGGACATAAAGTGTCCCCTTCAAAATTGCAGTTTTGTCAACAAGAAGTCCAGTATTTAGGGCATAAAATTGAGAAAGGAGTGCGAAAGGTGACAACTGAAAGAATAAAAATGATTCAAGGAATGAGAGCTCCAATGACACAAAGAGAGGTAAGAATGTTTCTGGGAATGGTTGGATATTGTCGACAATGGATAAGCGGTTTTTCACTGATTGCTAAACCATTGCAGAAATTGACAAAGAAGGATGTTAAAGATCCTTTTGAAATGAATGATGAAGAAATGAAAGCATTCAGAGAGCTGTAAAAGAAATTATGTGAGGCTCCAGCATTAGGAATGCCTGACTATGAGAAAGATTTTGAACTATATTGCAGTGAAAGAGATGGATGTGCATTTTCAGTTTTGGTACAGAGACATGGAACTATGAAAAGACCAATTGCATATTTTTCGGCTGTTTTAGACCCTGTAGCGAAAGCATTGCCTGGATGTTTGAAAGCAGTTGCTGCTACTTGTGTGAGTCTGGAACAGAGTGAAGGCATAGTGATGGGATATCCACTGAGAGTATATGTTCCCCATTCTGTGGAAATTCTCTTGACAAGAACGAAAACCCAATACATGACACATAGTCGGCTGACTAGATATGAAAAAGTAATTTTAAGTGCAGATAATGTGACCATTGACAGATGTATGAATGTGAATCCTTCGACATCATTGCCAGATGAAGAGAGCGTGATTGAAATGGATGAAGTAGATCACGATTGTCTGAATGTGCTTGAATACTGTACAAAACCAAGGTCTGACATACGAGATGAGCCTTTGAAAGAATCAGACTATATTCTGTTTGTGGATGGCTCATGTTTAAGAACGAGTGATGGAGTTCTAAGTGCAGCATATGTAGTATGCACAGTAGCAACTGTAATGGAAGCATCTTGTCTGAAAGGGGTACGGTCTGCCCAAGTCGCAGAATTAGTCGCTCTGAGTCAAGCATGCAAGCTGGGAAGAAATGTAAGGGTTACGATTGTGACAGATAGCCAGTACGGCTTTGGGGTCGTGCATGACTTTGGTCAGATTTGGTCACAGAGAGGTTTCTTGACGTCTGCAGGAACGCCAATTAGAAACGGAGATTTTGTGAAAAAATTGCTTGAGGCGATACAGCTGCCTAAACAGATTGCTGTTGTAAAGTGCAATGCACATAAAAATGGGGAAGGCTACATAACTGTTGGTAACAAATATGCCGACGAGATTGCACAGTACTGTGCGAAGAATGTGGTTTCTTTGAACAAAAGTCGAGAAAGAGAGCATATTTCTTGTCCTTTGCTTTTTACTAACCCTGTTGAGACATGGGATGAGGTGAGACAGTTACAGGAAGCTGCAGATGATGAAGAAAAAGATACATGGATAAAAGCAGGATGTAGAAAACATGAAGAAAATGATGTTTGGGTTTACAGAGATGAAAGACCAGTTATGCCTGATAGCATGATTTCTGACATGGCACGGATGTACAAGCCCATATTGGAAGAGATTCAATGATCAGACTTTTTAGACAAACATGGTACAATCCAAAATTCAGAGCCATAGCTGAGAGTCTTTGTCAGAGATGTCTTATTTGTCAACAGTTAAATCCAGGAAGGAAAACAGTAGTGAGTCTAGGAACAATAGGACGAGAAGGAGGTCCTTTCACTAGAATGCAAATGGATTTTATTGAAATGCCCCCTTGCAACAGACTAAGGTATGTCCTAGTGGTCGTCTGTTTGTTTTCCCGTTGGGTGGAGGCATACCCAACCAGAAGGAATGATGGAATAACGGTAGCAAAACTTATGCTGCGAGAATTCATTCCGAGGTATGGTTTTCCAGTCACGATTGAAACAGATAGAGGAACACACTTCCAAAATGAATTAGTTAAACTGATTTGTGAAGCACTTAGTATTAAACAGAAACTGCATTGTGCATACAGACCAGAGGCTTCTGGAATCGTAGAGCAAGTGAATGGAACAATTAAGAACAGGTTAGGAAAAATGTGTCAAGCTACAGGACTCAAATGGCCAGATGCTTTGCCATTAGTTTTAATGACAATCAGAAGTATTCCGGAAAGGAAAACTGGACTCAGTCCCCATGAGATAATTATGGGACGAGCAATGAGACAAGCACAAGTACCTGTCAACAAATTACTGACTATAACTGATGATCTAGTGCTGGATTATTGCAAAGGATTGGCTGATGTGGTGCGTTCTGTGTTTCATCAGGTTGGACCGGATGCGACCACTCTTGAGAGAAAACCAGCTCACGACTTGAATCCAGGAGATTGGGTCCGCATAAAAGTCCACAGGAGAAGAAACTGTTTGGTTCCTCGCTGGGACAAACCACGACAAGTGATCCTGGTGACAACCACTGCAGTCAAGTGTGCAGGAGTGAAACACTGGGTGCATGCCAGTCACACCATCAGAGTTCCAGAACCTGAAGATCGACATGTGAGTCGACATCTGGAAGTATTGGATAACAGTTCAGCATCTGAAGCAGAAGAAGAAAGAAATAGGGTGCCAGAACCTGAAGATCGACCTGTAAGTCGACATCTGGAAGACCCAACTACAAGTGCAACGACAGAAGAAGTAGAGGGAATAGCTGAAGTTCCAGAACTTGAAGATCGACATGTGAGTCGACATCTGGAAATATCAGATACCAGTTCAGAATCTGATACAGATCATTCGGATTGTGAAGAAATTCTAAAAAGAAATTGGAATTTTGAAAGCATAAGAGAAGAACTTGAGCCAGAAGATAGTAACAGTGAGCAACCAAGTACAAGTTGTGGTGAGAATCCTTCGGAGGTAATATTAATAGATGAAGAAGGGAGAGTTTCAAGCAGAAAATTAGAAAATTCGGAAGAACCCCGAGGAGCAATAGGGACAAATAGTCAAACACGAGAACAGGGAAATTTAGAAGCAGATAGAAAAACTGACACAAATTCGGAAGAACCTCGAGGAGGGACAGAAATAGGTGAACGAAGGAAGATAAGAAAAGAACCACAAGTAGAGGAAGAAAATGACATTATAAGTTTCAAAATAAGAGGCAATAACGAAAGAATTGAAACAGAATCTGAAGAAAGTGGAGAAGAAAGAAACCAAAAACTAGAGTCAAGAAAAAGAAATTGGAAAACAGAAAGAGAGGAAAAAGGAAGTGAGGCAAAAAGGCCAAGAAAAGGAGACAATTGGCCCAGCGAAGTAAGAAAATTTAGATACAGAATCATAAGGTTGGATGGGAAAAGTGCTGAACAAGTGAATGAAATAACAAGTCAGAGAGAGCAAGAAAAACAAGGTGGAAAACACTTGCAGAAAACAAAAAGAGTAAAGAAGGTAAATCCGAAGTATAGACCGCCTGAATGGTTGTATCTTGCTTTGACTGATTTCAAAGAAGAAAAGAACACTCACGAGAACCCAGAACCAAGAAACCTAATGGGTGAAGGTGAAGTGCAACAAACTTGAAGAAATTTAAACAAATTCTACTGGATTTGACAAAACACTGGACCTGACGAATTTTCTACCGGATATGACAAAGAAAGAATTCTGAAAAAGAATTAAAAGAAAGTACCAAGTAAAGACAAAACATTGAAGTACAGAGTGGCAAATAAATCATTTGCTGAGGTGTAGTGACACAAAATTTTCTGGAAAACAAATAAATAAGGTTATAAACAAAATGGAGAATACTAGAGATAGAAAATGTAAATGTGAGTTTTTAAGTAGATGGTGTAAGATGTGCTGCTTTTGTACAGGACTATTAATAACAGTATGGGTGGTTCTAGCAATCACTATTCCAATTAGTTTAGCTGTAGTAGAAACGTCTAATAACACTAAGAAAGAAAAAGGAGCTAACACTCAAGAACCAGTTATTTTAAAAAGTAGTGCAGATTTACACAAGGACAAATCGATAACAGATTTTTCTAAAAATGTTTTTACTAAATTATTATATGAGTATGTAGAAACAATGGATGTAAGAGATTGCTATGTTTGTATGCAGTTGCCTGCATCTGTAGCAGAGGGTGTGACTTATCATCACCTCCCGTTGACGTATGGAATAACATGTAGCGTCTTAGCAAGTTTATTTTATAAAACAGGTAGATTAGAATATTATTACACTGACATAAATAAGATTTTTGCGAAAGTTTCTGTAGTTCCCGAGCTAAATAAAATAAAAGAGGGAAAAACGTTTGGTGAATATTTTTTAGAAGATAAGATTTTAACATTAGATAATATAATTAGGTACAACCTTACCTGTGAGTTAAAGAAGGAAGAAAAAGTATTTTTAGAGATGGTTGAAGAGAGAAGAGTGAAATTTCAAAGAAAAGTGATAGAAGAGACAAAAACACCTCTTTGGGCGTTTGAGGAAGACAATCATGACAAGAAAAAGACAAATGCAGCTATGACTCTGGATTGGCCCCAACAGGGAAGGTTGTGCATTAGAAGAAATAAGACAAGATATGACAATTATTTTGTGGGTTCCAGTATTTGCCATGACAATTATCAAATTTTAGGTGGATGGGGACTCAAAGGGGAAAAGATCCAATATTTCCAGGGATCTATTATGTTTGCGGAAATAGGGCTTATTATAGGTTGCCGGACCATTGGTATGGGTCATGTTACTTAGGCCTGGTCTTTCCAAAGATTTTTCATATGGACAGAAAAGAAAAAGGAACACACAAAATGATAAATACCTTTACACGTAGGAAAAGGGAAAGTTTTTCAGAAATAGTAGGTGATATTTTTGGTGCATTGATACCAGCAGTGGGAATATCTTTGAATGCATTTAGAATTCGGAAATTATCCACAGTGGTAGATCGTTTATCTACAGATACTGCTGGAGGGTTCTTGATGGTAAATACCGAGATGGTTGCCATGAGAGCTATGGTGATGCAAAATCGACTTGCCCTTGACATTCTTTTGGCAAAAGAGGGCGGAGTCTGTGGAATGCTGAAAGTCCAACATTGTTGCACTTACATTCCAGATAAAAGTGAAAATATACAGAAGTATATAACAAATATTACAAGTTTGCACAAAGAATTGGTTCCACTGGAGGTTGAAAGTGCTTTTGGAAAACTTGGTAAAGGGTTTTCTTCAGTAATAAATTGGTTAACAAGAATGAGTGGATTAATAATAGGGAAAGTTATAATAATAGCAACAATGGTAATAATAATAATTTTAATGCTGAAGCTTGTAATAACATGTGTAAAGAGAAGAAGAAGGCAGAATAAAATAGAAAAAGAAAACATGATAAACAAGGAGAGAGAGAGAGAAATGGGAGAAATAGAGCTAGAAGAAATAAAAGAGAACATGTACAAGAAAACGAAGAGACAAGTTGAAAGGGATACAGTTGTGTAAATTAACAAAAGCAAATGGATAAAAGATATATGCTGTCTGAAAAATTTGTATAACTTGGGTGTTGTGGTGATATTAAAAATCACCAAAGGGGGACGTTGATGGAGCAGGGTAAATGAATTTTTTTTTAACCTCCTAATATTTTCGTAAAATAATTAATAAACATGTTCGTTTAAGTAAATAACCAACAATGTATGTTACATGTTAAGGGTTAAAGGTAACACGCTATTCCGTGTGCAAAATAATCAACTTATAATTGTTTACGTGTCTAACATAACATAATATTTGCGTACTAATAAAATAATAAATGCATGATCCGTGCTTTTAAATAAAACGTGTAGTTGCAAAATAAAGCGATGGTAAGTAAGGGACAGCTTTATATGTTGCTTTTTGCTAGGTAATACCTAATTGGGGTACGTAGAAAGACGGGAGGGAAACGAAAGGGTTTATATTTCTTTGTTTTAACAATATTTTGTTTATCTTTGAAAATAGTGCGCTTAGGCCTGTCGAGCAGCAATATAAAATGGCCGCCAGATGCTAGAGTACGCATGTGCAGGGAACCATGTGATAGAGGAGAGAGGCTGTGGAAAGGATGATCACGTGCTGGTGCTGAGAGGCTAAGATGGAAGTATGGTCAAGGCTATTGTGACCCTTCTGAGCAGATGTGTGCCAAGATGATCAGCAAGAAGCGTGAGAAGTCCAACTGAATCAATGGACGGAACTGTTGAATCTAAAATGTAGCAGAAAAAGATACAAATTGGACTGATCGAAACGGATGAGCAATGACATAAACTGTGGGAAACGATGCAAGCATGGACATTCCACAAGGAACTGGTTAAGACCAGGAAGTTTGATTAAAATGTATATGGGTCTGAGTTTTGACCAATGAGAAAGAATCACGCCATGAAGATGCAACATTTGATTCAGTAAGCTAGAATTAGGGTATAAGAAGACCTACTCTTGGTGGGAGGGGTTAGTTGCTGGAGAGTTGCTGGAGAGTGAGATGCTGAAGAAGTTAGATGCTGTAGATGGGTGAAGTTGCGGTTGCTGATGCTGACGAGCTGATGCTGCTGCTGCTATTTTTTATTTCCAGTTGAGTATAATATGCTGCTTCAGGAGAACCTTTTTATTCCTGATAAATTTTTCATTTAGAACTATTAGATTATTCCAAAACAGATAGATTGATCTTTTAGGGTTCTTGCTATGACAACCTTATTTTTCCGTCTAATAGATATGCATTGCAATTTCAATTTATTCTTATATTGATGATAAATGTAATAATCTGAATAATAAGCATAACCTCATTTCTTGCTTCAAAACTTTATATAAATTTTATTATTCTTTAAACAAATGACTCCGTGATTCTTTAGCTCAATGATTAAAATGAAATGTTAAAGAGTTTATTGTGATTGAGCTAGTCTTAATCACCATCAACTGATTCCTACTAGTTAGTCCATCGACCAATGAGCGGAATACCTTAAAGCAAATGAGAAACATTATGTCATGTTAAAAGAGGTATCCCGTCTCCTTCCAGCGAATCGTTTTCTCCTAGGTTCTTGACGGAGGAAATCCAGGGAACAAATGAGTAAGTGAATGTATATGCGGTGTTATGGGCCCCACCGTCATATGGATATAGAGTGTGTTTTAGAGAAATAGTTGCACCTGGATGACCGAAGCATATAGGAGAATTATTTTTATTGTTAGCGCTGGATCACACTGCACGCAGTAATTGGTAAAATGCCCTCAAAACGTGAACAAATGCCCTTCTGGATAGCACAAAAAATAACACAGCTGGAGGCAGTGTTTCCACACACTGGTCCTAAGGAAATGCATAGAATACTTACTATTTGCTTGCCAATGGGGATAGCTCCCTCAATAGAGGATTGTGCCTCTTGGGGCACAGTCTTCACTGCAATATATACCAGGACTCATGGTATCCCTTCTTTAGCAGTAATACCAGATGTATTAAGACAAATACAGAACGAGTATGGAGCAGAGCCTGCTCTAAACTTGGGGATGAAGTTGTTAAATAACTTTGCCCAGGTATGTGCGATAATATTATCGAATATTAAAGGAGAATCAGCATCAGTGGCAATACGCCAACGCCTGAGAGAGTACACTCCATTACAACAGGAGACAGAACTACCTAAAATAATTAAAACTGCTTATGCAGTGATAGGTAGAGACAGTCTGGGAGCTAGACCTGTAAAACCCCAACTAATGGGGGTTCAGATAAAGAACAGGCAAAGCAAACACCAGTTTCTTCAAAGAAGAAATGGGAAAATAATAAAAACAAAAGAACAGATCACACTCCAGGGAAGGTCTCCTCAGCAGAAGCCCCCAGAAAGGAGATGTAATCTTAGGAATAGAGATAACATTAAAAACCTGACAGGTATCAGGATACTGATACTTGTTCCTCTCGTTCCTTTCAGGGTCCATCAAAAAACTCAGAGAGGGAAGGACGGTCAGAACAAAGACAAGAAGAGTGTACAAAGCCCAGAGACAAGCAACGAACCTCAGACTACGCTTCAAAGAAAGAAGAGAAACCTAAAGCAAAACCTCAATTTAAAAAGAAGAAGGTAGCAGGTCTCAAAGTTAGACATGCCCAGAATTCTGAGGACTCAGCTACTGAATGGGGAATGGGCTCTGTTGATGCTAGACAGCGCGGCAGAGGTAACAATAGCTCGCCGGAACCTGATGGAATTTCTGGTGACAGCGGAGTTGAGTGAGTTTATCACGGTGGAAACACCTGATACTAGGGTGAGTGTCCCACACAAGTTACATGATATTACACTCCAAATGGAGGGGGACAAGCCGAGACAAGTTAATGGTCTCTTTTGGGAGAACCTGACTTCGGGCTATGATATCCTATTAGCGGAAAAAGTTTGGCCACCTACTATTGTTATGGAATGCCCAAAGGGGGAAACTGTAATTTTTCCAGCTTTCTCCGACCTAGTCCCCACACACCTAAGACACATACATGCACAGGAGTGGGCAGTAGCCCTTGCTCCAGATTATACCGCAACCACATAGGGTGGGATGAAGCGTCACCCCACCACGTAAATCCAATAAAAACAAACCCAACTCCACAAAGACAGTATCCCATAAAACAGGAAGCTAATAAACAGGTCAGGGAGATCTTAGATCAACTTGAGTACCAAGGTGTAATTGAACCATGCACCTCATCAATGAATAATCCTTTGTTTCCTGTAATGAAACCTGACAATTCATATCGTCTAGTTTTAGACTATAGACACCTGAACTCATGTACAAAAACATTTGTGGTTCAGAATGCACACAGTGCCACATTAATGAATAACATTGTGCGGAAAAAATACAAACCAACATTAGATATCTCAAATGGATTTTTCTGCCAAAACATAGCGCCTGAAAGCAGATATTTGACAGCCTTTTCAGCGCTAGGGTCCAAGCGTCAATTTTGTCGACTCCCCCAAGGGTATAAAAATAGCCCGGGGTTATTCTCAAGGAGGGTAACAGAGTTACTACAGAATTTGGATGAAGAAGCATTATCCTATGTAGATGATATTTATCTGACGGATGATGACTTAGGGGAACACTTGATCAGGGTGAGCACCATAATTTTGGGTTTCGCCTTTGAGGGCTACAAATTTGATTTAAAAAAATCAAAAATAGCCCACCTCAATGTCCTATTTTTGGGATATGAGCTTTCAAGTGAAGTCAAAAGCCTTGCAGCCCACTTTTTAGAAAAGTGCGCACTGCTACAACCTCCAAAATCATTAAAAAAACTTACAGTCCATACTGGGATTGGCAGAACATACATTTTGGATTACGCAGAGAGAGTGAAACCTTTCTACGACCTAATAAGACCTGACTTTTCAGTTAGGCAATGGACACAGGAACACACGAATATCCTTCGTTCCCTACAAGCTGATATGATATCATCAAAACACTTACAGACACGCGTAAACGTACGCAACCTGGTGATCCGCGTGGTCGAAGGTCAATCTGGGTACACTTACTTAACCTTTAATGAAGGTGAAACGGTACCAATTGCATATAAATCGCATTTGTACACTACCGCTGAAATGCGTTTTGCTCCTACAGAAAAAATTCTGACAGCAGTACAGACTGCTGTAGTGAGAGAAAGAGCACTAGCTCAAGGGAAACAAATAATTGTCGTGACCCCCGCATCGGCCTTAGAGGCTGCCGCAAAGGCAAGCGTCCCAAATGCAAAAGTGTTACATCTAAGATGGATACAATGGGCTAATTCTCTCACTGCAACAGATGTAGAATACAGATATGACCCTAGTTTAAAAACACAAGCATTCCTGCAATATAAACAAGAATATCCTCTACCAAATGAAATAATGCCTCAAGATCGTTATGAATACATTATTTATACTGACGGATCTGCTCAACCGGCCATAGGGAGTAAGCAACAATACAGTGCAGCATGCGCTATTGTAAAAGGCAGGTTGCAGGACGACAAATTCCGTCCATGCTGTACAAAAACGCAGTCTCCAGGAGACTGCACGGCCCAGTTAGCAGAATTAAAAGCACTACTACTGGCACTGATAAATACGGATCCCGAATTCGCCACTCTAATAGTGTGTGATTCCTTTTACTGTGTCCAGTCGTACAACGAATATCTCCATTATTGGGGACAGAATGGTTACAGAGATGCAAAAGGTGGCACAATTAAACATAGAAACTATGGGAACAGCTAGCAGAGTTGAAAAACGAACTACCAAGGGCTCACGTGATACACACACTGAGTCATCAACGTGATGGCGTTCACGTTGAAGGGAATTCATTGGCCGATGAAGCCGCGAAGGGGGCAGTACGCACTGCATCCGTAGCTGCAATCACCCGTTCAAAAACTAGGGTAGGCGGTAGCACAATGGTAGCTGTGATTGCTTCACGGAACAACAGTAAAGCACTACCTAAAGGTAGTTCAAAAACATTTGCACAGAAATTCTCATATTTTTCAGGGTTTCACACTTCTGACCCAACCTCGTACTACTATAAGGTTGCACCAATATCTGCACAGAAAAATATGTTAACAAACACCAAACAGATTTACTCTGCTTCCTTTATCACCCAGCTGTTTGAACAGGGTTTTGACTTATGGTTGGACACTGTAGACTTGAAATCAATCGGGTTCTAGGGACTGGCAAGTCCTGTGGACAGATGCACTGTTTAGAGCATGCCTCATTCCACAGCAGATGATCTTCCTGAATGACACTGTGCAGCAGACTTCCTGTCTTGGAATAGCCAAGAATAAGGACTTGAACACGCCTCAAATTCCAACACCTTTGAACACCGAGGGGAATTTTACATCAGAAAGAGGGGCTAAGTTGGATAACATACTGCAATACAATAGATCAGACCCCAATTGGAAGAGATGGTTGGTTTGGCCTACTGACACAAACAGATGTCAGGAAAGATTCAGGGGTACCACCGAAGGGTTTAGTATCCATAGACCAGACCCACATTATGTACAACGAGAACATCCGGGGATAGTGACATCATAGAGTGTTGGGAAGTTGTGCCTTGATTGGCTAAAGACCTCAACACTATCCCAGGTGAAGCAACACTTGTCCTTACTCTCAGAGGATGTGGACCTACGGGATTTTTTATTAGGTTCCAGGAAACAACGTCAGAAGCGCTTTTTGTATACTGTCTATAACGAACTCTGGAAAATCTCTCAACAAGAAGCTGCAGGGAGATTAAGAGAAATAGATAGAGTTAACCTAGAAAAGACGTTGGCCATAGTTGACAATGGTATGACTACTTTAACATCCAGGATATATTCACTGGGCAACATTGTATCTTCTGCTATCGATGTAATAGAACAGGATTTGTCCATATTACAACATGGACAGTCGCAGTTACGTTCTATTATTCTGTTAAGCTGGACGCTGCAGTCATTGCGCGCCGGTTATGTGCCTTGGCGTTTTATCAACATCACATCATTATTTTCTGCATACAATCTAACAGAAAAACAGATGAAAACGGCACAGAGAGGAGTGAAATATACAATGCTGCATATTGAGAAACTAGATAGGTTGCCCTTTACTGTAGCAGAGTCACCGTACATAGAGTGGTTAGTCCACGGCCATATAACATTACCGGTCGCTACTTTCCAGTTTCAATATTGCCTAGAACAACAACAGGCAGGCAGATGTGAAAAGATGGGTAAGGAATTCATCAGGGAATCCTGGGATTTACCATACAGATTTCGATGCAGGAGTTGGGATCTGGAAGTATTTCTAAGCGGAACTAACTGCAAGAACGCTTTAAGTGGATCTCTCATATGTCAGGATATTATGCTACATGGAGCTTGAAATGGGTCTGTGGCGAACTTGTTCTGTCACTTGAGGGGTACCCCGGCAGCTGTGATTAATCCGGTATTCCGGCTTCTCTTGAATGGGAGTTACTTGATGCTGAATGATCAAGGTTGTTGTGGGATGCTTCCGGGCATCGCATATCTAGTCACCGTGAGCTCCAGGGTTACTTGCTGTATGCAAGTATTGTTTCCACCAACACATACAGTCAGGGAGGCACCGTTATGGCCTTCGCTAAATGTTTCCTTTATACGATTTGATACTCTGAGCAGAATGAAAGCCATGCTTTTACAATGAACCGTGCCCTTAACCTCCGCCCGGGAGACTTTTGATCTCCAGATCGCAAGGTCTTCGGCTGAGATACAGGCACTTATACGCACAAACTGCCCTTTCCATTTCACAGAAAGGGTAAGTCGTATCTTTAACATGTCCGATACGGCGGGTATTGTACACCTATTTAAGACCATAGGTTCCGGACTGTTAAGCACCTTTCAGACGGTCCTCGGAGTTATACCAAACTTTATACACTCCGTCTTTGGAAGTATTCTCGGAGGGCTTCCGCTGATCCTATTTCTAATAGCAGGAATCCTGATTGTTACCTTTCTGCTGTGCAATGGACGTCCCAGCCACCAAGGAAGTAGCAACAGCTCTCCTGGAGCGTAAATACCGTGATCGCATGGTACAACATCTGGGCACACCTCGCCTACGGGAACTGAGCGTCTCTTGGTTCCTGTCATTTAGACCAGTCTGGTTGGACTGTGTCCTACCTGTTCTCTGATGCCTGTTCTGCGGAGAAGAATGCGTGTTGGACCTCTGTCTGACACTTCCATCTGCTGCGCCACCGGACGTTGATGCTTTACTGGACCCGATAATGGCCCATGTTCTGCAGTGTCCTCAGCGCATTCCCATGTTATTGGCAGCATTCTAAGAGCCACCACAGGTAGTTTCTGCTCCTGTTGGTATGGACACCGGCTCCTCCAACACTCAGGCCTTGGATGTGGCACAGACTGTCCCGGCACCAGCTGCAGGCAGTGCGGAAGATCATCTGTGCTCAATTGACATTCTTTGTGAGGTGTTACAGGGATCGTCAGCTGCGTATGCAGACAGCAGCAATGTTGCGTCTACCAGCAAGGACACATAAAACATTTGGGAAGATTTGGTTTTTAATTTTTTCGAAATTCTGAACTGAACTATTTTGACCTGCATGGCATTCAAATGCTTGTAGTTGTTCGGACTATATAAACGGACACTTTTAGAGCCACTACTTGAATGAGTTTTGTAGAACACTTTTTAGAGGATTTTTAAGACTTTTTTACTTCTCTTAACAATGTTTTTATTAATTGTTGCGTACAAATCTCTAGACGCCTTGGTAATACGCTAGAATTTTAGTAATGTCGTCCATTCGGATGAGGAGTGGGTGTTATATTTCATATAGGTACCCCGATATAGGTCTAGGTAACATCATAACCCTTCACCTACATTCTCTCCTATACTACATACATAACGGATTTGAAGGACTGACCTTTTACCCAGTTACAATACTACACACCAGTACGTAGGGTTTTTTCCCTGGACACTGGCCTCATAAATTATGCATGAGTATTCTTAGTTTCTTGGAATCACAGCAAGACCATCATCTCCTGCATAATAACTGTGTACAAAGTTCATTCCCGACGTCATCCTAAGTCCGACACTGGCACAGCAAGTTAGAACCCCCTGGGGATACCTTAGGGTATATAAACACCACATCTTGCTGAGATAGGGAGAGGAGATCACGACTTCCCTGCTGACACACTGACGCAAGACGCTGAGGTTCCTGCATGCAGATACTCCAGCTCGCAGTGGTCTGACATCCCTTGGGGGGTGTTCAGCTCGAGACCAGAACGGGGTCCCGCAGTCTCACATCAGGTAATGGGGTTGGCTTTATCCTAGAGGGATTCTTGGCTTTACACCTACCCACATGCTAGGTACACTTAGGTACATCTAGTTAGGGTGCATCGTAGGAGTGCGCATTTTATTGCCATGTATTTTATATACTCGCCTATATTTATGATTTTAGCAAAATGGTAGAAACCTACCATCTGTTTACTTTCTTAGTGCTACTACTCATTTATATATGCTACTGTCTACTGGTGATTTCAGTACACTTATTTTACACTAGAATAACGACTGTTCAATAAATACTTATTGAAAACGTCCCAACCGTTTACGCTGTGTATCTCTCTGAGAACAAGTGAGCACGAGTGACTGAGCGAAAAGTAAGTTACTGTTTCCACCGTCCTGAGGGATCAGGGTTGTCATGTTCGATAGTTGCCAAGAACTATTCTCTCCTTGGTAAGAGGAGGTTATAGTGGCATTGCGAGCTAGCTGGTACACAGGACAACATACCTGGTGGGGGTGTCTGGAATCAGTCTGGACACCAGTCCCGCAGTGTATGTTGTCTAAACGCGCAGATCCTATATAGGTCTTATAGGAACTACATGACAAAGGGACGTATGCGGGCGGAAAGTTCCGTCCTAGCAATACGCAGACGCAGTCTCTAGGAGATTGCACGGCACAGCTGGCAGAAATAAAAGCCCTGATACAGGCACTGAAAAATACGGATCGAGAATTCCCCACACTTATTGTGTGCGATTCATTTTACTGTGTCAAGTCTTACAATGAATACCTTCACTATTGGGGCAAGAATAGGTTCAGAGACTCCAAAGGTTGCACAATAAAGCACAAGTTGCTTTGGGAACAAGTGGCAGAGCTGAAAAAAGGCTTGCCATGGGCTCACGTGATTCATACGCTGAGTCATCAGCGTGTTGGCGTGCACGTTGAAGGGAATTCACTGGCTGGTGAAGCCACCAAGGTGACAGTGAGAACTGCTGCCGTTGCTGCCATCACTCATTCTAGCACAAAAATATGCGGACAGATAATGGTAGCTGTCAACTCTACGCGTAATAACAGCTTACCCTTACCAAAAGGTTTTCCACTCAAGTACTCCTACAAGTTAGATGCACAAAATATTCCATATGCTCAAATTCCAGGAGTGGGGATTAGAGAAATACCAAACATGGATCGCAGGTTAGGTTTCATTCTAGCTGCACACAAGGGTCTGGGTTCAGCACACGCAGGTATTACTGTGACAGTTTCACTACTGAAACAACGTTATTGGTGGCCAGGTCTTACGAAGCAGACCAAGGGCTTTGTCCGTAAGTGCGACATCTGTCAGCAGATGAAGGGTTCCACCATAGCACGTCCACCAGACACCACTACTAAAATCAGACAGACCTCTCGCATGTGTCTATTTGGACCGCTGCAGCCCCTTACAATCTGATGGGGCTTACAAGTACATCTTGGTGGCAGTGGATTCATGCTCTAGATTCCTGTGGGTTTGGCCCCAGGGCTCGGCTGACGATGGAACTGTTATAAAGGATTTGCGAGTCTTTACATGGACATACACAATTGGCACATTACATTCTGACCGTGGCCCTGCGTTTAGCTCTTGGGCTTACAAAGAAGCTATGGGAAGTTTGGGTGTGGTCTTGCGGTCCTCCTCTCCATATCATCCCGAGGGAAATTTGATTGTGGAAAGGAAAACCGGGAATTAAAGCAATCCCTAACAGCATGGATATTAGGCTCGGGTGGCAGTTGGGTCATTCATCTCTATGGGGTCCAGAGGGCACTTAATAATATACCAAGAAGTTCCCTAGGAGGCAGTACTGCATATGAGGTCCTGTTTGGGATGAGAATGTAGGTACCCGACCTCGATTGTGGCAGCACAGTGGCGGATGAAAAAGCATTTGACATCAATGATGGTTTGGCTGTTTTACAGGAACTCAGTGAATTACGGGCATTACAAAGCAACATCCAAGTAAAAACACACCGCCACTGAGGAATTGAAAGCTGTTCCGGCAAGACCTGCCTGGGTCCTGAAGATTGGGGACCTGATCAGAGAAAATATTGTGGAAAAAAAAGAATTTGGGCCATCTTACAGAGCGCCTGTACCTGTCCTGGCTGTGGAAGGAACAAGAACAGTACTTCTTCCGCCTCTTGCCGGAAAGAAAGAAAAGAGATTAGTCTCCATTGATCTGATCAAACCACACTATATGGCCGATACTGAATAGGAAGCTGCGTGGGCCCCTTGGGTTGGGTCCTCTCGCTACCATACAGGAAGTTCAGACAGAAAGTCTAATAACGTTTGAAGATTCTACTACATGAAGTAATGGAGTTACCAACAATGGAATAGAACTCATGCCTGTTGAAACTGAACTTTTGAGCACGAGTCACACCTTGGTATTTTTGTATTGAGTTAGGCTGGTAGCAAAGATGTATTAGCACAGTTACACGCACGATTTGGTATCATGGTTGACACGCTTTGGTGATAATATATTGTTTTAAGCATAGTATTTACAGTGGGTTTGTATGAGGGTTGGGACACATAAGAATAACCAGTTTGTTTATCCCTGACGTTTACACTGATTACAAGCATGTCGTTTATGATTTTTTATTTGATGTTGATGGGCTCATTCTTACATTTTAGTTACTCCTGAGGAAGGGCTCGAATAGCCCGAAATGCATTGGGGCAATTTTCGTCTTGCCGCCCAGGATGTATTGAATATCTCCATCGTGCTAACTGGCAAAGCTCGGATGAGCGTGTCCATTGGCGTTTGAAGCTTGGAAATACATTGCCTCTGTAGCAAATTTGGATTATTCTTAAAAGAGTTATGGCATGAAAATGGATTAAACATGGTTTACTAGGATGAGTTTGTATAGTGATTCGTTGATTCGCATTACCTGCAGTGCAACTTGATGGGTGCATGACGATGCACCGACTATTTTTATGTTGAAATTGAACAGCATCAAAATACAAATGAAACACAGATCTCAATTCAGCCTAATACCGACATCTATGTGAATATGTCTCGAAATGAGTCATCTGCCAGTTCTACACAACCTGCTGAGCTACCAAAGATAGATCGAACTGCGTCTGGCTACTTCATCGATTTTGACACCTGTTCTCTGGATCCGAGTGAACCTGAGTCACTGCCAGCTTCTGTTTCCCACAAAGAAAAAATATATGATCTCTACCTTCGGCTAAAAAAGACTTACTTTGTTTCTTCCTGGCTACAGCTCTGAATTGCAATTGGTCTACTTTTCCTAGTCCTTTGGATAGGTGTAGTGACTGTCTTTTTCCTGCTCCTGAATGGCCACTATCTCCCAGAACACTCTGCAGTACCACAAGTGAACTTGGTCCTGAAACCGCATACATCAACTCCTCGTGAAAAAAGAGATCTGTCCTTTGTGAACATTACAGCAGTTCCTGTTTCTGAAGGAATAGTTTGGGATAGGATTTCATATGATGTATTTGGTCCCACTGAACTTTTGAAAATACCACAGATGTTTAAAATTTCTTTGAATGATATCATCACCGCTAGTACTTTCTCTGATGATTGGGATTTTGAAACTGTAAATTCTATGCTGTTTGATTTAGAACAATCTGCTGCATTCTCTAGTAATGAATTGAGTGATGATACATCTGAATTTGACACTATGTATTGTTACCAACACTATGGTCATAATTTCTTGCAGAAAGCAAGTATCCGACGTAATGTTTTCACTTATCATCAATGGGAACATTGCCCAACACCAACGAAAGGTAGTTCACAAATGTTTGCACAGAAGTTTGCGTATTTTTCTGGGTTTAACACTTCAGACCCGACATCTTATTATTATAAGATTGTGCCTACACCTGCAAGGAAAAATATTCTCACCAACACGAAACAGATATACTCTGCTTCCTTTATTTCCCAGCTGTCTTTACAGGGTTTAAAATTTTGGAGGGACACCATAGATACAGAATCTGTCTGGGGGACTAAAGATTGGCAAGTTCTGGGAACTGAGGCATTATTTAGAGCATGTCTCATACCACAACTCAGTGAGGATATGCTAGATGACATTATGCATGATGGTTCATACAATTCTTCATACCCCAATTGGAAGGGATGGTTGGTCTGGCCTATCGACACAAATAGGTGTCAGTCAAGATTCAGGGGTACCACCGAAGGGTTTCGTACCCATAGGCCTGACCAACGCTACATACAAAGAGAACACTACGGGTGGTGACATCCCACAGTGCAGGGAAGTAATGCCTAGAGTGGCTAAAATCCTCAACACTGTCCCAGGTAAAACAACACTTGTCTTTACTCTCAGATGACATGGATCTTAGGAATTTTTTGTTAGGTCCCCAGAAACGACGTCAGAAACGCTTCTAATATGCTATTTATAATGAAGTATGTAAAATTTCTCAACAGGAAGCTGCAGAGAGATTGCGTGAGATTGACAGGGTTAACCTAGAAAAGGCTTTGGCAGTGGTCGACAATGACATGACTACACTAACATCCAGGATTTATTCACTTGGCAACATTGTGTCTTCTGCAATAGATATTATAGAACAGGATTTGTCTATTCTTCAACATGGACAATCATAATTGCGATCCATTCTATTATTGAGCTGGACGCTACAATCATTGCGCTCTGGTCACGTGCCCTGGTGGTATATCAACAGTGCTTCTCTGTTTTCTGCATACAATCTAACAGAAAGACAACAATGGCACAAAGAGATGTAAAGTATACAATGCTGCACATCGAAAAATTGGACCAATTACCTTTCACCGTGGCTGAGTCACCCTCCACAGAATGGTTAATCCATGGCCACATTACACTACCAGTCACGACATTCCAATTTCAATATTGTCTACAGTATCACCAAGTAGGCAGGTATGAAGCGTTGGGTAAGGAATATATACATGAATCTTGGGAATTACCTTATAGATTTAGATGCAGAAATTGGGACACTGAAGTCTTTCTGAGTGGTTCAGACTGTGAGAATTCGTTAAGTGCGTCTCTAATTTGTCAGGATATTATGATTCACAGAGCTTGTTATGCTTCGGTTGCAAACCTATCATGTCACTTGAAAGGATCCCCAGCTGCTGTGATTTATCCATTGTTCAAACTGCTCTCGAATGGGAGTTATTTGATGTTGAATGATCAAGGTTGTTGTGGGATGCTGCCAGGCATCGCATATCTGGTCACAGTAAAATCCAGGATTACTTGTTGTAGGCAAGTATTGTTTCCACCGACCCACACAGTGAGGGAGGCGCCGCTATTGCCTTCATTGAATGTTTCCCTTATACGGTTTGATTCTCTGAGCAGACTGAAAGCCATACTTTTACTGAAGGATGTGGCCTTAATCTCAGCCCGAGAGACTTTTGATCTCCAGGTTGCAAGGTCTTCGGCTGAGATACAGGCACTAGTCCGAACTAACTTTCCACTCCATTTCGGGGAAATGGTACATCGTATCTTTAACATGTCTGATACGAGTGTGATAGTACACCTATTTAGGAACATAGGTTCTGGGCTATTAAGCACCTTTCAGACGATCTTCGGAGTTATTCCATCATTTATACGCTCTGTATTGGGAAGCGTTTTTGGAGGGCTTCCACCGGTCCTACTACTTGTAGTGGGTATCCTGGTTTTAATTTTCCTGCTACGCAATGGACGTCCCAGACTCCAAAGCGATGGAAAAAGCACTCCTAGTGGGACGGTGCAGTGAATGCATGGTACTAAATCTGGGCACACCTCAGCTTCGGGAGCTAAGCGAGCATTGGTTCCTATCATTCAGATTAGTCTGGGTTGACTGCGTCTTGCCTGTGCTCCGCTACCTACTCTCTGTATACGGATGCGTGTTGGACATATGTCTAACACTTCCATTGGTTGCGACTCTGGACATAGACTTACTGCTGGAACGATTAAAGGCCCACGTAGTGCAGTGTCCTCAGCGTATTCCAATGTTGATGTTGGCATTCTAAGAGCCACCATAGGATGCTTCGGCTCCTTTCGGAATGGACACTAGCTCTGCAACAGGCTCATCAGGTGTCGAGGGCTTCCTCAGTGGCTACTGTGGGAACCGGAGAAGATCACCTTTGCTCCATTGACCTGATCCAAGAGGTGATACAGGGACTGTCATCTGCGAAGGCAAGCAGCAGTGATGTTGCGTCTCACACAGGACACATAAATATTTGGCTCTCCGTGTGATGTGAACAATTCAGCCTTTTTCCAAAACAACCCAAATTGGAATTCGACAACACAATTTGCTCTCACTGAGCACTATGGCTTTTGGTGTGCTCAGTTGGTCTAACAGTATATTGATTATTTAGAGAACTTATAGAGCTTTTTTAACTTTTGCATCGTTTTTTACACATACCATGTTTTTAGATGTTTTTATGCTTATATTTTAGCAATGTGTTTTATGCATTTTTAAACAGGCATATTTTGGCATTGGTTAATTTTGCCGTCCAGTCGGATGAGGAGTGGGTGTTATGAACCCCAATGTACCCCAATATAGGCCTAGGTACTTGCATGACCTTTTACCTACATTTGTCCTACCTTGCTCTACATAACGGTTCTGGTGCTGACCTTTTAACTAGTTAGGTGCTGAATAAATGTCTTGTGTTTTTTTTTTTTTAAACTAGCCTAATTTATTATGCATGAGGATTCTTGGTATCACAGCAGGATTACCATCTTCTGCATAATAACTCTGTACAAAAGTCACCACTATCTTCATCCCTGGCCGACAGCCCCACAGTACCATGACACATCTAGGTAGAACCCCTGACTGTACCTTTTGGGTATATAAGTATTACATCTTCACTGAGCAAACCAGAGGAGAAGTTTCCATGCTGACACAAGACGCTGAAGTCCCTGCACGCAGACAGTCCAGCACGCAGTGGTCTGACATCCATTACGGGGTGTCCAACTCTAGACCAAGACGGGGTCCTTCATTCTCTCCCATCAGGTAATGGGGTTGGCTCTTTCCTAGGGGGATCCTTGGCTTTACACCTTCATACATGCTAGGTACATTTAGGTACATTTAGTTAGGGTTTGCATCTTAAGAGTACTCATGATTACTGCCATATATCTATATGCCTGCATATATTCATTGTTTTAGCACCATAGTAGAATTCTACCTTTTATTTACTCTGCTGGTGCTTATAATCATATATGTCTGTTTCTGTCTAATGGTTTTTGCAGCACACGTATTTTATACTAGAATGACGTTGGTTCAATAAATGCTTTTTGAAAAGGTCCCCACCGTATATTCTGTGTATCTCTCTGAGAACAAGTGAGCTTGGGTGACTGAGCGAAAAGTACTGTACTGTTTCCACGATCCCTGAGGGGTCAGGGTTGTCATGTTCGATAGTTGCCAGAAACTATTCGCTCCTTGGTAAGGTTGTGGGGCTTATAGTGTAACTGTGAGAAAGCTGATCTACAGACTAACATATCCCTTGGGGGTTGGAATCAGTCTGGACACCAATTCTTAATTTATGTTGTCTAAAAGCATGGATCCTAAATAGATTTGTAGGAACTACACAACAGCGTAGGGTTTACTCAGTGTTTACAGCGCCTCCTGCACTCTAGGCAGCAGTTGCTCACACCTCATACCAGACCTGCCCATCCACACCACAGTGATGAGGAGCACTCATATCCCTCCGTTATGCTTCCGTGAGCTCGGCCAGTGCTGGGCCCTTGTGATGTAAGAGTTGCCTGGTATCCAGATGGTCCATCTTCCGACTCCCTCCTCGGCGACAAGAAAATAGCCCAGTGTATGAAATTGGGTTGCTGGTTGAGGGGTGTGAAACCCTACTCAAGCAGCAACCACAATCCTTGTCAGGAGGACTTCACAAGCAGACCCCAAATTTACCTGTGCTCAGTCCTCTGGTAGCTTGGCACAGAGCAGTCTTAAAAGCAATGTGTAAAGTAGTTATGCAGCACTTGAAACACTAAAAAAATTAAATCAACACGTGAAAAGGATCCCACTACACTTTAGACGAATAGAGTAGACAGTCATAAATAAAACAAGACCAAAATGAGAAAAATCTAATCAATAGAACCACAAATATGTAATTTAAAAGATGTAAGTGAGAATAGCACCAAAAAAGCCCACCGCGCCACTCATGCAATCTGGTTGTGCGTGACCGGGAGAAAAGAAAAAATTAAGGCCGTGCATGGGTTAAATACAGGAGCCAGGTTAGTCCTGCTGAAAAGTTACCTTCTCATTCCAGCGCAAGGGGTTCTGTTCGCGGTGGAGGGGGCAGGAAAATGACACAGACAGTCGATGTATCGCGATAAGCAGGCCTGGAGTTGTGGACAGTCACAGTAGCACGAAGATCCTGTTGTCGTTGCAGGTGGTTGGGTCAGAGCTTTGCAATGGTGTTCTCCACAAGCTGTCCCATGAAGGGTTTGGTTGACGGAACTTCGCGTTGTTGGGCTATGCAAGTGACAAGGTTTTGGTGCCAACTGGCCCGTTTGCGGTCAGAAAGAGCTCAAAAACCTCAATTCAGCTCCATTGACGCCACACCAAGGGTTCAGGACCTGAGGGGCACCACATGGGGTTCAGGTGTTTACTCCAGAAGGATATGGGTGCTGGTTTATGATTGGGAGCCTGTTATGTTCCTGTGACTTTGAACAGGAGGCCAGCAGACTAGCCCTTGGATTCACCCTGGGAGTCCTTGGTTCATGTGCACATCCAATCCCTCTGGTTAATGCAGGAGGGCAGCTATCCAGCAAGACAACAGTACACCAAGGCAGTAGTGCAGCAGGGCAGCAGTCCAGCACAGTGGCAGTCCTTTGAGCAGCACAGCAGTCCTTCTTCCTGGTAGAGTCTCCACTGGTGCAGAAGTGTACTGAAGAGTTGGTGTCTAAGGTCCAATATTTCTACCAGGTGCCTTTGAAGTGCCCTGGCTCCAGACTAACTACAGGGGGTTTGCAGCCCTTTGTGTGGAGGTAGGAAAAAGCCTAGTCAAGTGTAAGTAGGGCTGTTGCTAGCTCTTCCCTCCCATCCTGTTAGTGATGGCCCATTCAGGCACATCTAAGCCCTCTATTATGTGTGGCTGTCTAGGAGGAGCGCACAAAACCCAACAGTCAGCTACACCCAGTCATGTGACCCAGCGACAGGCTGCAAACACCAAATGGCTAAGGCAGGAAATTGCCAACTTTCTAAAACTAATAGATAATCTGTGCACTCCCCAATTCCTCAAGTGTACTTCATGTATAAATCGTTTTGGTGCTGATGGGGTATCACTCACTGATCTTAAGAGGCCTACAAAACTGTTAATTATGCACTGTGCCCAGGCTGGTACAGTGTCCCCCTCGCACTCCTCTACTGCCCATGTTGGGGTTCAACAATTTTGTACTCGGTTCATACAAATTGTATCTTATATCACATATATAATAAAACCTTGAGCTATATATTTCAAATAATCATTGTACTTTTATTCTTTCTTCTCAAATCAAGAGTTTTTAATAAACGTAAAGAATGATCATCATCAAACTGAAAAGATCCTCAATGCATTTTGGACCCAGCGGTCCTTCATCAGGAGGTCATTCTAAACTGTGGAACAAAAGAAAAAGCTACATATTAAACATGCCTCTGTACATCACTCTATGGTTTTATACATTATCTCTTGTGCTCAAAACCATATCTATTATGCATACTTCACATTCAGCCGATGTATTCAAATATGCATGCTACACATGTCACTGTTCATTTCTTTGTAAGTTTCATACGTTATGTCTTTTGCTTAAGACAATGTCTGCTATACATAATTTGGGTATACAATCAGACATGAAGTCTCTAAGTGAATAACAAGACGCTTGGTGTGGTATAACTCTCATAACAAAGGTTTTAATAGCAAATCGCAATGTATATACCTCAAATCCTCACCCTGTTCCGCATATGATATGAACCTACATAAAACGCCACTTCTTCACCGACATGTATTAAGAACTATTCTCAGATTCACTTGAGCTCAAATGTTATAATGCTCATGCGTCTCCGTTCTAATTCTGTTAATAAATGTCCTGATGAAGGTTTGAATGTTGCATCAGGGTGTAGCAAGTTCTGTATGTGATTTAAATATACATACAACTATGTGTATATGTTTCCCTGTGTCAAACTAATTCTAGGCTTGGCTGAGTCACGGTGTTTTCTAAGATTTGTCCCAAAATTCTTGAAGAATCGATGTCTTGTTTCCCATTTCATCCCCGTGGGTACATGTGTTCTTTCACTGTCTCTGTCCAGAAGGTCTAATTGTACTCCGGCTTCTAAATTATATATTAGAGTAGTTAAGCTATTTTGCTAAAACGCTCCTTCGCGCTCCCATTCTCAAAATGTTAAATAGATTTCTTCCCGGGTTAATGTTGAGATTATATAGATTCTACTGTGCATTATAAATCCAACATCTTCTTGTCGCATGTGGACAATAATTCTAAATGAATGAGAAAATAAACAAGCAGGTTACCAAATCTCTGATGACTGCTTTAAAAGTGGCATTTTCAAAATTGCAATGAGTTTACCATAACAGAGGATTTATCATTACAATTCCAAAGACACCAAACATGAACTGTTGACCTGTCCCCATTTGGAAGTTACAGTTTATTAAATGTAATAAGCTAACTCCAATGTTATCCTACGGGAGAGGTAGGCCTTCTGGTAGTGAAAAATTTTTTAAAGAGATTTTCACTACAAGGGCATGTAAAACTTAAAAGTACATTTCCAACTTTTTAAATACACTGCACCCTGCCCTCTGGGCTGTCCAGGGCCTACCCAAGGGGTGACTTATATGCATTAAAGAGGAAAGTTTGGGCCTGGCAAAAGGTTTCTCTTGTCAGGTCGAAATGGCAGTTTAAAATTGCATACACAGGCTGCAATGGCAGGCCTGAGACATGTTTAAAGGGCTATATAAGTAGGCGGCAGTATATGTGCTGCAGGCCCACTAGTAGAACTTAATTTACAAGCTCTGGGCAGAGGTAGTGCCACTTTTTTAGGGACTTACAAGTAAATTAAAGATGCCAATTGGGTATGAGCCAATGTTACCATGTTTTAAGGAGTGAGTAGCACTGGTTAGCAATGGTAAAGTGCAAGAAGTACTAAGGCCAGCAAAAACGAGATCAGCAAAAATAGAGGAGGAAGACAAAAAGTTTGGGGTAAGATCACAATAAAGGTGACTTGTCCAACACCCAGATTAATTACTTTATGGTCTGATGTAGGCCCTTAAGGCTTGGGATTTCCACCTGCTGAGCTGCTTGATCCCTTTCACCCTCCATCCACACACTACTGCGGTCATGGCTGCCCCAATGCAGAAGGAATGTGACCCGTAACTCTCTGGTGTGAAACCCGCTCGGGCTAATGCTGTGCACATCATGACCATGAACTGGAACTTACTGAGACATGTTCCATTGTGGTGCATGAATAATGGGAGGCCCTTTTGTAGTCTGTCCCACAGGTAAACCTGCGTTAGGCAGAAAGGGCAACACTCCAGGGATGCAATGCAATCTAGCCAAGTGAGCTTGCCATTACCTTCATGATCTGTCTTTCACCGCCTCAGGTTTACCACAATGTGATTTTCTCCCATGCATGCGCCTTCTAGTCACTGACATGCATTCCCTGGGTTGTCCCTGGAGGAAGCCACCAGCTTGCTGATTTTGTACGCTCCAAAAAGGCTACTGAAAATGTGGCCTTGAACAGGCCTGTTTCCCTGGATGTAATGCATATATCGGGTAGTGTTTGCAACAGCGCCCTCAATCTGATGGGCTGTCTCTGATCTTTACACTTTGCCTGGATATGGCCTCACCTCTGCATTGCTGTGCATCAGTAGAAAGAGCTGGTCCTGTCCTTTCCTGTGTACAGCTTGGAAAAGTAAGCTACTGAGCTTAGGTTGGTCTTGGCCCATGCTTTGGATTTACCACTGGTGAATAACCTGGGTAAGAATTTTTCTACCCTGCCACTGTTGCTCTCCTCTTGTGTGGCAATTCCACCCATCACCTTCTGAAAGCGCACCCAACACTTACCGTACATGGTGGCAGTTTTGGGTGCAAGAGCTGTGTCAGCAAGGTTTGATTGCTAAGTTCATTCCACCACATCCCTTAAGCTGTCCGGGAACAGTGTCACCTCCAGCTCCACCCACGGCAAAAATTGCTACCTGCCTACTGAAAATGAGAGAGAGCATCCTGCCACATGCCGGACTTTTATAGCTATGTTTGGACTCAGCTGCCAGCCTCCTAAGTGTCGTAACAAACCCAAGACCACAGGGCAATTAGCCATGCCCAGGTTCAGCAATTGTACCACCGTGTGGTTGTCTGAACGTACTGTCACTTATTTGTTAGCTAGTTTTTTATTCCATAGTGAGAATGCAACAACAATGGGGAAGAGCTTCAGCAGTGCTATATTTCTTGTCATACCTGTCTCATGCCATTTGCTTGGCCACTGAGCTGCACACAAGGCAGAGCCCAGAGTAGAACCAAATCTTTGCTGTCACCCAAGGTTCACATCAGACTAGCGTCCCGTTGAAGTTGGCAAGGAAGGCTTGCTACTGTTGAAGCTCTTGTTTGACCCCGACTGTTAGCCGGACCCTAATATGCTTTTTGGTAAGGTCCCTTGTCAGCCATGCCAATCATTTAGCGAATGTTCTTCCTGCAGGGGCGACCCTCCTTGCAAAGTTGAATTTGCCCAGCAGCTGCTGAATCTCCCCTAGGGTCGCTTTCCTCTTGGCTACTAGTTCTTCAATAGTCTGTTTTAGATCTTCAATCTTCTGGGCAGGTAATCTACACACTCCTTCGACCGAGTCTAGCTCAATGCCCAGGAACGTCAATTGCACTGATAGGCCTTCTGTCTTGTTATGCGCTATGTGTCCGAGTTGTTCTGCCAGGGTAATAAAATGTCCCAGTAGGGTGCTGCATTGGTGGAAACCTGGGTCCCCCACAAAGAGAAAGTCATTGAGGTATCGCAACCTCCTTCCTTTTGGATATCTCTTCCTAGTGCCCACTCTAAGAAGGTGCTGAAGGTCTCGAAGTATGTGCAGGATATCACACAGCCCATAGTAAGGCATCTATCATAGTAGAAAAGTCCATCCAGCTGAAAACCTGACAGGAGTTTACTGTCCGGGTGTACTGGAAGGAGGTGGAAGGCAGATTCAATGTCAGCCATTAAGGCTCCTTTTCCTGCCGCTCTCAGCATATCCACTGCTTCATCCAGTTTGGCATATGATACAGAACACTGGTCTTGGTCCAGCCCATCATTCACTGACCCTCCCTGGGGCTATGAGAGGTGGTGTATGAGCCTAAACTGGCCTGGCTATTTCTTGGGGACAACTCCTAGCGGGGAGGCTATGAAGTTCTCCAACGACGGTTCTTGAAATACGCCAGCCTCACGGCCCAGCTCGAGTTCCTTTGCTACTTTACGGCTGTCAACTTCGATATTTTCCAAGACCAACTTGAGACTTCTACAGAGGCGCTCTATCTGAGGACCATTGTATGGAATCGGAAGCCGTCTTCAAATCCGTTTGCCAGTAGCCGTCCAATGTCTTGTTTGTGATAGCGATTGAGTAACTAAATGAGTCGTCTGACTTGTATTAGGGTTGGCGTTATTTATGCTACTGACACCTCCCCAATAGGTGTCCGAATGCTATCTCTTGGGGCATTTTAGATGTCATTGGCCCTTTTCCCTTTTTTTTTATTGCACTCACTGACTGGGTGGGAACCCCCACAACTTCTAAATGCGAATATAAATTTGCAGGCTTGTCTCCACTTGCAGTCACCCATCTCGATATTTCCAGCAGGTTGTAGCTTGGGACTTTACTGTCCTCCCTGATGAGTAAGGCTTACACTTACTCTCTTGGTAGGTACCACTCTAGTTTCTTCCTGCTTCCATGAGACCGAACGAAGTGCAGGTTTATGTGAGCCTACCCCCTCTTGTGCAGCAACAATGTGATGGGTAAAGCGAGTAACATCCTGATGATCCCAATCTATTATGGGCCATGTTTGTATTTTCGCCCTGAAGCCCTCTCTGTATCTTAACCAGGCTTCACCTTGATACTTGCGCTGCACCTTGTGAACCTTCTGCTTATATAGAAAAGGTGCTGCTGTGCTTTGGGGACACTTCTTAACAAGCGCACATACTAGCATACAGAATGTGTGCAGCCAGATGTCTATGCACCTCTCGATTCTGGGCCTGCGCCTCTCCTGCCTATCCTCATCTTTTTTGTGAGTAATTTTAAACCCGCATGCTTAGCTTTTAGCAGAGAAAATAGGTCACTGAATTCTTTACGCCAGATCCTCTCTTTTACAGCTAGAGGGACAAGACTTGCTAGTCTTGTCTCACGTGCGATTATTGGTGGATCCCCTGGTGGTGGCCTAATGTTTTCGCTGGCCGGCTTGCCATTCGCTGCACCATGCGAGGTACCATGCCCCCACCTATCTGCTGCCCAGTCCGCTATTGCTGTCTGGCTGGTGTGGGTCCAAGCTGTCTGGCTAGTCTTATAGGTCTCCTGTTGCTGTTTAGCAGCTGTGGTATTCTGTCTGCCCTTGCTGTCCACTCCTCGCCCTGGCTGTGCCTGCCACACTGTTGCTGCTTTTACCTGTTTCTGCCACCTTGCCTGTGTGCTAGCAACGGCTGGTATCGCTGAGGGTGCACCCTGTTCTTTGGTTCCTATGCTTGCCGTACCTCCCTGTACTTGTTCCCAGATCTGCCAATGTTGGGCCAATAAATGGATTGTGGCCAAGTTTACGGTATGAACCTGGGAGCCCTGGGAGCCCCAATTCCTGCCATGGCCACCAAGAGGGGATTGTGAGTGCCTGCTAGCAAGTCCTTGTACACCCTTGAGGCCTGTATAGCCCTCTTGTCTTCTGGACTGTGGCCAACTGCCCTGCCCATATGCGCATCACTGAGTGCCCAGATAGGAGTTCTGGACTGTGTAGGGGGGCTGAGCAGTAGAGTAAATGTTTGATTTGTTCAGCATTCCGTCCATCATCTGTTCTTTTTGCATTTGTCTCCCTAAGTGGGAAGGGTATGCCCACACGTGAGTCCAGTGCTCGCTATGCCACAGTATTTAAGCTAGCCTAGCTGATGAGGGGTGATACCTCAAAACCAGTCCCAAGATGCTTGTTTCTGGTCTAGGGAGGACCAGGCTTGGCAGTTAAGGCCGGACTATTCCCATGGGGAACAGTGTCAAGACTGATTTGCATATGACTGGGTCCAAACTGGAATGACATGGTGAGCAATAAAACGATGGATTTAAAACAGATCTGTGACTGGAGGTGAATGTTTGATTTGTTCAGCATTCTGTCTATCATCTGTTTTTTGCATTTGTCACCCTAAGTGGGAAGGGTATGCCCATACGTGGGTCCTGTGCTCGCTATGCCATTGGATTCAAGATAGCCTGGCTGAGCAGGGGTGATACCCCGAAACTGGTCCCACAATGGTTGTTTCTGGTCCAAGGAAGACCTGGCTTGGCAATTTGAGCTGAACTGTTCCCATGGGGAGCAGGGTCAAAACTGATTTGCATATGGCTGGGTCCAAACTGGAATAGCATGGCGAGCAAAAAATCAAATGGATTTAACCCAGATCTGTGACTGGGGATTTTTTTTGGTCCGGGAAGGACCTGGCTTGGCAGTTCTGGCTGGTCTGTTCTCCTGGGGAGCAGTGTCAAGACTGATCTGCATATGGCTGAGGCCAAACTGGAATGGCATGGCGAGCAAATGAATGATGGATTTAACCCAGATCTGTGACTGGGGGTGAATGTTTGATTTGTTAAGCATTCCGTCCATCATCTGTTGTTTTTGCATTTGTCGCCCTAAGTGGGAAGGGTATGCCCAGGCATGGGTCCCGTGCTGCTATGCTACCGGATTCAAGCTAGCCTGGCTGATGAGGGTTGATACCCCAAAATTGGTCCCAGGATGCTTGTTTCTGGTCCAGAGAGGACCTGACTTGGCAGTTCGGGCTGAACTGTTCCCCTGGGGAGCAGAGTCAAGACTGATCTGCGTATGGCTGAGTCCATACTGGAATGGCATGGCGAGCAGGAAAATTATGGATTTAACCCAGATCTGTGACTGGAGGTGAATGTTTGATTTTTTCAGCATTCCGTCCATCATCTGCTCTTTTTGCATTTGTCACCCTAAGTGGGAACGGTATGCCAAGATGTGGGTCCCGTGCTCGCTATGCCACCGGATTCAAGCTAGCCTGGCTGATAAGAGGTGATACCCCGAAACCGGTCCCAGGATGCTTGTTTCTGGTCTAGGGAGGACCTGGCTTAGCAGTTCGGGCTGGACTGTTCCTATGGCGAGCAGGATCAAGACTGACTTGCATATGGCTGGGTTCAAACAGGAATGGCATGGCGAGCAAAAAAACTATGGATTTAACCCAGATCTGTGACTGGGGGTGAATGTTTGCTTTGTTCAGCATCCCGTCCATCATCTGTTTTTTTTGCATTTGTCGCCCTATCATTTTGGCCACATGTAAGCAACACCTGGCTGGCCTGATTGGGCACTTTGAAACACCCGGGCCAATCTGCGCCTGTTTCCTGCGGGGTGCCTTAAACGCAGTACCCTCTTTGGTCTTGCTTCACCTTCTGGGCGTGCTTCAAAGGTCCTAAATACCTATTTGCTGCTTTATGCAATCTGATAGAAATGCGTCGACTCGCCCAAATAAACAAATAAAATAATTTCAAAATTATCATGACAAGATTTGTACGGTAATGGATGAAAGAGCGAGAAAGTGGGATAGTCTGGCACAAAAAATGGATCTATTGTGTTTTGCTACAGTGTTAAGTTCTGCTCTTCACTAAATACCATTCTAGTGAGCATTGAGTCTACAGATGGTGAACTCTGATGACCCTTATAGCCCCAATGAGAATTCCAAACGGCATTAAGAAAATAATTGTAATACATTTTTCCCATACTGTAACAGCTGTTGCTTGTTATATTCTGGAATCAAACTCGGGGGCGTAGCTTAGTCAATATTATTATGGAGGGGGAGGAGGGGTGAGACTGGGGTTTCCCAACAAGCAAATACCCAACTCAAAAAGACAGTGGGTGGTTTGGGGCATTGTTTGGTTTAGGGGTGAGTTAAGGAAATTAATTTGGCATTTTAAAAAGTAAGGAACAATCTTACTAGCATTAATAAATACATAGATCCATAAGCTGGCAAAACAATATCGCACACCAGAACATGCTTCAAGGACCAGCTGAATAATAAATGAATGCTAGACAATTGTATAAGTCAAGCACATGATACAGCGCTGCTTTTACAAATTACAAATGCAATGCTACATTCACATATCATACACTAACACCCATGCACACGATGCAGGGTTTTATGCCGTTCCAGATCTATGTTGTGTGCTTGGCTTGGATGATTGAATTTAGCAATTTTAACTGTGTTTTTAAAAAAAAAAAAGAATCGTCCTATCTTAGAAAATGCCCAAGGGAAGGTCACATGTCTAAAAACTGTGTGGGGAATGTATAGGGTCCTCCTGATGAGTACTTTTACAAACTTCGCCTGTACAAAGGCTGGATATTAAGTTAGGTATTCGGTCCTATCCGATATTCACCATAGAAGTGTTTTCTAGCTGCAGAGTGATCTCTTACCTGGACATAACAGCAGTTTACCTCCAAGATCCCAGTCTGATGATAGGCTGGCCTGTCAGCACAGGGCCCCAGTTGGTGGTGACTGATGTTGTACACTCCTGTCCAGTTATGAAAGACAGCAATGTAAGGCAGGGAGGACAAAGAGAACAGACATACCACCAGACTAGGACTAGCGACAGACCCACGGCTGGGGGAGGGTAACAGGAGTAGTCTCACAGGCAGCCGACGTGCAGCAGCAGACCAGTCCGTGGGGAGAAGGGGCAGGCAAACCAGCCACAGTCAAATACCTAGCTGCCTGTAACAAGATTAGGCTCCTTAAACTCCTTTATAAAATAGGAAAGTATAATGCTCAGAATAGTTGCTAAAAAGCGATAGGCTCTTAAGGGCATCCCTAACTCTTCCAGTGTAGTTGAAGCTCCACAGACGTGTTGCATAGTCAGGTTTTCCCAAAGAAGTTTGAGAAAACTTAGTTAAAATACATTTTTCAACTCAGTTTCTAAAAAGCTATAGGAGATAGACGGACTTAATACAATGCACACAGGCTATCATTTACCATAGCATCTAGCTAGATCTGTACCATTCATTTATTTCATACCCTTACAAATAGATTCTCAATCATATTTCTTGGAAGAGCCATGGTTGAAAAAATACACTCATCTCACAAATTCAGGCAGTACAAGAGGCCTAGAGAGCGCTTGCAGGTTCAGCAGTGCTGTTGCTCAGGTTATGGAGAATTTACAGGTTCAGTCAGCAGAGGAGTTCTGCTAATCTGACAGACTAGTGTTTTCAGACAGAACTAGCACAATCAATTTATCCCTTAAACATCAGCTGTTCAGTATATTAAAAGCCACATATTATATTATTAATTTCATTTTGGCAAATTATGCTTAATTCCAATAGCTTATTACTTTCATGAAAAATTCACAGCTTGTTTGTCTTAAAACACCAGCTTTTCATCTTCAGTAAATTCGTGTTTTGGTGGTCAAAGGTTAACATTTTCGAATGTGAGGGGACGGCCCCAAACCAGAATGAGGGGTGCTCCCCTAACTGTGGTCTGGTTTTTAGTTAAGAGCAAAAAGTGTGTTTGAGGAGCTGGTCTTAAAGAATTTCTTGAACAGGGCAGCTTGGCTGTCCTCTGAGGGATTTTTCAAGAGCAACACAAAGCCTTGAGTCCTATAACCTTAACAAGCATATACCCATATTTTTATTACATTGATTGGCAAATTGTTAGAGTGCCATATCCTCTGAGGTTCATGGTTGTTACATAAAAGTACAGTAGCCTTTGCAGGCAACCCAGCCTTTCTTTTGAAAGGCTACCTGCAAAGCAGATGGGACCTTGAGTTCATCCTGAATTGTATGACAATCGGAAATCAAGCCAGCAGCTTGAAAGTGCCTGATAGCAGGGCTGAGATATTCACTGATTCATATTATGAAAGTTTCTGGTTTTGGCTCAAATATGTTATTCCCCTTGGACTCTAGCATACCCAGTGCCAAGTGCGCTGGTGGGCCTGCGGGTGAAACTTCAGATCTCAATATTCTGGATAGGTTCAGTAGCTTTGAAGGCAGCAGAATGTGGACTCACCAGAAAGGAATCATACATCTCTTATTCACGACTTGCAAAGACTCACTAGAGTTGTACCTTCTAAACTTGTAAAGCATTTACAAAAATCCAGTGTGTCTTCTGACACTCTCAAAGTCCACCATGGGGAAGCTGTCAATACCTAGGCATGATTCCCAGCATGCTGGAGACAAATATGAAGACTGCCACTCAGGATACGAATCTATTTGTGAATGGAAGGTCAGAGTGGGTTAGCTACAGTTTGTGGATGAGGGACATCGAACCAACCCTATCTATGACAGGTATCCTATCGACCCTATCTATGGTATGTATAAATGTAAACACTCTAAAAATAAATTTAAGTACACCAAATAGGGTGAAAGGGACATCTATCACTTTTTGGCCAAGGTCTTGTATCCTCCAAACTCCAAATAATACTCAAGGTTTTTTTGTGGATGCAGGGGAGCAAGATCTCAAGACAGAGTAAATACTGTAGAGTTCATCATTTGTACCACTAGATCAGCTTCACCACCATCACTTTCCTCTATTCAAGCAGCATCTGCAGACTCCAGGATGTAAGGTGCAATGGGCAAGCGTCCCTGGAATCTTCTCTTGGTGCTTCAAGTTGTGCATACTTCTGTCACTCTGGTCAGACAAGCAGTCCTTTTTGACAGGACTGCATTCCATGCCTCAGTGACTCACACAGACATTTGCCAAAAGTCATGATTGACATTTATACAGACACACAGGTGCCACTGCACCTATCTCCCTACTTGTGAAGCTATTCACCATGCAATTAGCCATTAATGGCTTGCAAACTAACATTTTTGATAATTAACTTAATTTTGAACTGTGGGTGCTGCACCGGCCATGATGAAAGACAGACACACACACACACTCATGTGTACGACACTCGCATGCATAGACACTACATCTATTTGTAATATTGCACATTCATCCCTTGGAGCATTATGGCGCAGACAAGCAGATGTCTCAGCACTCAATAACAGACATTTATTATTACACAAATCAATGGTACTCATTTGATCAACCTCAGAAGGATAAAAGGTGGAGTGGAGCCACTGAGACTCACAGCAAACAAATGATGGACGGAATGCTGATAATGCAAACATTCTCCCCCAGTCAAAAGATCTGGGTTAAATCCATCGTTCTTTTGCCCACTACGCCACCCCAGTTTGGACCCATCCATATGCAAATCAGTCTTGACCCTGTGCCCCATGGGAACAGTCCAGACCGAACTGCCAGGCCAGTTCCTCCCTGGACCGGAAATAAGCATCCTGGGACCGGTTTCAGGGTATGTCACCCTTCTTCAGCCAGGCTAGCTTGAATCCAGTGCCCTCATGGTCAAATTTGCATGCTCTGATGTAGCAGTGTTGTTTTGCTTCAGTCTGACAGTGATGGGTACAGGTAGCTGTGAGAGGGCGCGTGACTTCTCACCTTGCACCTATTAGCTGACACTGTTCACTACTATTGATGGATGACGTCCGTGTACACATGTGATCTGTACATGGCACATATGTCCAGGGGACACGTTGGTGTGTTCTACGCAAGGTATTCCTGCTGGCTTTTTGGCTGGTGTGCATCTCCCATGTTGCTGAGGTGTTCACTGGGCCCGCATCCCCCTTACGTCCATGTTGCTCATGTTGTGGGACTTGAGTCACGGTGTATCTCTGCATCAGGGTGGTTCATATTTGACCCCAAATGACACCCGCAATTTCATATTTGACCCCAAATGACACCCGCAATTTCAAATTTGACCCCAAATGACACCCGTAATTTCATATTTGACCCCAAATGACAGCCTGTTGTCTTTTTTTGAACAGCAATGACAGCCTTCATGTCATGTTTTTGTACACATGTGATACGCTGATGAGTGGGATTACGTACTACATTTGACACCCTGTGATGGCATTCCGAATACGTGACACCCTGTACAGCCTCTCTGTACAGAGGTGACATACCCACCATCTATTTGCTATTTGTGAGATTGTTAGCACTTAATGTTGCACTTACACCTGTCAGAGGGATGTGCTAATGCAGAGGACTGACATGCACACAGGGAATGTGTGTTGCAATGAACTTATTTGCACATACTGTTCATGTGGTCATTTTGTACTGTTTCATGATTGCTAAGGACTGTCACAATGTGACGTGCTAATGCGAAGAAATTGTTAATGATTGTGTTCCTTTGGGCTATTCCTGCTGCAGCTGCAGTGGGGTGTGGTCCACCTGCCTCATCTTTCTCATCATCGTCCGGTGCATCCGGCACTTGGAGCCATGGGGCATTGGTGCATACACATATGTTGTGCAATACACAACATGCAATGATCATCTTGCACACTATTACTGGGCTGTACAGGAGTCTTCCACCTGTGATGTCCAGGCACCTGAAACGTGACTTTAACACGCCAAATCAGCGCTCAACAATGCCCCTGGTGCGTTTGTGGGCCACATTGTACTGTCTCTGGGCCGGGGTGTTCGGGGCTCGGAGGGGTGTCATCATCCATGGGCAGAGTGCATATCCTTGATCACCTGTGAGAGGTAAGTGAGATTAGTGTAAACTGGTGGTTCTGCATGCTGTGTTGGCAGACTTACAAGTTTTGTGGTGTGTGATTTGTGTGACTTTGGGATTCATGTTTGCCATGTATTGACTGGGGGTGAGTGTTTGATTGGCTCAAACGTTCCGTCCATCATCCCCTTTTGTATCGCTTTGGTCGCCCTAAGTTGGCGGGGGTATGCCCAGACGTGGGTCCCTTGCTCACTTTGCCACTGGATTCAAGCAAGCCTGGCTGATGACGGCTGAAATGCCAGAAACCGGTCCTAGGATGCTTGTTTCCGGTCCAGGGAAGACATGGCTTGGCAGTTCGGGCTGGACTGTTCCCATGAGGCACAGGGTCAGACTGATTTGCATATGGCCATGTCTGAACTGGGGTGGTGGAGTGAGCTAAAGAATGATGATGGATTAAACCCAGATCAGTTGACTGGGGGTGAGTGTTTGATTGGCTCAAACGTTCCGTCCATCATCCCCTTTGTATCGCTTTGGTCGCCCTAAGTTGGCGGGGGTATGCCCAGACGTGGGTCCCTTGCTCACTTTGCCACTGGATTCAAGCAAGCCTGGCTGATGACGGCTGAAATGCCAGAAACCGGTCCTAGGATGCTTGTTTCCGGTCCAGGGAAGACATGGCTTGGCAGTTCGGGCTGGACTGTTCCCATGAGGCACAGGGTCAGACTGATTTGCATATGGCCATGTCTGAACTGGGGTGGTGGAGTGAGCTAAAGAATGATGATGGATTAAACCCAGATCAGTTGACTGGGGGTGAGTGTTTGATTGGCTCAAACGTTCCATCCATCATCCCCTTTTGTATCGTTTTGGTCGCCCTAAGTTGGCGGGGGTATGCCCAGACGTGGGTCCCTTGCTCACTTTGCCACTGGATTCAAGCAAGCCTGGCTGATGACGGCTGAAATGCCAGAAACCGGTCCTAGGATGCTTGTTTCCGGTCCAGGGAAGACATGGCTTGGCAGTTCGGGCTGGACTGTTCCCATGAGGCACAGGGTCAGACTGATTTGCATATGGCCATGTCTGAACTGGGGTGGTGGAGTGAGCTAAAGAATGATGATGGATTAAACCCAGATCAGTTGACTGGGGGTGAGTGTTTGATTGGCTCAAACGTTCCGTCCATCATCCCCTTTTGTATCGCTTTGGTCGCCCTAAGTTGGCGGGGGTATGCCCAGACGTGGGTCCCTTGCTCACTTTGCCACTGGATTCAAGCAAGCCTGGCTGATGACGGCTGAAATGCCAGAAACCGGTCCTAGGATGCTTGTTTCCGGTCCAGGGAAGACATGGCTTGGCAGTTCGGGCTGGACTGTTCCCATGAGGCACAGGGTCAGACTGATTTGCATATGGCCATGTCTGAACTGGGGTGGTGGAGTGAGCTAAAGAATGATGATGGATTAAACCCAGATCAGTTGACTGGGGGTGAGTGTTTGATTGGCTCAAACGTTCCGTCCATCATCCCCTTTGTATCGCTTTGGTCGCCCTAAGTTGGCGGGGGTATGCCCAGACGTGGGTCCCTTGCTCACTTTGCCACTGGATTCAAGCAAGCCTGGCTGTTACGGCTGAAATGCCAGAAACCGGTCCTAGGATGCTTGTTTCCGGTCCAGGGAAGACATGGCTTGGCAGTTCGGGCTGGACTGTTCCCATGAGGCACAGGGTCAGACTGATTTGCATATGGCCATGTCTGAACTGGGGTGGTGGAGTGAGCTAAAGAATGATGATGGATTAAACCCAGATCAGTTGACTGGGGGTGAGTGTTTGATTGGCTCAAACGTTCCGGTCCATCATCCCCTTTTGTATCGCTTTGGTCGCCCTAAGTTGGCGGGGGTATGCCCAGACGTGGGTCCCTTGCTCACTTTGCCACTGGATTCAAGCAAGCCTGGCTGATGACGGCTGAAATGCCAGAAACCGGTCCTAGGATGCTTGTTTCCGGTCCAGGGAAGACATGGCTTGGCAGTTCGGGCTGGACTGTTCCCATGAGGCACAGGGTCAGACTGATTTGCATATGGCCATGTCTGAACTGGGGTGGTGGAGTGAGCTAAAGAATGATGATGGATTAAACCCAGATCAGTTGACTGGGGGTGAGTGTTTGATTGGCTCAAACGTTCCGTCCATCATCCCCTTTTGTATCGCTTTGGTCGCCCTAAGTTGGCGGGGGTATGCCCAGACGTGGGTCCCTTGCTCACTTTGCCACTGGATTCAAGCAAGCCCGGCTGATGACGGCTGAAATGCCAGAAACCGGTCCTAGGATGCTTGTTTCCGGTCCAGGGAAGACATGGCTTGGCAGTTCGGGCTGGACTGTTCCCATGAGGCACAGGGTCAGACTGATTTGCATATGGCCATGTCTGAACTGGGGTGGTGGAGTGAGCTAAAGAATGATGATGGATTAAACCCAGATCAGTTGACTGGGGGTGAGTGTTTGATTGGCTCAAACGTTCCGTCCATCATCCCCTTTTGTATCGCTTTGGTCGCCCTAAGTTGGCGGGGGTATGCCCAGACGTGGGTCCCTTGCTCACTTTGCCACTGGATTCAAGCAAGCCTGGCTGATGACGGCTGAAATGCCAGAAACCGGTCCTAGGATGCTTGTTTCCGGTCCAGGGAAGACATGGCTTGGCAGTTCGGGCTGGACTGTTCCCATGAGGCACAGGGTCAGACTGATTTGCATATGGCCATGTCTGAACTGGGGTGGTGGAGTGAGCTAAAGAATGATGATGGATTAAACCCAGATCAGTTGACTGGGGGTGAGTGTTTGATTGGCTCAAACGTTCCGTCCATCATCCCCTTTTGTATGTATTGCTTCTGGCGGATGTGCGGGGTCAATGTGTATTACGTAGCCTCACAGCTGCTCCTCCCTTCCCCCGAGCCTATTTACTTGGGTGCGCTGCGCGGTTGCATCACTTGCACTCCTATGGCACACCATTGTCATGCCTGTCTGCGCATGTCCGCAAGCCTGTCAACAGCACTGTAATGTTGGCCATTGAAGGTGGGCGGCCACGTGTGTGTAGGCCTATGGTAAGGATAGGGCGGACACAGATGTGGAGTTCAGGCCTGTCCGAACTCGTGCTGCGATTGAGGCTAGGCCTTTGGCATATGCTGTGGCAATGAAGAGACACACACAACAGTTGGCATGTATGAGCCAAGACCCCGAGCGGTCTTGCGCTCCTTTATTCATCCATTCGGGCGAGCCCGCCCTCTGGGTGCATGCTACATTGCAACATTGTCGATTAAGGGCCGGGTGGCGCCGAGACTACGACAGTGACACACGCCATAGTTACTTTTGTGACCAGCCCGGAACTGAACAACGCCCAGAGCCGGGAACTGAACCACGCCCAGAGCCCAGGACTGAACCACGCCCAGAGCCCCGGGCCATTTCTTCACTCCTCACACGCCTACGCGTGCGCCGCCGCCGCGGCGCTGGGATGTCGTGCGCTTCAGAGTACGTCTCCAGACGTTCCACCCAGGCTTTCCAGAGGCCTGCCTGGGGCGGGGCTGGCCCCGTGACATTGAGGGGCTCCAGTGGCGTTACCGAGGACATGCTGTTGGCTGCTGGAGGCGGACTTGTGGGGTAGCCCCACGGGACGATGACTTGTGGTGCACTGAGTTAGTTGCACCTGAGGCACTGCATCCGGCAGGGGCTTACCGCCACGTGGCGATGACTTGCGGTGCACTGAGGTAGTGGCACCTGAAGAGCTGAGCGGGTGTGCAGCCTGCGATGATGCTGTGGCCTTGAGGCTGGACGGTGACTTGCAGTGCACTGAGGTAGTGGCACCTGAAGAGCTGCGCGGGTGTGCAGCCTGTGATGATGCTGTGGCCTGGAGGCTGGAAGGTGACTTGTAGTGCACTGAGGTAGTGGCACCTGAAGAGCTGAGCGGGTGTGTAGCCTGCGATGATGCTGTGGCCTGGAGGCTGGATGGTGACTTGCAGTGCACTGAGGTAGTGGCACCTGAAGAGCTGTGCGGGTGTGCAGCCTGTGATGATGCTGTGGCCTGGAGGCTGGACGGTGACTGGCAGTGCACTGAGGTAGTGGCACCTGAAGAGCTGAGCGGATGTGTAGCCTGTGATGATGCTGTGGCCTGGAGGCTGGACGGTGACTTGCAGTGCACTGAGGTAGTGGCACCTGAAGAGCTGAGCGGGTGTGTAGCCTGCGATGATGCTGTGGCCTGGAGGCTGGACGGTGACTTGCAGTGCACTGAGGTAGTGGCACCTGAAGAGCTGAGCGGATGTGCAGCCTGCGATGATGCTGTGGCCTGGAGGCTGGACGGTGTCTTGCGGTGCACTGAGTTAGTGGCACCTGAGGCACTGCGTCCGGCTGGGGCCTACCGCCACGTGGCGATGACTTGCGATGCACTGAGGTAGGCCCGCCTGATGAGCTGAGCGGGTGTGCAGCCTGCGATGATGCAGTGCGCCTGGAGGGCCGGACTGGAAAGGATTTGTCTGTTAGCCTGCTGGACCGCAGTAGAGGCCGGAGGGAGCAGTCAGCACACACAGAACTCCGTGGTGCGGTGCCGCAGGGTGCACTGGGGGCCTGTTGCGCGTAAGCCAGCGATCGGCTGAGGAGGCTGCCAAGCTCGCGGGCCTCGGCCCTGAAGATTGCACCGGCACGTGGTGGGCCCTCTTGGAGAAACGCCGGTGGCGGCAGGTGAGCAGTGAGGACTGGGTGCGCAGGGGCGGGCAATCACCGCTGGGCGCTGGTCGGGTCTGGGGACCAGCGGGCTGGGGTGCAGCAGGCGCACAGGATCACGCAGGCACCACCGGTCACGGCGGCGGCCTCTTGGCAGGGTGAGGGGCGCCGCCCTGGCAGACACGCCCCTGCAGGCGATGACGAGTTGTGCGCCGGGTGGCTTGTGACGTAGGCTCCTTGTCACCGGTGTTGATTTGGCCGATGAAGGCGGTCGGCCACGTGTGTGTAGGCCTATGGTCAGGATATGGCTGACACAGAGACACACACAGTAGTTACTTTGGTGGCCATCCCGGAAGTGAACCGCGCCCAGAGCCCCGGGCTATTTATTCTCACTCCTACGCTTTACTGCCGTACGCCGGCCCAGCCCACTATGCTTGCGCTTACAGGGGGGGCGACATAGCTACATGTCCAAGGTCTTCCCCACTGCCTGAGGTAACATGGTTGCGTCCACTGTCCACAACACTACACACACCAGCAGTATATGTCCACATGGACATGTCTGTGCTCTGCATACTCAAGACTGTCCAACACATCACCGCCACACTTGGCATTGTGTACGTTCTTATTCATGGGTCCATTGCCTCCTTCGCACATTCTTGGTTCCCACCTCTCCCCACATTCTGCAATTGTGTGGCAGAGGGGCTATGCCTTTGTGGATGGTTTGTCTACATGTCTGGCCCCTGTTACCACAGTTACTTGTGTTGTCGTGTCTGGTAGGTGGGCATGTTGGTTGGCATGTTGTATGTGATTTTGTTACATGTGCATTCCCACAGTTGTGGGTTGTATGATTGTGGAGTTGAGGTGTGTGGTGTGTTCCGTTGGTACTTACCAACGAGCAGTGCATTTCCATCGGTGCCATCCTGAAAGCGCTGGTTGATGATGGACTGTCGGAAGATGTAGGAATCATGCACACTGCCTGGGTAGTTGGCGACGACATTGGTGAACAGTCCCCGGTGGTCCACTATTGCCTGCACATTGATGGAATGCGTGTGCTTTCTGTTGCGGTAATTGTGTGCAGTGTCGGCAGGGGGCACAAGTAGGACATGTGTGCAGTCAATTGCCCCCAACACGTGCGGGAAGCCAGCTATGGCGTAGAAGCCTTGCTTGCTCTCCAGCTGTTCCTGCGCAGTGTGGGGGAAGTGAAGGTGCTGGGGTATCAAGCTGGTGATGGCATCCAAGACAGGTGTGAGGAACTTTGATAGGGCTGGCTGTGAGACTCCTCCAACTCTGGCAGTTGTTGGTTGGAAGGTACCAGAGGCCAACAAGTGCAGCACAGCCAGCAGCTTTGTCTGCGGAGGGATGTTGGTTGTCCGCTGTGGGTACCGTCAGCCAGTGGGCAATTTGGGTCAGGATGCGGAGGATGGTTGTCCTTTTGAGCCGGTAGTGGGCAATGACCTCCTCTGGCGTTAAGTCTCTGAGGCTGGTACGTTTTCAGAAGGTCCGCTGTCTTGTTCTGAGCTGCCTCGGTGGCAGTCTGGGGGGGGGGGGGTGGTCCTGGGGGTGGGGGTGGTCCTGGGGGTGGTGGCGGTGGGTGTTGTGGCCCTCTTGGGTCTCCAAGCTGCATGATTAGTAGTCTTCAGATGTGGCTCTGGGCTGGGCTCCCTTTCTACTGCAGGTTTTCGTCCTACTTAAGACCAGGAAAAAGCAGGTCTTAAGTCCCTGCTGCTAACGTGCCTTATCGCCTGTTTTTGGACCGCATCGCCGATCTGACTGGTCGTTGAGAATATCGCGAAGTGGTGTTATCGTGAGTTTTTGCACGGGAACGCCTACTCTGCATATGATTAGTGTTAGTTATCGCTGTCAGCCTTGGCGATGTATTCGGCGGCAGCTATCGCAGGTAAACTGACGATGTCGGCTGTTAGCGCAGGCTTGTGAATAGGGCGATAATTCTATCGCCACTTTCGTGGCGGTAAAGTGCCGCTAATTCGGCGATGTGTCCTTGAGAATATGCTTCCTTGTCTTTTGACACCCAGGTTAATAGAACTGTGAGTTCCGGCTTCTGTATGATTGGGATCTTGAATAAAACATTGCCTAAAGAGCTTAGGGTGTCAGTGGTCATTGCATTCATCACCTCCCGCTTAGACTACTGTAACGCCCTGTATCTAAATGTCAACCAACACTCTTTAAAAAAGCTCAAAATTATCCAAAATGCTGCAGCACGCCTAGTCCTGGGAATATCCAAACTCTCCTCGGTCATGGAAAGACTGATCCCTTCATTGGCTGCCAGTAAAGAAGCGTGTGTCCTTTAAAGCTCTCTGCTTGACACATAAAGCTCTCCACTCTCAGGGGTCGAGTTAACTCAGGACTGGTATGTTCCTAAGAGACCTCTGTGATCTGCTGGATGAAATAAGGTGGTGGTTCCTCAGTGTAAGAAAGCTAGGTGGGGGACGTGCCTTTACTGTGGCAGCTTCCAGGCTTTGGAATTTCCTTCCTGAACATATCAGGAGCCTTAGTTCGCACCTGATGTTCTGTAAGCAAGTTAAAAATTGGCTTTTTGCTGATTAGCCCTCCTTTTTGGGGGGGTGGTTTTTGTGCTGATCCTGCTGGTCTGAGCTGTCACCGCCCTCACAGTTCTCTCCCTTGCATAGCGTTTTGATGGCTTTTGGTCCAAAACGCTCTACAAATGCTACAAATACAAATACTTGATGATATAATGGTTTTAACAAAAATACCATTATTAAGCACTTATAAACCCTCATAAACCCATTTTGTTTTCATCTGCCTAACAAAAGCCTCTACATCGTTGCGGTCTATATGGTGGAGAGCTGACTGCAGTTAATTGTGTACCCTATGCAAGAGGTGAAACTGAGGTCTGACAGAAAACAACAAAGCAGGCCTCTAAAAGTCTAGAAACTGTTCATTGATGGTTTTAGAGGCTTGCGTTATCTTGGGGTTTGTCAGGCGCTTCATGGCTTGGGGTACATGTTTGATACAGAATTCCAGATCAAAACTAATATTTGTGATCGGTGGACCATGGAGTACAAATTCACAACTATACCAAGGCACTTGACTTTAATTAACAGTGGCACCCATATAGATTCTTCTAAAATCGAATTGATAACGAGACCCAACAAAACATGAATGTATGTAGAGTTTACATATTGTGTGAAAAATATAGAGGCATATTAGCAAGACCCACGTTAAAATTATCGCCGTTTTAGCGGCAGGAAACTGCCGCTAAAACGGCGATAATGGGCTTGCTAATATGCGTTATAGAATTCAATAGAAGCCCAGGTTAGATGTGCAGGTCATCTAACCTGGGCTTCTATTGAATTCTATAACGCATATTAGCAAGCCTATTATCGCCGCTTTAGCGGCAGTTTCCTGCCGCTAAAACGGCGATAATTTTAACGTGGGTCTTGCTAATATGCCCCATATTTTCATTGCTTCAGTGGTGACAAATGAGTTTAGGCGGTAAAACGCATGAGAATTTGGGGAAATGGAAAAGAAAAAGGGAAAGTAAATGAAAATGAAGAAAACGATCAGACTCTTTGGCTTTTCCTTCAATAGTTTAATATCCGTTTTCCCTAATTGCTACATTTTACACTATAAAGTTCACCTTGGTATTTCTTTACTAAACAAATGATTGTTGATCCCTTTAGTGTTGCAGGGCAGGTACGTTTTTCAAGGATGCCGAGTTTGTATTTCTTGTAGTAGTAATCATTGGGTGCTTCTCAGTTTCAGATGGTACTCCTTGTGCTTGCTTTATCCCTCTCACTTGAAACAGGCTTCCAGCTTGCAATGTATAAGGGACAAGAAAGGATGAGTCCCTTTTCACTCAATAGACTTGAAAATTCAATAAATGAACCACTACTCAAGAATAAGGGCCAGATGTAAGAAACATTTTACCAGTCGTGAACGGCCCACCAGGGCGTTTGCGACCGGTAAAATGCATTTTGCCATGTGCAGAAGGCACAATGCGACTTGGTAACTTGTTACCGAATCGCATTTTGCCTTTTTGATTCAGTATTAGGAAGGGGCGTGTTTTGGGCGTCCCGTCCTAATAACGAATAGCACTGGTATGTATGAATGTTTTCCGATTGGGAATGCAAAACATTCGCAGTTACCACCAACTTCAAGTTGATGGTAACCCATTTGCAAACAGGAAGGGATCTCCAAGGGACCCTTTCCCCTTTGTGAATGTGGGCGCCAACATTTTTTAAGAGCAGGCAGTGGTCCCATGGACCACTGCCTGCTCTTAAAAAATGAAAAGGTAGCTTTTCATTTTTATTTTTGAAATGCATCTAGTTTTCCATTAAGGAAAACTGGCTGTATTACAAAAAAAATATTGTTTTATTAAAAAGCAATCACATACATTGTAGTCTGCTGACCCAAGCAGGCAACCATCCCTGTGATTGTAGCCATTCACAATGGGTCGCAAATTGCGACCTGCCCCATGAATATTGATGAAGCAGGTCCATTTGCGAGTCACTGCGAATCGCTAACAGTGTCAAACACACCGCAGTTTGCGATCTCTTAAAGCGAATCTCTAAAATTTGCTATTAGGAAATCGCAAACACACGATTTTGTACATTTGGCCCTAAGAGCATAAGAAAGCAAACACAAGGAGATGATGGACGGAGTGCTGAAACTTTTTAGACACTCACCCCCAGTAACAGATCTGGGTTGAATCCATCATCGTTCTTTAGCTCACTTCACCACCTCAGTTCAGACCCAGTTATATGCAAATCAGTCTTGTCCCTGTGCCTCATGGGAACAGTCCAGCCCGAACTGCCAAGCTATGTCTTCCCTGGACCGGAAACAAGCATCCTGGGACCGGTTTCTGGCTTACAGCCGTCATCAGCCAGGCTATCTTGAATCCAGTGGCAAAGTGAGCAAGGGACCCACGTCTGGGCATACCCTGCCAACTTAGGGGGAACATAGCAAAACCAAAGGGGATGATGGACGGAGTGTTGAACATTGCAAGCACTCACCCCCAGTCAACTGATCTGGGTTTAATCCATCATCATTCTTTAGCTCACTCCGCCACCCCAGTTCAGACATGGCCATATGCAAATCAGTCTGACCCTGTGCCTCATGGGAACAGTCCAGCCCGAACTGCCAAGCCATGTCTTCCCTGGACCGGAATCAAGCATCCTGGGACCGGTTTCGGGCTAACAGCCCTCATCAGCCAGGCTAGCTTGAATCCAGTGGCAAAGTGAGCAAGGGACCCACGTCTGGGCACACCCTGCCAACTTAGGGCGAACAAAGCAAACACAAGGAGATGATGGACGGAGCACTGAAATTTTTCAGACACTCTCCCCCAGTCACAGATCTGGGTTGAATCCATCATCGTTCTTTAGCTCACTTCGCCATCTCAGTTCAGACCCAGCTATATGCAAATCAGTCTTGACCCTGTGCCTCATGGGATCAGTCCAGCCCGAACTGCAAAGCCAGGTCTTCCCTGAGCCGGAAACAAGCATCCTAGGACCGGTTTCGGGGTAACACCCCTCATCAGCCGGGCTAGCTTGAATCCAGTGGCAAAGTGAGCAAGGGACCCACGTCTGGGCATACCTGTGTCTGAACTGGGGTGGCAAAGTGAGCTAAAGAATGATGATGGATTCAACCCAGATCTGTGACTGGGGGTGAGTGTCTGAAAAGTTTCCGCGCTCCGTCCATCATCTCCTTCTGTTTCCTAAGAGCATAAGAACATTGTACGTAGCTTTTTTGTTGTCGCAAACGGGCCGATTCACCGATTAAAACAGCAAAAAAGCTGTTTTGGAAGTACAGAACCCTCTTTTGTGATTTGGTCACCTATTGCCGAATTGCAAAAATGGATTTGCAAGTCGCTATTAGGAAGGGGCGTGTAAAGGGCGTCCCTTCCTAATACCAATTTGCTGTGCTATATACAAACGTTAATGCTATGTACAGATGTTTTGCGACCGAAATGCGGTCGCAAAACATTCCCATTTTACTGCCTACTTCAAGTAGGTGGTAGATCAGTCGCAAACAGGAAAGGCCTTTGTGAATGGTTTCAAAAACGTTTTTAAGAGCAGGCAGTGGTTTGTGGGACCACTGCCTGCTCTTAAAAACAGAAACTGAAATGTTTCATTTTTCTTTTTGAAACGCATCCTGTTTTCTTTAAGGGAAACAGGCTGCATTTAAAAAAAAAAAAAAGTTGCTTTATTTAAAAGCAAATACAGACATGGTGGTCTGCTGTCCCCAGCAGGCAGGCCACCATCCCTGTGTTTTTAGCGATTCCCAATGGGTCACAAATTGCGATCTACCTAATGAATATTGATGAGGTAGGCCCATCTGCGACCCACTGGGAATCGCTAAATGTATCTGAGATACATTAGTACATCGCTGTTTGCGACTTCCTAATTGTGAATCGCAAAGATTCACAATTAGCAAGTCGCAAACAGATTTCTTTGTACATGTGGCCCATGATTACTTACCTGCTACCTCACTACCATACAGTGGCATACAAGCATGCCTGCTGCCATGTCGATGAACTGCCCATCTTGAGAAGGACTCTTATTGATGGGTCACAAATCCTAATCCCCAAGAGCCTATGAAAACAAGCCATCGAATTGGCACATAAGGGGCACCGAGGAATAGTCGCCACCAAAAGAGCCCTACGAGAAAGACTGTGGTTTTCAAAACTGGATGACATGTTGGAGACTGAACTGTGGGCATGTCACATGTGCATGAGGCTGTCACCAGCAACAGGGAAGCTACCACTCACAATGTCGGAACTCACCACCAACAGGTACTTTTTAGTGTTAGTGGATGAATACTCCACAGTCCCTTTGGTCAAAATGATCTCATTAACTGTATCCGACAGAGTAATTCGGACACTGGATGACATCTTTGCCACGTGGGGACTTCTGAAGGTTTTAAAGTCAAACAACAGTCCGTTCACCAGCAGAGAACTCAAAGACATCTTAACTCACCTAGCTGTTGAACTCCACAGGATAACACTGCTGTGGCCTTAGGCCAATTTAGTAGGGGAATGGTTCATGAGTACTATAACAAGAACTGTGCAGCGAGCCAGCGAAGAAGTCACAAAAATCAAGAAAGCACTATGCCAAGTCCTATAAGCATATCGAACCATCCCGCACTCAACGACAGGAGCAAGTTCAGCCATCCTCATTTTTGGTTGATCTGTCAGAAACAAACTCCTACAATGGACAGTGACTCACTCCCTAGATGCCTCTAGGCTCAAGATCACCAACAGAGAGAAAAAAAGAAAGATGAAAACGTATGCCGACGCCAAGTGGCGGACTCAAAAACAGCTCCAGAGACAGGGGACGTGGTGATGGTAAAACAAAAGCAGAAAAGGAAAGCGGACAACTGCTATGAGTGACAGAATGGGAATGAAAAATGGTTGCAGCGACCTGCCACAGGAAGTCCATCACAAGAAACACGTCACACTTTAAGCCAGCCTCTCACCCAGAGAGACAAGCAGCCTCAGAGAGATAGAGGGTGAGCTGAAAGTGTTGAAAAACCCCACCAGTGAACTGGAAGCAAACAAAAGCTCCACCGATGTCAGAGAAGAGCCCCAACTGCCCACACCACAGGCGGGCATGATCACACACTCAGCTCACCAAGTAATTCAATCCCAATGACTGGTCTAGGAGATGTAGACTCATGAGAAAATTCCAAATCTATGTCTAAAACCGGGGGAGGTGTAGAGTCAGGCACTAAGATCTGCAGCAATGAGCCAAGGCAGGAAGTGATGGGCCTCAAACAAGGGACCAAGGGGAATTGAGGGGGAAGGTAATGGGTAGGTATTACCTACTATTATTGTTGTGTTGTGGTTTGGGAATAGGTACACGTGAGGAATAAAGACACGACACAAGCCATCCCAACAGGTGGTAGTGGGTAATGGAAGCTGCACATTGAGGAAGTGGGGCCACATTATAATTAAGGCTCCCTGTTTTCCGTTTTTACTGATTTTTACAGATAAATACAGACAGAAAACCATTTATTTTCCTGTCTGTATTTATTTTTAAATGTGGTTAAAAACGGAAATTGGGTTGTTTTTGAGTGATTCTAAATGCTGTCAATCATGACTGCCAGGCCAATAGCTGTGCAGACTGACAGGCAATGGGATTAAAAAAATAGGGATTTAAAAAAAAAAAATAGGGATTATAGTAACGAGCCTTAAACAGCAGTAGATTTGCACAACCTTGATAGTAAAATTTTTATTTTTTCTTACAAGTGCATAATTAACCATCGGAGTGTATATATATCATAGAAACCTGGCAGGCGTTCAAGCACAAGTGCACATTAACTGGTTAAATAAATTCAGAAATATACACATTTCAGCTTTATTTTTTCTCCAAAACTAAAATATTTATGGATCAATACAGGTATTTAAAAAAAATATATATGGATAAATACAGACTAAAATGACAAAAATATAAATACCATAAAACCGGAAGCCCTAATTATAATGTGCCAGAGGCTGCTCTGGGAGGTGCAGGGGTTGCTCTTGATGTTCTGAAATTGTTTTGGAATGAGCAGTGAGGGTACACTGAGAGATGCTGGGGTAGCTCTATGTATATTGAGGCTGCTCTAGGAAAGGGCAGCACTCAAAGGTGCTGGTGGCTATTTATAAGGCTGCCCTCGTAATCAAAAATCAAAAAATCATAAATAAAAAATACATACATAGAGGGACTTTGGGAGAGCCTTCTTCGTTAATGGATCTGTTCAACTGCCATTCACGCTTTGCTTTCACCAGGACATAGTAGGGAGCAATGCGTCAACTGGCTTCTTCCATTGGGTATCTTGCAATGTGAGTGATGGCCTTTTTCCCTGCTCATGTGTACACATGCACTAAAATGAAGTGCACTTCGGTGCCGGGCTGTTTAGCTAGTACTTCAGTTTGTAAAGGCATTTTTCTTTACATTCTTTATCTTTTTTTAAAAAGCCTTTGTTAAGTGTTTAAACTATGTCTTTAAGTTACAGCAGTTCGTAATCAATAGTACAAATTCTTTGCACTGCTAAGAATCATTTTTCCTGTGGTATGCATTAAAACAATTAAAGTTTTCTATACCTGTTATAACTACAACTAAAATTATACGTAATAGTTCATTTTTTTAACTCCATTTTTTATTGTAAACATATTATCCCCACCTTTAGGCACAATGCTTGTTTTCTTTTTCTTTTTGTAGCAAATGTTTGCACTTGGAGGTGCTGCGGTTTACATTGGGTGGTGCGGTAGTGGGCAGATGAAGTTCATTGGGATTACATTCAGACGGAGGAGTTAGGCTGTACTATCGCAGTGCTCTATTCTTGTGCCTACAATAAGTAGTGACTCCAAACTGATTCCTATCACCCTAACACTTCAGAGTTTGTACTGGTCTCTGCTGACAACATAAATTATTTTACGATAATAACTGTGATATATGTAGCACAGTTGTTATCTTAAAATACGAATGCTGGACACAGCACTCTTCTACTTCATAAAAGTTATTTATTACTTACTTCCCCGGAATGGCCCTCTACTGAGTATCTGCCACCCCTAATTGTGGTATAGAGACTGAAGAAAGTTACCAATTGTGGAAGATTTCCCCCCCCCCTTGGAGATCAGCCCTGTTACAACCTTTTGTTGTGATCCCAACGTACACACGATAGAAAGATTTGAGGCGTGCCTTTTATGGTTTGGAAGAAGAAGAAGAATTGTTTGCGAGGCAAGAAGATCTCAATGCGTGGATACCATTAGAGGTCCCATTTTGATTGCCCTGGCACACTGCCTTTTATCACCCCTGTAATAAATTGGGAGCCTACTCAAGTGTAAGTGGGGCTCGGCCCAGCTCCTCCCTTCCATCCTGCAAGAGATGGCCCAGCCAGTCACACCTAAGCTCCCCATTGTGTGCGGCTGTCTAGGAGGAATACACAAAGTCCAACAGCCAACTGCACCCAGTCATGTGACCCAGAGGTAGGCTGCAGGCACCAAATGGCTAAGGAAACTCTCTTAAAGTGGCATTTTCAAAATTGTAATTTAAAATACAACTTCACCATAAGTTAGGGTTTTTCATTACAATTCCAGAGACACCAAACATGAACTGGTTACCTGTTCCCATTTAAAAATTGCACTTATAAAATGTAATAAGGTAACTCCGATGTTATCCTATGGGAGAGATAGGCCTTGCAGTAGTGTAAATAATTCTAGAGTTTTAAGTTTTACCATGACATGTATAACTTTGAAGTAAATGCCCTACTTTTAAATACGTTGCCTATGGGCTATCCAGGGCCTACCTTAGGGGTGACATATGAATTAAAAAGGGAGGTTTGGGCCTGGCAAAAGGTTTACTTTGCCAGGTTAAAATGGCAGTTTGAAGCTGCACACACACAAGCTACAATGGCAGGCCTGAGCCATGTTTAAATTGCTTTATTAGTGGGTAGCACAATCGGTGCTGCAGGACCACTAGACACATTTTATTTACAGGCCCTGGGCACAGGTAGTGCCACTTTGCTAAGGACTTTAAAGAAAATTAAATATGTCAATTGGGTATAAGCTAGACTAACATGTTTTAAGGACAGAGCACGAGCACTTTACACTGGTTAGCAGTGGTAAAGCGTGCACAGTCCTAAGCAAAAAGCAAGTCAGCAAAAACAGGAGGTGTGAAAGCAAAATGTTAGGGGAAAACCATGCTAAGGATCCCAGCTGAAAGTGGGGAGAACCACCCAATCCCTTAAAGGTTATCTTCACTTAGGCTGAAAAACCTGGAGAGATAATCAGCGTTGGCGTGCTGTATTCCAGGACGGTGTTCCACCGTAATGTCCATTCCCTGTAGGGAGATGGACCACCTCAACAGTTTGGGATTCTCACACCTCATCAGCATTAACCATCTGAGGGGTCTGCGGTCAGTCTGAAACCAGAAGTGAGCCCCAAACAGGTATAGTCTCAGCTTCCTCAGTGCCCAGACCACTGCAGGCTTCCCTCTCTATTGCATTCCACCAATGTGCCTGGGGAAGGAACATCCTACTGATGAAGGTTACAGGTTGATCCTGGCCCTCTTCGTTAAGCTGTGAGAGCACGCCCCCTATGCCATTCTCTTAAGCATTTGTCTGAACAATTAATTCTTTGGAGAAGTCTAGGGCCTTGAGCATGGGTGCTGTGCACACAACCTCCTTCTGGATGTCAAAAGTGTCTGGCATGCCTCCGTCCAGATCACCTGTCTGGGCTGTTTCTTAGAAGTCAGCTCTGTCAAGGGTGCAACAATGGTGCTACACCCCTTGACAAATCCCCTGTAATAACAGGGCCTAAGAAGGCTCTTACCTCTGTCTGGGTCTTGTGGGGTTCCCAAGCCAGAATGGTTTGGATCCTGGCCTGGAGGGGCTGCACCTTGCCTCTTCCCACTTAGTGTCCCATGTAGACCACTGTTTGCTGCCCTATCTGTCACTTACTGGACTTGATAGTCAGACCTGCCCTCTGCAGAGCCTGAAGCACTTCCCTGAGGTGACACAAATGGCCCTCCCAGCGAGAACTTTATGCAGCGGCGGCGCAATCAGTGCGCCACACTGCTCCTCATCAACAAACTGACACATTGGGACCAATGTGTCAGTTTGTAGAGCCCTGTGTCACATTATACATGCACCGGTATATTGTATGTAGGGTTAGCGTTCTCACGCAAGAAGCCACGTAGAGACAGATACAGGCTGCAGTCAGCAAATGTCTAAGGCAAGAAAATGCCCACTTTCTATAAGTGGCATTTTCAAAATTGTAATTTTAAAATTTGAATTCACCATAAGTTAGGATTTTTCATTACAATTCCAGAGACACCAAACTTGAACTGTGCATCTGTTCCCATTTGAAAATTACACTCATAAAATGTAGTAAGGTAACTCCAATGTTATCCCATGGGAGAGGAAGGCCTTGCAGTAGTGAAAAAGATATTTAAGAGTTTTTCGCTACCAGGACATGTAAAACGTTTGCATGCCCTACTTTTTAAATTAATTGGACCCTGCCCTTTGGACTGTCCAGGACCAACCCTATGGGTGACATATGAATTAAAAGGCAAGGTTTGGGCCTTGCAAATTGTTTACTTTGCCAGGTCTAAATGGCAGTTTAAAACTTCACACATACAGGCCGCAATGGCAAGCCTGAGACATGTTTAAAGTGCTATTTACCTGGTGCCACAATCAGTGCTGCAGGCCCACTAGTAGCCTTTATTTGACAGGCCCTGGACACAGGTAGTGTCACTTTATTTAAGGACTATGGACAATTTGGTATAAGCCAATCTAGCATGTGCTAAGGAGAGAGCACAAGCACTTTACCACTGGTTAGCAGTGATAAAGTGCACAGAGTCCTAAGGCCAGCAAAATGAATTCAGCAAAAACAGGAGGTGTGATGGCAACAAAGTAGGGGAAAACCATGCCAAGGATGCCAGGTCTCATACCCCCATGTCTGGTATTAAATATACCAGGGATACTGGTAACTCAGGGGACAGAGTTACTGTGGGATTATATGAATTATGAGGGCCTGCTTAGAAATGAGAAATTGTGGTGAGTATTGGTAATTCTGGGTCCAATTCTCCTGGGAATTCCTCATTTTCCTCTGAAGCTCATCCTGTAATTTCAACCAAAACCTCTGGGTGGAACAATATGGATCTACATTGTTCTCATAGATCTCATACTGTTTTTGATTTCCTAAGGAATGCAGGATGGGTGTGCTGAATGGAGACTAAGGTGATAAGGTCTGAAAAGGGGCATGTCTGTAGATCAGATTAAATGAAGATGTCTGAGATGCTGAAAGTGGAAAGTGGCAGCTTGAATGAGTTAGTTGTTGATGGGTTGGGCAGGAGGCAGGGCCAAGAAGGCTTGTCCATAATGGGAAGACCCTCTCTTGACTTGTGTGTGTGGCCGATGTGTTGTGTGATTATGTCCGCCATGTCATGAGCATAGATGACTACAGCTTTTTCCAACCATCAAAAGTGGAAGGAATACCACAGTGAAGACAAAAATGTTTCAATTGCCCTTATTACATGCCAGTCATCTATAACTTTAAGATCAAAGGATTGTCCATTTACAGAGCTGGAAATCTGCTGTCAAATGTGCAGGGTGAATTTGCAATGAGAAATCTTTTCCTATGGTGTGGTACAAGAATGTCATATTCAGAAAATCATCTTACATAAATATTATGTCATAAATAATATTTTTTTTAAATATCTGCCTTTTGGATTTAATTAGAGAAAATCTACACCCAATTCGATGATATTTTAATAAATGAAATTTAGGACAAGATATTTATGTCAAAAGATATTTCTGGCTTTGATATTCGGGCATACAACATTTAATCGTTTTACTTCCCGTTCAAACATCTCCATGTGAGGAAAATACTTTGCCTACACACCCCATAAAGTAGGGCACTTACCCCCATCACTAATGTGTGCTTGAACAGCACTATTTAAGACTGCTAAAGTAGAGCTTGGCGTCATGGTCTACAGACATCTCATTAGTCCCTTCAAGAACACAGGTTTTCTGGGGATCCAGTTAATGGAATTTTTGGATTCAGTTACAGTGCATTTAGATTTTTGTGCTGCACAGTTAGGCAAGATCATTTCAAAATAGGTTGCCTCATTAGTTGCCTAACTTAATCAGCATTGTCTTGAGCAACACCATTGGTAACTGTTAGAAATGGGGTTTCCGGTTGTCAAAGTATGCACCCTGTACAAGCAGGAACCACCACTCTAGTCAGGGTAAGTCAGATACACACTAAAAGATAACCTGTGCTCACCCTCTGGTAGGTTGGCACAGAACAGTCAAGCTTATCTAAAGAGGCAATGTGTAAAGTGTTTGTGCAACACTCACACACACACACAGTAATACAAGGAAAGCACCACAAAAAGACTACACACAGCATTAGAAAAATAGATTATCATTTTCTGAACTCAACCCAAACGACAAAAATCCAATAAGTACAAGTCGAGATATAAATTTTAAAAGAATAAGTGTTAAAATAGCACTTAGAGGCAATATCGCTTTAGGGGTTACTTGAGGTCGTGCTGGACTGGGGCAAAGTCAACAATTCATGCCGACCGCGATGGGGCGCAGGGCGTAGACTAAAGTCATGCAGGCCCGGTGAACAGAGTACCTTGATCCTGGTAGCAACAGCAAGATGTTGGGTGCAGATGAGCGATGCGTCGATGTCGGGCCAGCAGTGGAGGTTATACATCGATTTTCTTCATATAGGAGCGGTGATGCATCAGGATCTGTTGAGCAAAGCGTTGGTTCTGAGTGCGATGGTTCCAAAGAAGATGAATGGGTTAATCCACTCTGGAGGGACAATGTGTTGATCTTCTCCACACAATAGCGGCGATGCATTGGTTCCGAAGCAGTGGTTCTGGACGCGATGCAGTGGTTCCGACTGTGCTATGCGCCGGGTTCTACTCCCGCAACAAGGCCAATGTGCCGGTTCACCTACACGCAGACTGGATATGCATCAATTTTTGTGTGATGCACGTATCTGGATCCACTTCCAGTGAACCTGGCACAGGAGCAGGGGTAGAGACTTTGATATCCCTGAGTCACAAGCAACAGGAGGCAAGCCGGCAAGCCTTTGGAGATCACTACAGTGCAAGGCAGAGTCCATCTCTCCTCAGCAGAGTCAGAGAGCAGCAGGCAGCAAGGCAGCACAGACGAAAAGCAGGCCTTCCAGGTCAGCACAGCAGTTCTTCTGACAGAGTCCAGTTGTAGGTCCAGAAGTGTCTGATTTGGTGGGGTCAGAGACCCAGTACTTATACCAAGTTATGCCTTTGAAGTGGGGGGTGACTTCAAAGAAGGCTCTCAGAAGTGCACAGAAGCCTTTTCTTCCAAGCCGTGGCTCCAGACTATCAGTAGGGGGTAATCATGCCTTTGTGTGGGGACAGGGCACTGTCTGTTCAGGTGTGTCAACCCCTCTCCCTCTCTTCCTGCCCAGAAAGAGCAATAAGACTGCAGATGAGTACTAACCTTCCTGTCTTTGAGGCTGTCTAGAGGGAATGCACAGAGTGTAGCTGTCACCCACCCCAGATGTGTATTGGAGGCAGGCTGCAGGCACACAGAGCTGTAAGAGCACAGAAATGTCCACTTTCTAGAAATGGCATTTCTAAAATAGTAATGTGAAATCCAACTTTACCAGTAAAGAGGATTTATCAATACCATTCCAATAATATAGCCTGGCTGATGAGGGCTGTTAGCCCGAAACCGGTCCCAGGATGCTTGATTCCGGTCCAGGGAAGACACGGCTTGGCAGTTCGGTCTGGACTGTTCCCATGAGGCACAGGGTCAAGACTGATTTGCATATAGCTGTGTCTGAACTGGGGTGGCAAAGTGAGCTAAAGAATGATTATGGATTCAACCCAGATCTGTGAATGGGGGCGAGTGTTTGAAAAGTTTCAGCACTCCGTCCATCATCTCCTTGTGTTTGCTTTTTTCGCCCTTAGTTGGCAGGGTATGCCCAGACGTGGGTCCCTTGCTCACTTTGCCACTGGATTCAAGCTAGCCTGTCTGATGAGGGCTGTTAGCCCGAAACCGGTCCCAGGATGCTTGATTCCGGTCCAGGGAAGACATGGCTTGGCAGTTCAGTCTGGACTGGTCCCATGAGGCACAGGGTCAAGACTGATTTGCATATAGCTGTGTCTGAACTGGGGTGGCAAAGTGAGTTAAAGAATGATGATGGATTCAACCCAGATCTGTGACTGGGGGTGAGTGTTTGAAAAGTTTCAGCACTCCGTCCATCATCTCCTTGTGTTTGCTTTGTTCGCCCTTAGTTGGCAGGGTATGCCCAGACATGGGTCCCTTGCTCACTTTGCCACTGGATTCAAGCTAGCCTGGCTGATGAGGGCTGTTAGCCCAAAACCGGTCCCAGGATGCTTGATTCCGGTCCAGGGAAGACATGGCTTGGCAGTTCGGTCTGGACTGTTCCCATGAGGCACAGGGTCAAGACTGATTTGCATATAGCTGTGTCTGAACTGGTGTGGCAAAGTGAGCTAAAGAATGATGATGGATTCAACCCAGATCTGTGACTGGGGGTGAGTGTTTGAAAAGTTTCAGCACTCCGTCCATCATCTCCTTGTGTTTGCTTTGTTCGCCCTTAGTTGGCAGGGTATGCCCAGACGTGGGTCCCTTGCACACTTTGCCACTGGATTCAAGCTAGCCTGGCTGATGAGGGCTGTTAGCCCGAAACCGGTCCCAGGATGCTTGATTCCGGTCCAGGGAAGACATGGCTTGGCAGTTCGGTCTGGACTGTTCCCATGAGGCACAGGGTCAAGACTGATTTGCATATAGCTGTGTCTGATCTGGTGTGGCAAAGTGAGCTAGATTAGAGATGGGAGTGGACCTATGGTCTCCAGAAGAGCCAATGCAAGTAGGAGTTGTCAGGGGTCTTTTGACTGAAAATGAAAAGGAGTGCAGACACATAGCTGGGCTTTGCCTGTGTTGTGGAGTTGCTGGACACATTATTCAGCCCTGTGTCAAATGGTCTCAGAAACACATTTCGAGAACTTAGTCATCTCTGAGTCCTGAGTAGAGAACAGGAGTGCTGCAGCTTCCTTATATTGGATCTTCTATAAATAATACAGACAATCATTTGTTCCTTCTACCAATGGTTATGAGAGCAGAAGAATGAAAGATTGTTGGATAGTGGTGCATGTGGAATGTTTATTGAACAGGAATGGGTCAATTAAAAAAAAAACATTCCTAAGAGAGAAATAATAGACTCCAGAAGTGATTTGACATTTTGATTGCTCACCACTAACTTCATGACTGATACGAAAGACCTCTGCTCAGGCATGAATGGTTCTAAGTTAATGTTTAAAAACTATCACATTTAATGAACACTTCTGGATACAGTGTTATATCTGATGCACTAATCTGAAACACTTCTGCATGATAAAGAATGCTGAAGAGACTTTATCATATTCTTATATAATGTTCGTTGCATGATTTACATGCCAAACATTTAAATAGCTCGGCTCGTGCATGGGCTATTAGAGCCGAGCCATACCCTTGGATCGGCCGAGCCAGACCCTTGGATCGGCTCGGCTCGGTTCTTCTAGCTAATTAGTTCGCTCACACAACTCAATTTTAAACTTTTAATTTTTTTTTTATTTATTAGCATTTTTAACAATACACATTCAGCTTTATGTTATCAAATCTGAAAATCCAGAATGCAACATTATCCCAGATGTGTGAGCAACCAAACAAAAAATGAAACAAAAACAAAAAAAACATTGTTTAAAACGGACAGGAGGCTTAATACATATCACATATCACCATGGTGGATACAATAGACAGCGGGCCGGACTTCACGAAGGACACGCCATAGCAAGGTTCCCAACTGCCACACCCCTGGAACCCACCAGAAGCAGCCCGCATGTATCAAGTTTCATCAGCCATCTAAAAGAGTTGGGCTAATCTGAGTGCGCTTCTACATGTGCTTCTAGTGTCTGTGAAGTGTCAGCTGCAGCTTGAACGGAAGGGGTTGAAACATCATCCTGCAGTGTTTTTAGCCAATTCAGGAATGATCCCCATATATCTTTCGTACTGGAGGCTGCAGGCATCAGCTCCCAGAATAATGACAGCTGAGTATGACTGAAAGTGACGTCTTGAACCCAAGCCTTTACCGCAGGTGCTCTTTTTTCCCCCCAATCTATGGACACCCTGCGTTTAGCCATCAAGAGTAGCAGGGCATGTAATTTACGGTGCTCGGCCTTAGTGTCTTTAACATAACCTAGAAGCCCTATGATCGGTTGTGGTTCACTGGGCGCCCCCAGTATTTCATGAATCTTACTGAAAATGGCAGTCCAGAAGGAGGCAATGAGTGGGCAGTGCCAGGACATATGTAAAAAGGTGGCGGGGGAATATCCACATCTCCAACATCTCGAGTCTGGTCTCAACCCCATACGGTATAGCTCGCTAGGTGTTCTATAGAACCTATGTAAGTATTTGAAGTGTATTAATCTCAATTTATAATTGGGTGAAAGTAACTGGAGTTGGCCGCAGCTGAAAACCCATTTCTCGTCCGTCACCTGACCATCAAGCTCTTCATTCCAGTCCTGCTGGGCTTTAGGTATGTAAACACAAATGGGGTTGTCCCTAGTAGGAAATTCTACAGGATTTTTTAGAGATGCGTGTCCAGTGGGGGCATCTCACAAAAAGTGAAGGACTGGCCTCACACACCACCTGGTGTTATGCTTCATCATAGGCCGTCCTCGCCCTCTAAAAACTTCGTTTGATAGAGGGCGGGCATACACCTGACGACAGGGATGCACTTCTAAAACTAAGTGGTGGCCCGTGAGTTTGTGAAAAAGTGATCTAAAAACCATTCCAGTTGTCAGTGACTGATTTAATAATTTCTATATAAAAAGACAACTGCATGGTATTAAAAGGAAGTGGGCGGTGATTTTGGAACTAATTATCCCATCACCGTGCTAAGAAAGGTCAACATGTTTCTGCTTAGGGTCCCCGGAGGGTACATAGCATTTGTCAGGACCAAATATTAGTAGAGGGCTCCGCCTTTTACACTTTGTATAAAGGATCAACCACTAAAACCAAAACCGGGGTTGTAAGGATCAACTGCCCCGCAAGCCTAATGCTCACTCGTGAAACCTGTAGAAAAACAAAAAACAACAAATACATACCGAATGTGTAAGTATCCTGATTGTAATGTTGCATTACATACATCCCCACACTTATAAAGCGCGCGTAGTGGATTCTAAGTGAAACACGTGTCACTCATATGTGTCAGCACTTATCAGGGGAGGAAAAACATGTTTCTCGCCGCTTACCCTAGGTCACTATCCTACTTACTCCAAAGGAGGTCGAGGGTGGAAGGGCCTACTGTGACATTCTGAAAAAGAGAGACATAAAATCATGGCCTGATAATGGTAGATCAGGTCCAAGATAGGGAAAAGCCATTCATATAGTTTCATATTAAAAGGGTCAAAAAAAGTGTACTCCACGTGGGAGGGATGAAGTTGCACCAGAAAGCGTAAAAATACGCTCTACCATTCATTCGAAACACACACACTCTTACTGTCATCTTCAGCGCTTCCAGCTGTATCTCCTACAGTCATCCGCTTCGCCTCCCCGCCGGTGAGTGATGGTGGAAAAAGAGCGGGCTTTTATACTGTTGTTCGTTGCCTAATTGCTAGGTACTGATTCAGGCAGTAGGAACACCTGAGCAAGATCCGGAGTATCACCGGAAAAGGGCCTGGTTGCCTGGTTGAAGGAGTTACCTCATGGGTCACCTGAACAGGGAGTGGCTACAGTCCCCATGGAGCGTGCGTGAGAGTGAGTTGATCCAAAACACTACGCTCGATGGAATACTCGCGCATGCGTCCAAAACTCCTGTTATGAAATAACGCTAGTGTATAGTGGCTCAACTGCTAAATACTACATTAGGCAATGCGGAACCCATAGCGATATCCGGAGTATCACCGGAAAAGGGCCTGGTTGCCTGGTTGAAGGACTTACCTCATGGGTCACCTGAACAGGGAGTGGCTACAGTCCCCATGGAGCGTGCGCGAGAGTGAGTTGATCCAAAACACTACGCTCGATGGAATACTCGCGCATGCGTCCAAAACTCCTGTTATGAAATAACGCTAATGTATAGCGGCTCAACTGCTAAATACTACATTAGGCAATGCGGAACCCATAGCAAGATCCGGAATATCACCGGAAAAGTGTCTGATTGCCTGGTTGAGGGTGTAACCTCATGTGTTCACCTGATCTGGGAGTGACTACAGTCCCCAGGAAGTGTGAGCGAGAGTGAATTATATTAAAACCAGTACACTCGGTGTCAAAATAGGGCGAAAGGTGGAATGCTCGCACCTGCGTCCTAAACTCCAATAATGGTGTACAGCGGCTCAATTGTGTGCGCATGCGCGCGAATAATCATGCCAGTAGAGGTTGGAATGGGCCCTTTGATGCATCCAATGGGTCTAGATATTATCACATTAGGAGGTAGAAAAGGTCAAAGGAATAGATATAGACCCTTCCTGTATTTCAGGTGTGCAGGACTTCCACTGAAATAGTGGAACATCAGTAAAACCATAAAGTAAGGCTCTATGATGTTGATTAAGGTGTCCCTATACCCTAGACGGTGTAGAGGGTCTAGTAGTACCATAGAGATATCTATATAAAAATGGGTGTCTAATTAACGCGCATATCGATGGGGTAAGGTGTGTGTTTCTTATTATGGACACAACGTTCAGATTATCATTGTTTTTAGTATAGTATTAAAGTCATTATACTAGTTGTAGCCACAGGATTTCATCGTTAAGGCCTGTATCCCATGTGTGTAACCGGTATACCCAGCGTTGTTCCCTGATATGCAGTTGTCTGGTATGACCAAGGGTGCCGTGGTTTGCATAGAGCAGTACATCCCTGTTATTAGTCTACGGGAACCTGACGTGCTTATCAACTGCTTGAGCACTGGTAGCTGTTCAGGGGGTTTTGGAAAGGTGGCATGTATTTGCCTACAAGTGGCTCTAATCTTAAAATAAAGAAAAAGCGCCGAAAATTTATTCGAGCCCGCAGCAAAAGGTTCCGGTGGGGTACAGAACGTGTCTTCGGGGTACAGGTCCGCGAATGTTTCGAGTCCCATTGATTTGGCCAATGCCACATTTCCATCATCAGCCATGGCTGGGAGCTGTGGATTGTGAGGTAAAGGGGCGGATGGGGCGTATAGTATCTCCAAGCCAGCACTGATACGTAACCTTTCCCAGGCCCACCGTGGAGTTTCGACTGTATCTATCCCATCCCTGGGTCTGCTGTTTTTTTTGTAGATGGCCACCTGAAGGGGTATAGGGGCTGCTATGTCCGGCTCGACAGCCACATGGGGCTGAAATGGGACGGGGTGTAACCAGAAATGCAAAAACTGCGCATGTGCACAATAAGCGTATAGCGGCATGTCCGGGGCCCCCAGCCCACCCTGCTTAAGGGGAAGAGTGAGTGTCTCCCAGGCGACGCAAGCTTGCTTCTCCGCCCAGACCAGGGAAATCATGAGAGACCGAAGGGTGTTAAAGAATGCCTGGGTCAGTGGAATTGGTATATTGATAAATAAATATAAAAATTTGGGCAACATGACCATTTTCGCGATGGCTATTCTGCCAGCGAGAGAGATCAGTAGTTTGGCCCACACCTTTATTTTCCCTTCTAGCCAGGCAATGGCACGGCCATAATTCAAGCTCCATAGCTCTTGCTCATCGCGGCTTAAGCAGATGCCTAAATACTTGACCGGGCCATCTGCCCATTTCAGCGGGTATTCCTGGTCAAAAGGTTTAGTCGCCGTTGTGAGAGGAAACAAGGTCGATTTGGACCAGTTTATAAATATACCTGAGAGGCCGCCAAATTTTGTGAGTTCTCTAAGTAGTGGCACGAGGTTGACCTCTGGGTCATTTATGTACAGCGTCATATCGTCTGCATATAGCGAGATTAGTAGCCCTCTGGTGCTGAACCCCAACCCTCTAGCTGCGTGATGCTGGTGAATCCTGGCCGCTATCGGTTCCATTGCTATAGCAAACAGGAGTGGGGACAAGGGGCACCCCTGCCGTGTCCCGCGAGAGAAAACAAAGGGGTCTGAGATCATACCATTCATACGCAGTCTAGCGGATGGTCTTGTGTACAACAGTCTGATTAGTGCTATGAGGTTTGGACTGAAGCCAATCCTCCCCAATATGGTGAACAAATAGGGCCACTCCAATGCGTCAAACACTTTTGTAGCGTCCAAAAACGCCACAAGCGCCTTGGCTTCAGGGTTTAAGTAATGTAGCACTGTGAAGAAGGTGCGGAGATTATGGGCGGTGGATCTGCCAGGAATGAACCTGGATTGATCGGGTCTTGCGATCAAGGGGAGTAAGGGCTGCAACCTATTGGCCAATAATTTGGCATAAATTTTTGCATCTATATTGATTAAAGATAGCGGCCTATAAGAATCCATTTCCTGGCCAGGTTTCCCTGGTTTCAACAGCGTTAGGATTATCATCATCATCATATATTTCTTTATTTCGGTTAATAACCATAAAAGAACAGACACAGGTAAATACAAAACAAGTTAAAACAGTTAAAAAGTTAAAAAAGATTAAAACAGTTCGTTTTTAAAATGTTACTTAAGATTAAAAATAATGAGGAGGTCAATCACATTTCCAGGCCTTAGCTTTGTTCTTTGAGAAAATTCATCCTTGCCCACCACATTGACCTTAGGAAGCGTGAGACAGCGTAGACAATATGGAGTTCAGTGTTATATTTTAGAATTCTGAATGCTTCCATACAATGAGTTGTGCCTAGATTTTTACATAACTGTACCAGCCATCTGTGTCTTATTGAATGGTATCCCCGGCAAAAAAAGAAAACATAAAGTTCGGTCTCTTCACACATGTTACAAGCTGGGCCCCCCACTAGATTGCCACTAGACCGTTTGTGGGAGAATGCACGTAAGGGGAGACAACCATGCCGAAACTGCACATAAAGTTTCCTGCCAAGTGCCGGACGTATTTCATTGAGGCATGGCTCCAACTTGTATGTGTCCTTTGCGTCCAGAAAATATGACGTGAGAGAACCGTGGGCAGATTCTGTAAGAGTTTTTGCGAGTTTTCCACCCCAGTAACTAGAACTTCGATGTTTACGTGAGGTTCTCAAGCATGCTGTGTCAGGGTTATCCCATAGGTCTTTTCGCCCAATTGCACAAAGGGCATCCCTAATATGTATAAGCCATGACAGCTTTCCTGAACCGGGAGTCTCAATATTTCTAAGATCTCTGAACTGTACTCTGCCAGTTCCGGTAGGATTATCGCCTCACGCATTGAAGGGGGGAGCTCGCCAGTATCCTGAGCTTCCTGAAATACTGCCAGCAGATGAGGCGCAAGTAAATCCGCGTAGGCTTTATAGAATTCAGTGGTTAACCCATCTGACCCAGGGGCTTTGTCCGCAGGCAGACTGCCAATCACCTGCAGGATATCATGAGTAGTGAAGGGCTCGTCTAAACATTCCCTATGTGCCCTGCTCAGCCAGAGCAGCTTTAAAGACTCAAGAAACGGTTGGAGTTCCACTGGCTCCGATCGATGCGTGGCTGTATATAACTTGGTGTAGTACTTTGTAAATTCCTCCAGAACCTCCTGGGGGCCTCTTATGACAGTGGATTCGCCACCTATAATTTCGGATATGTATGTAACTGTGTGTGGCGTCCGCAGCATATTAGCTAGGGTCTTCCCAGACCTGTCACCCTCCCCGTAGCACCTAGCTTGTGTGTACTTTCCCATGAATTTTATCTCACGTTGAGCCTCTTCTTCAAATTCAGAAATGAGCTCCCTAATAATAGGCAATGTTGTAGGGTCTTCTGTTTTGTAATAGTTTGTCTCTAGTTCCTTGATATGAGTTTCTAGAGAGGTCAGCGTGCCTCTGATGGCCTTGAGCACCCCTGCATGACGTGATATGCACTTTCCCCGCACCACCACTTTAAATGCCTCCCACAATGTTGTGTATGTGGACACGGAACCAGTATTCATTTCAAAATATTCTTCAATGTCCTTATGTATCTCCTCTCTAAAAGCAGAGTCAAGTAGGGCATTCAGGCCAATCTCCAACTATACAGCTGAGGTGGGATATCTGGTATCGTCACTTGCAACAGGCAAGAGGCGTGGTCAGACAACGTCCTGGGGTAATGCGTGCTATCAGAGGTCCAAGCAGCGATATCTTGCGACACCAGCCAGAAGTCTAACCGTGACCATGCCCCATGGTACGCCGACACACACGTACCCTCCATTAACTCTGGGTGTCTCGTCCTCCAGATGTCTGTCAACCCTCCATCATGTATCAGCGCTTTTAGGGCCTTGCGTGCGCTAGGGTGCATACTGCGAGAGGCGCCTTTCCTATCTAATGTGTCATTGAGCACTGCATTAAAATCTCCACCCCATATTATCGTGTCACATCCCAGAAGTTTAATTTTTGCCCATATATTCTGAAAGAATTCAGGACAGTCTGTATTTGGACCATAGACTGCCTCTAGCGTAATTTTCACTCCCCTCAACAGACCATAGAGTAGCACGTATCTGCCTTCAGGGTCTAGCTGCGACTCCAACGTTTTCCAGTTTAGCCCTTGTATGATCAGTATAGCTACGCCTCTTGCATAGTTAGAATAAATAGAGGAGAAGGTGTGTCCCCAGTGCTTGTGATGTAGTTTACCATGCGACGTACGGTTTAGGTGGGTCTCCTCGATCATACATATATCTAAGTGATGTCTATTTAAATAAGCATGGACTAGTCTAGTTTTCCTACAATTATTCAGCCCGCGTATATTCCAAGTTAAAAATGTAATATTGGTCATGTCTTCTCTATATCCTTACACCCGCCAAATACTCCTGACGTTTTAAGCTGTATTCGTGTGAGTCGCGTTTTTTTTGTGCTCCCAATTGGAGCTCAGGTCCGCCTAGTCTATCCCTACTATGGCCATCCTGTGTGTGGTGTATAGTAGCACTGCATGTACAAGTGTATATTGCTCTCCTGTCCAACTTACCAACAGTAACATCCCCTTCCCACCCCCCACCCACACCAACCCCCCAATTAGGTTGTGCATTAAACCCCCCTTACAAAACATAAACAACAATGTGCCCCAGGACAAGACCTGGTGGCTGATCTTGGGAGCTCTCCCCGGAGGCATGGGGTCACCGGCACACAGCCCTACCCGAAGGCGGGGTGGCCGAGAGATATACAGGGCACCTGCGGCGCACGATTAACCGCAATACTCAATGCCCCTGACGCGCTTAGTTTTCACGATGCTGATCTAGCAAACAACTGGGTGAATTGTGTCATATTGACTATGGGTACTCAAAGTCTTGAAGGTTGGTAACAGAAAATAGTACATCAAGAACAAGCAGCATTCAGTCATTATCGCTAAGATTCTTCTCTGGACTCGATTGCCCTTTGGCTCCAGTAGTGCGCCTCCCCCCCCCCCACTTGCTTTGCAAATTTCATCGCTGATTTAGCATCGGTGAAAAAATGGAGATTGCCGTCGTACGTGACTTTTAGTTTTGCAGGGTACAATAGCGCATACGGGATCTCCGCCTTTAGGAGCAGGTGCTTGACTGGGACGAATTCTCGGTGTTGCCTTTATATTGAACAGACCCCCGCTCCCTGGCAAGGCGGAGCACCACATCCTGGTCCCGGTAATTCAGCAACCGGGCCAGTATTGGACGTGTAGTGGCGCCCACAGGTGGTCTAGGGCCCAGGGTACGGTGTGCACATTCCACAATAAAAACTGATGATAGGTCGGCCCGAACAAGTCATGCAGCAACTCCTCCACATATGTCTCCATTTTAGCAATGGCTGTCATCTCAGGAATTCCCATTATGCGGACATTGTTATGCCTGGACCTGGCTTCTAAATCGTCATTTTTGGCCCTGATCAGGGTCAAGGCCTTGTCCATTTGCAACAACTGTTCTTTGGCCTCCACCTGAAAATAATGGGCATCCGAGGAGCGATTCTCTAGTTGGTCCAGCCTGGTTTCGTGCGTGTCAACACGTTTCTTAACCTGATCCAGTTGTGCGGTAAGTATGTCAAGTTTGGTGTCAATAGTCTTAAGGCTGGACCTCATTTCCAGCATAAGAGCACATAGGTCTTCGCCGCGGTCTTCAGTGTGCACTGTGGGAGGGTTATCTCCTTCACCTTCAGTCCCAGAGTCTGTTTGTCGTTTGTTGTCGAATGACAACTTAAGACTGTTTGGTGTCTGTCTTCCCCATTACTGTGCTGTAGTTCTGAATCAATATTGGCAATAGTCTTCTCCGCCTGCGCAGCCCACTGTAAGACGTACAGCTCGGGACGATCTGACTCCACGTCGTCAGGTAGATCCCACAAATGTAGTTAAGGACCCCTGCATACAGTGCTGCTTCCTTCCAAGCGCTGCAGATTCGTTGGCTTTTGGTCGTATGAGGGGTTCTTGTTGTATCTGCGGGCTCAGACACTATTGGGGTGCGATTCTCCAGCCCACGCGTTAGTGCCCACTTCCAAACTAGTTAGCGCCTGATTTCACAGCGAAGGGGCCGCACTGGCCTCACAGCATTGTGTTGATACATTCTTGTGCTGTGAGGTTTACCACCTGTATGTCGCCTCCCGGCACAGCCAACCCTTTAGTGCAGCGGCCCGATTTGCCAAAGTATTGATAGCGTGTTAAACCCCGCGGGCTTCCACACGCGACTGTTGCCCAGTTCACTGCTCATTAAGGGGGGCCAGCAGACCGTCAGCTGCCCTCGCGATATACGGTGCAGGGGCTCACCGAGAGGGGAGGCCCACGTCAAGCCCAGGGCACGGAGCGAGCCAGGCCGGTCCCCCCTCCCCCTCGGCTCCCCCCCGTTACCTCTTCTCGGCATTGGGAGTTTCATACAGGGCAGTTCTCACTGGCCGGTGTAGGAAGCTTCCGATGGGATGCCTTTCCACCTCACTGTACTTCCCCAAGGCGATCTCTGCTGTGGTGTCTGGCATGCCTTTCACTCCTCGTTTCCGCACTCTAAGATGGCGGACTCACTGTACACGAGTGTTGGATCCACAATGCCGCATTTAGATTGCCGGCACGGCACCCGATGTACGCAGCAGGTAGTTGCGCATGGATCCTCACACTGATACCTCGCTCCCCGGGATGTCCTCTTAGACAGCGGCTGAGGCGTGAGCCGATGTAGTCACAATCGCACTCTATGATGGCGGCCTCAATGTCCACGAGTGTTGGAGCCGCTATGCTGCATCCGGGCCGTTGGTACGGCATCTGGTGTGCGCAGCAGGGAGCTGCGCCTGGATCCTCACACCGATGCCTCGCTTCCCGGGATGGCCTCTCAGACAGTGGCTGAGACGTGAGCCAATGTAGTCACCTTTGCAGTCCACGGCCAGCCAGCCGCAGCGCCGGGCCTTACGCGGCTTTTAGCTATCGCGACATAGAGTGTTTGTTTCGCCCTCAAAGCGGCACCATTTTGTTCACCGCGACGTCAGGAGTTTGATTTCCGATGTTGTTAGCGCCGCTGGTGCACATGAAGGATGGGATCTTACAGGATCTTGTCTCGGCCAGCAGAGCGCACTCAAAGAGCGGCCATCTTGCTGCTCGGCGAGACCACGCCCCCAACTCAATTTTAAACTTACCTTTCACCAAATTTATTTTGGCTTTGACCTTAGGGCTTTCTGCTTTTGGGTTCACCTGTTTGATGTGCGATACCAACCAGCTGGCCAGTGCTTAATTTGTAAATAAATAAGTGCCAGGGCCCTCGTCAGGAGGTCACTGCAACTTGCATCACCTATTGCCCCTACCAGCGTTGCCAGTGACAGGACCAACACAACTACTAACCATCATAGACCTACAAGGGTGACATTTTAGGCTACCCCGGGCTCCCAAAGCTATAGGAATGGCTTGGGTGGCAGGTAATAATCATTTTTAAAGTATATTAAATTAATAAGCATCTGTTGTTATGCTGATCTCTAAATAGGGCAAACAGCGCCACCATGTGGCAGACTGTCATAAGTGCCGGTGTTGACAATTAAGTGTCAGCCTTTTGTTAGAGAAAACGTCTGCTTATGCAATGTGCTCAAGCTGTGCTTGCGTCCATGAGCGTGTCCTACTTTCTGTTCATCAGAACAAGTTTGCTTTGCAAAGTGGTCAACAGGGAATGAACGTCAATCCAGCCTGTATCTGGGCTGCAGTTGCTGCCTACAAAAGATGTAATACATAAAATCCAGACTTTGTTTTGAAAGTAGCTGCTGAGCAAAACTCATTGCTGGAAACCTCATTGAGAGTAATTTGGCACTCATAAAAACTTAATTAAAACATCTTTGGAGATTTTAGTATTCAAAATAGGAGTGGGTGGAGTGCCTCCTCAGAGCCATCATCCGTATGCAATTATGAGGTAGGCCTCATTTTTTCCCTCATGAAACACCAATCCAAAAGGGAGGCACAAATAGGGTCGGTCTGGCAGTTTGACCGCCTTAGCATTTCCCGGTGGACTGCAAGGTAGGAGGCTCCATTCAGGGCAGGGTGGGCTGCCATGATCCAGCCCTGAAAGTCTTATGTAATATATTTTAAAAACTGTACTTTAATTTGCATGCTTTTGACTTATTTTTCTAAAACATCTTTAGGGGAGAACATACTCTCCTCATACAAACACAGTCAAGCCACAAAGACAGATTTCTTGCATGAAGCAATGTGGAACTGGTTGGAAGATTTTTGCCAGTGCTGACTCCTTTCCAAGCCTGCAATACTTTCATATCTGCCTGCATCATTTCCAGAGTTCTAAAATTAAACACCACCTTCCCCCTATTCTCAGAAAAGGAAAATAACATGCTGAGGCATAAAGAGCACGGGGCATATCATCAAGCCCCGGAGATGAAATTATCGCCGCTTTAGCGTCCGTTTTCTGACGGAAAGCGGCGATAATTTTATCTCCTAATCAGCAAGGTCACGCTTATCGCGTGAATCCTTGCATTATCGCCTCTTTCTCCCAACGCCCATCTTTGCATCTCTAATGAGATGCAAAGTGGGCGTTCCGTGCTAAAATAACTGGAGAAATGTCGCTAGCCAACATTTCTCCAATTATCAAGCTGCACGCAAACAAGCAGAGCGATAAGAAAAGTAGCGATAACCACAGTTATCGCTACTTTCCTTACGCCTGCTTCAAGACTGACTTAGCCATGATATCCTATGTAAGGTGGATATCATGGCTAAGTATGTCTTGCCCTATCAGCAAGCTATCGCCAAACCTTGTGCCATTATCGCTGTATTTCCAGCGATAATCGCACAATTGGCAGCTTGCGCTCTGAATCTTATCGCTTTGGAGATATGCGTTGCTGATAGCACGCTATCTCCGCGATAAAATTCAGAGTTGGCCGGCGATAATTATCCCCGCGCTAAGACGCTGAGCGATAATTATCGCATGGCCTTGATGATATGCCCCCACATTTGTAACACTTTCTAGAATATAGGTGTTGCTTTGCGGTTTCAGATGCAATGACAGTTTGCATCCTTTATTTTTTCAATCAATTTTATTGAAGTTTTGAATAAAACAGAAAATGTACAGTTCCAACTTCTGTAAAAATCGACAGCAAATTTTGGGGAGTGAGAGAGCTGTGACAATCAGAGAAAAATAATATCCATATACATGTCACGTAACATATATCCAGAAGGGCAGAATACAACCGTATGAGGGATTGTAACAACGATCATAAGAGGGAACAGCATTGAGAGGGTATCCCTTCGAAAAATATTCGAGCAAGTCTCTGTAGTTAAGCGCACTGTGTAGTAACTAAGAAGAAGAACAGAAGGAGAAAGGAGAAAAAGGCAGAGTGCGAAAACAAGCGGTGAAGGAAGAAACAGGGAAAAGGGGGTAAGGGAAGAAACTAGTCCAGGTCCAGTGGTGAATGCAAGATAGAGGTGGTATAATTCACCAGGAAACCAACCTCTTCCTAAGGACTTCCTTTTGGTGGCAATGAAGCAGTACGCCTTCTTCGACATCTGGAGGGAAAGAGCAGGACAGCAGTTAGGAGTCTCATACAGGAACTATAAATATCACCACCAATCTAGAATAGACTACATTTTGGTTAGTCACTCTTTAAAGAGCAGAGTCAAGGATATTGTATACCTTGCCCCTCATCTTTCAGACCATTCTGGTATTCTGATGAGACTAGAGTTTCCACTCCCCAATTTCAACAGGTCATGGTCCTTCGATCGAGCCTTGCTTTTGGAAGATCATGAGATCGTGTTCTTATTGCAGGAAACTGAAAGCTTTTTGAGGGTCAATTTAGACTCAGCTCCGATTTCAGTTGTCTGGGACTCCCTTAAAGCTTTTTGGCGTGGCCAAATTACAAGCAGGTCAATTTATAGAAATAAAAAATATAAAGAGGCGATTTCACAGATCGAAACCAAGCTGAAGGCTGGAGAAGTAGACCTGAACTCCCAGGTTTCCTCCGAAACCCTGCAAGCTCGGCAAAATGATATTAATAATTTAAAGGACCAGTTAGGAAATCTCTTACATACCAGGCTCATGCGCAGGTGGGAAGCCAGCAAAATCGCCCACTTTGAGTATGGAGAGGGGGCAGGTAAGCTCCTTGCTTGGAAAACTAAATCAGATCGGGCAAGGAACTATGTTAAGGGAATCTCTAGCGGGGGTGTGACTTTATCCTCAGACGAAGAAATCTGTGAAGTATTTCAGATTTATTTCCAGGATATCTATCAAGAGGACAAAAGGGTGGATAACTCTATCGCTAAGAGCTGGCTGGATAACATTTCTCTTCCCTCTTTGAATCCCGATCAGCAGGAATATCTAGATCGGGAATTCACCCAGGAGGAGGTCAGGGGACAGAGTCGAAACGGGAAAGCTGTGGGTCCAGATGGGCTCCCAGCGGAGCTTTATAGACATCTGAGCGATATTATCGTTCCGATCCTGACGAGGCTATTCAATCAGATTTTACAGGATGGCCTAAAGCTCCCAGCCTCTTGGAACGATGCCATAATTATATTGATTTTGAAACCTGGTAAAGACCCCTTTAGTTGCGGCTCATATAGGCCCATTTCACTTTTAAATGCCGATTACAAGATCTTCGCCTCAATATTGGCTGCTAGACTGGGTCAGATGGTAGGGGACATCCTTCATTTGGACCAGAAGGGGTTTGTCAAAGGGCGTCAACTATCAGATCTTACTTATGATTTCATTGGAGCAATTGACCTGGCTTCTACTTATTCACTCCCTCTAGCAGCTATGACTCTCGACGCCACTAAGGCGTTCGATAGGGTGAATTGGACCTACTTGACAGAAACCCTGGTGAAATTCAACCTTGGGGAAAAGTTTCGCCACACTGTCCAGCTGATTTATCAGGAACCAACTGCCAGACTGTCTGTCAATGGTAATACTACCGACCCCTTTAAGATTACGAGGGGGACCAGGCAGGGCTGTCCACTCTCCCCTCTCCTCTTTGATTTATATATCGAGCCCTTTGCTCAACGGCTTAGGGATGATGGTAACATCCAGTCGTTTAAATATGGAGAGTGGCAGAGGAAGGTTGCACTTTACGCCGACGACATTTTAATTTTGTCAACGAACTTGCAAACAGCACTTCCAGCAGTAATTCAGCAGCCACAGGAATTTGGTCTTGTGTCAGGTTACGAGATTAATGCCTCAAAGACAGAGGTCATGGCCTGGAACCTTGAGGGGCCTCAGCAGAAGTGGAGAGGTGTGGTGCAGCGGCCAGGGCAGCTGACTTCGGAGTACAGGGCTCACAGGGTTTGATCCCCGGCTCTGGCGGCAGCTCAGCTCAGCACCATGTGACTCTGGACAATAGCTCACTTAATTTCCTTGATGGCCCCCAGCGCCTTGAGACCCGTAAGGGTGAGTAGTTTGCGCTTTACAAATACGGATTTACATTTTACATTTACATCAGCACCAGATTAGCTCTAAAATGAGATACTTGGGGATTAGCATAGCCCAAGATATTTCCAAGATTTCGGAGATCAACTTGAGCCGGGTAGCAAGAGAAATCCGGAGGCAGTTGAAATCATGGGTTCACCTCCCCTTATCTATTCTTGGGAGAGTCAACCTCGTGAAGATGTCGATACTCCCAAAGATCACCTTTCTTTTTAATTGTATTCCTCTTCACTTCGAAAAATCCGCCATCAACAAGCTACAGCGGGATATCAACTCTTTCGTGTGGGCTTATAAATCTTCGAGAATAGCGTGGATCAAGTTGAGGCGGAGGAGGGAGAAAGGGGGCCTAGCCTTGCCAGATCTTTTGTTTTATGCCTGGGCCTTTCAGTTTACACACTCACGCATGCTCTTGAAAATGCTGGTTAGTACTGGCGCTGGGGCAATGTTCCTCGCCATGCTTAGGGGGGCCAACTTACCTGTGGAGGGTTTTTTATTTAAATTCGGTGACCCCAAGTTCTTCAAGAAGGTCAAGCTAAAGGTCTTGCAAGGCTTTGCTAAAACCTGGGCTCTTTTCAGGGTAACAGTCAAGCTCTCTTATTTCTCTAGCTCAGCGCCCCTTTGGGAATCTCCTGGTGGCCCGGAGTGCCTGAGAGACAGGATGGCAATGCCTTTGAAAAAAGTAGGTTTGGTAGTCTGGGGGGATCTGGTTCAAGATGGCTGTCTTCTTTCTTGGGAGCAACTCAGAGGCAGAGTGGGGGACGGCCTTTCAAGGTTTAAATATCTCCAGCTGGAAAGCTGGGTCCAATCCCAACTATCTCATAAGTACCCAGGAGGAGGAGGTTGTTTTTTGGAACATCAGCGTGTGAGTAGGTCAGCCGGGAAGAAGGAGGTCTCCTTTTGGTATCAAGCTCTAATTTAAGCTGTAGACGGGGAATTCAAGTTGGCTACAGAACTGTGGGGCGGCTCCTTACCTGCTTATAACTGCAATGACCTTTGGCAGAATTCCTGTAAGATCTTGTATGAGGCAGTTAAACCAGCCTGGATGAAGAGGAACCACCTCTTTACCATCCATAGGGCTTATTTCTCTCCCCAAAAACTTTCTAAATTTACTAAGGGGTCACCAGTCTGCTGCAAGAAATGTGGACTGGCTCTAGCTTCAGATATCCATATGTTTAAAGACTGCCCTGCTCTGGTTTCATTCTGGGCCAGTGTTGAAAATTACTTGGCCAACATTTTGGGTTACCCTCTGCACATTGACCTCTCTTTGATCATCTTTGGCTTCACACATCAAGTTTCGGGTCCATCCAGATTGATGCTTTTTTATGCTATTTTGCTGGCCAGAAGACAAATCTGTAAAAGATGGACCGAATCCATGCCTCCTTCCTTTGCGGACTGGCTTTCCTCAGTGTTTGAGTTTTCCAAGTTGGATCTGGCTAGAACCTGCAGCAAGAAGAGGACAGCTTTCTGGGATTTACTGCGAGTGGGTTTGAGCTCAGTGGCCAGCGATTAGGGTTTTTTTCCCCCCCCCCCGTGTCCTATGATTATGCTGCCTCAATGCTCTCTTGGTCAAGTCGGGTCACTTCCGGTTCCCTCCGGGAAGTGTCTGGATGATTGCCATCTTGCTCTTGGAGCTATGTAGAAGAGTTATCTCACCTGGTATTCACTGGCACCCATGTACGTTTGATATTAGTAGGCGGGTCCTTTCTCTAACTCCCTACTTTTTCTCTGGGTGCGAAGTGTAGTGAGGTTGGCGGTGAATGAGGACAAAAAGAAAAAAAAGAGAAAAAAAAAAAAAGAGCTGCATGTTGGGTCGCCCATTAGGGTGGCTTGGATTTCTGTGAATATACATCAACAGGATCCCACAAACGACGTACGCTAGACGTGTTGTGCAGCTTTTTGTATATCTTGTTGTCAGCACTTCTGGTGCATTATAGTATTTTCCAGTGTTTATTGAATGGGGTTTCCGATGTGGATTGTCACTGTGATTGAATCGCTTTTGCTCCTAATGAAAGCATCAGGTCCAGCAATAACAGGTCCTTTTCAGGCAGTGGTAAGGTGAGTGGATTGGCCATTTGTCCTAAGGTTGTCATTAGGAAGTCAATCTTAAAACGAATCTTGAAGATGTCTTTTACTGTGTGTTGTAGTCTGCTCCAAAAGGGGTGAGTTAGTTGACACATCAGAAACATATGTTCAAGGGAACGCGTCCCCTCCCCACAAGGCCAGCAAACATCTGAAGCAGTGAGGCCTAGTTTGTGGAGCCTGGAAGCTTCCAGTATGTCTTGTGTATAGACCAGCATCTGGACTGGGGGTGATCTTTGCCCTAAAGGGAGATTGTCAAATTCTGCTCCTCACAGCATCTGCCAAGTGGGGTGCTTGAGAGGGTGGGACGAGAGACTGCCACTTCTTTATTAAACTTTTAGATAGAGAGACCTTAGGTGGTTATAATAGATGATATAAACGTGAAGCAGAGTGTTCTAATCTCCTAATGTTGCTCAATAAGCTGGGAGAGATAGGTGGGTGCGGGCGAGGGAGTTTCCATAAGACGCTTTTTATTTTTAAGAAATTATAGATGTTGGAAGGTCGTAGTTGTCCCATAATGTAGAGAATGGAATAGGGGTTGAGAATGTGCCCAGGTCACCGATTGTGTTTATACCTTCGAGGGCCCACAGGTCCCAAAATAACGTTTTCCCTCTTCTTTTAATCTTATGATTGTGCCACAGGGAGCAGGGAGTAGTGAGCCCGGCATGCAGTTATTCAGAAACTTATCTACTTGTAGTAAAGCTGCGACAGAGTCTAATATTTTAGGTTGTGAGTGATCTAGGTGCACATTTGTGATACATCGGATGGATAATACCGAAGTTAGAGGTATGGGGCGGATTAAACGTGTTTCAATCCATAGTCACGGGGGGAGGGGGAGAGGTTGTCTAGATCCTTGAACCACCAGGAGCATTGAGAAGGGGGATGGGAGCACACTGCCTCACCTCCCAACACAGTTCGCCCCTTAACCGAAACCGGTCCTAGGATGCTTGTTTCCAGTCCAGGGAGGACCTGGCCTGGCAGTTCGGGCTGGACTGTTCCCATTGGGCGCAGGGTCAAGACTGATTTGCATATGGCAGGGTCCAAACTGGAATGGCATGGTGAGCAAAAAAACGATGGATTTAGGCCCAGATCTCTGTACTGGGGTGAATGTATGACATTGTTCTGCATTCTGTCCATCAATTGTTCTTTTTGAGTAAATCTCTAGTCACATGTGTTTCTGGATATTATCCTTCATCAGTAGAGATAAAAAACGAAATTCCTTCTGGGGTTGCTGGAAAGGCTGCCAAAGTCTCTCAGGTCTCAGGACCTCTCTCTGGCACACAGGTGCATCTCCAAAAGCTCGTCAGCTCAGTGGCTCAGGGGAGGCTTTTCAAACAGAAGGGGGATGGGAGAACACTGCCTCACCTCCCAGCACAGTTCGCCCCCTAGCATTGTGGTAAATGCAGTTCACAGTGATTGCTTACTTGAATTTTAGCTGTAGTGGTTCACCAAAGTTGGTGCAGGTTAGTGCTGTAAATCTCTAGACACATGTGTTTCTGGATATTATCCTTCATCAGTAGAGATAAATAACAAAATTCCTTCTGGGGTTGCTGGAAAGGCTGCCAAAGTCTCTCAGGTCTCAGTACCTCTCTCTGGCGCACAGGTGCATCTCCAAAACCTCATCAGCCCAGTGGCTCAAGGGAGCCTTTTCAAACAGAAGGGGGATGGGAGCACACTGCCTCACCTCCCAGCACAGTTCGCCCCTTAGCATTGTGGTAAATGCAGTTCACAGTGATTGCTTACTTGAATTTTAGCAGTAGTGGTTCACCAAAGTTGGTGCAGGTTAGTGCTGTAAATCTCTAGATACATGTGTTTCTGGATATTATCCTTCATCAGTAGAGATAAAAAACGAAATTCCTTCTGGGGTTGCTGGAAAGGCTGCCAAAGTCTCTCAGGTCTCAGTACCTCTCTCTGGCGCACAGGTGCATCTCCAAAAGCTCATCAGCTCAGTGGCTCAAGGCGGCCTTTTCAAACAGAAGGGGGATGGGAGAACACTGCCTCACCTACCAGCACAGTTCGCCCCTTAGCATTGTGGTAAATGCAGTTCACAGTGATTGCTTACTTGAATTTTAGCTGTAGTGGTTCACCAAAGTTGATGCAGGATAGTGCTGTAAATATCTAGACACATGTGTCTCTGGATATTATCCTTCATCAGTAGAGATAAAAAACTAAATTCTTTCTGGGGTTGCTGGAAAGGCTGCCAAAGTCTCTCAGGTCTCAGTACCTCTCTCTGGTGCACAGGTGCATCTCCAAACGCTCGTCAGCTCAGTGGCTCAAGGGAGCCTTTTCAAACAGAAGGGGGATGGGAGCCCACTGCCTCACCTCCCAGCACAGTTCGTCCCTTAGCATTGTGGTAAATGCAGTTCACAGTAATGGCTTACTTGAATTTTAGCTGTAGTGGAGATGCACCTGTGCGCCTGTGAGAGGTACAGAGACCTGAAAGGATTGTGGCAGCCTGCTTAGAAACCCCAGATTAAATTAGTTTTTACCTCTACTGATGACGGATGATATCAAGAAACACATGTCTAGAGATTTACAGCACTAACCTGCACCAACTTTGGTGAAATACTCCAGTAAATATTCAAGTAAGCATGTACCATGAACTGCATTTACCATAATGCTAAGGGGCGAACTGTGCTGGGAGGTGAAGCAGTGTGCTCCCACCCCTTTCTGTTTGAAAAGGCTCCCTTGAGCCATTGAGCTGACGAGCTTGTGGAGATGCACCTGTGCGCCTGTGAGAGGTACTGGGACCTGAAAGGATTGTGGCAGCCTGCTCAGCAACACCAGATTAAATTTGTTTTCATCTCTACTGATGACGAATGATATCCAGAAACACATGTCTAGAGATTTACAGCACTAACCTGCACCAACTTTTTTTTTTTAAACGTTTATTTAAAGTTTTATCGTATCATATAACAGTACAGTTCAGGCAGGGTTACAGTGAGTCATATCATATCATTGGCAGCCTCTCGTATCAAATGTCTTAGCTATAATACATGTGTGGAACAGTACATACAGACGTATAAATCTTATCCGAATAGAGTAGAACAGGCATCAGAGGCATTACATTAACATTAGGAGTGTATACTCCGTAGCATTGATCTAAAAGTAGGCAGTACAATTTAACTCAATTCCCCAATCTGAACAATATCTCTTGGCGTTGAGCAGACCTGTGAAAAGAAAAGCAGTATATGTACAGTATTTCATTAAGAGTGATCATTGAGTATCCCCTAGTGTTACGCATGGATCGTTAGATAGTAGGTATCCTTTAAGAGGTCCCCAGATATCCCTAGGTGTGGAGGATCGAGGTAACAGTTCGGCGTATATGTGTGTCTGCTCTTGACAATATATTAAGTCTGCTAGCCACCGTTTGAATTTCGGAGCTCGTCCCCTACCCCACCTACAAGCTACCTGGCGTTTAGCTAATAATAGCGATAAGGCGAGAAATTTCCTATATGTTATGGGTATCTGTTCTGTGTACCCTAGTACTGCAAGTAGTGGGTCTCTCTCCAGGGTGCTATCCGTCATTTGTTCGAGTGCTGTGAATACTTGTTCCCAGAACTCCCGCACCTGTGGGCATTGCCATGCCAAATGTAAGAATCCAGCTCCCGGATGTCTACATCGTTTGCATCTATCATTATCTGCAAGATTGAATCTATGCTTCTTCACTGGCGTATAGTATAGGCGTTGTAAGAATCTATAATGTATCACCCGTAGCCTGCAGCTGGCTGACATTTGTGCAGTTTGGAGGCAGCAGTAGCGCCATTGACCATCAGTCATTTCCTGTCCCAACTCCTCCCCCCAGTGTGTACGGGCCGGGCTACTGAGTTCTTCTCGGTGTGCTCGTATTGTGCTGTATAGACCTGACACTAGGTGTTTACCATCTGTGGATCCCAACATTTGATGTAAAGGAGTGAAATTTATCAGCTCTTGTGGGAATGTTGGGATGATTGATCGCATCCCTTGTCGTAGTCGCACATATAGGAACCCATCCAAGGGAGTGTATTGTATTCCCTGAAACATGTGATCCATAGAGCGAAATGTCCCTGCATGGAAGAGATCTCCCCATGTGCCAATATGAGCTCGTCTGCATAGGCCTTGAAACCCCTTCTCCTGCAGTAGTGAAAGGCCGGGATGATATGACAACGGGAGTCGAGAGGAGTAAAGGAAGGGTGATGCCAGCAGGGATGTCAGTCGGTTCCAGGCGTCAACTGTGCCAGTGACCGTGGTAGGCGGTGTCGTGCGTGTGCGCGCAGGTCCATGTATCATGCCATTCAACGACACAGTATCTGCCAGCCAGTCCTCCACGGCTACCTGTGGCATGTATCGGGGGGGATATATCCAATAGTAGGCGTAATGAGCCTGTGCGCTAAGAAAATATATCTCAAAATCTGGGATATCGAACCCTCCCTGATGATACGGCCTTGTTAATATGGACCATTTAAGTCTCGGCTGTTTCCTCCCCCATAGCAGTCTGATGAGTTCGGTACGTAGCGTTTTAAAAAAGTAGGATCCAGGGTGGTAAGGTATATTCAAGAATAGATATAAGAATTGCGGGAGTATGACCATTTTTATAAGGGACGCTCGTCCCGCCAACGAGAGGGGTAGTGAGATCCAGCGAGTCACGTTAGCGGCAAGTCGCGTCATAGCCGTACCATAATTCAATCTAATCGTCTCTTCTCTATCCCTCGTTACTTGTATACCAAGATATCGGAGGTCGGATTCACACCATTCCAGTGGAAAATCAAGCTGGAATTGAGATACTGCTGCCGTGAGAGGAAAAATTTGGGATTTTCCCCAGTTGATTGTAACACCAGATAGTCTGCCAAACACTATAAATTCTCGGAGTATGGGGTTTAGATTTTGCTGAGGGTCTCTAATGTACAATGTTACGTCGTCTGCATACATGGAGATTAATATTTGGCGTAAACAACAACGAAATGCTTTATCCTGATGGTACTGACAAAGCCGAGAGGCCAATGGTTCTATCGCAATGGCGAATAGGAGTGGGGACAACGGGCACCCCTGTCGCGTACCTCTTGTTATTGTTATCGGGTGGGAGAGATGGCCATTTATCAATATTTTGGCAGTGGGATGGTGATACAGTAATTTAATCCAAGATATAAAGAGGAGCGGGAAGCCCATTCGCTGTAGCACCCCGAATAAATAATCCCACTCTACAGAATCAAAGGCCTTGGTGGCATCTAAAAAAAACGCGGCCAGTGGACACTCTGGTGCTACCGTCTGAATCAGGGAGAACAGCGTACGGAGATTATGGGAGGTGGCTCTGCCTGGGACAAATCCCGATTGATCAGGAAGTATGAGTTTGTCCATAAGGAGAGTCAGACGGTTGGCCAGAACTTTAGCCAATATTTTTGTATCGCAGGTCATTAGTGACAATGGGCGATAGGAGTCACAGGACTCTGGGCGTTTTCCAGGTTTTAGTAGGGAGGTGACTATCGCTTCCCGCATCGAGGAAGGGAGTATTCCCACTTCCATGGATTCTTCGTACACTTCTTTCAGCACCGGTGCCATGATATCTATGTAACTTTTATAAAATTCAGCCGGGAGGCCGTCTGAACCCGGCGCCTTCCCATTTTTCAATTGCATTATTGCTTCTCTAATTTCATCGATCTCAAATGGTAGGCACAGAAATTCTCTCTGTCCATCGCTGAGCCATCCAAGCGCCACATCTCCCATGAAACTGTCAAGTTCCACTGGCTCTTGTCTTTGGGACGTATACAGTGTCCTGTAGTGCATAATAAAAGTATCTAGTATTTTGAGTGAGTCTCGTTGCACCACTGCCCCTGGTCCCTGTATCTCCAACATTTGGGTATTAAATCTAGGGCGTCGAGTCATCTCCGCCAGTGTTTTACCCGGCCTTTCACCTTCCCCATATTTGCGGGCCTCCCAGTATCGTCCCTTAAATGTCGTCTCCCTCGCCGCAGTTTCTTCATATTCGGACAGTTTCTCTCGAAACTCTGTGCATCTGTCCTGTCCCCCCTCGTCCCATTCGTCTCTCCAGTCCCCGCATCTCCGTCTCCAGTCGCTGTAGTGTTCTACGTATATCTCTGAGGACCCCAAAGCTTTTAGAAATGCAAAACCCTTGTATTGTTACGTTAAAGGCCTCCCATATTATTTCCACTGTGTCAACTGATCCTTTATTCCTGCTAAAGAAATCTTTAATTTCATCACCTAGTTCGGCGTGAAACACTATGTCTAATAATGCTGTAGGCTGTAATCTCCAGCTTAGTCTGGGCCTATCAGAGCCATGTGATGTGAGTGATATTTTCACTGGGCAGTGATCTGAAAAAGTCCTGGCTAAGTGCACTACATTATGTATGGCTGTCCACAGCCCCTTGGAGAGTAGACAATAGTCAAGTCGTGCCCACGTCCCCCTGTGAGCCGTGAAATGTGTTCCTTCTTGGGCTTGTGGATGGGTATACCGCCAACTATCAATGAGCTCACCCTCTTCCATTATACCCCGCAGTGCCTCCTGTGAGTTTGTGTAGTGATGCGCAGCTACATTAGACCTGTCCTGTGTGGGATTTAGGGCAATATTAAAATCCCCCCCCCCCCATATTACGTGAGTGGACCCTATCGATACTATTTTGCCCCACAGATTAGTAAAAAACTCAGGGCTATCTGTGTTGGGACCGTAACAAGTTACAATCGTGACTGAGTCTCTGCCCAGCCGGCCCCATGCTATAACATATCTACAGTGTGGATCCGCAATCGATCCTGCCAGCGCGAAATTGGTCTGCTTTTTAAAAAGAATAGCCGTTCCTCGTGCGTATGAGGAGTATGAAGAGAAAAGCCTACAGCTCGCCCATTTGCTAGCAAAGGTGTTCGGGGTGTGTGGATTAATATGAGTTTCTTGTAACAAGGCCACTTGTATTTGTTGCCTATCCATGTATGCCAAAACCTGCCTTCTCTTCCTCGGATCTCCAAGGCCTCTGATATTCCATGACATTATCCTTATCGTGGATTTATCCTCCTGTGTCATTATTCCACCCTATCACATCTCGATTATTGAATTGCGTGTTGCCGTACTGCAGTTGTCGCATATGTAAAGAGACCTGTTTTCCAAATGCATACCATACATCTTCCTCACTGCTGCTCTGAACTCCCCGTCCCCCCTCCCCACCCTCCCACTGAAGCATCCCAATTATGCCAGATGTGAACATCCCTCCCCCTCCCCAACAGCCAATAACGTATCAATCATAACATGAATATCCATTCTCCCCCAATTCAAAACTGAAAGGAGAACAGTGGTGAAAACAAGCAAGCAAAAAGAGAGAAAGGAAAAACCAAAGAAAATAAACCCAATTTGTGGGGTATTCCCAGTTGGGGTTATACAGCTGGGTGGCCCACGAATACCTCTCACCAGTCCAGGTGCAGTGCGATCTGTTCTTAGTCCCTGAACCGGTTTCGAGGGTGTCCGGCTGCAGATTGTCTCTGTGCCCTCTCCGAAGCCTGGGTCATCACTGAGACGTTTCCCTGCGTGCAAGGTGTCCTGGCCCAAGTCCATGTCAGGTGTTCTAGGCCCGACTATATTGTTTGCAGGTGAGGTGAGTTGGATCGTTGATTTGTGCGTCTTTGTATCGATTGTCATTCCCGTTCTGGCGTTCGTGCCCGTGGCGAGTCCTCCGGCGTGGATGGCGCTTTCCTCTGCTGTTTAAGTTGCTTTAAGAATTCTTCCACCTGTTGAGGTTTCGTAAAAAACGTTTGAGTCCCCTGATGTGTAATGCGAAGTCAGGCGGGATAGAGTAGGGCTTAGTCGATCTGGGCTTGCCTTAACTCCTGCTTAACTGCGAGAAATTTCCGCCGCTCTTCCTGTACATGCATCGTGAAGTCGGGGTACATGGTGAAGGGAATACCGTCATAGTGCAGTTGCTTTTTCTCCCTGGCCACACGTAAAGCCACATCCCTGTCCCTGTAATTTAATAGACGGGCGATGATAGGGCGGTGAGTGCTCCCAGGGGGCGGACGCGGTCCAAGAGATCGGTGAGCTCTTTCCACGATGAAATGAGGAGAGAGTAATTCCTTTCCCACCACTGCGATCAGTAATTTTTCTATGTACTCCTCCATCTTGCCCGTGTTGGTACTTTCCGGTATGCCCAAGACACGTATGTTATTTCTGCGACTTCGCGCTTCGATGTCCTCATTTTTAGCTGCTATGAGCTTGAGTAATTTATCCATCTGTGCCGTAGTTTTATGTACTTGGGCCGTAGTGTCTTCCACTTCGGAGAGGCGCTGTTCGGCATCTGTAATGCGTGTCTCGTGACCTTCTATCTTGCGGGCTATTGCATCCATTCTTGTTGCCATCGTGTCCATTTTGTCTGCTATTGTCGCGAACCCTTGTCGCATTTCCAATAAAAGTGACTTCATGTCATCACCGGATGTCGATTGCTGGTCTTGCTGCGATGTTTCTTCCTCATTGCAGGCCTCTGCTTGTTGCTGTCGGGTGGACTTTTTGGCGTCAAATGTCAGACGCGGTTGGCAGGCATCTGGCTTTCCCTTTTTACTGCGGTCCCTGGACGTGACTCCAGCGTTGTCCTGGCCGTAGTGAGTTCTCGTTTACGTCTCACATTACCACCCTGCTCCTGTAGTCTCTCCGGTGCTGTGTGAGCCTAGTGTGTAGTGATCCTTCAGCCAGTGAGTCCGTATTATCCCCAGAGCACCTAGTGCAGTCCTTCCCGCTTTCGTGCCAAACTCCCAATCGTGTTTCTTGTGATAGGGCCTTGGTGCATTCACCCCACACCGCTCCCTCAGCCCAGTTGGTGTGTCTTAGGCCTTACCCCTTTCGTTCATACGGTGTGGTGCTCCGGTCTCACTGAGTTATGGGGTACCTCAGGCCAGTGTCTTCAACCGTACCGTAGTGCTAATTTAATGTCCTGAAGATGATCCACAAAACCTTTTACTGGATCGAAACGCCGTCGACACCCTAAAACGTCTCATACATACACTGTGATGTTACCATTTACTATGTAGAGGCGCTCCTTGCGATTTGTGAACCAAAATTGTGAATTTCTTTTCTTGAGAACAAACCGTGAGCGTTGCCTGAGCCTTCCTTAATTGTCTGTATGTTTCTATGTTTCTGTAGTAGGATGCAGGCTTGTGTCCCACTCTCAGTATATTGTGTTGTACATATCGTCAAGAATTGCTTATAAATTAAATATTGAACCTCTGTCCGGCTGGACATGTTTAACCAATACAGCACTGATTGGGTCTGTATTTACTATTTTTGTTCACCCTTCTTTTCCCTAGGGACCACTGTTGTCTATAATAATTGATTCCCAAGGTCCCTGGCTGACTTTATTTGGGTTCCCCTTGTTGTCTAAAAAGTAGTGCTATATACGGCACTCTTCAGAACGCTTAGCTGTTGCCTGAGGAGAGCAGATCAGGCCAGTCCGTGCCCGTGCATACAGACGATATCGCAGTGACCCACCGCCGCATATATGGTGATTGGGGACGTGTCTGGTCCTAGCGTCGTCGATCCTATGCTGGCGTTAGCGGGGGATCTCTAGTCAGCCACTTCGCCGGCTCTCCGTGTGGGATCGTCTTGCTCCAAGGTACATTCTTTAGGGCAGGTGTGCCTGAGCCCCGGTACTGCTCCGCCTCCCGGTACAGATATCTCCCCCGCCTCCTGTAGCACAGCCAGCACCTCCGCTTCCCCACTTACTGGAGATGTTCCGTTGCTCGTCAGCTGCCGGGATTCGGCACTTCGCAGGCAGCTTTTATGGCCCGGCCTCTTCCGCCATTTTCAGCCCGGCCTATCCGCCTCGTGGGATCCGCGGCACTTGCGTAATCAGCGCCGCCGCTCTAATGCACCAGGAGTTCCCGCACCGCGTCTCGGTCTCTACTTCCAGACCCCTGTTCCTGCTCGGAGGTCTTGCGGGCGAGTTTATAGTTACCGCCACTGGGTCCCTGTTCGTGACTGCTCCTCACCGCTAATTGTTTGAGCTTTGTGGCATCGGTAGAAGAAGGATTAATTCCGGATTACGGCGCCGGACTGCGAGAGCCTCACACTGTGGCGGCCATTCCGCTCGTGCGCCACCTAGCGCCCCCCAAATTTCAACCTGCACCAACTTTGGTGAAATACTCCAGTAAATATTCAAGTAAGCATGTACCATGAACTGCATTTACCATAATGCTAAGGGGCGAACTGTGCTGGGAGGTGAAGCAGTGTGCTCCCACCCCTTTCCACCAGGAGCATTGGGCTGCCATAAATGCACACTGATTTCCTCGGGAAGTCTGGAAGGTTAATGCCAACCCTCTTCTTGTTCAGTTTCAAAATGTTACCAGAGAATCTGTCTCTCTCGCCTTTCCACAAAAAGTTGGATATTAATATATCCCCTCCTTTAAAGAAGGAGGCAGGGAGAGACATTGGAACCATACTGCTGAGAAGGTTAATCAGTGGGGATATCATCATTTTCATTGTTTCTGTGCGCCTCCACCAGGAAACGTGTTTAGGGGACCAGGTGTTTAGCAAATCTTTAATCTTAGTGTTTTCTTTTCATTGATTGTAGAGAGGTGTGTAGTTCTTTATCCAAACCATATGCTCAGATCTGGGTTACCATATCAAACCCAAGTCAATTAGTATTGGAGCGGTACAGTGTACTTTTAATGGGAATACCTCAGTTTTGGCCTTGTTTAATGAGTAGCCAGAAACCTGAGAGAATCTTCCTGTTTCAAGCATTAGGTTGGGGATGACAAGATCTGCGTTTTCCGTGAATATCAGCACGTCATCTGCATAGACTGCAACCAGTTGTCTGCCAGATTGAAATTGTACGCCCTTAATGTTACTGTTGCAATGAAGTGAAGATAGCAGTGGTTCAATGACTAATAAAAATATAAGTGGAGATAGTGGGCAGCCCTACCGTGTTCCTTGGAGTGTCGGGAAGGGAGTAGATAGATGGCCGTTGACACTAACCTTTGCCACCGGATTAGAATATAATGCCATTATCAAGTAAATGAAGTCCTCACCTAATTAGTATCGCTGCAGGAAGGTCCAAGAAAGCGTTTCAAAGTTTTTTTTCGCAGCAAGCTCTAATGCTGCTGCTGGAGTGTCAACACAGATCGCCTTGTCATTGGCGTGGCAGAATAACCCAATATTGTCAGCCGCCAACCTGCCTTTCAAGAAGCCAGTCTGGAAGGGTGCAGTGAGTTTTAGTAGAACCTTTTCCAATCTTAATGCCAGGATCTTTGCATATATTTTGCAGTCTATATTGATTAAGGAAATGGGCTAGTAATTCCTGATGCCCAGACAATCCTTTCCCTCTTTTGGAATGACTATTGTGGCCTCTGTCGCTGAGCCAGATACGTAACCAGAGTTCAAGTACTGCTCAAAGGTCCCACCAATGGGGTCCGCTAGTGAGTTCATAATCCTTTTAATGACTTGGGCTATGTAACTGTCAAGTCCCGGTGCTTTCCTGCCCCTGATGGAATTAATGACCCTCCATATTTCTTCTCTATCAATCTGAGCATTAAGAAACATCTGGTCCTCCTGCCATACTTGAGGGAGGATGCAAGAGGAGAGATATTTATGGCATAGATCAGGGTGGGCCATTTTGTTGGGTTATATAGGACGGTGTAAAAGATTTTGAACTCAATCAGGATTAGGGGTGGGTGGCAAAATTCACTCTGCTCGTGGAGTTTGTGGAATTTTGGAACTCTGCATGCAGTGGCATTCCGCCATCGAACGTGTGCCAACATTTTTTCTTCTGTTAATGCATGCTAAACTTGTTTTGGTGCGCACTGGTGAGTGCCATGAGACTTGCCGGCCACTAGTGAGCGCGTGAAAGATTTGGTGGCCGCTAGCGTGAATTCTGGCCACGATGGCACCTTTTTCGTGATGCTGGTGAGCGCAAGCGACCTTGGCTGCACCTCCAGCAGTTTCTCTACTCAAGAAGCAGCTAAATCTCCTTGAAAAGACATTTTTGAGATGATGTTCTACTCCTATGGACCGTTCAAGATGTTTTTTAGTGCGAGAAACCTTTTTTTATTTTACTTATTTTTTCAAGAAGAAGAAAGTGCCCCAGAGACTCCAACGTCCAGTTCCTGTCCAGCAGGCTCCTCCCAGTGCTTTGTCCATACCCTGTTCACTTTTCATTCGGATTTGGAGCTGGAAGGATCACTCTCTTTGTCTGCTGCATACATACCATTGTTTTTGTGATATCACAGGTAAGTTCAAATACTGTTGTATAAGGGTGCTTTTTGTTTGATAGAGGGCATGCACCAGTATTTATTTGTACTTGTATTTGATTTTTAAAATGTATTCTGGTAGGTTACCTGCAGTTTCAATAGGGGCCTAGTTATTTTTCTGTAGTTAAGTTTAATCTTTTGTAAAGGAAAAATGTTTCACAGTTCAGTACATTTTCCCCATGTTTGTTAATAACTTTGCAATATATTCATTTATTTTACTATGTGGCCTTGCCTGCCAACGGACCGTGCAGCCAGAAGGCCCAGTACTAGTCATGGGTGCATGAAATAATTGTTTATGTGGCATATGCCGTTTGAAACATCATTTATGGCAGGGATGGGATTGGATTAAAAAAAAATTAAAACTAGGGGGGTATTTCACGTTTTTTGTCTGCAAAAAGTGCATAGGTGGGGAAATATTTGATGCCTTGAGAGAATGTGTGTTGTAAAATTTTGATAGCTCAGCTAATTTTTGTTTTTGGCATTGCTGAATTAATGGTAGTGCTTTCTTCAGTGTTACCATGCCTCAGTTGTCTGGCCAGTGAGTGTTTTTGCCATAGGCCACCATTTGTCTTTGTTCTCCATGCCATGTGGCCAGGGGCCGTTTTGTATAGTTGATGACCATAGGCCTGCATGTGTTCTTTGTTTTCAAGGCCTTCTTGCTTGTTGTTTGACCGTGTAACCAGACACTGTGTTTTTGCCATAGGCCTGGAAGTGATTTTTGTTTTGGCCATGTGTATTTTGTGTAGCAAGCCAGTGTGTGTTGGCCATAGGCCTGCATGTGTTCTTTGTTGCAGTCATGCCTCATTGCTTGCTGTTGTTGATGGTCCATGTGGCCAGTGGACATTTTGTGTTGCTAGCCAGTGTGCTTTGGCCATAATCCTGCATGTGTTCTTTGTTGTGGCCATGCCTCCTTACTTGCTGTTGCTGGTTGGCCTGTGGCCAGTGGCCATTTTGTGTAGCCAGCCAGTGTGCTTTGGCCATAGGCCTGTATGTGTTCTTTGTTGTGGTCATGCCTCTTTGCTGGTTGTTGTTATTATTTGACCATGTGGCCGGTGGCCATTTTATGTAGCCAGCCATTGTGCTTTGGCCATAGGCCTGCATGTGTTCTTTACTGTGGTCATGCCTCCTTGCTGGTTGTTGTTGTTTGACCATGTGGATGGTGGGCCATTTTGTGTAGCCAGCCAGTGTATTTTTGCCATAGGCCTGCATGTGTTCTTTGTTATGGCTGTGCGTCCTTGCTGGTTGCTGTTGTTTGAACATGTGGGCAGTAGCCATTCTGTGTAGCCAGCCAGTGTGCTTTTGCCATAGGCTTGCATGTGTTCTTTGTTGTGGCCATGCCTCCTTGCTGGTTGTTGTTGTCTGACCATGTGGGCGGTGGCCATTTTGTGTAGCCAGCCAGTGTGCTTTGGCCATAGGCCTGCATGTGGTCTTTGTTGTGGCCATAACTCCTTGCAGGTGGTTGTTGGTTGATCATGTGGTTGGCAGCCATTTTGTGCAGCCACCCTTAGTTGACTTTTTTCCAGTTTTCATTCAAAGCCATTTTCTAGGGAAATCGATAGGAGAAGGCTATGCCTTTGTGTTTTTGTCCAATGTTTTACTTTTCTCTGATTTTGGTTTATTAATAGTTGATGATCATTGTATTATATGCATTTTTGTGCATTTTTTACTTGCACCTTCTTGCCTCCCAATGAGTTTCTCATAGTCCTCTAGCACACCAGCAATTAATTTTTTTAAATTTTTTTTTACATTTTTTATTCACATTATTTCTTTTTTGTTAATGTTTGAATTTAAAAAGAACATTTGTTTTTTACTTTTCCCCACCATCCATCCACCCCCTGCTTGCCATATGCTCATAGCCACACAACTGCATTAATTTTTTAAGTATTATTCCATTTTCACCTAGACCCCCTGTCTGCCATAGGTGCACATAGAGCAACATTCATTAGGTCGTGCCTCGAGTAGCGCGCAAGCGCTGCTTAGAGGCGAAGACTTTTAGTAAGCGAGTTTGGAAAGCAGTCCAAAAAACGCTTGTGCGTCGTGGCTGGCCTTTTTGAGATGGGTACGCGCGGCAAACATGTGTTTCCAATTATCGTGCCCAGACGCGGGCGCGATAATTGTAAACACATGCCGGCAAAGGCCATGACGCACGAGCGTCTGGTCAGCTGAGCAGGCTGCCGCGCTCGCTCGCCCCCGCTTCGATTCCGTGCTTGTTTTTAAAGCAATTATAGACTCCGCTGGAGCACGCACTCAGCAGTCCCCCTGGGGCACAAGCAGGCATCCACTTTGGTGCTGCCTCGTAAAAAGCACATAGCTTGGTTCCCTCCCACCTTGCTGCTTCCCACCCACACGGCGCTTGTTATTAATTAAAATTGACGTTAACAAAATGTATTTTTTGTTTAGGTACCAGAATATCTTCTTTTGCCGACACTTACTCTATACCAGTTACAGTTTAAAAGCGTTAACAGCCTACTATCAACAACTTTTACGTCTGGTAAGTACATTAATAAAAGATTTTATAAATTCTTGTCATTTCCTTAGTATTAGCATTGCCATAGCCAATAGGTCTCGGTTTTGGGACCTTATACGTTTTTAGTCATGCTTTACATGAACAAGCAATGGGAAAGGAGGCAGGGAGCAGGATGTGGTGGGTCACAGAAGGGGACATGGTGCGTGGAAGTGCTGTGAAAAGCATTGGTTAATTGGAAAGCGCAACTACGGAAAGGGTGGGGGGTTAGTTAAAATGGCTGCAGATGCACTGGTTGATACCCGTCCCTGTGTAATGTAAGTGGTGCTTATGCAAAGCACTTCAGTCCCTTCCTGCCGAGTTTTGTAATTTTTGGGCAGATTAATATAGCGCGAGCGAACTGGACCCGAAGGTATTGGACTGCTTAACATAAGCAACAGTTATGTTACACAAGGACACATCCATTAGCTGCAGCTCCTGCACGGCGGGTCCGGCCTGGCCCGGGTCAGGGCAGCTGGCATCGTGTGGGCTGGGCACGGTATAGGTGAAGGTGCAGTGCCCGGTGCTGCGGTCGTTGGCGCAGCGGAGGTGCACGGTGCTGGCCAGAGCCGGACATGCCAAGCATGCCCAGAGCAGAAGGGGCAACAGGGGACGGAGCAGATGTATCCCGGGGTCCAGAGGAGGATGTTCGAGGACGGCCCCGGGTGCAAGCGCCTCTCAGCACTGCAGCTGTGCCCCTGTGTACGTGTGATCTAGTGTGCACAGGTATTCCTATATGTACGTGTCAAATGCTCTGTGTAACCCTAAGAGTTTGTGATGCTATGTGAGCGAGTAACCGTGTAAGTCTGTCTCCTCTAGGTATCTATTGTTCTTTGTAACTGTGCCCCTGTATAACAGTGGCCCTAGGTGCTCCTGTGGAAGAGCCTTTCGATTGAAGTTATTGAGTCTTATAATTTTGCGCGCCTGTGAGTGTGCTCCTGTGGCCCTGTTTGTTTAAGTCCCCCTGTGTGTCCGCGCAGTTAAAACAAAAAGCCCCTTTATTACGAAGCTTACAAAATGTAAAACTTAGCGCTGTTAGCAGCGCCCTATAGTTATTGAGGGACTTTGTTTTAACCGGTATGTAATGGAACGCTTATCTGCTAAATGCGTTTAAACATCCACATTTACTACCATATATATTATGCGAGGTTTACAATATTAAAGTTTAAAGTAAAAGCTCTTCATCTGTTTACTGTTTCCATTGATAATTAATACTGTGTTGCACAAACACCGTATTTATATAAACACAAACATTTTTATTCATCTAACCTTCCAAAATATCAGTTAAAGATCGTACCTTATAACAAAACTTTTTTTTGCCTCTTTCTCAAGCTATGGTCCTTTACCGGTTCACTTGTGCAGCTCACTCACTCAGCGCCACCACAGCATCACTCAGCGCCACCACAGCATCACTCAGCGCCACCACAGCATCACTCAGGGCCACCACAGCATCACTCAGCGCCACCACAGCATCACTCGGCACCACCACAGCATCACTCGGCACCACCACAGCATCACTCGGCGCCACAACAGCATCACTCGACATCACCACAGCATCACTCGGCACCACCACAGCATCACTCAGCACCACCACAGCACCACCACAGCATCACTCAGCACCACCACAGCATCACTCAGCACCACCACAGCATCACTCAGCACCACCACAGCATCACTCAGCGCCACCACAGCATCACTCAGAGCCACCACAGCATCACTCAGCACCACCACAGCACTACCCAGCACCACCACAGCATCGCTCAGCACCGCCACAGCATCACTCACCGCCACCACAGCATCACTCACCGCCACCACAGCATCACTCAGGGCCACCACAGCATCACTCAGCGCCACCACAGCATCACTCAGCGCCACCACAGCATCACTCAGAACTACCACAGCATCACTCAGTGCCACAACAATATCACTCAGCACCACCACAGCATCACTCAGCACCACCACAGCATCACTCACCGCCACCACAGCATCCCTCAGGGCCACCACAGCATCACTCAGCGCCACCACAGCATCACTCAGCGCAACCACAGCATCACTCAGAACTACCACAGCATCACTCAGTGCCACAACAATATCACTCAGCACCACCACAGCATCACTCAGCACCACCACAGCATCACTCAGCACCACCACAGCATCACTCAGCGCCACCACAGCATCACTCAGCGCCGCCACAGCATCACTCAGCGCCACCACAGCATCACTCAGCGCCGCCACAGCATCACTCAGCGCCGCCACAGCATCACTCAAGGGCCGCCACAGCATCGCTCAGCGCCGCAACAGCATCATTCAGCACCACCGCAGCATCATTCAGCACCACCACAGCATCATTCAGCGCCACCACAGCATCAATCAGGGCCACCACAGCATCACTCAGCGCCAAGACAATATCACTCAGCACCACCACAGCATCACTCAGCACCACAGCAGTATCACTCAGCATCGCCTTTGCACTAGTACACCACCACATCATCATCACTCAGCAAGACCTGAGTATCATTCAGCATCACCTCAGCATCGTCTCCGCACCAGTCACCACCACCACCACCACCACTACCACCTCAGCATCACTCAGCACCACCTCAGCCTGCTCTCGGAATCTGGCATCTGTTGATTCTCCCCTAGCGTCTGGCCGCTGCTAGTGTTATAATACAGGTACTAGTTCCCAACCTTCACCCTCCGATTGTTTATGCCCCCTCAAAAAAAAAGCTTTAACAATCAACCATTGGAATAGGCAGAAACAAGTTGCCAGCATTGCAAGAACAAAAGAAAACTGAGGAAATTTTTTATTGTAAATACTTTTTTAATATGGTCGTTCAGTTTTACATAATGCCTTCTTGGTCATATATAAAGTAACAAAAATGCTTCTGACACTTTTTTATTATAACTTTTCAGCATGCTGCACAGCAGCCACACTTCTCTACAGCACAGCTTGAAGACATTGGCAAAGTCAATAGCTCTGGCTAAACACTTATAAGGCCCCAAAGGCGAGACCTATTGGCTATGCCAATGCTTGTTTTTAAGGATTATTGCATTTCTCCCTGGACCCCTTGCCTGCAATAGGTGCACACCAGAATTGGTTTTTGAAGGATTATTCCATTTTCTTCTGCATCTCCCTGACTGCCACAGGTGTCTTTCTGGCTTAGATGCACATAAAGCAAACATTTCCATCTGTATGTTGTTTGTGCTGATTAGAAATGAACTATTTAGTTATGGTGGTGTGGTTTGACTTTGGAATGGATACACTATTGTTGGTAATTATTTAGAATAATAACTTAAGTAACCACACTAAATGATATTTTCTTTGTCTGTACTGAATTCAAACTGCAACAATGCCACATTTCACTAAATGTTTTTCTTGCTTGTTTGCTTTTAGGTGCACAAGAGACATAGCCCAGAGTACTTCCAAACAGAAGGCCTGTATAAAGGGATGTGACCACACAAACCGTGAGCCCTCCAATCTCTTCTGCTTTGTGCAGCTAAGTGCCACTGCCAACTGACAGCTTCAAGATGGCCTCAAAGAAAGATGCTGCCAAGAATGTGTCAGGACTGGAACCTTTTTCTGCAAACGTGTGCCTGCCGCACCAGCCTCCGGGAAGCAAGCTGGGAGCAGCACTCCCATATCAACGACACCACTCAAACCTAAGCCTAACCCATGTCTCTGACCGAGGCAGCCACTGCAATCATGGCAACACCAATGAGCAGTGACATTGAATTGAATTTCTCTTTTTTGCAAAGTAGTACCCAATCGTTGCAGCAAACTGAGCACAGTGGACAACAGCCACAGCCAGTAATAGTAGATCTTCCTGAAGTCGAAGCAGAACAGGAAGCTGAGCTTCCTGCTGAACAAGAACCTCCTCTTTTAAAACCATTGGCTTCCAGATCTCCAGCAAGAAACAGGAAGGGTACTCCACCATCTTCTCCAAGCCCCCCTTTTGATGATCTGGACACAGAATGGACCCCGGCTGAGTCTGAGACACGCCTGGAGAGGCTCAGGATAAGGAAGGTTCCTGAAAGCCTTACAATTATGGAAATGGGTGAGGATGACAATGAGCCAGTCATCGTGAAAACTGGCCCAGAGGAGACCAACATTACCCCTCCTATTCAACCTGCTCCGAGGGATATGGCACCACCAGTGCCAGGTCCCATATTTGTAAGGCCCCCGCTGAGACCTGCATTCACCACTAGTTCAGCAGAATTACGCTCTGCAGAGAGCCAATCGTCGACACCCCTGCCTGCCTCCAGTTTTTCAGACATTGGCAATGGCACCAGCGGCCCACTGAAAAAGTTCACCTCCACAGTTTGGGACTTTTTTTACGATCAGCAGGCAGGAGTATAACATTGCAATATGCTCCATTTGCCACACGAGTGTTCGTCAAGGGAAGCCTGGTTCACACCATGAAACTGGAGGCCAGACGACCCTTATGGAAAAATACCACACAATCCATCGGGAGGCACACCTTAAAAAACTGCTCCAGGTGGTGGTGGGGATGAGAGAGGGGAAGGAGTTCCGATCACAGTGGGAGGTGAAGGTAATGAGGAAGAAGAGGGCGAAATGCTCTTTATGCACAACCATGTCCCCAGCACTGCATCAGTATCAGCTGCCTCAGCAACCTCGCAATGGCACAAGGGTCATATGGAGACACCACAGCAGCAGCATACAATGACTGCCCCAAGACGTACATTGAGTCTATCACTTCCTGGCTCTCTTTGGAAGACGCCTGCGTCAGTGGCACCACAAAAGAAAAAATTCAGGCTACTATTACGGGCATGTTTAGGCAGGAAGGGCCCTACGAACAAAACCACCCAATGGCATGTTTGTACAACAGGAAGCTAGCTAAAATGTTGGTGCTGGAGTTCCTCCCTTTTTCTTTTGTGGAAGGAGTGGGTTTTTTAGGTTGTGGTGGCCATCTGCCCGAAATGGAAGGTTCTCAGTCGGACCTATTTTGCCAGACGATCTGCTGCAATTGGCTAGACTAGCTTCGCAGCAGAGTGCTGTTCACACTATCCACCTTATGACAGTCATGTGGACCAGTTGTCAAGCCACTGATTCCATGTGTATCAGTGCACACTGGATCTCTTTTGTGGGGGTAAGGTAACAGGTATCTATAGGTCTTGGTGCTGAAGAAAGTTTTGAGGGCATTCAGCAGCATGCAACAGTAGCCATATGCACCAAGAAGAGATCACATAATGCTGCAAGCATCTTGGAAGCCTTTAACAGCAAGGTGTTTGAATGGCTGTGACCCAGAGGTCTCAGAATTGGATTTGTTGCCACGGACAATAGCAGTATTATAGTGAAGGCCATGGCAGATGATGGCTATTTCAGGGTCCTGTGTTTGGTGCATTGCATCAACCTCATTGTGCAGGAGTTTCTCAAAACAGAAGACAAAGTCAGCAACCTACTGACCACCTGCAGAAGAATCTGCACTTATTTCAGCCATTCTTTTAAAGCCCAGAAGCAGTTGAGCATCATTCAGTGTGATAATAGAGTACCAGTTAAAGCTCTCATACAGGCGGTGCCAAGACGTTGGAACTCAACCTATTACATGTTGCAACATTTGTGTGAGCAGTACAAATCTATCAAGGAGTATGTCATTCAAAGATGAGGGGGTGCAACTATGTAAAATATGCCATTATGATGGACAAATGGGGTCTAGTCAAATGCCTGACAGAGATGCTACTTCCTTTTGAGGTTTTCACACTGGAAGTCAGCAAATGAGGACAGGACGATGGGCCAAGCTAACCCATTGTTGCATCTGCTACAGGATCAGTTAAAAATGGTTGCTGAAAGCTTCGCAGGTGTAAATAAAGATGCGCATAACTTGGTTCAGAACTTAATCTTTTGCTTGGTTGGTAACACAAGGATGCAAGGAGACATCGTGTTTGGCAATACAGTATCATTTTTATTTTAACAATCATCATTTTTAGAACTGTGTGGGTTCACTAATTACAGAGGGAGCTCAGCTGCACAACATTTGGTCAGGGCTGTACAGTAAACTTTAGCAATGACTTTTTGCCCCCCTCACTGTGGGACCAGGACCAGGATCCCCATACCTCTTGCTCTATTTTTAAACACTCAGTACCATCTCATTGCCCCTCAAATGTTCCCTCCTGATACCCCAATGTTGGTGGTGCACCAACCCATTTTCAAGTATTTGAGTGACCACAAACACCCTTCCTATTTGCCCTCCTTTTGCATTCTCTCAGTAACCCAGGTGCTTCTGTCACTGTTCAGTCTCAAGTGGCTGGTTGGATGATTATTGCTCGGGTATCCAGGCACTTATCACTCCCTACAGCCCCTCTCAGTACACCCAGACTACAATTCTTTTCACTCCTCCATAATAAGTATTTTTCAAACCTAGATGACAGAACATTTAGATATATAATAACTTGGGTCTCTGTGGCTGAAGGACTGTTTGCCTTAGATTTAACTGAAATGTGTCATACTCATTTCTTAATTTCTTTCCACAACAAATTGATGCTGATGTGCTGCTCATCGTCGCCCTGATGAATATTGTTGTTGTTCAGTGTTTGTCTTTGTCACACATTTCCCCAAATCCCATTCCCCATCCATTTATCACACCCCAAACCCTCTTCCCTTCAGCAGTGTGATTTATTGAGGGGGCTTAATTTACACCATAAATGGATCACACACTTGGTGGGGCGACTGTGGTGAAAGCAACTCCAACTCACTGCAGGATCTTCAATTACCTGAGCAATAGCTCACACCAGCCCCACTTACCAACCCACGCATAAAAGGGACATGATTTGTCAACATCATCATTCAGGCCTTGTGTTGTGGAAACGGTTAACTTTGTTGACTCTACTAACTATGAGTCCACTTCTCCTGACTCGAGAATTTCGTAACTTTTGTTTTAATTAAATAGCTCCCTTTTGCTCAGAAGAACTTAATATTGCTAGTTTTTGTTATGATATCAGGTATTATTTTCTTTGTTGTATCAGTCATGGTGGTAGTAGTCTGGTCTCAGTCTTTGTAAAGCTATGATATAAATATATAAACCACTAATTCTGTGTTGGTCCTTTCAATTTAGTTGCCTGTGATGGATTTTCCTTTTGTTTAATCCTACAGTTGGAGCTCACCGAGGTGGGAGTGGGTCCTTGCTTGTTGTGATGACTTCTCTGTTAGCATACTAGCCTGCTACTACTACTGAAAATGAAATGAAAAGAAGGTTTTGTAAAGCGCGTGTTTGCCGAGGCGTCTTAGCGCTAGCTGCCATTGATCTATGCAAGGGTTAGATAAAAAGCTGCTATGGTTTTTGGGCAAATAGCCATGTTTTTAGTGATTTCCTAAACAGTTGTAAATTGGCTTGGTTTCTAAGACTAATGGGTAATGTGTTCCATAGTTTAAGGGCCAGATGTAGAAAACTTCTACCACCCCATTTTACCGTCTTTACCCTAGGAACCACAAGTAAGGAGGCCGATGATGATCTGAGGTTTCGCTGTGGGATGTGACTCTTGATATGCTGACTGAGATAAGCAGGCCCAGCCCCGTTTAGTGTCTTATGCAGGATGCACATGGATTTAAATTGGATCCTTGACTGGACTGGAAGCCAGTGCAGATCTTGAATGCCTTGACTTATAGGGCAAAATTTTGGAATTTTAAGCAGCAGGCGTGCAGCTGCATTTTGCAATGTTTGCAGCTTGCGTATAGTACTCTTTTTTGCTCCTAAATAGAGTGCGTTACAGTAATCAATTCTAGATATCACCAGGGCAATGATGACTGTTTTTCTGAGGGCCATGGGAATAAAAGGTAAAACTTTTCGTAGGATCTTTACCGTGAAGAAACACAATGAAGTGATGCTGTTGACCTAGTCAGATAATGATAAATGGTCATCTAGCATGACCCCGAGGTTTTTAACCTTTTTTACAGGCCGCGGGCAGGGCCCAGCTGCTTCCGGCCACCAGGAGGAGTTCCGAAGGGAGGTATCCCTACCGAACATAACCACTTCGGTTTTATCGGTATTTAACTTCAGGCAGTTATCTAGCATCCACCTAATAATATGACTCATGCAATCATAAACATTTGTTGCCACATCCTCAGGCTTGGATGATAAAGACACAACTATTTGCGTGTCATCAGCATAACAAATGGCAGTGAAGCCATGAGAGCGTATAAGTTTGGCCAATGGGGTGACATAAACATTAAACAGAGTAGGGACAGTGAGGATCCCTGGGGCACCTCGCACTGCAGAGCGTAGGGGTGAGATTTGTGTTCTTCCATCACTATAGTTTGTTCTCTGTCAATTAGGTAGGATCTAAGAATATCTGAAGCTTTGCCTACAATCCCTATTTCAGACAGGCACTGGATGAGTATTTGATGATCAACCGTGTCAAATGCGGCCGAGAGGTCAAGCAAAATCAATATAGCTTTCCGTCCCCCATCAAGTTGGACACCTCAGTGGTGGCAATCAGTGCAGATTCTGTACTGTGCAAAGGTCGTAATCCGTGTTGTGCTGGGTCAAGTTTATCGTTTGCCTCTAGAAAAGAAATCAGTTCTTCATTAAGAGCTTTTGCGAGGATTTTAGATGGAAACGGTAGGCAGGAGATGGGCCGATAATTGCTAACCTTCATAGGATCAAGGGATGGTTTCTTCAAGATAGGCCTGACCAGGGATTTTTTCCAGATCATAGGGAAGTGTCCTGCATCCAAAATGTTATTAAGAAGGGGTGTTAAATGGTCAGCAATTATGCTAGGGACCGTATGAAGGACCGAAACAGGACAGGGATCCAATGGAGATCCCGATTTCGTTGACATTTTGAGATTCTCGACTCGTTCTGGCATTAAGGAGTTAAATTTCTGTAAATAGACCAGCATAGTCACCCCATCTTTGTTAGGCCCATCTGGATTGACTCCAGCCCCATCTTTGTTTGGCCCATCTGGATTGACTCCAGCCTTGCCGTTAGAGAACTCATCGTAAACCTTTTTCACTTTATCGTGAAAGAACTCTGCTAATTTGTCGCAGAACTGCCTATTAGGACTAAACTGTTTGCTATTGCCAAACTTGGTTAAGGCAGAAACTGTTTTAAAAAGTTCTCTAGCTGTATTTTTAGCAGCAATAATTTTCTTGGTGAAGAAAGGTGATTTTGCCAGGATTATTGACTTTTTATACTTTATTAATGCCTCTTTATAGTGGTTTTTTTCTATTTCGGAATATTCCTTCCTCCAGACTCGTTCTTTAGCTCTGCATTTTTTCTTTAGTTCTTTTAATTCAGCTGTGTACCATGGGGCTGATGGTAGTCTTCTGCCAATGCGTGTGTGCGTCTCTGGGGCTAGTTTCTTTGCGGCCGAGTCGATCCAGCCATTGAAATTCAGGGCTGCGGAATCAGGGTCAGTATCTATACAGGGGCTATGGGACCGTAAAGTGAATTCCAGGTCCTGAGTATTTATTTGCCACCAGGGGCGTGATGCGCCCATCCTGTTATTATTAGGTTCTCTGATGGACGGTCCAATGGGAAATAATTCAAAGAAAATAGCACTATGATCTGTCCATGTCATAGGTAGCGTTCTGCTGAATTTAATCTGTGCATAATTGGTAAAGATGTCATCCAAAGTATGTTTACCAATATGAGTGGGCTCAGTGACAATTTGGTTCAGGTCTAACCTCTTTAGCCCATCAACTAAGTTGATGGTGTCGCGACTTTAAGTGAACTCTAGGTGAAAATTGAAATCCCCCAGTATGGAGAAAATGGGATATTCCATACAAGACTCCATAGCAGACAGTATGGATGAAATGAAGGGATTCCTAGGACCGGGTGGTCGATAGATTAGTAGCCCATTGAAAGCTGTCGTATTGTTGCATTTAAAAGTAAACAGGATAGCTTCTTCCTTCAGTTGGGGAATATCTGAGAATGTAGCTTTAATATTTGAGCAATATGCAATAGTCACCCCCCCACCTCGTTGTCCTTCTCTGTCAATTTTGAACAGGTCATAGCCTGTTGGTATAGCAATATTTAAGTCCGGCTCAGAGGAACTATCAGTCCATGTCTCTGTAAGAAACATGATGTCTGGCTTATGTAGATCAAAGAAGTTGGCGAGTTCATATTTGTGTTTAGGGAGTGATCTGGTATTCAGTAAGACACAAGTTAAGACGTGCTCGTTGGGCTTGCATGGACGTATGACTGACAAGTTGGTAACCCTGGTGATGTTATTGTGGAGACTAGTAAGGTTAGTGCCCGTAGTAAACTTGCATGTAGAGCAATCTTGTACCAGAAAATCACTCTGAGAGTTTATGGGTTTACACCTATTTTACTCACCACTACTACCACTACTACCACCATTAGGACGGCACCTTGAGAAATTCTGAAGTGAGTTTTGGAAGATAGAGAGGGGTAGCAGCCATCACTTCATCTATTAAGATAAGAGAACTATGGAGTGAGGTAAACTAGTTTAGTTAGTAAGTAACTAACGTCTTTTGCAGATTTGACTTTCCTTCCTTTTTTATCTAGGTTGTTGTAGGCCATATATGCAATGGCAGCATACCTTACCCCCGTAATAGGCAATAATATAGTTACATAGGGTAGTATGACATGGGTATACCTAACTATAACTAACTGGTATGCATACACTTTAATAAGGAATAAGATCAACAAACCGGCTGTGCAAAAACACAGCAGTGCAATGTAAAAGTAAAACGCAAAAAACTACAATAAAGTAGAATAAGTTTTCCCATCTACTTGTTTTTACCAATAAAAACCCAACCTCTTCACCCACAACAGGCCCACCCCCTCCCCAAAAAAATCACTCCGTCCCCAACCAATGTCCAAAGAAAACTCAAAGTCCAAAGTAAGTTAAATCCTTTCCGATTCCCACCCTCTCCTCCCAAAAAACAAAAGTCCCTCCCATTGAAACAAAAAATAAAAAAGGGCAAGAAGAGGGCATTCTCCGCGTGGGTCCCGAACTCCTCACGTTTTCCCTCCATGTGTGCCATTCTGCGGTCCAGGCATGCCTGATGCTGCAGGATGCGGCGCTGATAAAGATGGTCTGAGCGGGGTGAGGGGCAGCAGTTGTGGCTGGTTGGCGATATTGTTGCCGGGAGGCTGGCGGTGCTGACAGCTGGCTGGAGGTCTCGGGGCCCTGAGCAGCGGCAAATGCCTCAGCCTCCTCCTCCTCCTCCTCCAGAGCCACCAGCCATTGGTTTTCTATGCAGATGCTCCCCAACCCCAGCTGCCGCAGCCAGACTGATATCTCCTGGCGTGTAGGTGGACCAGCAGGAGTAGCTATGTCAAGAAAGAAAAAAGATTATTTGTAAACAGAGCTCTTTGCAAACACTTGCTTCAAATTATAGTGGCAAAGTAGCAGTACATTGCTGGTCCCCTAGGTCCATTGGAATTTGATGTGATTACGAGTCACAGGGCCAACATTCACCCTTACTTGCCACACATAAATGCATTGACTGCCTGAAAGGAATTAAGGCAGAATAACAGCACACCAGATTTTAAAAAACAGTTATTTTTTCCTTTTAAAGGATTTCCTAGTAAAAACCTAAACAGACACTTTGCGTGGAAAAATAAAAATACATTTCCTCCCATTAATGAGTAAGGCATAATGCACTATAGAGTAGAAGTATTCTTGTGCTAAATTAATGGAGGCATGCTAGCTAGCATGCCAGGTAGTTTGCTACTCTCTGCAGTCTACAGCTGGGGCAGCTGTAATGGACAATTATCTTTCTGTAATTCCAATGGCCCTGCTCTTCTCCAAATGCCTTCCAATTCTACCCTCACTCCAAAGAGGCAGATGAATAATAATGATAGTACGTCACATACGTCACATATAAAATGCAGATATCCTGACTGCCGTAAGTAGACGGTGGGAAAAACAATGCACTGCAGTAGAGGGAAAGGAAGGGAAATATATAGATTGTATTTGACATGTTCGTCACAGAGTATCCTATCTGCAAAACCTGAAATCAGGTACTTAGTTCCACTTTACTCCTCCACCTCGCCTTCCACCACAAATTATTTCCACAAATGCATTTGCTTAAGGATTAAGGAAAGGAAACCTAATTTACTCTCTATTGCAGGGTAAGTTAGAGGGTTTAGGCTGGGTAGGTAGAGGTTTTGCTATAGAATAGTGGGGTGCCACTGATCATCATCACATGCCTAAGCTTTGCTTATTCAGTCACTGTAGTCGACAAATGTAGAAAGGGAAACATTTGAACACACATATATCCATTATGGAAGCCATGAAATATATGAATCAATTGGCCAGAAAAATTTGGCACATGCCAAGAATGGATTTTTAATTTTTTGGATAGGCTGGGACAGAACTTAGGAAAGAGTAAAGGAGTGAAGCATTAGGAGTTGATTAAGTGGGCATCGGGAAGGAAGGAAAACACACCTTGTTTCAGATTGTAATGGATAGAAAACTTTGTAAATGCTGCATTAACTGAAGAAGATGCACATTGCACAGCCAACACTATAGTGCCGAATTTGCAGTTAGGGCATTGGTGGTGAAATATCATGGGCAGGGAGGTGATGAATGATGATGGGTGGGATAAATATCTGCCTCACTAAACAAATACAGTGATTCAAGGGAATAGACAGAAAATTAAAATACCCCCAACTTTGAACCAAAGATTTGATAAAACCAAGCAAACGAAGTCGGTGAGCATGCCCCTCTCCAGAAGAGCTCCCCAGCTTCTTCCTCCAAGCAATAATACATTCATCCTTTCATTAATCTATTCACCCTTTGATAGCGGCCATTTAAGCTTTACATTCTCCCATCCAGTCTTTCACCATTCCAATCCATCCATCCATATGTCCATCCATCCATCCATCCATTCACCTATCCACCCTTTCAACCATCCTTTCACCCATCCATCCATCAGTCCTTTTACCGACCTTCACATCCTTTCACCTATCCACCTTTTTACCCATCCTTTGAGCCACCGGAGCATCCTTTCACCCATCCACCCACCCAGGCATCCTTTCACCCCTATACCCTTTCATCAATATTTTCACCCACCTGTGCATCCTATCAACCACCTATGCATCCTTTCACCCACCCATACTTCTTTCACTCATGTACCATTTCACCTATCCTTTCTTTTAACCTTCCATCCTTCTTTCCCTTTTCCATCAACCCATCATTTTTAGCGTTCATTGTGATCTTTTGTCTGCTGAGTTGCAGATACAACTAGGCCATAAGAACGTAACCCGGGCTGTAGCAGGTAAAGTGTGGGGTTCACGATGCCCTTGAAGATCAGTTGACTGGGGGTGAGTGTTTGATTTGCTCTAACGCTCCGTCCATCATCCCCTTTGGTATCGCTTGAAGAGTATAATAGCAATAGGCAAAAAGTAAGCAATGTGAGTTACCACCAGCCATCCCTGCTGCCGCTGGGACTCCACCTCCAACCGCCACCACGTCTGCTGCACTGGGGCTGACGCTAAACCCGGCACTGGTGGTCTGTGCGGCTAGAAAAAACATTACACATTTTTAAATGCCTCCCCTTAGTATTATTTTGTAAACAAAATAGTACAACCGCAATACATCACTACAGTTCGACTAGAAGTATCTTCTATCAAAAATGTCACTTTGGGCATTTTGTTGGTTAACAATGTTAGGAAAGCCAGGTAGTCAAGCCAACCAAAATCATTTTGTAATGGAGGGTGTTAGAAATGGGGGTCTCTTGTTGGCAAGGGTTTGCACCTTTGTCCAAGTAGGGACCCTTCCTTCTAGTCAGGATAAGGGAGTTACACTCCTAAAATAACCCCTGCTCACCCTTTTAGTAACTTGGCACGAGCAGTCAGGCTTATCTTAGAGGCAGACAATTCAAAAGGACACCACACCAGTTTAGAAAAATATCCAATATTTTTATATATCCAAAACAAGACCAAAAACGATAAAGAAATCCACCATACATTTCTCAGAAATCTTCAATAATCAAAAAAGACTTCAAATACAGTTCCTTGAAGTCGATAGCTCCGTCTGGGGCTATCACGGTGTCGTGAACAACAAATCCTAACAGTTCAGGCTGACAGCGGCATCGCGGGCCAGCTACCGTATCGGGAAGACCCACAAAACAGTACCTTTAGAAATGTAGGTCGTCGGTGACCTCTCGATGAGCCCCAAAGGACTGGCATCTGCAGGCGTCGGTTCCGGAGGTCGGTGCAGGAGTCGTCGGGCCCTTGAAGTCACACGTGTTGCAGATCGAACTCCTCGTGGTTGAAGTCGGGAGCGTCGGCAGGCGTCGGGCCTGCGGTGCAAAGTGCAGCGGTGCCGCGTGCGGTGCCCTCAGGTCGCAGTGCAGCCAGTGGCATCGGTGAGACCAGGGCTGCGGTACGAAGTGATGCGGTGCTCGTCACGGTGCTGGCAGGTCACGGTGCAAGCAGCGGTGTCATCGTTGCTGAAGCGCTGTCGTCAGCTGACGAACTAAAGTCGATGGCGCCAGCGTCTGTAGGCCAAGGCTGCGGTGCGGGATGAGGGCGGTGCATAGTTTAACTTACGAGCAGTGCCCTCGAACCACGGTGCAAGCAGCGGCGTCGATGTCGGCGTGGAGCAATGTAGTCGGGGATACCAGGGCAGCGGTGTGAAGCGAGGTGGTGTGGAGTGTGGTGCCCACAGGTCGCGGTGTAAGCTTGGTGGCGGCGTCGAGAGGTGTCGTCAGTGAGACCAGGGTTGCGGTGCAAAGTGTGGCATGCCCTCTGCGGTGCCTTCAGGACATGGAGTCGGCAGCGGCGTCGTTGACGGCGTTGGGTTGCTTTTTCTTCTTTTGCAGCACAAAACACATAGTCCCCAGTGCTGTTAACAGATGAATTTGAAGTCTTTGCTGTTCCTGAGACTTCTTGAACAGGGGGCAAGCTCTACCTCGAGCCCTTTGAGAAACTCACAAAAAGGAAGTTGCAGAAAGTTCAGTCCAGTCCTTTCACTGCCCAAGACAGAAGCAGCCACTGCAGGCCAACACAGCAAAGCACACAGCAAAGTGGTAGTCCCTCCTCACAGCTTCTCCTGCTCTTCATCTTGGCAGTATTCTTGGTTCCAAAAGAGTTCTCTGAAGTCTTTTATATCCCTGAGACTTCCAACAGGAGGCAAGCTCTGCTTCAAGCCCTTGGTGAAAACTCTTAACTGCAGGATGATGTAAGTACAATCCAGTCCTTTCTTTCCCTGCCCAAGACAGAAGCAGCAAGCAGCAGGCCAACACGGCAGAGCACGTAGCAAAGTGACAGTTCCTCCTGACAGCTTTTCCAGCCCTTTTTCCTGGCAGGTTCCTTAGTTCAGCAGTAATCTAAAATACTGGGGTCTGGGCCCCAATATTTATACACCAAAATCCTTTGTTCTCTGGAGGCAAAGAATGTCTGTGCTCAGCCAAAACCAGTTCTGTCCTCTCTGGCCCAGCTTCCCGGCAGGAGGTGGAGACAGCATTGTCCAAGGCAGACAGGGCCTATTCAGGTTCAAGGGAAATCTCCGCCCACCACTCTAAACGCAGACCGGGCCTATTGAGGTGCTAGTGAAAACTCCTCCCACTACTCTGAATGCAGCCCAGGTCTATTCAACCCAGCCCTGACTCATTCAGGAAAGGCAGGACCCACATCAACCCCCCCCCCCCACTGGTCATCTGAGAGAATGCACCTCCGAAGCCCCTGTCACTCAAAAGCCAGACGGTCAATACAAAAACAAGCAGAGGCACATAGAATGGCTAAGCAAGAAAATACCTAATTTCTAAAAGTGGTATTTTCAAACACACAATATAAAAATCATCTTTACTAAAAGATGCATCTTTATGTTCTGGGTTCAGGCATACTAAACTTTACATTCCTATCTTGTCCCATTGGCAAGTTATATTTATAAGATATTATAATTAAACTCCCATTCTACCCTATGGGACAGATAGCCTTTCCATAGTGAAAAATAAAATGCACTGTAATTCACTACCAGGACATGTCACACACACCAGCACATGTCCTACCTTTAACATACACAGCACCCTGCCCACAGGGGTACCTTGGGCCTACCATAGGGGTGACTTATATGTAAGAAAAGGGAAGATGAGGGCCTGGCAAGTGGGTGCACTTGCCAAGTCGACATGGCAGTTACAAACTGTGCGCAGACTCCGCAGTGGCAGGTCTGAGTTACCTTTACTGGGCTACTTCTGTGGGTGGCACAACCAGTGCTGCAAGCCCACTAGAAGCATTTGATTTACACGCCCTGGCACTCTCAGTGCACTTTACTAGGGACTTGCCAGTAAATCAAATATGCCAATCATGGAAACACCAATCCATAACACAACTTACACAGAGAGCATATGCACTTTAGCACTGATCAGCAATGGTTAAGTGCCCAGAGTCCTAAAACCAACAAAGATAGGTCAGGAAAAAATAGGAGGAAGAAGCAAACATTTTGGGGATAACCCTGCAAAAAGGGCCATTTCCAACAGAGGGGCAGAGCTATGATGACTCTGAGTCACTGAAGTGCAATGAAGGGGTGGAATAATTGGTCAATGAAGGACATAAGGTCTTGGTTGACAAATGCAATGGGACCACCCTCATACTATTTTCCAGCCATGCTGCGCTGTTGTCAAAACTACTTGTATACTACTGCATAAATGAATGATGGTAATACATATAAGACAACATTGGGGCGGTCCATCATGACCACTCCCTCGTTTTACTGTTGGAGCATGAGCTAGGAAAAGAAAGCCTTCTCAACAAACATGTAGAATACCTGTCCTAAAATCTGATCTCTTAGTTTTACAGTGCCAGTCCACAAGATATATAAGGGGAGAGAGAAAGCTTTCTAACAAAGCAGAAGAAAGCTACAGACTAGTACAGACAGGGGAAGTCATCTACAGACACATGAAATATAGAAAAAAACTAGGATAATGCAGGGATAACAAGAATTTAACAAACATTAGCTAGAATGAAGCAGAGATGAAAAAAAGAGACAGGCATAGTGAAAGAAAAAAAGAAGGAAACATTATTCTAAATGGGGCTAGGTAAAAGTTAGGGAAAGAATAATAATAATATTAACAAGAGGACTTACTGGGGCCAGCAGATCTATCAACCTAGTCACTGGTGGTGGCACCCCCAGCTCCCTGACCCACCTGGCCTGCCTGTACCAAACACCACAAAACATAGCGATGGAATGCTGCAAATGGGACCATCATGGGAAGCACCTTCACTCCAAGCATAGCAGGACTGTATGTACATCTAAGGGAAAATCTCCATTTTGGCCGATTCCTGAGACTCAGGAGGAACTGCTCAGATCTTAAAGATTTCAAAGTACAAGCTGAGGATTTACGCCACAAACTGGTGAAGAGAAATTACCTTCCAAACGTTATTGACAAAGCGATGAAAAGAGCCAGAAATAACAACAGAGAGGGCCTCCTGGAGGAAAGACCAGTAAAACCAAAAGAGGAAAGCCCCATCTGCATTAACACCTATAACACAGCATCCAACCAGGTGAGCTAGACAGTCAACAGACATTGGCGAATCCTGAACAGTGGAACTCTGAATTTTCCAAAACTGATGTTTTCGCACAAAAGAGGTAAGAGTTTGAGAGACATGATAATACACACCAGACCCCATAAAAAAAGGACGGGGAAACAGGGCTAAGCTCCTCCTTCTGGGTGTGGCCAGACTTCTGCGGTTTATTGCTTGTCACTAGGCAACACCTGGAGTTTTCCTCAGCAGGTGAGCGGCTGAGCTCTGATTGCAGAGGCCTTATTTTACTCTGGACTGCATGCAGGGGCTCTGCGCGGCAGAGCCTCTTGGAGATTTGAGAACAAATAGCCCAACACGTGCTTTAAGGGACACACCAACACTTCCCACACGCTGGCTCGGGGCCTAAATGGCCTTCTCTCCCCCAGGGCTTCACGATATGGCACGGCAGAGCCGCTTGTACTTTTTGCAAACCAAGCGCTCAGGGAAGTTCCCCCCATGTGAAACACAGGGGACTTACAGGCAATAAAGCGATCTTGTAAGTTTTTTTGTTTAAACAAAACAAAAGGTGAAGAACAGACCAGTCCTTCTCCTGCTCCAGGCAGGGGAGGCCACTGCAGGCCGTCCTACCCCGCACAAGCAGGGGCAGCGCTCCTCACACAGCTTCCCCTCCCAGGCAGGACACTTTAAGATCCAGCAAGGATCTTTCTTGAAATGTTTTAAGTCCCTGAGATTTCCAGCAGGAGGCCAGCACACACTAGCCCTTGACGATTGTTCACAAGCAGGATACCACAGCAGGGCAAAAAGAGTCAGTCCTTTTCCTCCACCACAGACAGAAGCAGCAACTGTAGGCCAACCCACCCCTCACTTAGAAAAGGCAGCGCTCCTCACACAGTCCTTCCGTTCTTCTTCTTGGCAGAGTCCTCTTGTTCCTTGAAGTAATCTAAGGTCCTGGGGTTTTAGGTGAAATACTTATACCCCAAATTGTCATTTTTCTCTTTGCTGAAAGGGTCTCTGAACCTCTTCCAAACCAGTCCTGTCCTCCCTAGTGCAGCATGACCACAGGGGGCGGAGACAGCATTGTGAAAAAGAAAACACAGCCTATTCAGGTGCAAGCGGAACTCCTCCCACCACTCTAAATGCAGACCAGGTCTATTCAGACCTGCGATGAGTCACCCAGGCAAGGCAGGGCACACCTCAACCCCCCAGTGACTGTCCAGAGTGAATGCACATCCCAGCTCCTGTCACTCAAACACCAGACGCTGAATACACAAACAGCCAGAGGCACACAGAATGGTAAAGTATGAAAATGCCCACTTTCTAAAAGTGGCATTTTCAAACACAGAATTTAAAAACCACCTTCACCAAAAGGTGCGTTAATAAATTCTGAGTTCAGATAGCCTAAACTCAATTTTTCCATCTTCTCCCTATGGAAAGCTACATATGTAAAATGTGCAGCCCCAATGATAAGCCTATGGGATAGATAGCCTTTCAATAGCGAAAAACGAAATACACAGTATTTCACTACCACGACATGTCACACAGGGAAGAGGTGTGGCGCAGCGGCCAGGGCAACTGACTCCGGAACCCGGGAGCTCACGGTTCGATCCCCGGTGCCGGTGGCAGATCAGCCCAGCACCATGTGACTCTCGGCAATACCTCGCTTAATCTTCCCCACGGCTCCCGGCGCCTTGACACCCTCGGGTAATTGTTCGCGCATTACAAATACTGGACATTTACATTTACACACACCAGTACATTTCCTACCTTTCACATACACTGCACCCAGCCCAGGGGGGGTACCTTGGGCCTACCATAGGGGTGCCTTACATGTAAGGAAAGGGAAGGTTTGGGCCTGGCAAGTGGGTGCACTTGCCAGGACAACATGGCAGTTAACAACTGTGCAGGCAGACACTACAGTGGTAGATCTGAGACACATTTACAGGGCTATTACTGTGGGTGGCACAACCAGTGCTGAAAGCCCACTAGTAGCATTTGATTTACAGGCCCTGGCACACACCATGCAGTTTACTAGTGACTTACTGGTAAATTAAATATGCCAATCATGAATAACCAATCATATCATAATTTATACAGAGAGCATATGCACTTTAGCACTGATCAGCAGTGCCCGGAATCCTATAGCCAACAAAAACAGGGTCCGAAAAATAGGAGGCAAAAGGCAAAATGTTTGGGGATAAACCTGTTAAAAGGGCCAGGTCTAACATGTATTAGTCCATGTAAATCTTCGTGGGAGTGTTCATGAAATCAGGGTGCATGAAGGGATTGGCTATTTGGAGGTCAATTACTTATTAATGTGAAAAGCCTATTTTACACCGTAAATATGAGTTAACAGGGTAGCTAAACATTATCTGAGTGAAATAAACTTGCATGCAACCCGGATAAAGCAGCATGTCAGCAATCAATGGGCATATCTAACCTACAAGCGATAAGGTCAAGCACCTGAAGAAAAACAATTATTAAATCTGCACTTCCCTTTGGGTCCATTTGGGTTGCAGTGTCTATGAAGTCTTGAAGATCTGAGGGAGAGATGAAGATCCTCGGCTTCCCCTTGAACAGGATACTGAATCTAGATGGACCCACAAAGGAGAAAGGAATAGATCGATCTTGTAGTGATTTGTCGGTGGGCCAGAAAGTCTTTCTTTGTGATCACCATGTCCTTAGAGTAGTCTTGTGCAATGGTTATTCTGGCCCCGTTCCACTGACCATGTTGGACTTTCCGCATGTTGAGGATCATTTCTGTGTGACAGTGGCGTAAGGCCCAGAATATCAGCGTTCTTGGACGTGAAGATGAGGTGGACTAAGTGATATGTGGTTTACAGGAGGGTATCCTGTGTGTTCACTCTATTTTAAACTCTTTATCAAAAGAAAGTTCCAGCAAACGAGGAATCCAATATTCCAAGAATTCAGCGCATGAGTATGCTTCAGATTCCACATTTTCTGAGAGGCCAAAGATGCAAAGGTTTCCCCTGTGGTTGCGATCCTCAAGTTCTGCGAGTTCTCTTGCCGTGACATGCAGCTTATGCGATGACGAGTCCACTCCTTTATGTGTTGACATAGTGGTGTCTTCTAGGGCACTGATTCTAGATTCCACTTCTGTAAGTCTGTTGGCCAGCCCTTTGAAGTCAGTGCATAGTGCCTGTAGGGCCTGGTGTGTAGCATCTGTATTAGCTTTGGTATCTTGGGCAAGGGCATGTAATGCACCCATACATTATATAATAGTGCCAATCCTTGAGGACGTCTAGTTTAGGTTTAATCTGCAAGCATGGCAGAGATGGGTCAGCTTAGGGATGCTTCAAGGTGGCTTTTGAGTCCTTAGGTTCCTTAGCGTCTCCTGCCTCTCTACCTCTGTATTCAGACATTGTGGTAGACCTGAATGTTCAGATCCGGATAGGTTAATTCTGCCGAGAGGCGACAAGATAAGCTTATGGATGGGGTATGGTAAGACACCCCTCCAAGGCAGCAAGAGGGGTAAGGCAGTACAAGTCAGCCAGACATATGTATTTCTGTGCTCACTGATGATGAGGGTGCACTAAAGAGAGTGAGTAACGGGTGGAATGATTACACAGAGAGAAAGCCTCGACTAGGAGAACTCAGGAGGCCCAACAAATGTCAGGTTGCTGAGAGACTACCTGCTCCTGTTCCTCACCTCAGTATAATGAGCAGAATGAGCACAATGCGCATTATGAGCACAATGAGATACAGTATAGAGATGGGGTGCAAATGCGGGCTATAACAAGGTTGAGGCAGAAAGCTATGGCAAAGAGAAGCACAACCATGTCTCTTCAGGAGACTCCAAGTTTTGTGGAGATTTGAGTACAGACCGCTACAAAGAGCCGCCTGGTACCCAATGCAGATGCGGCCTGCACTAGGCCTGGGCGTGAAATTCCGCTCAGGAGTTTGCTGAGTTTTTCCCAATCCGTGTAGAGTGCAGATTTCTGAAAAACTCTGCTTAGCGCCGCAGAGTTTTTTCCTCGCTCGCCAGCAGTAAGTTGCCGAGCACGAGCAAGGTAAATCTTACTACAGACCACCGTCCGGCGAGATTTCTCATTGCGGGCGGTCGCGGATGGTCGCTACTGCTCGCATTGAGAAATATTCTGTTTGCATTGAGGAAGCTGCCGCACGAGTAGAATATCTACTTGAGTGGCAGAAAAAAGCAACGCCCTCTTGCGCTGCGTGTAGTGCTGTTTGCGCTGATTTTAAAGCATGGGACAAACACCCAGTGCTGAAAATCACTGCGAACGGCTCGACGTAAAACACTCCCAGCCTGCTGAACTCCACGTATTGCGGCAGAGTTTTTGGGTCACTTTGCTGAGTTCTGCCTAGCGGAACTCCGCGAACTCCACCCAGGCCTAGCCTGCACCCGTTCCTCACCTCAGTAAGATTAGCAGAATGAGTACAATGAGTACAATGCGCACTATGAGCACGATGAGGTAAAGAATAGAGGTGGGGTGCCAATGCTAGCTATAACAAGGCTGAGTGAGGCAGGAAGCTGTGTCAATGCGTAGCACAACCGTATCTCCCAGGAGCCCCCCAGCTGTGTAGAAATGCGAGTACAGGCCTCCTCAAAGAGATGCGTGGTACCCATCTAATGTAAATTCGGTCTGCACCTGGTGGGCACATTAAAGGTGGATGCACGTTGTAGTCTGCTGCAGTCACTTTGTTATATGCAGGAGGGAACTCGCTGGGGGCAAGGCAGCCGCAGACAGGAGTGAGCAGAGCCTATAGGGCAGCTCGGGTGAGTGAAGATGCAGGAAATGCAGGTATAACAGAAGCAGAGGTGCAATAGAGCATCAGGAAGCGTGACTGCTATGACCCACTTCAAGTAGTGTTGAGAAGCTACATTACAGTTTGGTTACATGTTCGGTGTCCATAGCTCTATGGGTGTTCAACAAGGGAGTGCGGACATAATGCACTCATGCATGTACCTCTTCTCAGGCAGCTGGTTAGTTTGTCAGAGAGACCGTCTCACCAAAGTACTGAAGGCGGCCGCCATTTTGAAGCTGCCATGCGTTAAGCATACACTGGCCGCAGAGAGTGCAGGCGTTCTTGTGGTTAGTTATTCGTGCTGCATGGGGTCCAGGATGGATGCGGGAGGTGTTTCGACCTCTTTTAAATTAAAAAACATGCCTCTAGGTCACGGGTACTCATAGTACGGCCCGCGGGCCGCCAGCGGCCCGGCAAGCCTTCCTTGGCGGCCCGCGGACCTTGCAGACATCGTACCTGTGTTTGCAGCGCGGACTCACTCTGCTCTATGGGGGCCGGGCGATTCCAGGATAGTCAGAGTGGAGATACAGGGGCTAAGAAGAGGCGAAATACAACAAAGCCTCCATTAACAAGTAAATGGTCTTTTAAAGACCTGTGAAGTACTGGGGTGCGGCTGTGTGTGCCCGGGAAGCTGTCTCAGCCCGGGCTGACACACACGAGGGGGAGGCTGAAGCTGAAAGTGGTCTTTTCCAGGAGAAAACGAGCTGGCTTTTACATTACACAGGGAGAGGGGGAGTGGGGGGCTGGTGACGGGGACGTGTAGACACAGTACGTGTGCACTGCCCGAGACAGATAGAGATAGAAACAGATAGAGATAGAGACAGAGATAGACAGACAGCGATAGAGACAGAGAGAGAGACAGAGCGAGAGATAGAGGCAGAGACAGATAGAGGCAGAGACAGGGACAGACTGACAGAGACAGAGGCAGAGACAGATAGAGACAGATAGAGGCAGAGACAGACCGAGACAGAGACAGACAGAGACAGACAGCGATAGAGACAGAGAGAGAGATAGAGGCAGGGACAGATAGAGGCAGAGACAGATAGAGACAGAGACAGACAGAGACAGACAGCGATAGAGACAGAGAGAGAGATAGAGGCAGGGACAGACAGAGACAGAGGCAGAGACAGAGACAGAGGCAGAGACAGAGGCAGAGACAGAGGCAGAGACAGAGGCAGAGACAGACAGCGATAGAGACAGAGAGAGAGATAGAGGCAGGGACAGATAGAGGCAGGGACAGATAGAGGCAGGGACAGATAGAGGCAGGGACAGATAGAGGCAGGGACAGATAGAGGCAGGGACAGACAGAGACAGGGACAGACCGAGACAGGGACAGACCGAGACAGGGACAGACAGAGACAGATAGAGGCAGACACAGGGACAGGGGCAGACAGATAGAGGCAGAGACAGAGAGACGGAGAGGGAGACAGAGGGAGACAGAGACAGGGACAGACAGAGACAGGGACAGACAGACAGATAGAGGCAGAGACAGGGACAGGGACAGACAGACAGATAGAGGCAGAGACAGACAGAGACAGAGTGGCAGAGAGATGGAGAGGGAGACAGAGGGAGAGGGAGACAGAGGGAGATGGAGAGGGAGAGAGAGAGAGGGAGACAGAGCGAGGGAGAGAGACAGAGGGAGAGAGACAGACAGAGGGAGACAGAGAGAGAGGGAGACAGAGGGAGGGAGACGGAGGGAGGGAGACAGAGGGAGGGAGACAGAGGGAGGGAGACGGAGGGAGGGAGAGAGAGGGAGGGAGACAGAGGGAGGGAGACAGACAGAGGGAGGGAGACAGACAGAGGGAGGAGGGCGACAGAGGGAGGAGGTCGACAGACAGATGGAGACGGAGGGAGGGAGACAGGTAGAGGGAGACGGAGGGAGAGAGACAGGTAGAGGGAGACAGAGGGAGGGAGACAGACAGAGAGAGGGAGACAGACAGAGGGAGGAGGGCGACAGACAGAGGGAGACAGGGAGGAGGGCAACAGACAGGGAGACAGAGAGAGGGAGACAGAGGGAGGGAGAGGGAGACAGAGGGAGGGAGACAGAGAGAGGGAGGGAGACAGGGAGAGAGAGGGAGACAGAGAGGGAGGGAGACAGAGAGGGAGGGAGACAGAGAGGGAGGGAGACAGAGAGGGAGGGAGACAGAGGGAGGGAGACAGAGGGAGGGAGAGGGAGAGAGATAGAGGGAGGGAGGGAGACAGGTAGAGGGAGACAGAGGGAGGGAGACAGATAGAGGAAGACACAGGGAGAGAGGGAGACAGAAGGAGGGAGATAGAGGGCGACAGACAGAGGGAGGGAGACAGAGAGGGAGACAGACAGAGGGAGGAGGACGACAGACGGAGACAGAGGGAGGGAGGGAGAGGGAGGGAGGGAGACAGAGGGAGACAGAGAGGGAGACAGAGAGGGAGACAGAGGGAGAGAGAGAGAGACAGAGGGAGAGAGACAGAGAGAGAGGGAGACAGAAGGAGGGAGACAGAGGGAGACAGACAGAGGGAGGGAGACAGACAGATGGAGGGAGACAGAGAGAGAGGGAGACAGACAGAGAGAGGGAGACAGACAGAGAGAGGGAGACAGAGAGGGGGAGGGAGACAGAGGGAGACAGAGGGAGACAGAGGGAGAGAGAGGGAGAGGGAGGGAGACAGGTAGAGGGAGACGGAGGGAGGGAGTCAGATAGAGGAAGACACAGAGAGAGAGAGAGAGGGAGACAGAAGGAGGGAGATAGAGGGCGACAGACAGAGGGAGGGAGACAGAGGGAGGGAGACAGAGAGAGGGAGGGAGAGAGAGGGAGGGAGAGAGAGGGAGGGAGACAGAGGGAGACAGAGAGAGAGAGGGAGACAGAGGGAGACAGACAGAGGGAGGAGGGCGACAGACAGAGGGCGACAGACGGAGGGAGACAGACGGAGGGAGACAGACGGAGGGAGACAGACGGAGGGAGACAGAGGGAGGGAGGGAGAGGGAGACAGAGAGAGGGAGGGAGACAGAGAGAGGGAGGGAGGGAGACAGAGAGAGGGAGGGAGACAGAGAGAGGGAGGGAGACAGAAAGAGGGAGGGAGACAGAAAGAGGGAGGGAGACAGAAAGAGGGAGGGAGACAGAAAGAGGGAGGGAGACAGAAAGAGGGAGGGAGACAGAAAGAGGGAGGGAGGGAGACAGAAAGAGGGAGACAGAGGGAGACAGAGAGAGGGAGACAAAGGGAGACAGAGAGGGAGACAGAGAGAGGGAGACAGAGAGAGGGAGACAGAGAGAGGGAGGGAGAGGGAGGGAGAGAGAGGGAGGGAGAGAGAGGGAGAGAGAGGGAGACAGAGGGAGACAGAGGGAGAGAGAGGGAGACAGAGGGAGACAGAGGGAGACAGAGAGAGAGAGGGAGGGAGACAGGAGAGCGAGAGGGAGGGAGACAGAGAGAGAGAGGGAGAGAGGGAGGGAGACAGACGGAGGGAGACAGAGGGAGGGAGACAGAGGGAGAGAGAGGGAGACAGAGGGAGGGAGACAGAGGGAGAGAGAGGGAGAGAGAGGGAGGGAGGGAGGGAGAGGGAGACAGAGAGAGAGAGAGGGAGGGAGGGAGACAGAGAGAGGGAGGGAGACAGAGAGAGAGGGAGACAGACAGTGAGTGAGACAGAGGGAGACAGAGAGAGAGAGAGAGGGAGAGAGATAGAGGGAGGGAGACAGAGAGAGAGGGAGGGAGAGAGAGAGGGAGAGATGTGTGTATGCAGGGTCTGGTGGCTCAGTGGACGAAGGCATCCGCTGCAGGGGCCTTTGTTCAACCTCATGGTCACAGTTTTTTTTTTGCTCTAGCCCCGCCCCCTCGCCCACTGACCCCGCCCCCACCGGTGCGGCCCTCGGCCACAAACCACACTGTAAATTTGGCCCCCGGGAGAAAGTTTGTGAGTACCCATGCTCTAGGTCATGTGGGACGGGTGATGGTTGCCTATGAGGTCCGAAGCTCACGAATCAGACCGCCATTACACTTTGGCGCAAGCGATGCCCCGACAGTTTGCATCATAAATAGAATAAGCCCCATAGTTGTGATCAGGATCCACGTATGCAACAGGGGACTCTGTCTATATGAATTATCACAACCATTACTTTTTTGGGGCACAAAAAAGCCGGAGACCCTGCTTTGTATAGGTTGACTACCTCACTCTAAGAGTTTATGGACACTGACGCCAATACTGAAGTTTTCAACTACAAATCGTTGATTTCCGGTGTGTTAGTCTAATTAGCTCAAGGGAAGCAAAACAAGACTACATCACCCACAGTGCATTAGGCCATCACGCAGGACTGTATGAGAGAAATTTAACAGATCGAAAGATACCCCATAACCCTGTCAAAGCTCTGGTCAACTGTGGGACTCTCTGGGCTAAACATTTTTTCACACAAATTGTTCTCTGGTGCTTGCCCATAAAAACTTTTGTCTTTTTAAAAAAAATGCTAAATAGATGGTGGGACGTGATAGCATATTTAGCAAACTGTGTGAGATACAGAACTGGGTCGTTGGTGGGGTTCATAGGACAAACGAAGTTCTCCAGTATATAAGGATATTGACCCGTAAACTGAATGAATTAAATACAATTTGTATAGAGATTTTTACTATATATGCTAGTTTTCGGAGTCAAATAGGCTGAGGCCTGTGGCTGAATAGAGCGTTTCATCTCTTTCAGCTGAACGGGACCCAAGCTCCTGTGTGCCACCCAGTGCTGAAGAGAGCTCCCCGCCCTCGGCTGCAGGTACAGGGCCAGGCAGTCGTGCTGTTTTTTCACCGTCACATGTGGTCACATTGTACTTGTAATTCTTATCGTTTACGGGCAGAGGCGGTCACCCCATACATAATAATAAACGGGCCCCTCGACATTTAGCCGCCCGTGAGTGACATCGAACACATGAACTAGCCATGGGTACCCCCTTAAGTATTGTTCCACAAAACGGTGCCACCACCTATGTTCATCTTGGGGCGTAACCACAGCGCCAAAACTAATATCGTAAAGTCTTTCACGGGGTTCGGGTAATGAAGTTGCCGCTCTTGGGCTCCCGGTAAGGAGAGCCCGGCAGATAGTAAGTAGCGCATCCAGCAGGTACCGCGCGCCGCCAGCAGCCGAGCCTCTCCGCTGCGTGTCGTGTGCAGGCGGAGCGGCTCTGCCTTAGCACTGCGGCAGCTCTCACTCGAAGCACATCTCAGCGTCGCGTCTCGCGGCGGCGGCGCGCGCTGGGGATCGGGAGGTGAACTGTGGAGCACCCGGCCGGTGTGGACCAGAGACCGCGAGCAGGCGCTGCCCGCCCTGCCCTCTGTGCTGCTAGTCGGAGATGTAGCGGCTGCTTTCCCCGGGCTCAGGAAGACACGTCTAGGAGCCGCCTTCTCTTTCTTAGCCCTGCCGGGCTGTGCTGAGCGGACCCTGGGCAGCGAGAGGGCGCTGCCTCCTTCCTTCTCTCCTGCTCCGGAGCAGCGGCAGAGGGCGCCGGACCCGGTTCCCGCAGCAGGTAGGTCTGTGTGATTCTGTGACATCTCCATCCGACCCTGGATGCAGCAGTGGCGGCTGTGTCCCACGTCCTTCTCTCGCAGCTCCCCTCTGTGAGGGATCCTACTGCAGCAGCCCGCTGCGGCTTGCAGAAGCCCCTCTGTCCATTCCACCCCGTGCACGGCCTGCCCCGAACGCAGGCAGGAGTAAAGTTTCGTCCAGTGTGTCACTGAGGCAGGCTCTAATTTTGACAGCTAACCCCCCTGTTGGTACACACGTGCGTGGCGGACTCCTGAGGTCCCAGTGCCGAGGGGGCATGGACTGCTGGTCACTGAAAACAAAAGCTCAGCGTGGGACACATGGCTTCCCTTTTTCCGACTTGTGGGTCTTTCTGTCAGGTCTAGTGGAAGAAGGCGCGAGTTTTAACGGACCAGCGTTGGGAAAGTGAACGAGCCGTGTGGCAATGAAATACGTGACCCAGCATCGGGGAAACTCCCCTTCCCCTACCACGTTGGTAAATATATGAGATGTAAAAGGAATATGACTATTAAAAATCATTGGAATTGACTGACCATTTATTCTATTGCTGTGGAAAGAAAGGGGCGAAGATGGTGTGCAATGCGACCCGGTAAGCACAGGAGTCTGTTTTGTACTATAACAATTCACAACACAAACCTAGTCATCTCCCGTGTATCCAATCCATCACAATGTTTTGCATTAAAATTGCCTTGAGAATTGCTTGAGAAGTTTGGTTGTATGGTAATGTGCCTGGTGAATTCACCGCCCCCCCCCCAAAAAAAAAACTCCCACCCACCCCAGACAAGCTCTTTGTTCTGAAGAAGAAAGTGAACCCAAACATGTCATCGCTCATCTCTCATCCCTCAAGGGGTACAGTGGTTGGTATTCTAGTAACCTTGAGACAGGCTGTATTTATAACACCTTGGTGCATTTAATCAAAGTTAGGATGACAGGCTGAGACAAGAGCGTCTCCTTAATAAATGAGTTTAACTTTGTTTTCTCCTCTACAACATAATATTGCATGAAACCCGTGAATGGGTGACACTTTTACAGCTTGTGATTGCAGCTAGTGACTATTGCTCGCCTGCCGTCCATCTCTCTCCCGGAGACAATCTCTGTGATGATGTGTTATGTGGAGCGGGTGACTTTCATTGTCAGGTCCAGTGATCCTGATAGTGTAAACCGGAACCATACACTTCATTCCAATGCCTCATTCTGCCTGTTTGACCCCCCACTGCGCCGCCTTCTGCTCTGTAGTAAGTCTGGGCTCCTCTACCACCATTCTACCTCCTCCAAGCCTCTATCACAAATCTACTCCTCATTTAACAGTGGCCACAGTTCAAGGGTGTTTTCAGCCCATCTCGGGCTCTTAGCAAAGCTGTCAGTAACCAAACAAGAACCTGACCCGACTCCTTTTGGGAAATCACACTGCCCTCCCTGCACCAGGGTGTCTGATTCCTGCTTTCAACAGAAAGTGGATGCAGCCAGCGGCTGCAATGTAAAACACACTTTCTTACCAAATTGTATGCAAATGTATATAAATATGTACCCTGGCTGTGGTCCTGATGGCTCTTCTCCTATTGTAAATGAGGAAAACCGAGATGTACTCGTTAGTTTGTCCTAAAACAGGGATTGCCTCCTGTCAGGTCTTTGGGGTTTGGTAAGTCACTGAAGTGGGCTACGTGGGCACTGGAAGTCGATCAACAGCAATATTGGTGGGCAAGGTACTTAAGTGTGTTGGCTAGTCGACAAACTGGAGCAACCTCTACTTTCTGGTCTACCCCTAAAGACATGACTACCGTAAACCAGCTTTGGGGCAGGTGATAGGAGGCAAAACTAGAAAAGTACTTTTTTATCAGTGATAGTTGATGACCAGGCACTGTGCAGACAGATACCAGAAAAGCTAGCACTCTATACTCTGAAAAGCGCATCCTTTTTTACCAAGAGACTATCTTGGTATTAATGTGATCGATCAGCTATTTTTTGTATGTACCATTCTTTTCTTCCTATGTTTTTATGTTGTTTTTGTTTTTGGGTTTTCACTTAAATTAATTAATGGGACTAATGTAATGTGGTACAGCCACATATCCTATTTTCCTCTCCCGCTGCTGTTGCTTTGGGTAACATATTTGATTTCTCTCACTGCAAAGAAATACTTGCTGCCCTTAATTTACTCTATCATTTTAATTGCTGTGCTTGCACAATGGTATTTTAAAACACATTTCCACCTAACTGTAACGTCACTTCAATCTTTGTTTTTTTCGGTTAATTTATACAGTTTTATTTAATGTCAAGTAAGGCATTACTATACCTAAATATAACATCACTTTAACTTTTATTATTTTCAGTGAATTTCTAGGGCTTTATTAACATAGAGTAAGATTTTATTATCATACCTATCTATCTCAAACCCCCTGTTGTGCACAGCCTTTGGCTGGGCAGAGTGGGGAGTTGCGTCAGATCCGGGTGGTGCCAAACCCACACCACACACGGGCTTTGGCCTTTGGCTGTGCGCAGTGTGGTGTGGGGCATCCAACCCCATGCGGGTGACCAACCCTTGTAATGCATGGCATTCAGCAGTGCAGGGCGTGGGGTTGGATGCAAGACCCTTCCTCTGGTGAGGCCCTGCACCCAACCATCCCCAGATGGCCAAACAATACCAAAAGACACCCACCTAACTTTTTTTTGTCTTTTTTGTGTCTCACAGCAATCTTGAAGTAATGAATACTGGAAGAGTACAGTGAGTCCGCTTCAACTCACCACATTTTTTTCCACTTTGAGCCTGGTCGTTCTGGCTGCATTCCGACGGGCTCAAGGAGCCAGTCAGTCAGTCGGAAGCCGGCCCGTAATCCAAATGGACTGGTTGCCGCCGGGATGGCATAATATTGCCAGGAGCCGAGAACCCCTCGGAATTCTCCCACCCTGCCTCACGACTTCGGCTCCACTTGGTTTGCCGACGCGTACCTGATTGGGATTACTACATCCCCTGCCAGCGATCCCGGCACCTACCCTTCTATAACTGTTTAATTACGGCAATCACATGGCGCACCAATTATCTGTTGATGGTCTCTAGCTAATTGGGGCCCTCCGCCTATTCTGTCTTACTTATTACTGGAATTATTAAGAGATTGATCTGCGTCTTGAATTCCGGGCTCAAATCGGTAATAACTGCAATATGTACACAGGCATGTTAACTTGAAATGTCCTGATGATGATCCCATTATTGATCTAAGGGATCGAAACGCCGTCGACGTAATGTACACCATATGCATATACCAAATTGTGATGTTAAATATGTAATGGTGTTTTGACGTTACTACGTCTGATCTATTCTTAAATTTTTATGCAGACATGTCCCCCTTGCCTGAACCTTTCCTTTAATGTTGTTTGTTTGTTATTGTTTTTAGGACGCAGGTTGTGTCCCACTTGAATTTTTCCTATTTCATGTTATACGATTATTGTGTATTAAAATACTGTCCGGCTGGACAAAGAATATAGTACCGATTTAGTCTATATTTATTTTACAATATATTTTTTGGATGTCTAGGGACCACTGTCTTTAGTAGTTACAAACGTACCCAAGGTCCCTGACCAATTGCTTATTGGGTTCCCTTGTGTTTTCCAACAACATGAAGCAAGAGCAAGGCACACCTCCCGTCTGCCCTTTACTCATAGACCCTACGTCTGCATGCTTTCAGTATTTCAAAAAGCCTACTGTGCTACTGGTGGCCTGGATGCTGTAAATGGCATCTAAAGGCTGACCTGCATAAACATGTGTAACCTGCACAACCTTCATTCTCTGCCGCTGATCCGTGTGCTTGACCCTCTCATCTGCACAGGAAAATCTTTCTTTGCAGAGGGGAAAAGGGCTCACACACCAAAGCAGAGGCTGTTGTATAATATCAGAGCATATCGGTAAGGACGCGCCATTCATAGTGCTTTAAGAAATGCCCTCTAAACTGCCTCCTGCAGGGAAGGGGGCGGTACAACCCTGCAAGACAGCAAGCAGAGGCATGGGAGGCAGAAGGGAGAAGCCACTTGAAAGTTCAGCTCATTTTGGGCTCAAGGTTCGCAGAGGATCTCGAGCTAAGCCAGAGTCGGGAATCTGGTTTGAGCCTGGCTTTAGCTTCAGTGTAAAAAATTCCTGAGCACCAATATTCAATAAACTTCTCTTCCGTCTCAGTAATTTCATTGTATACAGTGTTCATTTATTCCTTTGTTCTTTTTATTCAGTTCATATTCCATCCATATGCATCCAAACAGGTCCAGAAAAATGCAGTAGCCAATACGTGTTTCGTCGCTGTGGTCTTAGTCACCACCGACTTCCTCAGGGCTACAAATAAACAGATTGTACCATCCATAATCAAAACGTATAGTAAACACAGACATCCATCACCACTTCATCATTGGCATGGAGCTGTGAGACCCCATTAATTTCATCCACTGTGAGCATTCCAAATAACAGAATGGGGTTAGTGCAACCTCTAAGTTTGGTGCGCATATAACGCACTCACACTTACAAATAAGGTCAAAAGAAAGTGGAAAACCAAAGCAAGAAACAAAAAACTGAAGTGCAACATGCACATAAGGAGCCACATTTGTAGTTAAATCACCACTATCAAAAATACCTGAAAGTGCAGTTTAACCCCGACAGGGAACTCCTGTGGCAAAGTCATCTTTTAAAAAGACGAGGCAAGGTATATAATGCCTCTTTGTATCATGTTAACCAAATGCCAGTATTCAAACCTCTCATTATTCTCACCTAAACTCCTTGCAATCGTTGCTCATATCATAAGGATCGTATTCTCAGCAAGCAGATCCTGGTGATGTGGCCACTTTTCAGCCTTTTTTTAAATTTACCGATTGAGAGATACTTGTGAGCAGTAAACTGTAGACATTTGTAAAGAAAAATATCATCTTGTATAAAGTAGAGGTTTTATTCAGACCTGTGCCTGCTGAGTATGGAACCTAGGGTGGTCTCAGTTGTGGATGATCTCAGCAAGGAGGTTGATGGCAGCGGTGCAGGGGCCTTGATCCTTGGGACCATCCGCTGTTGAAAAAATAACACATTGGGAACCCTAAAGTCTAATCAGCCTTTACCGCAAAATAGCAGGTGGCAAAGCAAAAATCAAAGACAATTGTCATTTCAACTGACAAGAGCTTTTGCTAGAAAACCATCAGTTGGAGGCTAAGAGCTAACATTTTTGTCAAATCAACTTAGTATATATACACTTTCGCTCAATACGAGTCAATGCAGTATGACTACATGACAGAAACGTGTTACTCTCAGCAAAAACTTATCTAATATGCAGGTGTCATCTTTTTCCCCTCAAGGAAACACAGACCGGCCTTGAGGAGAAGATAGCGTTAATTTGTACAACACTGGCCACATTATTCTCACAAAATCCCGCTTCCCTTGTCAGTTTGAAATCGAGGTTATGCTCATGGAAAATGTGCAAGCACAGCACTAAGCAATATGGCTTCTGGGCCTGCTAAGGCTGTAAAAGTCTTGCAAGCAATTCAATGTCACAGAAAGCAACAAAAAAAATAGGGCAACATCTATTTTTGATTTTTTTTTTTTGATAATCAAGTTTATTGAATTTTTAGAACAACAATACGGTAGCATGTCAGTCACATCAATAAATACATTATAGATGATGGAGGCGGCAAAGGTTTGTAAGGTACTGATGGTGTGAATACAGCACATATTTACAAGCAGTTACGTATTTATCCCTTTTAGCCCCTCAAGCGGGCAGTGAGTTGAACCATTTGCCCCATATTTTACCAAACCGCTCAGGGCATCCTCGGGCCTCAAAGAGGGGCTCCTCTTGGGCTCCACACCAGTCCACTCCCCGTCTCCATTTCCGCACATTAGGCGGCTTGGCTTGGGACCAGAGTGCTGCAATGTCGCGCTTTGCCACCGCCAATGCCGTTCCCAGGAAGCGCTTGTCAGACCGGGATCCATCAAGGCCATCGAACACCCCCAAGAGCAGGCGCAGCAGGTCATGGGGAACCTCCCAACCCAGGGTCTGCGTGAGTTCTCTCTCCACCTCCGTCCAGAATGGTGCAAGGGCGGGACATTGCCACACCATGTGGTAGAAGTCTGCCGGGTCATGGTTACATCGCGCACATGATGGGGAGGGCCGCATGCGGGCGCTGTATAGGCGGGCAGGGGTGAGGTACGCCGTGTGGAGATAGTAAAGTTGGACTAACCGCAGTTTGGAAGAGGTCATCAGAGTCTTGGGGGCCATAAGGGCATCTCTCCAGTCTGCGTCGTCCAGGGAACCCACCCAACCCTCACAGCGGGCACGAAGCCAGTCCAGGGATGCAGGGCCATTGTTCACCAGAGAGCGGTAAATCCGCGATACTCCTCCCCTGCCCAGGTCCCCCATCATCACCTTGGCTTCCAGGGGGCTGAATTCGGGGAGGGAGGCAGGGGGTGTGATGTGGGTGTGAAGGGCATGTCTGAGTTGTAAGTATTTGTAAAACTGGGAGGAGTGGAGGGAGTAGCGGTGTTGTAGGTCCTCGAATGATCTGATATGATCCCTGGTCCAGACATCCCCCAGCAGCGAGATCCCGATGTGGTCCCATCGACGGAAATCTTGGAGAGCCGAGACCTCTCTCAGCCAAGCCCCACACCATAGAGGCGTCTGCCTGGTGAGTTTACGATCCCACTTTACATGGCGCAGGGCCGTCCGCCAGGCCATAAACACGGCTCTAGTGACAGGGGGAAGGGCCTGCGGCACGGGGCTTCCATACATGTAAGCCTGGATTTGAGTGAAGAAAATTGACCTGGTTTCCACCTGATACGCCGGGTCGGACCAGCCGCCCGCGAACCAGTCGTGGATCACGATTAGTCTCGTGGCCAAGTAGTAGAGGTGAAGGTTAGTTACCCCCATGCCGCCGTCGTAGGGGGGTATGCGGCAATGTGCTAGGGAGATTCGCGATCTCCTTTCTCCCCACAGAAAGCGGGAGAGTGTTCCGTCCAGTTCTCGAAACCAGCTGCCCGGAAGGGGAATGGTAGTGTTTTGTAAGATGTACAAAAAGCGGGGAAGGACCATCATTTTAAAAAGGGCACTTCTGTCAAGGGGGTTAAGGGGGAGAGATTGCCATTTCTTGAGATCAGCCTTGGTCCTGGTGACCAGGGGTGTGATGTTCAGGGCCCATTCGAGGTCGGGGAGAAGGGCAACCCATATCCCCAAGTACTTAACCGATTGTCTACGCAAGGGGATGGTCGTCTGCCAGTCAAAGCAAGCCCGTGTCGGGTGCAGGGGGACCAGTGTGGACTTTGCCGGGTTGAGTCTGAGGCCGGAAACCCGTTCAAAGGCCGAGAGGACATCCAATCATCGTGGGCCGGAGCTCTCCGGATCCGCCAAATAAAGGAGGACATCATCGGCGTACAGGGCGATTTTGTCGACCTGATTCGGATCCCAGGCCCAACCCTGGATGAGAGGATCTTGACGGATGAGGGAGGCCAGGGGTTCCATTGCTAGTGCAAATAGAAGCGGTGCGAGCGGGCAGCCCTGGCGGGTGCCCCGCTGGATAGGGAACACCTCAGACAGCACGCCATTGATGAGGACCCTTGCCTTGGGAGCCGAATAGAGGACTCGGAGGAGGCGTCGAAAGGGGGACCCAAAACCCATCTTCTCCAACACCTCCTCAAGGTAGCCCCAGTCCACCGTATCAAAGGCCTTTTCGAAGTCTATGAATAGTAATGCCAGATATGGGGTAAGGCGGTGGCGGTGTGCGAGGGCAAGATGGAGACGGCGTATGCAATGTCTGGTGCCGCGGGCAGGCATGAAGCCATTTTGATCTGGGTGGACCAGCGCATGTAAGTGAGGTCTGAGTCGTTGGGCCAACACCGTGGCAAAGATCTTGACCTCTGTGTTGATAAGGGAGATGGGACGGTAGTCCGCACATGCAAGGGAGGGTGGCTGGGTGTTTGGGATGACAACGATAGTGGCCATGTCAGTCTCAGATGGGAAGGACCCTTTGTCTACTACGTGTTTAAACAACTCCGTCAGGTGCGGGACCAGTGTATCTCGGTAGACCGCATAGTATTCCTGGGGGTAGCCGTCTGGCCCGGGCGTTTTCCCGGCATGCAATAAAGAAATCGCCCCATGTATCTCTTCCGGGGTAAAGGGAGTATCCAGGGGCACGGAGTCCGCTTGGGAAAGGCAGGGCAATCGAGTTCCGGTCCCATCCAACAACGCTGCCAGAGGGGTCCGAAGGGGTCGGGCCGCATAGAGGCCTGCATAGTAGTCTGCGAACATGTGTGCGATGGCGGGGGAAGTGACGTGATGGACCCCCTCCCCGTCTCGAATCTCAGGGATTATGCGATTGGCTCAGGGATAGGATATCAGGTTGTGGAGGAGTTTGCCGTTTTTATCCCCCCATCCGTATATGCGTGCCACAGAGGAGCGCCAAAGCATTGTAGCGGACTCCAGCGAGAGCCGGCAGATTTCCTCTCGGACCAGCGTGAGTTGACGAGCGGAATCGTCGTTGTCAGTGGTGATCTGGGGATCCTCCAGCTGCGCCACTTGGGCCTCCAGCTGTGCAAGGCGGGCGGATTGTTTCTTGCGTTTCGCTTGGACCAGGCCTCTAGCCACCCACCGCACCACAGCCTTACTCGCCTCCCACAGAGTCCCCAGAGAGGAGACCGAACCCGTGTTTGTTGAGAAGTAGTTCTGGAGCTCCTGCCCAAGGGACTCCACAAAACCTGCATCCTGTAGGAACCAGGCGTTCATCCGCCACATCGTACGGGTGCCGCCAGGAGAATGCCCAAGACGGAGGGACACGGGGGAGTGATCTGAAATGCCCCTGGGTAGAATGGTGGCCCCTTCCATCAATTGACAGTCTATGGCAGGCAATAAGAACAAATCTATACGAGAGTGGGTGCGGTGGGCTGCCGAAGTGTGGGTGTATTGTTCTTTGCGGGGGTTCCACACCCTCCAGGCATCACAGAGACCCAGGGCGGAGGACCATTCCTCGAGGCGTTTTGCAGAGGCGAGGCGGGAGGCCGATGGGGTGCCTGACGCATCTCGTGACGGCTGCAGGACCGCGTTGAAATCCCCCCGACAATCGTCAGGCCCTGCGGAAAGGAGGAGAGTGCAAGCGTGAGGCGATGGAGGGTAGGAGCCATGTTGGCGGGGGGAATGTATGCAGACAGGAGGTTGAGGGGGTGTCCCTCGATCATACCCATCAGGGCCACACAGCGGCCTTGTGTGTCCATTTCAGCCCGTGTCAAGGTGAAGGGGAGCCCTCTTCGAAGTAGTATGGCCACCCCCCGGGATCCCCGTGTAAAACCAGAGTGCCAGACCCTGTCGAACACGTATCGGGCGAGGAAGCTACATTGTGAGCCCAGAAGGTGTGTTTCCTGCAGGAACAAGATGTCTGGTGCGTGTCGCTGGGCGCTGCACAGCACGGCAGTGCGCTTTATACGATCTAGTAGGCCGTTAACGTTCCATGAGAGGGCATGGAGGGTCCTATGTAAGGTGGACATCATCGGGGTGGGTATCATGTGTGAGGAGGGGCGCAAGCGCTAAGAGGCCTGGGTCCCAAGGGAAATACTGCTCCGTGGTCAAGGGCGTTGGGCAGAAGGTGTGCACTCTGGTGGGCCTCGTGTCATCGTCTGAGGCCGGTCTGCATGGAAAGCTACCAATCGAAACGGAAATCCGCGGCCCGTGGGCGGCGAAGAAGAACAACAACAACAAACTGCCGGAAGACAACGGTCTTCCCTCTTCCCCTTTCCCCCCAACTCCCCCCACCCTACACTTCTGAAAAGGAAGCATCTGTCGCCCTGAAAAAGAAAATACAAAAAACAAACAAACAGACAAATCAATTCAGTTCAATACAACAGCCCCACCGTGGGCTGAACACTAATCTAAAGCAGTTAGAAGGACCTGAGGATGGCGGAGATAGACCCCCCTCCATAAAGTCGGATAAGGTTCGTCAAACGCTGCAGTTTCAGTTAGGACACAGTTGGATCTGGAGTTATAAATAACTGAGAGGGTAGAGTGGGAACTAGTTCCCATGTCCGGTGGTTGCGATAGGTTGGATCACCCCCTTTCGTGGGGGTCTCTGGAGTGTGTTGTTTTGGGGCCGCTGGGAAATATGTTACCGAAATCCTGTCGTGCGGCGGCGCTCAAGTGATCTCAACTTCGTCAGATCGATGGAGCGCAGGGCTCCTGGACAGGTCCGAGTCAGATTTGGCGTGTCGTAGAGCAGCAGAGGGCTCTGGAATACCACTCGAGTCACTCAAGGAGGTAGTCGGGCTGGGTGAGGCAGACCTTCGTATTGAAGCGTGAGAGGGCGAGCGCCGGAATGTCCCATCTGGGGATCGGGATGTCCCCCCCTGGTGGTCGGTTTTCCTGCGGGACCTAGTTCGGCGCCTCTGGGGCTTAGGAAGGGCATGCCGTGACTGCGGGAGGGCCCGCCCGGTGGGGGAGGGGGCCGGTTGGCGCAAGAGCGGTCGTTCCTCTGTGAGCCAGGTCCAGGCCGCCTGTGGGGTGTCGAAGAAGAGAGACTTGTCCTGGAAGATGACCTTGACTCGGGCCGGGAAGAGGAGGCCGTATCGGAGGCCCATGTTACGAAGCTTCTGTTTTACCTCGTCGTAGGTGCGGCGTTGAGCCTGCACCTCCCTGGTGTAATCGGGGAAGACCATGATCCGATTGTTTTGGAACTGTAAGGGGCCCTGCGCCCTGGCCGCTCTGAGGATGGCATCCCTGTCTCGGAAGTTAAGGACCCTCAGGATTATGGGTCGGGCTGGAGCGCCAGGTGGAGGTTTGGGGGCCAAGGAGCGGTGGGCTCGTTCAACAGCGAACCAGGGGGACAGGGCTTCCTTTGGCATCCAGGAACGGAACCAATTCTCCATGAACGTGTCGGTGCGGCCCTGCTCTACCCCCTCGGGAAACCCCACGAGGCTTAAGTTGTTCCTCCGCGACCTGTTCTCGGCGTCTTCAGCCCTTCGTTGGAGCTCCGAGGTCCGAGTTTGAAGGTGGGCCACCTGAGTCTTAAGCTGGTCAATGGCATCCTCTGTTGTGGAGATGCGGGATTCCGCCTCTGTGATGCGCGCCGTGGCGTTGCGTAAGTCTTGGCGAATGAGGGCCACATCTACCCTCACCTCGCCAATCTTGTTTTCGACGGAGGTCTGAGATGCGGAGATCGCCTGAAGGATAGTGGAGAGATCGCCACCATTGGCACCAGCTGCACCAGGTGTCCCTCCTCCCGGGTCTCGTTCCAACGTGGTGAACTGGTCCATTTTGGTTTGGGTTGGGGGGGCAGGAGTCTGCAGGGTACGGTTTCTGCCCATCGTCGTCAGGACTCGAGTTCTGCTCCAATCCAGCCGGGGGTGGGTAAAGGCCTGCAGAGGGAGGGGGAGCAGATCCAGGCACCAAGGCCGTCGATACTCAGGTCCGGGCGTCCCGCTCCACCTCAGAGGTCCGCAGGAGAGGTCAAGTTGAATCGGCACTGCGGGCCAGCCCCAGAGCCGGGCGGAGCGCGTCAGTGGAGGGCGATTCGTCTAGGCCAATCACCCGCCTCCACTCTTGTTCCCCAGCGCGTCCCCGCTCCGGCCTCGATGGAGTCACTCCCGGAGGAGCAGGCCCGTGCAAGCGGGGGGCAAGAAGGTGGTAGGGCTGCAATGGAGCCCGTCGCAGTCCCAGGTCACCTCAGGCTGCCAAGTCAACCACCACCGGTCCTCCGACCCCGGGAGACCTCCTCCCACCGGGGGGAAGGGAGCAGATCAGTCTCAGCCCGAAACAGGAAGAGAAAGGAAGGGGGGCGGAGGCACCTAGGAACACCCCCGCGCTGCCACCCGGTATGATGGCCGGTCACCGCCCCGGGCCCGCACCTCCGAGCCGCCACCGGGCCGGCACAGGAGTCAGCACGGCCTCGAGCCCCAACGACCCAGTAATATCAGATGAGCCGCCACTCCCCCATGGGCTGTATCTGGGCGTGAGGACCGGTCCAGGGCGGGCCCAGGCACCCGGGCCAGTCCCCGGCCGCCCCGGGGTCAGGCTAAAGGCCAACGAAGATCAGAGGAAGCGGGCTCGGCCCCTCCGAGGGGGACGGAAGGGCTCAGGGGGAACGATCAGGGGAGGGGGGTGCGGGGGGATCAGGGCACCCCTCCGCCTCGCCACCCGATGCGGTGGCTGACCCCCGCCTCCGAGCCCCACTCACCGGCACCTGTCCTCCGCAGTGGTTTCCACTCCTTCCACCGCAGGCTGGTCCGACACTCCGCCACCCGATCCGGCAGCCGGGTCCAGCCCGCCCCGGCAGGCGTAGGCGATGCGGGTGAAGAAGCGAGGCCTAGGCCCAGGCAGGCAGCTCCTCACAGGTGGCATGAAGTCGCCCTGGTTTGCACCGCTGCGAGGAATCGGGGAACCGGACCTCCAGGGCCGCGCTAGTGGATCGGTGCAGAGAGGGGTGGCGCCGAAGCACATCCGTGGTGGGCCGTCGCCCGACAATGGCAGCCGACCGCGGCGGTCCTCCCAGGCGCCGCCGGGCCCCCGCCACGCGACAAGCAGGGCCGGGTCCGCAGGGAGCGGGGACGCACCCGGCCCGGGACACAGAGCCCGCGTCCTCGTGCGAGCACCCCCGCAGCGCCGCACCCCCGCGGGGCGCGCGACCGGAGCACAGGCCGTACCAGGAGAGGCACTCACCGCCGGGAGGCCGCCTTCGGGAAGCCCAGGAGGATCTTCGGGTTTCCGGCTGTCCGGAGCTTCAGCCGGGTGCCGCCATCTTGGGTATGCCGGACCAGGAGAGGAGGAGGCCGCAGCGCATCACTGGGGGCCTCGAGCGGCCTGAAACCGGGGTCGGAGCGCCGCCAGGGTCTGCAGAGTCGCCACTGGCTTGGGGAAAGTTGAGAACCAAGCAGGTAACGGACGGATGGAGGCGGATGACGGAGGGGGGTCAGGAGCACTCTTAGAGTGCGACCGCCATCTTGACGCCTCAGGCCACGCCCCCCCTATTTTTGATTATTAGTTAATACATTCATAACTATATAGGTGGTTCTTAACATGGCACTTCATAGGAATATATCAGCATAATATAAATAGAGTCTAGATATGTTATTATAGCCCCCTTTGTTCCAGTGAAGTAGCAGGCATAAAAGTATTGGCACTACTTTTATCTTTGCAAGAGCTCTGAATAATGCACTGGATTATTCTAATAGCACTGTAAATGACAAACACAATTAGGATAATACCAACAATGGATTCAAATATCTTTATTCCACAAAGGCCAAAAACGTCCTGTAGCCACACCCAGATACCGTTATGACTCACGTCAAAGCTGCTTTATATCTTGTGTAGCTTCTTTGCGCTCTCCTTAATGTTATCTATCTGTTCATGTATGGTAATGGAAGTGCTGGGAAGGTGAGTGCTGCATTCAGTCCATGAAATTGCACAGACTCCCAATTTCTTTCAAAATTTCTGCATTCCTTCTTATTTCATCTATCGCCGTGGTCATTTCATACAGAGTAGAGAAAAACCTAGAGGTAGTTGAAACTGCCCACCTACCCCTCTTTCATTCTAAAGAATGATCATCAAAGTGCTGTATGGCAGAAACAACATGCCTTGGGTAGTAAGAGCACGGAGACTTCAACCCGCCAAAAAGTGAAGAGGCTGCATTAGAGGTAGTGCCATTAGACACTTCGGACACAGGCCCAGGCCTTGGAACAGCAGCTGGAGAGCGATCAACTCTAGGAGGACCAACTCATTTCCAGTGAGAGGAGTGATCCATGTCGCTAAACCTTTACATTTAACAGAAGTGCTCATGATGAGCAGAGTCTGATAGGGTCCTCACAATTGGGGCTGTAGCGCACACTTTCTCCAGTATATGTGAACATATAGCCTATCACCAGGTGGGAGGGAATGGCAGGCCTCAGTGGAACACTCAGGTAAGGTATGTTGCACCGAGAATAGAAACAGTGGAGACATTGTATACGTTTCTGCAATAATGTAACATCATCATTTAACTATAGATCTATCTTTGCAGAGGACACAGGGTGAGTTGAAGGGGGCATCATGGGTTAGCCCATGTCTATCTCAAACAGTCATAATTAAGTCTTTTGAAAAAGGATAGCTCTCAAAGACCACAGGGCTAGTGGTAAAGAATTGATCCATTTTAGTTGTGTTTCCGAACTGAACTTAGTATCTTCTTCTTCAGGGTCCTATTATTGCTTTCCAATTTACCCACTAACTCTGAGTGATAGACACAATGGAAGTGCTAGTCTATTTTCCTAACGCTCTACAAACTTCCTGTACAGCTGCAGTCACAAAATGTGTTCCTTGATCACGTCTAATTCCACTTGGTATCCCAAACCTAGGGATGAAGTCTCTTATTAATCACTTAGTAGCAGCAATGGCATGTGCGCAGGAACAGGGGTATACCTCCACCCATCTTGAAACATGCAAACCACTACAAGTACGTAGAGTAATTCTCACACTTAGGAAATTGTATAAAATCAACCTGGATGTCAATGAAGGGGCCTGAAGGGGGAGAAGCAGTGGCGGCCAGCACAGATCTGGTTTGGTGGGGGTGGAGGGGCATTAAGGGGGTCTAAAAAAGAAAAAATACAACTACCTCCTGTTGCGTCTCTGCCACGTTGTCTCTCCTCCACATCAGGCCGAAGTCGCTGAACAGGAAGCACATCCAGGCTCCCTGAGCCACTCACAATGCTGCAATGCAGCGTTGTGATTGGTCTGAGTGCCGTAGTTCGGTGCTCAGACGGGGGCTTGGGGCATGGGCATGTTCTCCACCCAGGCTGTAATGCAGCCTGGGTGGAGAACATGCTAATTGAGCATGACTGTTTGGCTGGCCCTCACAGGCCAGCCAAAGCATCATGCAAACTTCAGCATGCCCACAACTCCTCACCTTGCCCTGCTCTGTGAGCAGAGCAAATCCGCCCACCCCTGCCAAGCTGCCGCAGCAGGACAAATTTAAATGATAATAACATCCAGTTATTATCATTTTATTTTTCCTTTCACTCCTTCTAAGCAGAGGAGCCGCCGTTGGGGAGAAGGAGCAGCAGGTGTGGCCTTAACCCCTATTCCAGTATTCAATGACAGGCATATGGCTTAGGACAGGCAATAACTCTGGGTTATAGAGGAAAAGAAGGGCACATACTGAAGGGTTGCAGTGGCACGAAGCATGCCATCCCTATTAATGTGAGCTACTCTATGATATAACCTGGTGAGGTTGGGGAGTAGAAATGTTGGTGTAATCACACTCCCAGTACGGTCTGTCCACAGCCCCCCATAGTCTCTTTTACATTGTTGGTTGATCTAGGATTGCTCTTCATTCTTAGAGGCTTGCTCTCCTGCAAGTGAAACACATCCTTTAAGGTTGGTACAGGACCAGGTTTCACAACATACATGGCAAAATCAGCAGTTTTGGACAAGGCACTATTTCTGGCAGCAGAATTGCCTAGGACATGGCCCCTTGAAACATCATCATGAGGGTGTTGGTGAGCAGCACATTTTACCATAGCTGTCTTTTCTGGCAATTGCAAAGCATAGTACCCATTCTTTATTGGAATTTCTGCTGAGGTCTTGAAACCTCTCTACATTCAAAGAAGTCCAAAGTCATGAATTAAACCAAATGCATACTTTGAGTCTGTGTGCACAGTGGCAGTCTTTTCTTTAGCTATGTTGTAAGCCCTAGTGAGTGCAATTAGCCCTGCTAGTTGGGTGGATTTTACTGTTCCAGATTGCAGCTTTATACCACCTGATATACAGTAGAAACATTTGTTACCAGCAACTTTTATAATTTCTGAAACAGGAACAATCCACAAAATAAATCAGTTCACATTCATTGAGAAGCACATAAGTTAAATCAGTATGTGGTCTAGTAACCTGTATAGTGGTAAAAAACAATCATGTGGGGCTCCATCTTCACTGGTAGGGATCAGAGAAGTGGGGTTCAAAGCAGGACAATGGCACACGGTAACAGTATTTCTTATCGGGACAATCATGCAGTGAGAGATTTTGTAGTGGGAATAAGTGCAACCACAAAGTGGGTCACGGCAACTGATGGTCGAGACCCTAGTACAGTATTTTTAGAGACTTCAGTGGCAGCTATTACAGACCATAAACATAATGGAATCCCAACTGCGACTAGGTCCAGCATTGAGGAGTAATAAGTTCTGGGTCTTTTCTAATCCCTGTGACTTTGTTCTAACACCCCAAGAACAAATCCATTTTGTTCATGACAATACAAAGTAACATATTTAACACAGTCAGGGTGCCCTAAGGCGGACATAAAGGATAACACCTGCTTTATCTTTACAAATACATTTTCATCTTCCCTAGTACACTACAAGGGTTCATGTGTATCTTTCCTAACAAATTCTTGCAAAGGGGTAGCCATTTCAACCTAACCCAAAATAAAATCCCATGCCTCTAGTTCCCTGCCATTCCTGAAAAGAAAGGTACCTGGAAAACAGTTATAGGGCAGGGCAGCTTACACATGACTTGTTTGAGAATGGGGCTAAGCAAGACAAAATGTTTATCACTAATAGGTCCTGCAGAGATAGACACAGGGCCCGTAATATGGTGGGTACCTCTTTAATTGGAAATACCGATTGCATCAATGAACAAGCCCAAGAGAGGCAAAAGGGGAATTCATTGGTTTTTAGGGCTGGGTGAATTGCACCTGTATCAATAGGACAAGAGGTATATTTATTACTGATAAAGCAGTCTACATAAGGGCCCTTTTGATCGACCGGTATTAAGAACTGTTCTTCTTCTTCCATTTCCCCTTCCAATCCTCCCACCTCCCTGACGCCTGTGTCCTCCCCCTCTTTGGTTACCACCTCGCCTTGCTCCTTTGATCACTCGCTGAGTGTTGTGCAATTTCAAAGACATGAATTTCGAATCAACATTCTTTTTCTCTTGTGGTGCGACACAGCGATTTGCACCGCTCATTGATTCTGCTATCTTGTTACTCTGCCATCCATTACACATAGCGGTCAGGTGACTCTTAAAATTCAGGGACTAACCCTGCAGAAAGCAGAACCAATAGCTTTCTGAGCCACCTCTGTTGGATAAGCTTCATCTGAATACCTTTCAAACACATCCATAAGTTTGTCTAAATAATTAACTGGAGCCTCACTTTTGTTCTGTTTACTAGTGGAAAATGTAGTCCAGTCAGTTTAGCTGGGCACATCTTCGGACTCACATTCAACAGTGCATCCTTTTCCACATCCAAGTCTCCATCGTTCCATGAGTTCACTGTGGGCCGCAGTGATTTCTCCACCAATCTCTCTCTCACCTCACTTGGCACTATCAATTGCAATAATTAATTCACATCTGCCCATTGCCTCTGTATGGTTCAAGCACACTCTGTAATTCTTCTTGAAACTGTTTTGGGTTCCCCCTTATGTCGGGGAATTGTTTCTTTATGCTCATTAAGTCAGATGGGGTCCAGGGAACATGGTCCATGACTCAATCCCCTGTTGCTGGGAGGTCCTTCAAAGGGAGAAGGGTAGAAGAAGAGAGACTCTTGTCATTAGCATCTCTCTGATTGGGATAAGAAGGAGGTCATCTAGACAAGTGCCTTGCAGTTTGTCTCAAGCTTTCGAGAGTGATTGTATTGTATTTCCTCTCGCCAGTCCCTATACCCCACAGCAGAACGTATGTGTGCTCTAGACCAATCCACAGCAGTAGAATCAGTCTCCAACCTGGTCCCTTTACTGCCAGCCAGTCGAATCACAGCCCTCGCTTGCACATTAACACCTTGTGATCCAGCCACTGGTGGTCCCAAAGGCACTTCTCAATTTCTGAGAGCACCTCCAGCTGTGCCACTGCCCCATCGGCTGGCATGGGGAACAAGTCCAACAAATCCTCCTGCCTTGTATCCTCGCAGTCTCCTTGTCCTTGGGTTCAGTGATCTGGGGAAACAGATAGGGGGAGGAGCAGTTGGAGCACAAGTTCTAACCCTATGCTTCAGGTTTCTAATTTGGTATTCCAACTTCTCCCGAGTAACTTTCATACTCTGCTCATGGGATTCATGCCTGCGTTTATGCACCTCCTTGTGCCACTTGATAAAGAGTGGTCATTGCTCATTGTCTGTTTTGATGTTGGGGTTTTACTCTTTCTTCTGCAGATTAGCTAATCTCTCTGTGTCAAAAGTACCATACTCCTGATAGGACGTTTTCCATCCTCATCAGTGAGTCCCACCCACTCTTTTAAGTATTTGCATGTGGGTTTACCATCTTGTTGTTCATACATAGTATATTGGAAGGAGTGCCTTTCGGTGAGAGCTCTCTACATTTTGACTGTCATACCCCATCACGATTCTTTATAGCCCAGTCACAGTTTGGATAAAAAGAATAAGGGTTGGCAGGCCTTATGCCCTCTCATCCCGTGGAGGTAGAGAAGGAAACTGAAAGCTTTCCTTATTTCCTTTTTAGGTCGAGCCTCGAGTAGCGCGCAAGCGCTGCTTAGAGGCGAAGACTTTTAGTAAGCAGGTTTAAAAGCAGTCCCAAAAACGCTCGTGCGTCGTGGCTGGCCTTTTTGGGATGGGTACAAAAAACACTTGGATGTGTACGCGCGGCAAACATGTGTTTCCAATTATCGTGCCCAGACGCGGGCGCGATAAGTGGAAACACATGTCTGCGTCTGCCGCGCGTACACATCCAAAGCCAGCCACGACGCACGAGCGTTTGGTCAGCTCTGCAGGCTGCCGCGCTCGCTCGCCCCCGCTCCCTGTCCCCCGATGCGCCCCGTAGTTTCCGGCTTCGCTCCCCCTTCTGCGGCTCACCGCTCGTTTTTTTTCAGTTGCCGGTCTCCAGGCTGGGCTTCTCGCTCGGTGACGTGTGCATGAGGCCGGGTGCTTTCCATGCTGCATAGGTAGCAGCGCGTGGCCAGGCATCTCACGAAATGTTTACTAAAATGTTTCTGAAAAAAAGGGCTCTATGTTGTCCAGAAACCCAGCACATGGCTTCTAAAAAATCATTAGTGAGGCGGCGGTGCCACAGTCGTGCCATGATTGGGGCACGGATAATAAATATCAAGCCTGCTGCTGTCCGTAGGGAAACAATCATCTCCGGGTTATGGGAATAACAGGCAAGTTGAACACAGTACTTTTTTCTGTGGGGAGGTGTGGAGCAGCGGCAGGAGTGCACAAAGTATGAGAGGAGAGTGTTGAATTTTTAAGACTGAATTATGATTTAAGAGTGCACATGTTTCAGATGGTCTTCCCTCCTCCAACGCAGCCCTTCCACGCCGTCCCTTGCACCCAAGCACTTCTTCACCGACCCGGCCCTTCCCAACCCCTCCTGCTTCGTTGCTGTCTCTCCCGCACCACCCCGTTGTCCCTTGTTTATTATATCCTGTAATTTCTCCTAAGTAATAATATCCCTGTACAGGCTGAAAACGTTTGGGCTGTTCACAATACCCATTGCAGGTTTCTGATCCTTTTTGCACATAGATTACTTCAATAATATATTTTTAATGTAGAGCATTATGTTTGAAACCACGGAAAATTAACGTTAATAGTTTTAACTGCTACTCCAGGGCTGGATATGCACAATGTGATCAGTATATATATATATAATATATTTATTTGTCCTTCCTTTCTTAAATAGTATAAAGATGTTCGTTGGTGCAATATAGAACGATGCACGGCTTTCTGGTGTGAATGGTTTCACTGGCGTGCACTGTGTGGGATGTCTCATTCCGACCGAAATCACCTCATTTCGCTCGGATGCATTTCCAGCACTACGGAGCGCTTTGCTTTTCACTGCTCCGGTGCCCCTTTCTTGATCTTGAACACGTTTGAACTGGTTGACAACTGGAGCACACGCTTCGGCCCTACTGCAATAGTAGCTGGAGGTTGCTAACCCAACTGCACGCAGGATCGCTCCAACAATTGCTCTTAATGTAGAGCACTCTGTTTTAAATCCAGGGACTATGCATGTAATACCGTCATGGCCACCACACCAAGTAAGGGTGCAAATACTCTTTCAGGTTGTTTAGCACATACATGCTATTTTGTAAATATGAACGTTATGTTGTTTACGTTTTAATTTGCATTATAATATTTTCTGGTTTCCTGGTTCGTTTCGAGAGGTAGAAATGAATCTAAACAAGCATTGGCATAGCCAATAGGTCTCGCCTTTGGGACCTTATAAGTGTTTAGCCATGCAACAGTTGTTGTTGCACCAAGGATATTGTGCTGCATAACTAAATACTTATAAGGTCCCAAAAGCGAGACCTATTGGCTATGCCAATGCTGGTTTCAAACTGTTCTTGTGGATGGGAAGAAAGGGATGGTATCACACACTAATACCTAGAGATCCCTTTGCATCTGACAAACCTCCGTTTGCAAATAGAGAGGCTCGTGAGAACGTCATGGCAACTAGATCAGGGGGTCTCTTTCTCTCACATGTTCATCATTCAAGATCTGCGCTCTAGGTCCCAGCACTCCTGCCTATATTCCCTGCTGCTGTACTGTGTTTAGAGCCCACTCACTTTACCATGGGAGAACATTCATTTTTTGTTTGATCTGTTTATTGAATTTGTACATATGCAATACGTATTATACCATACTTATCCTGCTCGGAACCAGAAAGCCTTTACAGGAATCAAATTGCTCAAGGCAGTATACAGGCTTATAGATATGCTGTGACTGTTCTGTCCCAGATTGTGAATAGACTGAATCGTGTCTTATACTTCAAGCACATCATATCAATTGTGGTTCAGTTATATTACAAAATACAATCATTTTGCAAGTACCAATTTTGCATACAAATTTATGTCACATGTATATTTCTAATGACTCCTATCAGCCATACCACAGCGTCTAAGTTAGTGATCAAACTGTCATATATGTTAACCCTGAAACTTTAAACAACAAACATACGGAAAAGGAAAAAGGGAAGGGAGGACCGGGCAGACTGAAATGGGTAAAGGTAGTCTTTTTCTTTTATACTGCTGCCAATTCTATATAAACGTATGTATCATCTTTAATAGCATACTGCTGTGTATTGGGCCAATATGCGTAGTATGTATTGGTTGTTCCAGGTCTCTTTTTAAATCAGAGAATCCCACAATCTACATGTACCTTAATTTAATTGGCATTGGAGGTGTCTGGGGGATCATCCGGGGTTATTGCCACCTGAAGTTCCGTTAGGATTGTGTTCCAGGCTATCGAAATGGGATATTTGCGTAAACCAAGTGTGTCTTCTCTTAGCAAGGAAATAGCTTCAGCGTTAGCCCATTTGAGCATAGAATGAGCCCAGGCTTTAAGCGGTGGGGGACCTTCGGCTTTCCATCATCTCGCGACAAGTCTTTTGGCTACTGCTACACCCAAATCTATAAATCTAGAGGAGGCCTTGTGTTTTTTCTCTCTAGGGAATAGCCCTGCAATGCAAGCCTCCCATGTAGATGGTAAAGCCCTGTCTGTACTTGTGACCAATAGCTGTATCACTCCATGCCAGTATTCTTCCAACTTGGGGCAGGACCACAACATATGTAGCAAATCGGCGTTTATTGCTTTGCAGCGTGGGCAACAAGCATCCATTCTATTAAAATACCTGTTAATTTTATCTGGGGATAAATATGCTCTATGAACTATATAGAATTGGATCAACCGGAATCGTGCATTCTAGGAATGTGTTTAGGGCTCTCCAGTAATGTGGCCCATTCTTTGGGTGTACTGGATCTTGTTAAATCTGTCTCCCATTTTTGACGCAGTGGTGTTAAATCAATCATGGTGTGTTCACGAATCGAGTCTGCGAACCATTTGATTAGGTGCCGTCCTGTACCCATCACATGTATATACTGAATCAATATGTGTGTCGGGAGTGCTTGCGAAATATTACCCCAGTGACGTCCCAACTTGGCTGTCCAAGAGGCATGATTGAGGAATTGTACAGGGTGAACACTCTCTTCATCTGTCAAAGAGAGCAAGGGCCGCAGCGCACCTGCCGTATATAGATCTCCCAGGGTATGTATCGGCGTCATGCCAATCTGTGAGTTCTGCCGCTCTAACTCTGCCCCCTTCTTTCGGCATTCTCAGTAATGGAATTGCGGGTGCGTATGGCCCATGGGAGCACATTCATACTAATTTTCCTTTATTCTGGACTCTTCCCAGTTCTACCTACCCAACCATTTTCCTTTCATTGTTCCCATCATCTCATACCATGATGACAATTTACACATCCTTTTGACACTGCATTAGACAATACATTAGCCACAATCAATGTTTGCCATGCAAGCAGGCAAAAAATAAGCACTAAATGCTGTTACACTTTTGCCTAACATTTTCCTTTGTTCTGTCTGCACTCATATTAGGCAATTATCAAGTCTGGCGCTGGCCTTCTCTTCACCCCAGTTCCCCTGGAGAAACCTGTGGCTCCTGTGGGTATTGTATGGAGCTTGGGCCAGCGGCCTCCTGCTTCTTATTTCATGGACGCAGTTCCCACCGCCACATGCACCATCTGTTAAAAATAAAACACAATGCGTCAGGAAGCCTAAAGTCCAATAAGCATTTATGCAAAATAGCAGGCGGTAAATCAAAAGATAAAAGACCATTGTCATTCCAACTGACCAGGGCTCTCACTACAAAATTGTAAGTTGAAGCAAAGAGGTGAAATTCATGTAAAATCAACCTAGCATTTATACAATTTCTCTCAGTACAAATCAATGCCATATTGTCACGTGACCAAAGCTTGTAACTCTTGATTTAGGATGTTACAGTGATGCTGAACATATCAAAGCGGTTCTAAAAATCCACCCTGGAATGCCCACATTAAATGCAAAACTCTCAAAAGCCTTACTACATACAGAGTACTTATTGGGAGTAAAACAAATAATATAAATCTGTCAACAATGGAAATGTTCTGGTATGGGGCTCCAGCAGACAAGTGGCCTCAAGAGATCTAGTGTGGGTTTGACAGACAGGCCTCTGACGCTTCACCTTCTTCAGTGTCTGTAGTAAATGAGCTGGGAGTTTTGACTGATGCTCAGTTGTCAATCACATCACTAGCAGCATTGGTTATGACATGCTTCTTGCACTTGAGATCCCGGAGAGATGTTTTCCTTCTATTTAGCTTTCATAATCCTATTCAGGCTGTGCCGGCATAGGACTTTATGGAAGAAACATCTATTTAGGCTTGCCTCATTATCTTCTATGCCATATGTAGTGATTTTAGAATGTTCCCTTCTAATTGAAATTGAATCTCCGTCTGTTGTTCAACCAGAATCTCTATTTCTATGTCAGAACCGAAGGCTAAGATTATGCTTTACTCTTTCATTTATTAACTCAGCAGCCTTAACCAAACATTATTATCCAAAGACTACAAATCCCATGAGTCTTTGCAGCAACAAAACATAATAACCATAGAGTTAGTCCCATATATCCAACATCAAGGAAAAGCTCTTCCTCTTTCTTCGCTGCTCAGCAGCCAGATAAGTGCTTTTCCTTTGTGTCTGGTATATTGGGTGTTAGTTTTACATTGTATAACTTGCAAAATGACTACTGTTGACCATTGTTCATACTTGGACGTGTGTGGCGCTTTCACCATTTAACAAGCATTGGCATAGCCAATAGGTCTCGCTTTTGGGACATTATAAGTGTTTAGCCATGCAACGGTTGATGTTGTTGCACCAAGGATATTGTGCTGCATAACTAAATACTTATAAGGTCCCAAAAGCGAGACCTATTGGCTATGCCAATGCTTGTTGTATATGGCATGGACATATCCCAAAATATGTGCTTATTGGGCAAAGGGGCAGTGGGCAGTCGCTGATGTTTTCATGGCAGTGAGAGGTGGTGCACAGCATCCACACTGTCACAGTGGTTGTCAAAGGTGAGTTCAGGTTCACAGAGATTGGCACAACAGCATCTGCAGTGGCAGTGTGGTAGTCATAGATGGGGCAAAGCAAAGAAAGCGGCAGCACAATCATTCACAGTGGCACTGGGTACTAAGATATGGGAACAAGAAGTGGCACAACAACATCCACATTGGCACATCCACACCGGCACTGTAGCAGTCACAGATGAGTACCTGGCAGAGGGCGAGGTGGCACTAGAACATCCACATTGGTACTGCGGCAGTCAGAGAGGTGTACAGAGCGGAGGGAGGGATGGCACAATAGCTTCCCACTGGTAGTGTGGCAGGAACAAATGAGTAGAGAGTAAGTGGACACTATACACTCCCCTAACAAAATAATTCCCCAAGGTGGTCTGCACCTGCCCCTTAGTCCTCACCAATGCAACCGTGCACACGAAAGATGCAAACAGCTGGAAAGAAAATGGAGGAAAGACTATAATAGTGAGGATAAATACATTTAGTGCAAAGCCTTAAAACTTGCTCAAGCTGAGTTCTATTCTAATAAAATCAAAATGTCTGGCAATGCATCACGGGAAACATTTCAGTTTGTGAAATTATTCCTTAACCCTAAAGCCAGTACGACTAGAATTATGAACTCTAAAGAACTCTGCAATAAGCTAGCTGCCTTCTTTGAGGAAATGGCGACTAAAATTGAAAAGCACTTTATATTAACAACCCCTGTGAAACTTCAGGAATCCCCTTACTCCCAACCCCCTTTGAAGATCTCCTGGGCTCTTGTGCAGTTTAATCCAACTTCACTTGAAGATTGTGACTCAGTTGGGGTCAGTCCCAGTGCTTAACTTGAGTCGGTGGTTCCCGGTGGGTGCCACCAGCACTCATTTTTGGACCAACACTTATTTTTTTCCACATCAGACATTTATGAAAGCAAGATAGAGAAAAACACACAAAACGGAAAGACGGAGCAAGAGTAAGAGAGAAACACTGTGACAATGAGAGAAATCAGGAATGTGCAAGATTGAAATAAAGGGGCAGGGTGTGTCTGGTAGTGGATTAAAGAGCCATGAGGTTGAATTAGTGCTACGCAGCCTTGGTATTGGGTGTATCGACCTTCACTTGCACCAGTCACGGGCCTCTGAGCAGAGCCCTGGGCACCAGCACTCTTCCTTTTAAAAGTGAAGCACTAGTCAGTCTAAGTGAACATTGAGATCTCCCTAGTTGAGGAGGTAAGTGTTAGGGTCGATGACTAGTGAAGTGACGAAGTCTGTTATGTTGCTGGTGAAGTTGGCGCGGGGTCCTGAGAGTCGGTAGGCCAGAGTTCCACTCATGGTGAAGTTGGCGCGGGGTCCTGAGAGTCGGTAGGCCAGAGTTCCACTCATGGTGAAGTTGGCGCGGGGTCCTGAGAGTCGGCAGGCCAGAGTTCCACTCAGGGTGAAGTTGGCACGGGGTCCTGAGAGTCGGCAGGCCAGAGTTCCACTCATGGTGAAGTTGGCGCGGGGTCCTGAGAGTCGGCAGGCCAGAGTTCCACTCATGGTGAAGTTGGCGAGGGGTCCTGAGAGTCGGTAGGCCAGAGTTCCACTCATGGCGAAGTTGACGCGGGGTCCTGAGAGTCGGCAGGCCAGAGTTCCACTCATGGTGAAGTTGTCTGTGATTTTCAGTTTGAAGTTGAGGTGTTCCACGTTGTCAGCTCTGGTTTCTGTGGAGGTGGTGCAGCAGACGGTGTCCTTGAAGATGATAGGGATTCTTCCCACCCGGGTCTTTGTTGAGATATTGGCTGACGATCTTATATCCAGCAAAGATAGCTGTGGCAAATTCTTGTGTTGTGCTGCCATCAGACATGTTTCCATGAGGAACAGGTGCTCTGGAGTGGCGTCATGTTTGCTAAGCAACCGAGTGTTGAGAAGGTCTGGGAGAAATGTTAATTATGCCGGAGCAATTGAAGTAATTTCGTGTTACTCTTTTGATGCAAAAATTACTGAAAGTTATGTAATTACACCTGTTGTGTAATTACAAGTAATTTGGCACAAAAGTCCTACTGCAGGAGCAGAGGTAAAACAAACTTAGGGAGCGCAATCGGGCTGCTGCCTGCTGCTGTTCGAGTTCTGTTGCATTTTGCGCTATTTTCTTAGCGCAAAATGATTCCTTGGGTCTATTTTTTACTTGAGAGGGCATTTTGCGCTAAGAAAATAGCACTAAATTCCTTTGCTTATTCTGCGTAATCTCACGTTTTTGTTGTAATTTTGTGTAATTACACTACAGGAAATTATGCAAGTTATGCCCACCCCTAGTCTTGGAGTGTAAAGTGCGTATCAGGTGGGTGTTGGCTTTTTACTGGTCCGGGTGATACAGTACTCTTTATAATGCATTGGATACGATTCCGTAAAGGGACCAGAGGCGGGATGTTAAAGGTGAAGGCCCTTTGTAAGGTTATGATACGCTGTACCTTTTTTATGCCCAGTAGGTAGTACATTCTTCATTGAAATCTACAACCAGATAATAATGGGTTTATATCATGTGCAATAATGGGGTGTGCTGAGAGACAATACACTATATCAAAAAAGGATTTGCACTGGATCACACAGGTTACAGATTTAGAATTTTCCGGAACAGGGACGTTAAGGTATTTGTGCAGAATCACACAATTTTCAGACAAGTGCTAAAGCCGGGATTTAAAATTAGATTCAATGGTCAAAAGATGACGCCATAGCCAATAGATCTATTACATGATATATTGCTGTCATGTGTGCAAGAGATCTTCCAGGTTACCATACGTAGAGTAATATGCAATCTGTACTGTGCACATAAACACACCAGTGTGCAGTGTATAATTTGGTGCTGCAAACTCATTTTTAATCAGGTTGATGTAAGTAAATGAAAGGCTGGTCTTGTGACATAAAGCAGGCGGTAAGTGTGAAACTCATACCCTTCTATGCTGAACTCCCAACAGTGCAGTGAGTAAGCAAGTGTCTCCTTACCAGCCTAGTGTGAATGTTCACGAGTAAGTAATCAGCAGATAGATAAATGGTTAAGTGTTCAAATTGCCCTTAAGTGTCATGCTCAGGGATCTGCTTTTCACACTTGCGCTGGGTCTGGAAGCAGGGACTGTGATGGTGCAAATAAACTGTGAACACGTTTACAGTAAACTTGTGTCAGCTTTGTTTCACAAGTGAATGATGACGTCACAACTAAATTGTAAGACAAACAGGTACAGTTTGTTCAAAGGGCCTTTCCGGCTTCATTGTATTATGTTTCTTGCATAGCGCGTGTCATGCAGCCATCTTCTATACATCGTAAAGTTATTGTAAGTCGCTGAGGAGTGATTATATAAGGTCACAAGACTCAGGGGAGACCCGCACGCACAGTAGAATGTTTCACTTCTTATTGTTCATGGTCGCACCATCACTCCCCCCACTAAACAGTAGTAAATCCCAGGTCTCTGGTGTATCTTGAAAGAGTTTGGTTGCAGATAAGTGGGTCACACCCTGAAAAGTGCAGCGAATAGAAACACGCGCGTGCGCAGCGCGGTGTGTAATTTGTCTAAATCGGAGTTGATTTGTCTTTTAGAATGTTTGCTGGAATGCAGATCTATTCCAATGTATCTGTTGCCAACAGAGCCGTTTTTTAATTGGAATCTCTAGTGGTTCGATGTTGAGCGATTCGCGGCCTGATCAGGTCGGGCATGCGGCTATCAAGGGCCTACAAGAGCCGTGGCGCTCTGAGCCAGGGCCGTGACTGGCCCATCTCACCTGAATTATATCTGCCCCCCAGGGCACGGGGGCCATTTCCTTGCTTCTATTAGGAGCTATGGCGGTGTGACCCAGGGCTGACCCCAACCCAAGGACATGGGGGCTATTTCCTTGCTTCCATAAGGGACCATGGTCATATGGTGCTGTGGCCCAGGGCTCTGATTGGCCCATGTCACCTGAATTTCGTCTGCCCTTTACTGACCAATCCTGGACACAGGAGTCTGCGCATACATAGAGGTAGGAGTCACACTGGACGTCAGCGCCCTTAAGCGCTCCCTTCATTGTGGCTTATAGAGACCCTCGGAAGGATGGGTGCAGTCTGTCACCCCCCCCCCACACACACACACACACACACCATTGTGGGGGCCTTCAGCCTCACCCCCCGTGAGAGCCCAGAGCATTGGGCTAATGAACAAGAAAGTGGGACCCCCCACTCTGCGTTACCCAAGTTCACCCTGTCTAGCGCATACCGGATGACATCACATTCGCGAACAGTTCCCATAACTCTAGTCAATAATCGTGGGACCATGAACTAATTCCCTAAATCAGCTCGGATCGCATCTCCTCTAGACACGCGCAGCATTCCCGTAACACCAGGGCCAATAAATGCCTCCGGACTCGTTCATGAGTGAATGTTTGAGAAAGGGGTGAAGAGATGGACTTCCTTCTTGAGGGGTCGGGGCAGTGAGGGCTCTGTTCAGCAGCATCCTCTGACACTCTCTGCTGGCTCTGCCTGAAGGCACTGTTGTGACGTCACTACTCACCTGTAGTAAATTATTACATTCGAGCAGCAATGTCCTTATCTCATCACAGGGGAGAAGTGATATAATAAGAAGACAATAATACGAAACGTAATGAGTGTTTTTGGGAAGAGCAAAGTTGTAACCATTTAGTTGGAAAATATCACAACATTTCTAAAACAAATATGCAAAATCATGTGAAGTTTCATGAAAGTCACTGGCAGAACTTCCGATGTAAATTGAAAGCACGGACATACGTCACGTTCAAAAGTCACACGTGATACAGGCAAAGGGACGGGTTTGATGAGAAAATGTCTAACATGGAACGTTTTATACTGAACCCAGTCCCCTAAAAAACATTACTTCCCATAGCAAACACATGCCAAATTTCTACACTTCTGTGGTCTTAATAAACATTTTGCACGACTTTACTTTTAACAAAGGGGTTCTGGCATCCATGAATTATAAAGCAACAGATGCAGCGAGGCCAGGAGATGGTATTGTACTTAGGCCTGCTGAAGAGGTTTTAAAACACTCACATTTTGCATTTTTTTCACATTGGAGTATAGTTATATGTTCGAATCAAACCCAGCCCGTGTTGGAATCTAATATATTGCGCCCGCTGAGGTTACTTTAGAATGCAAGCTCTTGCCCATGCGTCCTTGGTCCGAAAATATTTTACAATTATATATCACCATTAACACTTTGTCAGACTACAGCGCATAGAAATAATATGGAATATCGGTGACCCGGAAGGGAAGCATCTATGTCACCAGTTCAAGTCACAGTCATAAAGAGTAGTTCAAGCACACCTTGTATTGCATTTTTGAAGTTTTCCCGGTTTCATTGTTGAATAATAACACTTTGTACGGAGTCACGTGAAAGGGGCACGTGGGGCGAATCCTTCACATTAATTTCACAACAAAATATTCACCCCCAGAGCACCTGCTACACTTTTTCCAAAAATAGGTTTCATTAAAAAAAATATTTTCCTGAAGCGGCCCAGACCCTAAAAACAACAACGCATTGTTTTATATAGTATTTATTTTTTATTGAACAACTAGGTCTGTAAAAACTTTATTGACCATTTAACAACTCATCACCCTCAAAAATGGATGTCAAAAATGTTAAACGTGCAAAATAAAGATTATAATGAACACAAACATTAAGGGAGAAAGAAAGAGGGGTGGCTCGCCAAAGAAACAAGCACTGAAACACAAGTGCGGCCCTGCGCCGCGGCCGCGAAAGTGAAACAGTACTCCGGGTTAAAGAAGTGGGAGGGATGGGGGGAGTGCGATTCCCTTGCGGGAGCGAGCGGCGCCAGGAGCGATAATTGCTACCATATGGCGCCAGCTGCTCGCTCCCGCAAGTAAATCGCCAAACGTGCACGCGTTGCCATTGAAGGCAATGGAACGCGTGCATGTTTTTGGCTGAAAAGCCGAATCGATTGCAAAAGGTCTTTTTGCCTATGCAGCGCATGCGTGCTGCGTAGGCGAGACCTAAAAAGGGCTGCCTAGGTGCAATAGCTGCAGCTTTTCACTAGGGGGCACGTACGGCGGGTCACATTGCTGCCGGGCCCTTTGGGACCTGAATTCCGAGTCGCTCGGCCTCCAGCCAGCGCCCGACCCATTCACTCTGCTTATTACCGACGCATCTCGCCTTTTCAAAGCAAGGCGCATGGTGTACAGCAGCATTTAAGAAGACGCGTGGCTCCACGCAACCTCCAACATCACGCCCGCATTCTTGACATTCCTGGCCGGTGACTGAATAACCCCAGTAGGGACTTACAGAAGGAGATGCGCCTCTCCCTGCCGCATTCCACACATTCCTTGTTGCACGTCTCAGCGTCTCGCGGTTCTTGCTTCCGTTTGCTGTCAGTAAAGGGCAAATAGCATAGCGAATGCATGAGATGCCTCCATTCTGCATTCCACGCATATTTCTGCCTTAGTTTATGCTGCAGATTAGCGGTTTCGTCGGTGAGCCTTTCCCCTTGTGGCCCATTGTATTTAGAGGGTTTGATTACAGTTTTTTCTCAGTGAGCACTCAACAATCATTGGCTAAGTCAAATTTGCCTGGGCTGGCTACGGAGTGTTGTTACCACATTTTACTTCATTATTACTGCCTATTGACCTCTATTTTCACCTGGTCAGCCATGGCATGTACTTTTGACGAATACTGGGAGTCCGTTGAGGAGGAGCAGTTACTTCTCCCTATCCATGAGACGCTAGTGGATGCCATAGACACATCCCTAGAAATGGGGCTGCCTCTTCGGCCCTGGAACTCCTGAGTCAACGTATTATTGAACTGATGGTGAGATGCAGTTTACTACCCCACACAGGGGAAGGCGTGAGCCTCTTTCTGATAATCGGGGGGCCCCTAAGTGCAAAAGTAAAGCCAGACCGAATGTCAATATTAGGACAACCACTACCTCGTCTGGTGCCTTAGGAGACTTCGCCTGGCCTTCCTGAAATGGCACCTGGACGCCCAGGAGGCACAGGATTATTCCCAGCCTGGCTATACCCCCGAAGACGATTCCTTCTCCCACCTGGAATCTTATGACAATGCAGGGGACGGTTCAGACACCCGTGATGGGGAGTCGGGCATTATTCCAGGCCCGAGCAGACCCTGGCGACCAAAGGGCGGTGGTAAGAAAGCCAGGCTGGAAGACACAGACGAACAGGAGCCTGCGGGGGTGCCGGGCATGTTGAACCCGGAAGATATTTGTCATCCTCGCTCTGTGGAATAGGTTCCTGCGTCCAGAGTGGAGCGCTGTGTGGCCAGCCGCATTAGGAGGCCCATGGACCAGGAGGTCCAGGGGCGTCTGAGGGCTGAGTGTCCCAGACCCTCCTTGGCTAATAGAGTGGTAAGTATCCCAGACATCAACGCCAGAATGGCAATGTTCATTATGAAATTTGTCGAAGATCCTAAGAAGGGCCTGGACCGTTCCTGTTGTTCCTGTCAGGATTAGGTCTTAGATGTGTTGGGGCCACTCACCAAAATATTGGATATAGCCGAAGATACCAAGGAGTCAGGTCATATGATCGATCCCACTATACTATCAGGTTGGGCTCAACGGGCCCTATGTTTCTTAGGCAATGCCAGTTGTGCCTTATCGATGGAGCGTAGGCACTCCTTGTTGATTAAGATTGAACCCAGGTTGGGTGAGTTAGTCACCACAGAAGCCGGCCCGGTGGCGAATGGAGGTCTCTTTGGGGAACCCTTCATTAAGGAGCTATCATGCTTCGTAAACACCTTCTCATCTCTGGAGAAGGCCCAGTAGTCCATCAAGAAGGTTAACTCCAACCCCCCTAAACTCCAAACAAGGCGCTCTATCCAGTGGCAAGACCACAAGAAATTTGGAGGTTCTACCCCTCGAGAGGTCATGGCAGAGGCCATGGTGGCAAAGGAGCCTTCAGAGAAGCCAGTAACATGCCAGGTGGCACAATTGGTAAGAGGTATCCCTTCTTCCCTACTAGGGGTGGGATGGATGACTACAGTGGTTCAGTCACAGTTGGGTGTCCATAACAAGGGACACGTGGGTACTTCAAACCAAAACGGGTTTCCAAGTAGAGTTTTACGATACGCCCCATCAACACTACCGCTCCAGTCCCTTGGTCTTCTCACAAGAAGGGATGAGGATGGTAAACCAAGAGGTAAGAGAGCTTCTCAAAAAACAGGCCATTACCCATTCTGTCCTTCACCCCAGGGGATTCCTGAACAATATTTTTCTAGTGCAGAAGAAGGACAAAGGTTTCAGATCTGTCATAAATTTTAAAGATTTCAATCGATGGGTGGTGTATCCCCACTTCAAATTGGAGGGCATCCACCTCCTGTGAGATATTTTGTTGCCCAACGACTGGTTAGTATGGCTCGATTTTATAGGACGCCTACCTCACCATTCCAATTTTTCTTCCCCACAGACGGTTTCTACAGTTCTAGTGGGATGGACAGATTTTTGAGTTCACATGCCTGCCCTTCGGACTATCCTCAGCACCTTGGTGCTTCACCAAGGTGTTGCGGCCAGTCATGGAGTGGCTTCATGCTTGGGGAGTTCGGCTAATAGTGTACCTGACCGACATTCTCCTAATGCACCAGGAAAAATCCACTTTAGTCTCCCAACTTCAGATGACCAGGTCTCTTCTGCAAGATCTGGGAACGTGCAGAAATCAGACTTTGTCTCGGCTCAACAAATGACCTTTCTGGGATTCGAGATCGACACAGTGCAACAGTACCTCTGATTGCCCCAGAAAAAGATGCTCTTGATCTGTTGTGAGTTGCGCAAAAAGATGGAGAGGAAGAACATCTACCTAGGTCATCTGACCTGGATTGTAGGTCTTCTGTTGTTGTCGATTCAGGAAATCTTTTCGGATCCACTGCACTACTGAGCTCTGCAATGCCTGAAGGCATAGCACCTCTGGAGGGGCCTGAAGTATGCACAAGAGATTACTCTGACTCCAGAGGCCCGGACGGAGCTTCAGTGGTTGCTTGATCACATGCAGGCCTGGATAGCAGAGCCATCTTTGGGTCATTCTGGTTATTGAGTCAGTTGCCATTCGTCAGGGATGGGGTGCATGCTCTGGAGCTATTACCACAGGAGGACAGTGGTCAGAGCGAGATGTGGCTCTCCACATCAATTGTCTGAAACTCCTCACAGGATCTTTCCGGTGCAGAGTTTAGCAGCCAACAAGGTATCTTGTGCCATCCTGTTGAAGATGGGCAACATCTTGGCGGTCCTTTATATAAACCTCCTGCCAGGTACCCACTCCAAGATACTGGCAGACTTGGCCAGGAACTTCTGGAACTATGTCTGGAACACAAGTTATCAGCGATGGCTGAATACCTACCAGGGAGACTCAATCAGTTGGTGGACTGGCAATCCAGACACCTGAAGGACTACAGCGCATGGAAACTGGATCCCTCTCTGAGTCAGAGAATTATGGCTCATTGGGGCTCATGCCAGGTAGATCTCTTTGTGTCAAGGCTCAACCATCAACTTCCATGTTTCTTCAGTTGGCATCTGGATCCTCTAGCAGAGGCGACGGATGCCTTCCTTCAAGATTGGAGTCAGTTTCGGGGATATGCGTTGCCCCTCTTTTCAATGATAGCCAGACTCATGGTGTTGGTCAGGCAACAAAATGCGGAAGTGATCCTGGTGACACCGCTTTGGAAATCGCAAGTATGGTATCCAGTTCTTCTGGAAATTTTATGGATTTTCCAATCCAACTTCCCCTGCTTCCTCATCTATTGACGGACCCTAAGGCAACTTGCACCAACTGGTTCAGGACAGGACTCTCCTACTGATGGGTTGGAGGATTACAGGGGATGTTGGGAAGTCCAGAGCCTTTCGTCACGGGCTGTCTCCCTCATCAGAAGAGCCTGGGCGAATTCTACCGCTAAGCGATATGGTTCGGCATGGAGGAGATTGTCACTCTGGTGACTGCAAAGGGATCTTGATCCCATGGGGGCAGATATAGGGCATATTGTCAATTTATTCCTGATTTGGTTGACATGGGGTTGGCTTACCGCACTATTAATGCATGCAGATTGGCGATCTCAGCTGGACATACGCCTATTCATGATGATCCGGTAAGGGGACACCCACTAGTCTGTTATCTCCTAAGGGGTATTAGACTGTCTTTCCCACCCGAGCCGAAGTACTACTCCCTTTGAGATGTTAATGTTGTGCTCAGAATGCTGCGCTCGTGGCAGGATAATCAGTATTTGTCTCGTAAGGAGTTAACAGGTAAGTTAGCAATCCTATTATGTCTCATTTCTTGCAAAAGAGTTTCTGATGTCCGTGCTCTTGATATTACTGCACATATGTTTACCCTGGAAGGGGTTTCTTTCACTATTTCACGACACACTAAATCCAATATCAAAGTGGTTCATTACCCGGCATTTCCGGGTCATCCAAAGTTGCGTGTGGTCCGCTGTTTGAGAGCATTTGAGACTATGACTGAGGAATATAGACCACCTGGGACTGCTCAAATGTTTATTACCCTCAAGAAACCTTTCAAGACAGTCTCGGTGATGACTATCACCCAATGGGTGAGATGGGTCCTGCAAAAAGCAGGTATTGATACATCTTTATTTGGGGCACATTCCATGAGGGAAGCTTTGGTGTTGAAGGACTTCTCCTTGGGGAGCCGCCTGGCGGATATACTGAGAGCGGCTGATTGGTCTTCTGAATAAACTTTTAAGACCTTTTATTTTAAGCCAATCATTGGCATGGCTTCACTTGTGGCCAACCAGCTTTTAACTAGCATAATCTGAGCCTCCTGTCCTGACATAGAATAAAAAATGTCCTAGCTGTAGTGAAGGAAAGTTTCAATTCTATTAAGGACACGGAGGTGAGGATTATCTCTCCCAATGGGGTACAATCTATTACCCTCCTTGTATCCGAAGAAGTCTTCGGGGTTGGATAAGTAAGTTTTGAAGATTGTTGTCAATACAAATTTTTATCAAAGGTTCTTATACAATATTTTGTTCTGAAGTATGTCCATTATTATGTTTTGCAGGGAACTTGGTAATCTGTAGACATAGTAATTGCTGCCAATGTCTGTTGTTATTGATGATTGGTTTTAGATATGATTGATGGGTCTGGAGACTTATCCTTTGTATCTTGTCGTTTTTCATTAGGATCAGACCAGAAGTAAGAATTCTGAAAGAAAAGTCAAGTTTAGGATATTTTTCTCGAAGAAAGAGGAAGTGCTTTTCCTTGATGATGGATATATTGTACTGACTCATTGGTTATTATGTTGAGTTGTTGCAAAGACTCATGTGATTTGTAGTCTTTGGATAATAATATTGGTTAAGGCTGCTGAGTTCATAAATGAAAGAGTAAAGCATCATCCTCGCCTTTGTGTCCTTAATAGAATTGAAACTTTCCTTCATGATAGCTAGGAAATGTTTTATTCTTCTTCCACTCTGCTACTGATTGTACCTCATTAGGATCAAAATCCTTTAAGTGGCAAACAGCTTTTGTGGAGCAAGAATCTGTAACATTATGTCAATTGAAAATCATTAAGTTTAGGGAAGCACTTAAGGCCTTCCTTTTCCAGTTGATGCTTTTGTTTACTCTTAGGTTGGAATTGTGAGTTGGATGGCATTTACTGGTCCTGGTAATTACCAGATGTGTTAAATACTATGTGCTTTGTTAAATTTCACAGGATAAACTTGGCGAAATTTAACAAAGGGGAAAACAATATGGTATTTACTCAGACAAGTGGATATTGGTGCATTAAGCACAAAATTACACATGTTCTTCAGCAAAAAAATTAAGAATATGTGCTATTTAGCACAACCAATAAATTCCGAACCTCAGGGTGTCAATAACTTAATGCTATGATAATAGATATTTCCAATCCTCCTTCAATATGTCTGCTTATCAGAGAAAAAAATATGTAATTGTCAACATTTTACATTTTGGAAGATTATGGTCTTGGTCACTAGCACCAGAATTCTTGTTGATCATCCTTTAATATCACATTCAGTTCCAAAGGTATGCAGATGGTATACACTTCATTACAACCATGACACCTAGAATAAATAGATAAACTTACATCTAAAGCAGTTACACCTATGGATGAAGGAGAGTTGACTCCGACTGAATGACTTAAAAATTGCAATCCTCAGAGTAGTAAACCCTCTTAAATTAGGTTGCCATTTACTTGACCTTGAGTACCTCAGAACGTCCAGTCCCCACAAGGAAAGAATCTAGGAATTTGATTAATGGAAATCTGTCTTGTGGCCATTAAATTGGCCAATTTCCGTTTCATTCTATTGAGAAGCTTGCCACCACTGCTGCAAATAACCTCTGTCGTTGACCAGGTCTTTGGTACTATCAAGACTCGATTATTGTTACATTGTCTATATGGGAGCCACCAAGAAAAAGTGGTGAAATATCAGACAGTGCAGAATCAAGAAGCCACTGGTTCTCAAAGACCTAGATTGGCTCTTAGTGGCACAGAGGATAATATTAAGTTAGTGTCAGCAATTCTGTGGGGTAGAGAAGAGAGAAGCTGTAAAGCTGTGATTAGCAGAGGAAGATGCTGGAGGAGAAGGTAGAATAAAAGTGTGTTGAGAATGGGTGGGATTGTTGGAAAGAAGAGAGAGAGGACAGAGGAGATCAAATTGTAAAAGGCTTGGGAAAGATTGAAAGAATGTAAGGGGTGGGAAAAAGGAACGTAGATAGAGCAGTAGTTAGAAAAAAGTAACCTACAAGGGTGAAAAGATCAAAGGGTGTTTACATCAGTGAATAGAACATCTGAAAAGATGGGTTTCTATTGTTTTATGAATAGCATTAGGAATAGGGGGCAGATGTTTCAAGCCCCTTGCGCCTCCTTGAGCTGCCATTGCGTCACTTTTTTGACGCAATGGCGGCGCAAACAATGCTGCCAATTTGCAAAGTGACGCATCTCCCTAGATGCGTCACGTTGTAAAGCCCTGCATCACATTATACCTGCGCCAGGTATAATGTATGCAGGCTAGGAGTTCCAACGCAAAAAGCCATGTAGAACTGACGCAGTGAAATTTACAACATTTCACTGCGTCACTCTACGCCTTCACTGCGTCAAAATCCCTACTCCTGCTCAGACCAGGCATAAGGAATGACGCAGGGCTTTTTGTATTGGACTCACCTATCTGTTGTGGCACATTGCTGGAGTTGTGTCACTTTCATGAGCAACTCCAGCGATGCGTCACTTTTGTGCCAACAGATGCGTCAGAATTTCTGATGCATCTGTTAATCTTGGCGCCATGGAGCACTGTATTGTAAATACAGCGCATCCATGGTGGCACAAGGACATTTGGCGCTGGCGCAAGGAAGCTGACGCATCTATGCCGATGCGTCAGTTCCTTGTAAATCTGCCCAAGGATTTCTACACCACACAAACTGAAAGAAAGGGAATTTGGTAGGGAAGTTGCAGCCTTATCTTTTGCAGTTTTATGCAGCGCAAGATTGGCCCAAAGGCATCTTAGCTCTTTAAACAAACACCAGATTATATTATACATTGTTTTTTTTGTTTCTTGTTTTATCAAGCCATGAATAGGTTAAGTAATTTGCCCAGAATCCACAGGATGCTTGCTGAGGCTAGAACTCGAACCTGGTTCCCCAGTTCCAAAGTCAACAGCTCTAATCTTTAGGCCACATCTCCTCGCCAAGGGTTTATTTGCTGCATATTCAAAGCCACCATGGGTATTACATGCTCCATTTCAGTCCTACTTTCTGAATCAGATCCAGCTTTAGGGCGGTGTCACCGCACTGGCCATTGAGCTTGGGGGGCGCTGTGTTTTTAAATGTATCATAGGTTTAAAAGCACCAGCTGCGAAGTTCCTTGTGTGTCCAGCAATTTTTAGGCAACAATAAAAATGTCAAGATAACTCTGGTGATTATTGTACCTGCTGGAGAGAGATCAGAGTTTTGTCTCATGGTAGTTTTGACTAATCTTAGAGTAGTACAAAGGTTTATTATGCCTGTTTCAAAGAATGTTTACCATGCAGATCACAGAATTGTATTTTTTTTGGATAGGTCAGTGGGTTACTGCTTTTGTCACAGAGATCCTTTTGTTACTTGCAGTTTATAAATTATAATCCTAATATAAATCCTAATATAACACATTGAGCTATGAGCTGTCATCAAGAGTGCTACATGTGAACTACAAGGTATAAAGGTTAGAACGTTATTTTTTTCTACCTCAGTCTTTCATTATGGTAATGTTGTTAAAAAGAGTTTGTTTCGGTAGAAATAAATTCTTATTAGTAAAGCCAACCCCCAACCACTGTGTTATGTTTTAAATCCTGAGTTTGCACTTCTCCAGCCCAACCATCCGTAAAATATACTGCCTACCAGTATGGATGGCATGTGATTCCTACACCTTGTAGTCCAAAGTGTATATCCTATACACTGATTTACACAAATATGATTCACTGTCTCTGTATAATGTGCATGTGATGCAAAAGTGCTCTGACACCCTACACTGGCATGAGTAGCACTATAAAACAAATGAAATACATCTGAGAGGGGGGCTATGGAGAGATGAGGGCCAGTGTTGGAGGGTGATAGTGAGGGAATCCATAGAGATGGAGGCCATGGGAGGGGGGGGGGTGAGCCAACAAAGATTGTTGCACAGGGCGCCCTCAGCGCTAAAGCCGCCCTGTTCTGAATCATAACTCGAGATCTATCAAACCGCTAGCAACATAGTCCATATTCAACCACAAGAAGCACAGAGAGAGATCAGTCTGTGTGCTGGGGGTATAACTAGGGCAGTAGATGTACGGAGAACGTAGGAACTTTCTAAACCTGACATTTTTCAAGAAATAAATGAAAAACTTTCTTATCAAGGAATCTTCAGATCCTACTCCGCACTACCACCTCCTTTGCAAGGGACACCTCCTGTCTTAGTAGAACGTTAACTCTGGTGAAGATCAGTCCTGAGTGAGCGCCAGGAGATTCCCGGTATATCACAGATATCTTTCCTGCCTCCCGATAGGGGACTGCTACAGCTGCGCTAAAAGGTGGCCTTCGGCACAAGTTGGCACTTTACAAAACAAATAAATACATGATTGTTGATCTGAATAACATTATTGAACATGTGAAACTAAATTAACAATTCGGTTACGTGTGGGGAGAGAGAGAAAAATAAGGACATGAGCATATTGTTGTTGGGTGAGATGCTCACATGTGTGTAATGGAAAGGGATTTTGCCTCTATGCTACCTAATTATGAGATTGTATTTAGAGGGAAAAAATCGATGTGATATCTCTTCGCAAAGAGTGAAACATATGTGTTGGAGTCAAATATTTACTAAGGAGTTTAAATGCCTAAAATAAACATTTGTGATTATTAAGAGAAAAGCGCAATATTCATGACTGATGGGAAAAGTTGATGAAAATAAAGAACAGATTTGAGAGCCGATTTATGGAGTTATGATACTTTTATTTCTATGAACCGAACCTTCCTGTAAAATATCTTCCCTCATTCTTGGGTGCAGTTACCTACCCAAAGAAGCCGAGCGTTGAGAATGATGGGCTCTCCAATGACTGCCCTTTTAGGAATAGTGGGCCTGGTTTACGAAAGACACTGGCATTATCTCAGGAATGGCGAACTGATAGGAAACATTGGGGCATATTATCAACGGCATGCGTTGAATATCGCAAAACGCGCATAGCGCGAATTTGATTATCGCCGTCTATCGCTGGATTACATCGCCGTGTTAGCGGCGTATTAGCAACGCTTAGCTCACAGGCGATGTACAAACCAGCGATAGACGGCGATAATCATCATTAGCGTGTGAAATCAAGATATCATTTCACAGCGCTAATGAAAAGCTTGTTAATATGGGAGTGTGGACTTAACCTGTCAATCCACCTCCCATACTAAACATGCTTAAGTCAGGTTTTGAACAGACGTTAGGATCCGGCGATAACCGCGGTTATGGGGACTTTTAATATCGCTTCGCAAGACCGGGGCCGCCTTGTTAATACAGCGCTGTTGTGTTAGCGCCCTCTTTCATGTTGTATTTTTGAAGGAACGCCTACTTTGCATCTCATTAGCGATGTTTATCGCTGGCATGAGATGCGTTACAAAATCGGCTGCTAACATGCGCTAATGCATGTTAGCGACGCCTTGTAAATAGGGCGATGTTAGAAATGGGGGTCTCTAGTTGGCAATGGCTGGCCACTGTCCAAGTAGGGGCCCTTCTTCCTAAGTCAGAGTGAGAGGGCTACCCTCTTTAATACCCCTGCTCAACCCTGTGGTAACGTAGCACGAGCAGGTAGGCTTATCTCAGAGGCAGTGTGTGAAGCATTTATGACCATACACAGTAACACAGTGAGGAACACTACAAAGGGACACCACACAAGTAGTTATAAAAAAATAAGTATCTTTATATAAAGGCAGATTTATCACAAGACCAATAACTGTAAAAGCCACAATACTGTCAAAAATAGGATAGCTGTTAAAGGGCTGTCAAAGATAGTTCAAAGGTTGCAAGAATAAGGTTCAAATTCAAGGCAGGGGTCTCTGCGCCCCTTTCTCGTTCAGAGGTTGCAAAAATAAGGTTCAAATTCAAGGCAGTGGTCTCTGCGACCCTTTCTCTCATAAGACTGTCAAAAATAGGAAGGCTGTTGAAGGACTGTCAAAAAATAGTTCAAAGGTTTCAAAAATAAGGTTCAAATTCAAGGCAGTGGTCTCTGCGACCCTTTCTCTCACAAAGTACCTGGGTTTAGTAGCAAAACCAACAAAATGTCGCAAAGAAGTGGTAGCGATGATTTTCCTCACGCGAGGCCGGCGATACGTTAAAATCCTTGCCGCAAGGGAGGATGATGCGCCGATCTGCTGATGCGTGCGGAGACGATGCGACCAACTTCTGCACGCTAGGCCGCCGATGCGCTGAGACCTTGCCGCGAGGGCGAAGGCGATGCGACGATCCTGTTGCGTGTGCGGAGACGATGCGACAAACTTCTGCACGCTAGGCCGCCGATGCGATGACTTTCTTGCCGCGAGGGAGAAGTCGATGCGACGAGCCTGTTGCGTTGTGCGATCGTGTTGCGATGCGAAGAAATGAGCTCCGCGAGGGAGCGACGAAATCCGGTGTGATGCGATGAAAATGGCGGATGCACGGCGTCCGCAATGCGATGTCTTGAAGCAATGATTCTGTAGGGGTTGCGAGCGCTCGGCGACAGCCGCGCAATGATTTTTCCAGCGCGTCTCGGCTGCAGCGGCTTGCAAAGGGGCGTTAGCGATGGTTTCGTGTTGCGAGCACTCAGCGGCAGCAGCGCGATGATTTTTCCAGCGCTCTCGACTGCAGCGGCTCGCAAACGTGCGTTAGAAGCGATTTTCAGCACTCTTTTCTCTGAAGCAAACTAGAGGCCCTGGAACTCACAGGAGCCTCATCAGCAGATAGCAATCCTCGCAGGGAGGAAGCAGGAGGTTGGTGGTGGAGTCTGATGTGCCTGAGACTCCAGCAGGAGGCTAGCTCTTTTCCTAGCCCTTGGGTAATTGCTGTAACAAAAATAAAAGTTCTCTCAAAAGTCCTTTCTCTCTTCTTCAAGGTCCAGTGGTCACTGCTGCAGGCCAGTGCAAGAAACAACACACAAGCACAAGGACAGTCACTTCCTGCAGATTCCTCCAGTGGCACGGACAGAGTTTCCTCTCCAGATCCAAAAGCAATACAAAAGTAGGGGTTTGAGCACAGATATTTATACCCCAAAAGCCTTTGATCCTTGAAGCTACCAGTCCCTGAACCTAGCCAGAACCAGTTCTGCTCAGGCCTGGAGCACTTTGTTTACCAGGCTGCATCCTTCCTTTCAGAAAGAGGGGGTCTGCTAGCAGACACACAGTGGGAGGTGGAGCCAGCATTCACCTTGCCAGGCACAGCCCTATTCAGATCAAAGAGCCACCCCTCCGCACACTCTAAATGCAGATCTCTCTATTCAACCCAGGTCTGACTCAGCCTGTCCTGCCCCTCTAAAACCAGACAGCCAATACACATAACGGCAGAGCACACTGGAAGGCTTAGGCAAGAAAATACCTACTTTCTAAAAGTGGTATTTTTCAAACACAGAATATAAAAATAAACTTCACTAAAAGGTGTATTTTAATATTCTGAGCTCAGGCATACTAAATTCGTTTTTCTACCATGTTCCTGGGGTCAGTTAGGACTATAGAATGTAATAGTCAAACTGCCCATTCTAGCCTATGAGGAACAGGTAGCCTTACAGTAGTGAAAAACGAAATGGGGTGTAATTCACTACCAGGACATGCTACACACACCAAGGCATGTCCTACCTTACACATACAATGCGCCCTACCATAGGGGTGACTTACATGATGCCAAGGGAAGGTTCAGGGGCTGGGAAGTGGGTGCACTTCACAGCCAAGATGGCAGTTCTGGACTGCACACAGACACTGCAGTGGCAGGTCTGAGACACACTTTACAAGCTGCTTCTGTGGGTGGCGCAAACCAGCGCTGCATGCCCACCAGCAGCATTTGGTTTACCAGCCCTGGGCACACACAGGCCACACTACTAGGGACTAACAGGTAAACCAAATAAGCCAATCAGGGATATACCAATTCACATAGACATATTTACAAGGGAGAGCATATGCACTTTAGCACTGAACAGCAGTGGTAAAGTGCCCAGAGTCATAAAACCAACAGAAACAGGTCAGCAAAAATACAGGAGGCAGGCAAAAAGTTTAGGGGTGACCCTGCAAAAGGGCCATTTCCAACACAACCCCCTTCCAGCCAAAACGCAGGGTAGACCAATCACTACTTTGATGGGCTTCCCTGCTTCGGGCGATAGAACACGGAACTGGCCCGCAACTGCAGGGGCATATGCCAGCTCTACTCCAATCTGAACCCTGGTGGATCCCTCTGTCCACACTCCCAGGGCCCACTAAGATAACCAATGGGGAACTCTGCCCCTCACCTGTGGACACCCCCTGTGCAGCACCTAACCTTAACTGGCCCCCAGGTGTGTCCCAACAGATAAACAATAAGCCACAGTAGCCACTGACAGTAGTCAGGGATGAGACACAGGCCTTATACCTCTCAGGGCTCACTAAGACAACCAATGGGGAACTCTTCCCTTACCTGTGGACACCACCTGTGCAGCATCTAACCTTAACTGGCCCCCAGGTGTGTCCCAACAGATAAACAACAAGCCCCAGTAATCACTGACAGTAGTCAGTGATGAAATCCAAGCCCTATACCTCTCAGGGCTCTCAAACTTTTGTGGCATCAGAGAGTGCGGGGCAGTAACCCCAGGTGTCTGGCACCTTTTGTCCACTCTCCCTCCTGTCAGGTCAGGCAACGCGTCCTGACACTGACCCACCAGCCCTGGGCCTGTACCCAACGGCGGGGCCAGCGACTGGGGTGGGCTCCCCCACACCCGGTCCTTCTCTTTGGGGCTCGGTACCCTCCCACTTGGAGCGGTACCCCCTCCAGAATTGTCAGGGCACCTGAGGCAGGTGTCCTGCATAATTCGCCCACCAGTTCAGGGGTTCTATCCTGCAACTGGTATCCCAGCATAGGGTCTGTACCCTTAGACTCGGCGGAGGTCAGGGGTGAGGCTGCCCTCTCCCCGCCCCTTTACTGGGGCCCGGCACCCTCCCACCTGGAGAGGTGCCTCCATAACACAAACCGGGAGGGGCACTGTTAGCAGTTGCCCCTTCCTCCAGATCAGGGGGACACCCTGAACCTGGCCCCCAACCTAGGGTCTGTACCCTTAGGCTGGGCCTGTGCCTGGCAACCCAGGACTTCTGGGGGAGTACACCAATTCCCCCAAGGAAAGCACACTCCTCTAGAGTTGTGCGACAGTCTGCCTGGCACACCAGGACTTCCTGGGGAGCACACAGGCCCCCCTCAAGGAAAACACACCACTCCACCAGTTCAGGGCTTGGACCCTGCAACTGATCTACCAACCTGAAAAACCCTTAGGTTGCACCGGGGTCAGAGGCGAGGACTCCCTCCCTCTGCACCCCCTTCCAGCATACTGCACCCTCCCACCGGGTGTGGTGCTCTTAGAAAAAAATGGCCGGGACACTGCTTACAGTTGTCCCTCCCTCCAGGTCAGACAACACCTGGACCTGACTTACCATCCCAGGGACCAACCCCTGTGGTTGAACAACTGCCTGGCCAACCAGGGCTTCCTGAGGGTGACACATACCTAGCGTGTCGTGTGACAGTCTGCCTGGCGCAGAGCTCACAACCTCCTGTCCCTCTGACAGTGCGTGAAGATGCCCCAGGACAGAAGTGGCGTCACCATGGCCAATCCTATGAGGCTCAGCCCTTCTGGCTGGCCCCTGACCCACTGGTTCTTCCACTGGGGACTCTTTCCCCCCCTCACCCCTCCCTCTGGCCTTCTGCACCCTCCCAACTGGAGCGGTACTGCCAGACACTAGAACTGCTGGAGGTCTGATTACAGGCACTCCCAGCTCACCTAACACGGGGGACCCCCACAATGGACGGTCCATCCGGACAGACTAGGCTCCCTACCTGGTGTTCCCTCATGGAACCATCCAGTCCAGGAGACTGAGTTTGGGGCACTTCGGGACCTATCCCAGTCTCACTCCCGCTCCCACGAGACAGGATGTGAGGCCCTACAACCTCCTCACAACAAGGGGACCCAGCTGTAACACTCCTAACCTTTCCCACCACTCTGGGTTGGAAGACATCTGAACCACTCCTCTGAGGGTCAAACCCCAATACCTCTACAGAGCCTCTGGTACTCACCCAGAGGTCTGCCTCCTGCGCAAGTTCCCTAGGATCAGAGAACTCGCACTCTAACACATGTTGGTTTAGCTCTGGAAAATAGGAACTCACAATATGCTCTCCCACAATTGGATTACACAGTTCCACGCAGGTGCTAACCTTTACCTCACAATCCAGTGTCTCACATACGTACCCCACACCACTCTCTTGAAATGGGCGAGACATTAACTGACTGTCTCTATCACTCAACCCACACTCTTCTGGGCGGTCCTCACACTCATACACCAGGACTTCAACCACGGGGGAACCCCTCTCCCTGCACCTCTCATCCAGAGTCGGTAGAGTCTCCCTCCTTTCACTAGGACTATGGGCCCCTGCGCTAGTTCCCCAATCCACCTCAGGGACACTGCATATTAATGGAGCTACCTCATGTCCTTGAATCCCCTGGTGTAGATCAACCCCCTCCTTCAAGTCAGGTGCTACATCTCTGGGTGGGTGTACTACACTGTCATCACTATATACTTCAATTTTGCTGCCACCACTGGACCCCACCCTCTCTGGGGAATCCAGACAATTAAAACTGCGCTCCAGGGGTAACCTACCCTCTTGAGCTAACTTCTCCTTTTCTGCTATCTGCGCTAGGTGCGCCTCCAGCTGGGCAATCTCTATTTGGAGCCTCTCCAATTCCAGCTGGTACTCCCTCTCCCTCTGTCTGCCCAACTCCTCTGGGGACCATGAAGGGGATTGGGTGCTACCCTGTGCACTAGATCCAGCAAGGGACTCCCTACCTATGGGACCTTCCCGCCTGTCCACCAACTCCTCTGGGGACCCTGAGGGGAATCTGGCACTACCATAGGCACTAGACTCATCAAGGAACTCCCCACCTATGAGATATTCCATAACACTTTCTTCCTCCTCTTCAGACTCTCTAGAGCCACCCTCAGACCAACTACCCTCTTGGTAGGTGTACTGGGACTCCAAGAATCTCCATCTGTCTTGTTGCCAAAGTCTCAGGGATGTCTGCAGGGATAGCTGAGTCTCCTTCCTACTCACTGCTAAGCCCTTCTCCTCACAGAACCCCCTTAGCTCCTCTAGACTGTAGGTTAACAGATCATCTATATAAAAGGTAGGTCTCATTTCAGCAAGACCCATTGTAGCAATATCTGGCAATATCAATAATAAAACAAATAGGCTTGCCCGTTGTAACAATCACGGGCAATATCAATAACAGATAGAAGAAAACTTCTCAAGAAAATGTATGCGGGTAAAAATCACCGGCAATATCAATCACAATATAGGATCCAAAACTTTCAAAAATGTATGCGGGTACTATCACCGGCAATATCAATAAAACATAGGCTTGCCCATTGTAACAATCACGGGCAATATCAATAAAAGATAGAAGAAAACTTCTCAAGAAAATGTATGCGGGTAAAAAATCACCGGCAATATCAATCACAATATAGGATCCAACAATTCTCAAAAATGTATGCGGGTACTATCACCGGCAATATCAATAAAACATAGGCTTGCCCATTGTAACAATCACGGGCAATATCAATAAAAGATAGAAGAAAACTTCTCAAAAAATGTATGCGGGTGAAAAATCACCGGCAATATCAATCACAATATAGGATCCAAAAACTCTCAGAAATGTGTGCGGGTGAAAAATCACCAGCAATATCAATTACAATATGGGATCCAAAAACTCTCAAAAATGTGCGCAGGTGAAAAATCACCGGCAATATCAATTACAATATGGGATCCAAAACTCTCAAAAAATGGGCGCGGGTGAAAAATCACCGGCAATATCAATCACAATATAGGATCCCAAAAACTCTCAGGAAATGTGCGCGGGTGAAAAATCACCGGCAATATCAATTACAATATAGGATCCAAAAAAACTCTCAAAAAATGTATGCGGTACGTTATGGTCTGCACTCACTAGTAGTGTACACTATAATTATTGTATGCGATCATAAATGCAAGTCCAGATCCTCACCGCTGACCACCAATGTTAGAAATGGGGGTCTCTAGTTGGCAATGGCTGGCCACTGTCCAAGTAGGGACCCTTCTTCCTAAGTCAGAGTGAGAGGGCTTCCCTCTTTAATACCCCTGCTCAACCCTGTGGTAACGTAGCACGAGCAGGTAGGCTTATCTCAGAGGCAGTGTGTGAAGCATTTATGACCATACACAGTAACACAGTGAGGAACACTACAAAGGGACACCACACAAGTAGTTATAAAAAATAAGTATCTTTATATAAAGGCAGATTTATCACAAGACCAATAACTGTAAAAGCCACAATACTGTCAAAAATAGGATAGCTGTTGAAGGGCTGTCAAAGATAGTTCAAAGGTTGCAAGAATAAGGTTCAAATTCAAGGCAGGGGTCTCTGCGCCCTTTCTCGTTCAGAGGTTGCAAAAATAAGGTTCAAATTCAAGGCAGTGGTCTCTGCGACCCTTTCTCTCATAAGACTGTCAAAAATAGGATGGCTGTTGAAGGACTGTCAAAAAATAGTTCAAAGGTTTCAAAAATAAGGTTCAAATTCAAGGCAGTGGTCTCTGCGACCCTTTCTCTCACAAAGTACCTGGGTTTAGTAGCAAAACCAACAAAATGTCGCAAAGAAGTGGTAGCGATGATTTTCCTCACGCGAGGCCGGCGATGCGTTAAAATCCTTGCCGCAAGGGAGGATGATGCGCCGATCTGCTGATGCGTGCGGAGACGATGCGACCAACTTCTGCACGCTAGGCCGCCGATGCGCTGAGACCTTTGCCGCGAGGGCGAAGGCGATGCGACGATCCTGTTGCGTGTGCGGAGACGATGCGACAAACTTCTGCACGCTAGGCCGCCGATGCGATGACTTTCTTGCCGCGAGGGAGAAGTCGATGCGACGAGCCTGTTGCGTTGTGCGATCGTGTTGCGATGCGAAGAAATGGCGCTCCGCGAGGGAGCGACGAAATCCGGTGCGATGCGATGAAAATGGCGGACGCACGGCGTCCGCAATGCGATGTCTTGAAGCAATGATTCTGTAGGGGTTGCGAGCGCTCGGCGACAGCCGCGCGATGATTTTTCCAGCGCGTCTCGGCTGCAGCGGCTTGCAAAGGGGCGTTAGCGATGGTTTCGTGTTGCGAGCACTCAGCGGCAGCAGCGCGATGATTTTTCCAGCGCTCTCGACTGCAGCGGCTCGCAAACGTGCGTTAGCGGCGATTTCCAGCACTCTTTTCTCTGAAGCAAACTAGAGGCCCTGGAACTCACAGGAGCCTCATCAGCAGATAGCAATCCTCGCAGGGAGGAAGCAGGAGGTTGGTGGTGGAGTCTGATGTGCCTGAGACTCCAGCAGGAGGCTAGCTCTTTTCCTAGCCCTTGGGTAATTGCTGTAACAAAAATAAAAGTTCTCTCAAAAGTCCTTTCTCTCTTCTTCAAGGTCCAGTGGTCACTGCTGCAGGCCAGTGCAAGAAACAACACACAAGCACAAGGACAGTCACTTCCTGCAGATTCCTCCAGTGGCACGGACAGAGTTTCCTCTCCAGATCCAAAAGCAATACAAAAGTAGGGGGTTTGAGCACAGATATTTATACCCCAAAAGCCTTTGATCCTTGAAGCTACCAGTCCCTGAACCTAGCCAGAACCAGTTCTGCTCAGGCCTGGAGCACTTTGTTTACCAGGCTGCATCCTTCCTTTCAGAAAGAGGGGTCTGCTAGCAGACACACAGTGGGAGGTGGAGCCAGCATTCACCTTGCCAGGCACAGCCCTATTCAGATCAAAGAGCCACCCCTCCCCACACTCTAAATGCAGATCTCTCTATTCAACCCAGGTCTGACTCAGCCTGTCCTGCCCCTCTAAAACCAGACAGCCAATACACATAACGGCAGAGCACACTGGAAGGCTTAGGCAAGAAAATACCTACTTTCTAAAAGTGGTATTTTCAAACACAGAATATAAAAATAAACTTCACTAAAAGGTGTATTTTAATATTCTGAGCTCAGGCATACTAAATTCGTTTTTCTACCATGTTCCTGGGGTCAGTTAGGACTATAGAATGTAATAGTCAAACTGCCCATTCTAGCCTATGAGGAACAGGTAGCCTTACAGTAGTGAAAAACGAAATGGGGTGTAATTCACTACCAGGACATGCTACACACACCAAGGCATGTCCTACCTTACACATACAATGCGCCCTACCATAGGGGTGACTTACATGATGCCAAGGGAAGGTTCAGGGGCTGGGAAGTGGGTGCACTTCACAGCCAAGATGGCAGTTCTGGACTGCACACAGACACTGCAGTGGCAGGTCTGAGACACACTTTACAAGCTGCTTCTGTGGGTGGCGCAAACCAGCGCTGCATGCCCACCAGCAGCATTTGGTTTACCAGCCCTGGGCACACACAGGCCACACTACTAGGGACTAACAGGTAAACCAAATAAGCCAATCAGGGATATACCAATTCACATATGCATATTTACAAGGGGAGAGCATATGCACTTTAGCACTGAACAGCAGTGGTAAAGTGCCCAGAGTCATAAAACCAACAGAAACAGGTCAGCAAAAATACAGGAGGCAGGCAAAAAGTTTAGGGGTGACCCTGCAAAAAGGGCCATTTCCAACAGGCGATAAAAATATCGCCGCATTAGCAGAAAAAAGTGCTGCTAAAGCGGCGATACTGCCCTTGATAATATGCCCCATTGCTCGTTATTCCTTCGGGAGGCGCCTTCGGATAGCCATATATGGAAAGTACAGTGGCATAATGATAAGTGATGGGCCCCCTTTGCATAATGTGAGAAGGGGTCCCTGAGTCTCCCATATCTCACTGATGTTCATTGGCTTTGGGCTTCGACCCACCCCCCGAACCCCCAACCCCCCATCAGGTTTGGGTGCCCCGGAAGTGTCCGATTTCTTCTGGAATTCTTCAGCCTGTTTACGTCTCAGTTGCATTCAGCTCATTCTATCAACTGGTAGTTGAATTTATCCGAAAAAGAACTGTGAATGATGTGGACATCTGTGTTGTGTTTGTAAATGTCTGGCTTGAATTATGCCTGGCGGATCATGATGGCTACACTTAAAAGGTCTCCGTTGTAAACCTCTGTGTAATTACTGTATCATTTATTTTAACTTGCATACTCAGCGCTGCCTACAAACACATTTCAGTAACAACATTTATTTTGAGTATGGAGAAGTTATTTCACTCCAAAAAAAGAAGCACATTTATTGATAAAAATATTGTATGTCCGCTTCAGCGGATGCTGATCATGCACATGTTTGTAGGATGTTCAAGGTTGAATCTTTACTTATTTTTACAATAACTTACTAGTCAACCTATTCTGCTTATGTTTTGCTATGATAAAAGTCAGAGGCAGTGTTTGAGTGTCTCCCGCTATCCCGCTAAATATAAGCGGGCAGAAGCCTACAAGACAATAAGCAAACTTATAAGATGGACGTCTCATGAAAACAAAGCCTACATGTAATTGGATACTGTTTATATAGTTTCTATAAGTGTGAGTGTGTGTGTGGTTGACAATGCTTATGGAAAAGCCTCACCCCAGCCTATTTTTCAGCCAAACCCGCTGCATGAGGGCTGGCTGCAGGTCCCTGTGTTCAGTCAGGTCCTTGTCTGAGGTTTGTCCCTGTGCCCAACGCATTATGCCGCCAATTCCTGCTGCATACTGTCTTTGACTGTGTGCAGAGGCGGTTGGTGGCATGGCCTGGCCTGCAGCAAGAGCCTGCACCCAACAGCCTTTGCAGCAGACAGACCATACTGCCAAACCTCACTGTGCATGGTTACACGCAGTCGCAGGGCCTGTGACATTGCCTCGTATTTTACATTTTTATGGCATGTGAAGTTGGCTATGGCCTTGGAGCAGGTACCTCTGGATACATTTGACACAGTCGTTGGCAATTCACAACGTGCAGGACCAAGCCTGGTCTGTCCCAGTCTCTACACCAACCACCCTTTTTAGGTCGAGCCAGAGTAAGCGCGCAAGCGCTGCTCTAGGGAGGATCTGGGGTAGTTCAGTACGGGAGGGAAGCCCCGCCCACTACCCCGCCCATATTTTTCATTGGCTTGTGTCTTTGTCCTTCCTAAATGGTGGCTTCTGGTTCTTAAATAGGCTTGTTAGTCCTTCTTTAGTATGTCTGTGTCGTCATTTGAGTCCTCCCATGGCTACCGGCCCCTTTACATTGGTTCTTACACCGTAAGCACTATATTCTTTATTGTGTTTGTCCGACTTGAAGCAGGACGACGTGCTTTATTTACTTTCAGCGCGCTGTGCGTGCTTTCACTTTCGAAGGTGCTGGAGTTGCTGTACGGTCGGAACCCAATTACACAAGGTGCCCAGCAGCAGTGGGACGCACGCTTGAAGTATCTAGATTTCCAGTAAAGCTTCAACAAGGTGCAGTACTCTCGAGGGAAGATGGGTTTAGAAGGTAAAGAGAAGACGTATATTTTTCCCGGTTAGTAAAACACTCAAAAACCCGGCCAGACCTGGAAGAAATAGTGAGCCCACTAAATACAGAAGAAGGACAAGACCCCAGAAGCGGGTCTAAAACTGCTAGAAATAGTACGGTTCTCAGAGGTGCTGTGTGCCCAAAGCGTTGCCTTAGCCTCATTACAGAAAAATATCGTAGGTAGAATACAGAGTACACAGCTACAAAGAGTCCGTGAACCCCGCATGAGACTACTCCGCAAACAAGTCTTTGCATAGAAAGAAGGGGTGGCCTCCAGCTAGGACCGCCTCTTCTTTGCTGTTCTTTTGGGTTCAGCCCTTTCCGATATCGTGATTCGAAACGTATCTAAGATCAGCGGATCAATGTATATGTGCCTGAAGTACGGAAGTCAGCAGCTCTGTCGCTCCAGACCACATTATTTTGCAACACGAGGAGCAAAAACTGTTGTTTTCCTGCGTGTTAAACAGAAACCTTCTTACATACACTATATAACACAATTTGCGATAGTGGTAACAATTATACGTTATAAGCGATTATGTTCCAAAATAGAGTATCTTAGAGTCCTGTTCAAAAAATATATTTACAGTATTCCCGGCAACTTATGATGTATACCTGAAATGTGCCCACTACGAGATGGCAGATACGACAGAGAAGTATGCTTCGCTGGAGGAAGTACTGCTTGTGGCTTTCTTTTCAGTTTGTAGTCACGTGACCAGTAGTGACAGTGACAACGGCCGTGTATGTCATGACTGTCATGGCAGCCCCCGTAGAGCTCATCGGTATGCCTGTGCTCTAAGTGTGAAGTTGAGTGTCAGACCGCTGGAACGATCAGCCGAAACTCTCATTGCAGTTTTCTTGATTTTCCAGGATGTTCATGGCATTTTGAGACAATACATGCCAACGAACTCCCAAGATTCATGCCTATTTTAAGTTAATGGACTGTGATTCCGAATTTTGTTTTAAAGTCTAGTACTTTCCTTGGACTTTGTTTGTATATATATGCAGGGTTTTAAGTGTGAGGTGCAAAAAGTGGAGGAATTTCTAAAAGAGGCGTGGCCTATGTAATTAAGGCTTAAGCACATAACTAGCATTTTGGTACACGTTTAAGTACCGTCATTACCATAATTTTTTTTTTAATTACTTGTTCATAAATCGATGTGTTATTATAGCCTTATAGCCCGCTGCCGAGGGCTATACCAGTTGTTAAAGGCACTGATCCCGAGTTATAGGCCCGAGCCGCAGGCGAGGGCCTATAACGAGGGAGAGGGCCTTTAACAACTGGTATAGCCTGAGGCAGAAGGGCTATAAGGCTATTAGAACATTCCACCCACTAAGGGTAGAATGTTCTAAATTAAAAATGGAGAAACAAAAAGACAAACATTGGAATGTTGGAGCGCTGGGCTTATACCAGCCATTATAAGCCCAGAGCAACTCCATTGTCTTCAATGGAGCTCCCAACATTCCAATGTTCTAATTGCGAGTAGAATTAAGGTAGTGAATATAGGGATGAGTTTCAATGTTCGTCTTTAATTTACTACCAGGTCAGAGACCCGGAGGAACTCGGCCCACATAAAGCCCTGCATATATGTAGCTTGTATTATATACGTCACTCATGCATCATACGGTGTTTGTATTTATAAGAATGGGATTGTTACCAGTGCTTGTTATACAGAATGGCAGCTCACCATTAGTGAATCGTGGCTGATACAAAGTTTACTAGGTATACATTTACTTTCAAAGCTGTTTCAATAGTAGTCATATTTAAATTACTTACCAGCGCCCTTGATTGTGGTCAAAATGCATTTTAAAGCTCAACAAACTTTACACTAAGGGTTTTCCTGTAGGAGTTTTAACAGAATGGATGGCAAATGCTACATTTTAATACAAATTGGACCAACCGACCATTTAAGATTTAACATTTCAGAGTTCTGTGTCAGCACGATGAATGGTGCATTCCTAACACACTGAGACAGTTGCACTCCAGCATTTGACAATAACTTGATACAAATGGCTGCTGGCATAAACTTGAAAAGAAGGGCCTTAAGTGATGATGTGTTTAACTTGGGCGCTTCCGCTCTAACAGAGCAGCTGCAACTGTTTTGTAAATATTATCATAAACATTGTATAATGCGATAATGTGCCTATTAGTGTCGAAGCCTCCATATTAAACAACAGTAGTTATTACAGCTCCCAACATAATGTGCTGCATGGCTAAATACTTTTAAGGTCCCAGAGGCGAGACCGATTGCATTGCAAATGCTTGTTGTTTATAATCATCTGTTCTCAAACCCCTGTACAGTCAACAGCTGCTGTGCAATGTCTTTGGTCACGTGCAGCAGTTTTGGCTGCAGGGACTGTGTTCAGGTCCTCCACCCCACTTCAGGTGCAGCCAGCCCCAACTGTTATTGGTTTTTGGGCAAGTGCAATAGAAGCTGGCCTCAGGGCTTGTGTTGAATACCCTCTGCAGCCAGTCCTGTCTCCAGCTAGGCCCTGCACCCAACCCACTGTGTGGCAAGCTGCTGCTGTGCATGATTTCTGCCCACAGAAAGAAGGGGTTGTACACGGGGCCTAGCCTAAGCGATCAAACCGATTGTGCATGGCCCTGGGTTTCATAGTGCTCATTATACCTGATCTTTGAATATAAGTAATTGCACTGTGTTTTTTGTATTAATTTTTTAGGATTCCAAAAATATACATTCTGAAAAAAGATTTTCCTGATCTACCCAAGGATTTGTTAATACATAAACCTGGTTTCAGGGTCTACAAATCCCATGAACAAAACAAGGTGTTTTTTTTAAGGAGGAGGAGGGTAGTGTAGTCTCCACGGCTTGGGATCCCCACATTTCACCTTGTTCATGATATATTCAACCTGCTCCCTTTTAATCCACCTGACACTTTTATCAGGATGCATCTTTCACTGCTGACTTCCTGTAGTGGCCGTTGCATCAAACATTTTGAGCTGCTGCCAGCCAGTTAGACTATCCGGATCCTCGAATCGTATGAGGGTCTGAAGATCCTGTGTTAGATGGAGAGGAAAATATACTGTCTCCAGTGGGATTTGCACAATGCAGTTCACATGGAAACAGCAAAAACGAGGAGAAATTAAACATTTCTCCTCGTTGCGCCAGGGTTAGACCAGGTTTTCCCTGGTCTAAATTTTTTCGTTGCCCGATATTTACGCCACCCTTGTAAATATGGGGCAGCGTCAATATCAAGGGGCGGTGGAATGCCCACCACAACACCCATTGCCCGCCCCTTTCACTCTAAGTATAGCGTGAAAGGGTACCTTATTCACAAGGCGGCGTTAAGTCACGTTAAGTGGCTTAACGCCACCTTGTGAATAAGGTGAAGCCCCTATCGCCATCACAACTTCGAGAAAAGTGACGTTGTGGTGGCGATAGGGGCTTGTAAATGTGCCCCAAAGACTATTCTCCAGTAAGTTCTATCTGTGAACGTAACAAGAGGTGTGAGTAAGTTTCCCATTCCACATCCAGTGATTATAGAACCATCCACAGGCTCATATTCCATGAGACTAAGCTTTAGTTTTTTAATTTTAAGACAGACCTTGTTTGTATTATGTTGTGAAGAACCTTTTATGATCAAGAACCTATCTCCTGAAGAGCATTTGTGATGATAATGTTTCATTTATCTTTGGATCCTGAATTCCCTAAACGAGGTTTGGCAGCCTTTGTCTATTGATCAACATGAAAATACATGCTCTCATCATCTCACAGAATGCCATACCTGGCTCTTTAACAACAACATATTCGTTTGTCCCCTACCTCTGGCATTTCGAGTGAACCAGAAATACTTGCTGCCGTTTTTTAATCTGAGACATTTAGCCTATGACCGTTTTGCCATTCACCAGAGTTTGGGGATTAAATCTATTTGCTCTTCATAGCTCATTCTAGATTCTAGATATTTTTTTCTTTGAAATTTCATCAGAAACATTAATTTTCAATATAAGTGTCTAACACAGTCTGTTGCCTTTCTACCTATTTCTATCTAATCTGTTTGGCTCCATCCATCCCCTGAGAACAATAGTTTGACAGCTGCTGAGCCTTAGTACATTTTGAACGGATTCTCAATGCGCCATAAATTATTCTCTACTGGAGCTGGGACGTTAGTTTTAATTGGTTCTAACTGAATGCTGCTTCATAGATCTCCCTCTAATCGTGTTCTAAGTCTCACCTTAGTGGCTTAAAGTCCTTACTTTGTTATTGGAATATTAGTCTGGAATCCATGAATTCTGTCATCACTTCTGCACATGTCATCCATGCTGGCAATCATCTCTGCAGTCTGCTCATCTTCCATGACGTAGTGGAGGGAATGATTGGGGTAAACATGAATCCTGCAAACGTTTAGACATTTTCTTCTCTTACCCATTTACTTTAATCCCCAACATAATACGACTCTGTTTATCACTGTGCTTGAAGATTCATGTTAAGAAACTGCGGACTGTTAAAAATTGGGTTTCCTGGTTGACTTGGATGTGTGCCCTGGTCAATCAGTACGCAAAAAGAACAATTGAAAGACAGAATGCTGCACAATGTCAAACATTCACCCCAGTACAGAGATCTGGGCCTAAATCCATCATTTTTTTGCTCCCCATGCCTTTCCAGTTCAGACTTAGCCATATGCAAATCAGTCTTGACCCTGTTCCCCATGGGAACAGTCCAGCCCGAACTGCCAGACCAAATCCTTCCTGGACTGGAAATCAATCAGTAAGCACAATCCTAGTCAAGGTAAGACACCGCCAAATCCCCAAATTAACATGTGCGCACCCACTGGTAGCTTGGCACAGAGCAGTCATGCTTAACTTGAAGGCAATGTGTGAAGTATTTGTGCAAAGCTTCAAAAGGTAAAACAGTGAAAACACCTCTCAAAATGATTCCACTCCAAGTTAGAAAAATAGGACTTAATGTAATAAATAAAACAAAACAAAACAAAAATAAAATCCAAACAGTAGAACCGGAGATATTGATTTTTAAAGAATTAAGTGAAAATAGTGCCAAAAGGCACAAACCGTCAACCAGTGATATCTGGTCATGCTGGTCCGGGGCAAAGTCAAAAGTTCATGCCGACCGCAATGGAATTGGTGCCAGCTACAGGGACCAGGTTGGCCCCGCTGAGCAAAAGTCCCTTAGTTTGGGTTGCGTTGACCTAGAGGATCCTGTAAACGATGAGGATATGGAGCGCAGAGAGGGCAATGTGTCAGTGTTGATCCACGCAGAGATGGCGATGCGCTGGTCCTAGTCGCCAACAGTGCCGATGCTTTGGCTCCGATGAAGGTGTTACTGTGATGCAAAGTTTCAATGTTGTCAGAGAGGCTGTCGTTGACGGAGATGCGAGGACTTTGTTTTAGTACAGCATCACACAGTGGTGGTTCCAAAAGCGGAGCGGTGTCTCCGAGCCACGCAACAGCTGCGATGCACCGTTTCTGCTCCACACAACAGGGGCAATGCGCTTCTTCTGATCCGTGCAGTTGTGATGCTGCATCGGTGCTGACCCACAGCAGTCCTTCTTCCTGGCAGAGTATCCACAGGTCCAGAAGAGTACTGAAATGATAGGGTCTGAAGTCCAATGCATATACCCAGTGGTGTCTTTGAAGTAGGGGAGACTGCAAAGAAGGGTCTTTGAAGTGCACAGAGGTCCTCCCTTCCTGCCCTGGCTCCAAACTCCCTATATGGGGTTCTGCAGCCCGTTGTGTGGGGACAGGACACAGCCTATTCAGGTGTGTGGCTGTCTAGGGGAACACACAAATTCCAGCTCTCACCCTCCCCAGATGTGAGAGACAGGCTGCAGGCACACAAAGCTAAGAGCAGAAAAATACAAACTTTCTAAAAGTGGCATATTTAAACTTGCAATTAAAAATCAGACTTTGCCATTAAAAAGGATTCATCATTACAATTCCATAGGTACCAAAATTGACAGATCCACCTCCTCTCAATTAGGAATTACAGCTTATTAAATGCAATAAGGAATCCCCAATATTATTCTATGAGAGGGGTAGGCATTACAGTAGTAAGAAAATGAGTTTGGGAGTTTTTCACTTCCAGGACATGTAAAACTTAAAAGTACAGCAAACACAAGGAGATGATTGACGGAGCACTGAAACTTTTCAGACACTCTTCCCCAGTCACAGATCTGGGTTGAATCCATCATCATTCTTTAGCTCACTTCGCCACCCCAGTTCAGACACAGCTATGTGCAAATCAGTCTTGACCCTGTGCCTCATGGGAACAGTCCAGCCAGAACTGCCAAGCCATGTCTTCCCTGGACCGGAAACAAGCATCCTGGGACTGGTTTCGGGCTAACAGCCCTCATCAGCCAGGCAAGCTTGAATCCAGTGGCAAAGTTAGCAAGGGACCCACGTCTGGGCATACCCTGCCAACTTAGGGCGAACAAAGCAGACACAAGGAGATGATGGACGGAGCACTGAAACTTTTCAGACACTCACCCCCAGTCACAGATCTGGATTGAATCCATCATCGTTCTTTAGCTCACTTCGCCACCCCAGTTCAGACACAGCTATGTGCAAATCAGTCTTGACCCTGTGCCTCATGGGAACAGTCCAGCCAGAACTGCCAAGCCATGTCTTCCCTGGACCGGAAACAAGCATCCTGGGATTGGTTTCGGGCTAACAGCCCTCATCAGCCAGGCTAGCTTGAATCCAGTGGCAAAGTGAGCAAGGGACCCACGTCTGGGCATACCCTGCCAACTTAGGGCAAACAAAGCAAACACAAGGAGATGATGGACGGAGCACTGAAACTTTTCAGACACTCGCCCCCAGTCACAAATCTGGGTTGAACCCATCATCGTTCTTTAGCTCACTTCGCCACCCCAGTTCAGACACAGCTATATGCAAATCAGTCTTGACCCTGTGCCTCATGGGAACAGTCCAGCCCGAACTGCCAAGCCATGTCTTCCCCGGACCGGAAACAAGCATCCTGGGACCGGTTTCGGGCTAACAGCCCTCATCAGCCAGGCTAGCTTAAATTCAGTGGCAAAGTGAATAAGGGACCCACGTCTGGGCATACCCTGCCAACTTAGGGCGAACAAAGCAAACACAAGGAGATGATGGACGGAGCACTGAAACTTTTCAGACACTCACCCCCAGTCACAGATCTGGGTTGAATCCATCATTGTTCTTTAGCTCACTTCGCCACCACAGTTCAGACACAGCTATATGCAAATCAGTCTTGACCCTGTGCCTCATGGGAACAGTCCAGCCCGAACTGCCAAGCCATGTCTTCCCTGGAACGGAAACCAGCATACTGGGACCGGTTTCGGGCTAACAGCCCTCATCAGCCAGGCTAGCTTGAATCCAGTGGCAAAGTGAGCAAGGGACCCACGTCTGGTCATACCCTGCCAACTTAGGGCGAACAAATTAAACACAAGGAGATGATGGGCGGAGCACTGAAACTTTTCAGACACTCACCCCCAGTCACAGATCTGGGTTGAATCCATCATCATTCTTTAGCTCACTTCGCCACCCCAGTTCAGACACAGCTATATGCAAATCAGTCTTGACCCTGTGCCTCATGGGAACAGTCCAGCCCGAACTGCCAAGCCATGTCTTCCCTGGACCGGAAACAAGCATCCTGGGACCGGTTTTGGGCTAACAGCCCTCATCAGCCAGGCTAGCTTGAATCCAGTGCCAAAGTGAGCAAGGGACCCACGTCTGGGCATACCCTGCCAACTTAGGGCGAACAAAGCAAACACAAGGAGATGATGGACGGAGCACTGAAACTTTTCAGACACTCACTCCCAGTCACAGATCTGGGTTGAATCCATCATCGTTCTTTAGCTCACTTCGCCACCCCAGTTCAGACACAGCTATTTGCAAATCAGTCTTGACACTGTGCCTCATAAAAACAGTCCAGCCCGAACTGCCAAGCCATGTCTTCCCTGGACCGGAAACAAGCATCAAAAATATTGCAAAAACGTGCAAAGTACAAAGTGGCAACTGCGGGCAGCTGATCATGCTAGACCTGGACAAGTGTAAGGTTTAAGTCTGACAGCGATGGAGCACGGGTCAGATGCACAGGTCGTATTGGTCCTAGTGGAAAAGTTACCTTCACACTTGAAAAATTTCCAGGAAGTTAGAGTTCTCAACAGGACAATGCTGCATGCTGGATCCGTAGATGGACTTGTCGACTATGGGTTGGAGAAGGGCGAGGTCTTGATGAAACCACTGATGAAGGTGGGATAAGCTCTGATTGGGTGAAATCCAGAGGTCACGCCCAGGAAGTCTTCATGGTCGATCGGATGCTGCTCAGCATCAGGCCCGGTAAAGATTTCTACCTTCGGAAATAGACTCTTTTCTAGAAGTCAGATTACCTCCGTGGGGCAAGGCTGCAGGCTTTAGCAGAAGAGGGTTCGACGTAATGGAATGCCGGTCAGCATCTGGCCCACTGAAATGGATTTGTTGCAGCAGAGAAGAATGTAATAGGGGTTGCAGTGAATTCTGGCCCACCGGTGATCCACCCTCAGCGTTAGAGTTCTCAGGTTGGGCCTGGTCCCTCTGCAGTTTTCCAGGTAAAAAGTTTCTAATTCCCAGGTTTCTAGGTTTAGGCAAGAGGAGTATACTCTAACACCAGCCAAGGGTTCCAGGACCTCAGGAACAGCCTGACATCCTGAAGGGGTTCAGGACTCATTCCAACAGAAGCCGCCAGCAGGTTCCAGGGCATGCCCAGTTGAAATTGGTCAGCTGGGATCTTTCAAGAAAATGGGCTTCTTGCAGCATTTATGTCCTTGTAGCTTAACAGGAGGTCAGCCAACTGACCTCTTTGTCCATGGTATACATAGGAGCAGCTCCAGCACTTAGGGTTCTCCTCACAGGTCTCAACAGCAGGTGCAGTCCTTCTTCTGTCTTCCACAGGTCCAGTCGTGTTCTGAAGAGAGTGCCTAGGGATGCCACATTTATGCCTGACACTTGCCTGTTGGTGGGCGTGACTCCTGACTTCTCCCTAACCAGTAGGTGAAAAGTTCCCATGGGTAAACCTACCCACTTTTGCAGCTGTTTCTGTGTGCCCTACTGCAAACAATTCCACAGAGCCCTTCGCTACCTAAAATTAAGATAGCAGAACCTTTCTTCCCTTGTGCAGAGCTCCTGTGCCCACCCTAGTGGTGTGGCAAGGTAACTTAGAAACTCAAAACTGGTTCTGGGGCAGTTCCTCTCCCACTAGGTTTGGTGCATGGCTGGCCAGGAGGACAAAAGAGGGGGCATGCCCAGGTGTTAGCTACATCTGCCTATAACAGGGTAGGACTCTTTGAAAATAGTTAAGTTCCTGATCACTGCCTAGATGGCTATCCTGTGAGAGGAACAGAACACGTTCTCCACACCCAAGGTCTTTGTCTCAGCTCTGTGAGCAAGTTCACACCTCATCAAGGAGCTATTCAGCTCCTCTGTGACAGTTGGAAACTCATGCAAATAGGCTTCTAGAGGCGTTAGGCAGGCAAAAGGTGACTATTTACAAATACCTCTTGTAAAATATTTAGTAAAAATTCGACTTTACCAATGAATTGGATTTGTAATTAATACTATAGAAAGTTCAAGAATTAAGATTTTAGCCAATGGAGATAACATTTTTTAATTTTAATATTAACTCCCAATGCTTTCCTATGGAACAGCTAACCCCGATACAATGAAAATAGGTTTAGGAGCCTAATCACTGTAAGAACATGTTTTATATTAAACTTGTACTTGTACTACTTTTAAATACCATGCACAGTGCCTTATTAAACATTAAACCTTACTTAGAAATGACTTAATAATTTTCAAAAGGAGGGTATAGGCCTGTCAGAAGAGGTTATTTTGACAGGTTGAATTTGCAGTTGAAACCTGCACAGCCAGGTTATTAGTGGCAGGCCTGCAGGCGTGTTTTGCACTCTCACTCTAGTGGTGGCACAGCATGTGCTGCAGTCCACTAGCAACATTTAACTTACAGGCCCTGGGTACACTTTTCACCACATACTATGGATTTGTAGGTAATTTAAATTTGCCAATTAGGAGGATAGCCAATTTCAACTTGATCTAGGTGTCAGAGCTCATGCCCTGGGGTTTGGTTAGCAGAGTCTCAATGCACAGAGTCAATAAAAGCAGCATTAGGCCAAAGAATGGGGGAGAGCATGCAAAAAGAGGCCTTTTCCTACAGCTGGTAAAACAAATACTACCTATGTCTTTTGAGAGTTTGAATCCAGTCATAGAGTATGACTAATGGCATAGATAAATCAAAATCAGGGTTTTGACTGTAGGAAATGCAGGATAGGATGTTAATTTATGAAGAAAAATGAAATATGTGTAAGAATTAAAAAAACTGTGTTAAGTGTGGAGTAAAAATATATAAGCGTTGGAAAAGTCGAGACGGAATATTGTAGAGTGGAATGTCAACAGGTAGTGGAAACAACCATTTCCAGTCACCAAAAATTCAGCTGGCCACTCTAGACTAAAAAAGAAGACCTTGAAATAGATAGGATTGCTGTAAACATTAGTGGGCTCGATTTAAAAAGGTGCCAAAAAAGATAATAGGCACACGTTCCCACTTTAATAAGACATAAAAATATATTGAACATGTAGGAAATTTGATTATTATTTAGGGTGGGTGACTGCCCATCTCAAGGAATAATCACAGCTCTTGTCAGGGTGAAGCCTTACAGCCACTAAATTAAGCAGACTTCAGCCTCCTGGCAGCAATGGCACAGAGCAGACAAGCTTAATGTAGGGAAATATGCTAAGTATTTATGCAGTACCAAAACAATAATCAAGTCAAAACACCAAGCATCAAACCAAATATGACAAATAGAATAAAATGTAATAAAGAAAATTACACCAAAATGACAAAATTCAATAAGTTTTAAGTAGAAATAGCTCCAAAAAGTGCAAAGCTCCAATGATAGTCTATCGAAGCAATAGACCTTGACCCAGGTGCGCTTTTAGGTTGACCACAATGGAGTCCTGGTTGGATAGAACAAGCAGATTGGTCCTGGTGAAAGTTTGAAGTCAAAAATTCCCAACACAGAAAGGGTCTTTGTCCCTTTTCTAAAAAAATATTTACAAATTTCTTCTAAGACCCAAACAACCACAGGAATACACTCCTAAGACCCGCAGGACCTCATGGGAAGGCACTCACAGACTCTTGGTGTATGAGCCAGAGACCAACTGCAAAGTTGAGTCCAAGTCTAGTTACCACTGCTCAGCTGGGCACTTTAGGAAAAGGCATATCGAACTTGTTGTACCTCTATAGCCACACAGGAAGTTAGCAAAATAACTCTTGGAGTCCACTTCTTTGTCCTGGGTACCAGGAGGAGCAGGTCCAGTTCTTCAGTGCTCTTCTCAGGTCACAGACAACAGGTCCAGTCCTCTTCTGTTCTTCTACAGGTCCAGAAAGTGTTCTGAGGAGGGTACATTGGGGTTTCACATGTATGTGTGGCAAAAGCTAGTGGGTGTGGGTAGCTTCTGGGCACTCCCTAACTAATAGGGTACAATTTCCTAGGGGGCAACCCTACCCACTCTTTCAGTTGTTCCTGTTTGCCTTACTGCAAACAGGCCCTAAATAGCATGTGCTGGGGCATTTTCAAGATAGTGAAAGTCTTTGGCCCCCAATCTCTCTTCCTGGTTAGTGTAAGAATATTTTTGTCTTTCCACTTTAGCTGTGGAGCAGTATATTGGGCTATATCAGAGAGGCACTATCACTTATGCTTTTTTTAAAACTGTTGTATGGACTAGAAAATCCACAAGAAAGGGTCTTTGTGTATTTTTTTTCATTATCTTTTGGTACGTCATGTGTCTTCATTTCTATGTCGTGCAAGTACCAAAGGTATGGAGGTGTGAAGATACATATAGAGAAGAATGTAAATAAGTCTCCAACCAACGAGTGTTGGTTATGAGAGTAGCAGAATAGTCCCATAGCCTGCTTAATCATTCCATATATCCCTGGTGCAGGGGGTATTATTTTGTATACTATCAATCTAGGATCTTGTCCCCCTATTGCCTTAACAGGATCACTGCCCGTTATGATATACACTGAATGTATATGGTGGCATTACTTGTGCTTAATGATATTTTTATCATGGATATTACACTTCAAGTTTATTTTTTATATGTGTCTTATTGTGCTGTGTGGAATCACTAATACAAAACTGATATCATTGTATGTGTAATAGAAGCAAAATAAACACATCTAAGCATTTAATTGGTGTAATAAAAGACTCAAGAGTAAGCAGTACTATACCTATTTGCACCCTAATGCAGGTATAGCAAAATTATAAATGGATTGCAGCCTTAAAATGCTTGCACATAATGTTTAAACTGGGCCTAAAAGTGCTGAATGCTAATATTGTAGTGGATTAGGGAGTGTGAGGTTGCCTTGAAAAAATAACAGAAGCTTCAGGGTTACCTCACGCAAGAGGTATTTGGCCTTCTGCAGCCCCGACCAGCTGCAGCTCTCCCTCGTCCTGCTAGTCTGCTAGAGGATTTCAAGCTCCATATTTTTTTCTGAATTGAAAGAAAACTTGAGAGTGGTAAAGGCCTGTCAGGGGATCCGGCAGCAAAACGACCTCAATGGCTCCGTTTTTCAGTTTCTCCCATTCTGAGCCTTTCTCAACACCCTGCAGCAACATTCTGACTTCTATTATTTTAGCTACGTTAGAATGAAAACTATTCACCGGGTGAACTGCTCGGTTACATTTGACCTTTGCCGCATCACAGGCAGCCTGAAGAGGCACCTCAGTCTGCGTCTCTCACACCCCTTAGGTTATAATAGCATTTTGTGTTTTCTTGTAGCTTTTTGAAATTTAAACTTTAAAAAACATCATATCTGAGATGTCCTCAACCCAACTTTGAACATTTGCGTCTTATTTTACATTTTGCATTTTTCTCTTTTGTATGTCTGGCCTAGAGACAGCTTTAGTTGTTTTACCAGACTAATGTAACAAAAAATCCTCAATAAAAATACAGAAAGAGGATTTTTTTTCAGCCAACCCTCTTCATCCATTGGTCTGCTCATGTGCCATTCACAGTTTGCTTACACCCACCACAGTATACAGCATGGAATAGTTGTCAGCACACTTCAGCTATTGACACTTTTGTACTGAGGGTAACGGTATTTGTCCCTGATCACTTGTGCCCATACATTTGATAGAAATGCATTCTCAGTGTCTGGGCTAGTAGGCCAGTACTTTACTTGTCCAACTTTTTTTTCTTCTTTTTTTGTAATCCTTGAGTGTTTAAATTATGTCTTGATTTTACAGTAAAACAAAACCAGTAGTACCTTGTCTTTGCACCTGAAAGAATCATATGTTTCTGTGATCTGCATTAAAACTAAAATGTATTTCGATACCTGTTCTAAATATACCTACCTAATAGGAAGCACTCACAATGTGCTATGGTTACCGACGTTTTAAATTCAAAATCGTTATTGCAAGTATATGGGCACCATGTTTTCTTTTTTCTTCAACTTTTTATGTTTGTGCCGTATAGTTACAATAAAAAAATACATGTATTCTTTCCACCAGCTTGCCAAGGCTAGACCTAATTAGTACTAAATTGGATTGGGAAATGTATTGATTTCTTTCTTGACTTTAATGTTCTTTTGGTGCTGCTCACACACTTTACTTACATTTCTCTGAAGGGAAGCCATTGCTTTGTGGAATGCCTACGAGGGGAAAGCCCAGGTTTTCTCATTGAGACTGTATTTGCCTACCAAGGCATGGTTTGTTAATTTGTGGGAGCTCTTACACTGTTCTTTCTTCAATTAATAATCCAGAGTCACATGCACACACTCACTCTAAAACGCATACAAGCATGCTAGTCTGGTTACGTACACATAAACAAATGATGGCTCATAATCCCCTCCTGTGCCACTCCTTTTAAATTCATTTTTTTTTATTGCATGTCTATGGCCACCATGTTTTCTTTTTTCTTCTCCTTGTTATGTTTGTGAGTTATGCTTGCAACTAAAAATAAAAATACATTTAACCATCCCACCAGCTTGCCAAGGCCAGACCTAAATAAATAGTCCTAAATTGGGTTGGGAATTTTATTCATTTCTTTCTTGACTTAAATGCTGTTTGGGTGCAGCTTGCATTCTTTACTCCCGTTTCTCTGAAGGAAAGTTTGTTGCTTCGTGGTATGGCTACGAGTGGAAGGGCCAGGTTTTCTCATTGAAACTGTATTTCTCTATCAAGGCATGCTTTATTAACTTTGTAAGAACTTTTACAGTGTTCTCCTGTCAACTAATAATCCAGAGTGTCTCTCTCTCTCTCTCTCACACACACACAAACCCACCCCCCCCCTTCTGAAACTCATACAAGCATACTCTTCTGGTTTACATACACAGACAAATGTTCGCTCATAAACATCCGCCCTCCCACCCCGCCCCCCTCGTCCTTGATTTACAGTTCGGGGCCTGCATTTCCTCTACGCTCACTGCTGCAGTCCGGGTGGAATCTGGTTAAGCCTCAGCAGCTTCTGACTTTATATGCTAGTGGGTGCACTAGGATACAGGGAGAGGCATTGCTCTACAGTCTGGAGCGCCCGTGTCACTTGGGCCCAGATGGCAGCTGCGCCGTCAGTGACCTTTGAGGTGATAGCACAATGAATGGCAGCAGTCATAGGAAGAGATATGTATGTGCATTGTTAGGACAAAAGACTGTGCTGGGTAGTGGACTGTGACAACTTTGCCTCCCTGTCATGGATTCTTACCTGCTCTATGTTTTTTCACCCACTGGCCTTAACTCTTGAATCAACTTAGAGATACTCATCTGTGATTTAGCTACTCCTCAGGAAAGTGATAAACTGTGCTGGACTGGAGGTCCGACCCACAGTTCACCCTGCCCCACAGGCTAACGTTACTATTGCGCCCTCATCAGGCTCTAGTTAAGCTGATGATTAGGGTCAGTGGAATCGGATTGTTAGGCAGTGGCAGGGACCTTTCACTTGCATCGATGGGAAAGGTGTCCATGAACCTCTCGGTAAAGTTATGCAGTGTCCCAAAACTTTGCCCATTACTTTCCCATCACTATATGTTGTTTGCTTGTGCGTATGTGTGATATGCATAGAAACTATGGGGCATATTCTCAAGAACGTGTGATAACTACCGCAAAATTAGTTTAACGCAACTCTTCACATCGCAGTCTATCACGGGAAAACAACTACGTGTTAATGTGGAATTCACAACACGGTGGCCCCATGCGATAGTCCAACGACAACGCGTCAAATGAACGTGTTAAAACTAAAGCGACGCAGAAAAAACACGAAACACGAACGCGAAAATAGTAGCGATGAGGCCAATCGCAATACAAAAATCAGCGATAACCAGTGAGAGGCCTGCAATTCCCACGCGTCATGCAGGAAAATGCACAATAAAAGCAGAGTAAAAAAACGGTGAGATGACAATGTACGAGCACAACCCCACATCCGTGACGTAGAACAAATGAGCATCGTCCCGCATCAAATAGGCATCTCCCCACAGTCACAATGTACATTGACATGCAGTCTGCATGTAAACTGTGCAAATGCTGAAACATGCATGTAACACACAGTGAAACCGCATCTCCCCCTCTCATTGCAGAGGGACAAGCAACCCCTCCTGCACACAGACGTGTCATGACCATGATCAATCAATTATGAAAGCGTGGACGAATGTAGGGGCAGTGACTCCCGCTTACGCACATGTTGCCAATGTTGTGGGGCCAGAGTCACAGGGGGCATCCCTGCATCATGGTGGTACATATCTGACCCCAAAAGGAGCCCTGTTGTCACCTGCAGGACACAAATGGCAGCCAAAATGGAATGAATCTGGACACATGTGAAACGCCGAAGAGTGGGATTCCCTACCAACTGCGACACACAGAACTGGCAGTTCGAATACGTGACACCCTAAACAGCCTCTCTGCACAGAGGTGACACACCCACCATACATGAACAAATCACAAAATTGTCAGCAATACATGTCGCTCTCACACTTGTCTGAGTGATGTGCCTGTACAGATGAGAGACATGCACTCAGGGATAGTGTTCTTCGAATGCATTTATTTGCACATGCTGTGCCTGTGGTCATTTTGTACTGTCCCATTACTGCCAAGGACAGCCACAATGTGACGTGCTCATATGAAGAAATTGTCAATGATGGTGTTCCTACGGCTATTCCTGCTGCGGCTGCAGTGGGGTGTGGTCCACCTGCCTCATCTCCATCATCATCGTCCGGTGCATCTGGCACTTGTATCCATGGTGCCTTGCTGCGTACACATATGTTGTGCAACACACAACATGCAACGATCATCTTGCACACAATATCTGGGCTGTACAGGAGCCTTCCACCTGTGACGTCCAGGCACCTGAAACGTGACTTCAACACGCCAAATGTGCGTTCCACGATGCCCCTGGTGCGTTTGTGGGCCGCATTGTACTGCCTCTGGGCCTGTGTGTTCGGGGCTCGGAGGGGTGTCATCATCCAAGCGCAGAGTGCATATCCTTGGTGTTAGACCTGGCATCCTTGGCGTGGGTCTCCCTTCCATTTTTTCGTAATGCCTCCACTGTTGCCGATATGTTTTTGCTGGACTAGATGCTCATGGGCACTTTGCCGCTGCTAATCAGTGCCAAAGTGCAAGTGCTCCCTATCGTTAATTGATATATGTATTAGTGACTCCATGATTGGATGATTGGTTTACTTGTCAGTCCCTAGTACAGTGCACTCAGTGTGCCCCGGGCTTGTAAATCCAATGCCGCTGGTGGGCTTGCAGCACTGGTTGTGCCACCCACAGAAGCGGCTTGTAAAATGTGTCTCAGGCCTGCCATCGCAGAGCCTGTGTGCAGCCTAGGGCTGCCATGTCGACTTGGTGAGTACACCCACTTACCAGTCCCTAAACCTTCCCTTTACTGCATGTTGGTCACCCCTAAAGTAGGCCCTAGGGCAGGGTGCATTGTAGGTATAAGGTAGGACATGCCCTGGTGTGTGTGGCATGTCCTAATAGTGAATTACAGCCATTTTCGTTTTTCACTATTGCAAGGCTACCTGCTCCCCATAGGCCAGAATGGGCAGACTGACTATTACACCTTATAGTCAGAACTGACCCCGGGAACATGGTAGAAAAACGAATTTAGTACGCCTGAACTCAGGATGATAAAATACATCTTTTAGTGAAGTTGGTTTTAACATTCTGTGTTTGAAAATACCACTTTTAGAAAGTGGGTATTTTCTTGCCTAACTATCCAAGCCTGCCTCTGCTAGGTTGTGTATTCCTTGTCTGGAGATTGAGTGACAGGGGCTGGGGGTGGCCACAGGAGACAGGGTGAGTCAGCGCAGGGCTGAATAGAAAGATCTGCATCCAGAGTGGAGGGAGGAGTTGCACCTGGGTCTGAATAGGGCTGTGCCTGCCTTCCACAATGCTGGCTCCACCTCCTGCCGGGCGGCTGAGCACTCTGCCCCACATTCTGAAAGGAAAGAAGGAGTCAGAAAAACAAAGTGCTCCAGGACTGACCAGAACTGGTTTTGGACTAGGCAGAGGACTCTCTGCCTCCAGAGAACAAAGAGAATCAGGGTATAAGAGGGGCACCCAGACCCCAGGAAGATTAGATCACTTTTGGGAACAAGAAGAAACCTTTGCTGAGGAGCGGAACCAAAAAGAAACTGAGGAGAGACTATCCCTAAGCCTGAAGTGCTGCTTGGGGGATTGGCCTGCAGTGGTTTGCCTGACTGCCAAAGAAAGGAGAAAGGAACTTTTGCTTTGCTGTGACTTTCATCAACTTGTGAAGGATCTCCAAGGGCTTGGAAGAGAGCTTGCCCCCTGACCGAAGTCCCAGGACCATTGGACTTCACCCCCTTTGTGAATTGCTGCTGGAAACTCTGTTTCAGTGGCTACAGAGGTAGGGAGCTGTGACCGACTCTCACGACCGACTCGGTGTCCTGTAAGCACCGCATCGAAGCACCGTCTCGCCCTGCAACGCACGGCCCTGGTCTCACCGACTCCGTCAACGAGCCGCTGCCTGCACCGCATCGAGGGACAACGCGTCCTGCAACGCTTCGCTACGCCGAATCGAACTGGTCCGACCGACACGGTCACTGCTGCTGAGTTCGAGTCCTGTGACCGCACCGGAGTTGGGCACCGCTCGCACGCTTTGCGACGCACCGCCCGACTCGCACCGCTGTCCGGACTGATCGACGCCAGCTCCTGAATCCGGCTCCGTCGCCGCACCGCAACCTGCCAGCACCGCATCGAAGCACCGTCTCGCCCTGCAACGCCCGGCCTTGGTCTCACCGACTCCGTCTCAACGACGTCAAATAGCCGCTGCCTGCACCGCATCGAGGGACAACGCGTCCTGCAACGCTTCCATTTTTGCATCGCGACCGCGACGAACAGCCATCCGGCTCGCACGCCCGTGCCTGCCGCTTCAAGAAAAGGTACTGTGACCGAGTCTGTCTCACGCTGTGTTGGCCCGTCTCGACGCGGTCAGCTGGATTTGTTAGACTCTGTTTGTTCTCGACATCGCCGTAGCCAGAGGAGGCTACCGACTCGCACAGAACCTTGAATTAAGCCTTTTGATCAGAACTAAGCACTCTTGGAGTGCCCCTGTGGAGGCGGCTGAGAATGCAGAAGGGCAGCTGGAGGGGCTATTGGGTCTAGGGGCTAGAAGGCTACCTTCCCCAGTAGGTAGCAGTGTTTCTGCCAGAGGACTGTCTCCAGAGGAGTTGGAGGACAGGAAAGAGAGTAGGATGCACGAAATGGAGCTGACCAAGCTCAAGCTGAATGGGCAGCTAGAATTCGAAATGCAAACTAGGAAATTAGCCCTAGAGGAAAAGAAAATGCAGTTTGAACATGAGAAAGTTTTGAGGGAGTTGGAATTGAAGGCCAAGAGCTTAGAGATTACTCCTCTGGTGGCAGTGTACCGCCTGTGCCTGTTGAAGCTAGGGTGTATATTCCAAAAGATGTGGTTAAGGAATTTTTAAAAACGATGACATAGGGCAGTGGTTCAAAGCCTATGAGGTAGCCATGTCTTCCCACCGGGTCCCTGAGAAGGATTGGGGAGCGGGGTTGTGGGGACGGTTCCTCAGTGAAGGGTGGGATACCTTGTTGGATTTGCCCTCTGAAGTCTATAATTCGTACAGCCACATGAAGGATGCCTTAATGACTAGGTATGGTTTGACCCCTGAGCTTTATAGGCAAAGGTTCAGGAACTGTAGTAAGATTGAAAGCAGTACCTGGGTTGAATATGTGACCTTCTTTTGCAGAGCCTTGGATGGTTGGGTAAAGGGTAGCAAAGCGACTGATTTTCAGGCGCTCTTTGATTTAATTGCCTGGGAGCACTTGTCCGGTAATTGTTTTCCTGAGCTATGCCAGCACCTGATTGATAGTAAGCTGACTAACCCTAGGCAGCTTGCTGAGGAGGCGGACCGCTGGGTGAGTACCCGGGTCCACAAGGGTCACGTGGGAGACTCCGCCAAGGGTGGGCAGGGTCCCCAGCAGAAGAGTGGGGGGACAAGGGTAAACAGAAGGAGTTCCATAAAGGGCCCCAAAGTAGACCCCAAGGGAACCAAGGGAAAGGTTCCCAGCCTCCCCTGAGAAGAAGCCAGTGGCCCTGACAGGCCCCCTGTTCACCAGGGACCACTGGTATGTTACAAGTGTGGCGCCCCTGGCCACAAGGCAAACGATCCTCGTTGCCCTTTGCATGGAAAACCAGCACCCACCAGTGCAGTCCCCCGGCAGTTGGCTAGTGTAGCCCTGGGGGAGGAGTTGGGTGCCCAAGGTGGGGGGGATCCCACAGTGTTTTCCCTTGTCTCATTAGGAGACTCTGAGATGGTCCCTAGGACCCCGCTGCCTGAGAACACTAAGAAATACAGGCAGTGGGTGACCATCAATGGCCATAGGGTGGAGGCTCTGAGAGACACAGGAGCCAGTGTGACAGCTGTCAAGTGTCACCTGGTGTCTAAAGAGCAGGTTATCCCTGATGCATTCTATCCGGTTGTTGCCGCTGACAACACAGAGAGTCACTGCAAGGTGGCCCAGGTTCCCTTTGAGTGGGGGGGGGTCTCGGGTACTCTTCAAGTAGCTGTGAGGCCAGCCATGCCTGTTGACTGTTTGTTAGGGAACGATTTGGAGAGCTCACCTTGGGCTAAGGTGGAGCGGAGTGCGCATTTAGAAATGTTGGGCTTGCCTGATTGGGCATGTGTGACCACCCGGTCAATGGCAGCTAAAGGTGTTCAAGAGGACCTGGAGCCTGAGAGGGAGGCCCAGGTGCCTGCCGGAGAGAGAGGAGGCAGGGGGCACGGGAACCGGCCCCCGAAGTTCCCACGGTCCAGGAGGAGGCAGACCCTGAGGGGGATTCCCTGGAGCCTACAGGGGAACAGGTAGCTGAACTGGGGGACCTACCTGAGCTGACCCATTGGCAGCAAGAAGGAGGACCCTCCAGGGAAGAGTTCTGCAAGGAGCAGAACACATGCCCTTCTCTCGTGGGTCTGAGGCAACAGGCCACAGACCAGGCAGCAGGTGATCAGTCTGGATCACATTGGGTTTACTGGGAGAATGGTCTCCTGTATTCAGAGCCTAAGGTTGCTGAGCCTGGGTCAGCCCGTGTGCTGGTGGTACCCCAGCGCTTCAGAGCCTTCCTACTGGGGTTGGCTCATGATGTACCGTTAGCGGGACATCTGGGGCAGGACAAGACCTTTGACAGGCTTGTTACCCATTTCTATTGGCCCCAGATGCGCAGGAGTGCCGCCACTCACTGCAGGACATGCCAGACTTGCCAGGCAAGTGGAAAGAGTGGGAGGAAGCACAAGGCTCCTCTCCAGCCATTCCCTGTGGTCAGCACCCCCTTTGAACGGGTGGGTATTGACATTGTGGGGCCACTGGACCCCAAGACAGCCATGGGCAACAGGTTTATCCTGGTCTTGGTGGACCATGCCACCCGGTACCCTGAAGCCATCCCTCTGAGGACAGTGACGGCCCCCGTGGTGGGACGGGCACTGATGGGAATTTTCTCACGTGTGGGATTCCTCAAGAGGTGGTGTCTGACAGAGGTACCAACTTCGTGTCCAAGTACATGAAGTCCCTGTGGCAGGAGTGTGGTGTAACTTACAAGTTCACCACTCCTTACCACCCTCAAGGAAATGGTCTGGTTGAGAGATTCAACCGGACCCTCAAGGGCATGATTATGGGTCTGGAAGAACCCATGAGGCGTAAATGGGACGTCCTCTTACCATGCCTGTTGTTTGCATACCGGGAGGTGCCACAGAAGTCTCTAGGGTTCAGTCCCTTTGAGCTCCTCTATGGACACCCGGTGCGAGGACCTCTGAGTTTGGTCAAGGAAGGCTGGGAGCAATCTCCCAGGAAACCTCCCCAGGATGTATACAGTTACATGCTGGCCTTCAGGAACCAGACTAGGCGTTTCAGAGAGCTTGCTGAGGCAAATCTGGAAGCCAGCCAGGAGGAGATGAAGCGGTGGTACGACCAGAATGCCACTCTGGTAGAGCTTCAGCCTGGTCAGAAAGTGTGGGTCATGGCCCCTGTGGAGCCTTGTGCGCTCCAGGACAGGTGGACCGGCCCTTTTACGGTGGTGGAGCGCAAGAGTCCAGTTACCTATTTGGTGGACTTGCAGTCTCCCAGGAACCCCTTGCGGGTCCTGCATGTGAACTGCCTGAAGCCCCCACTTCTGGAGAGGTCCCAAGTGGGCATGCTCTTAGCTACAGATGATGGAATGGAGGAGGAGACCGAGCCTCTTCCTGACCTCCTGTCAGCCCGAGAGCAAGATGGATCAGTGGAGGGAGTAAACCTCTCTACCTCCCTGACACCTGAGCAGCAGGGTGACTGTCGCCAACTGTTGGGACAGTTCCCTGACCTGTTCTCCCTGGTTCCCAGTGTCACTCATTGGTGCGTCCATGAGGTGGACACTGGGGACAGTCTTCCTGTGAAGCACAAGGCTTACAGGGTGACTGACAGGGTCAGAGCCTGCATCAAGGAGGAGGCCTCCAAGATGTTTGCGCTAGGGGTGATTGAGTCCTCTAACAGCCCTTGGGCCAGCCCCGTGGTCTTGGTTCCAAAGGCTGCCGCGCCTGGTGCCACACCAGAACTCCGGTTCTGTGTGGACTACAGGGGACTCAATTCCGTCACCAGGACTGACGCCCACCCCATCCCCAGAGCTGATGAGCTCATAGATCGGTTAGGGGCTGCGCGGTACCTCAGCACGCTTGACTTAACGTCTGGGTACTGGCAGATCGCCTTGACTGATGGGGCAAAGAGAGGTCAGCATTCTCCACACCAGATGGGCACTACCAGTTCCGGGTGATGCCCTTTGGGATGAAGAATGCCCCTGCCACCTTTCAGAGGTTGGTCAACCAGGTGTTGGTTGGACTGGAGGATTTCAGTGCCGCCTACCTGGATGACATCGCAGTGTTCAGTGCCAGTTGGGAAGAACATCTGCGCCACCTCTGGGAAGTGTTGATGGCGCTGCGGAGGGCAGGCCTCACAATCAAGGCGAGTAAGTGCCAGATTGGGCAGGGTTCTGTGGTATACTTGGGACACCAGGTTGGGAGCGGCCAGGTGGCGCCCTCCAACCGAAAATTGATACCATTCTGGCTTGGGAGCCCCCAAGACCCAGACAGAGGTGAGAGCCTTCCTAGGACTCACCGGGTATTACCGGAGATTCGTCAAGGGGTATGGCAGCATTGTTGCCCCCTTGACAGAGCTGACTTCCAAGAAGCAGCCCAGGAAAGTGATTTGGACTGACGCCTGTCAAAAAGCTTTTGACACCTTGAAGACTGCCATGTGCACGGCGCCTGTGCTCCAGGCACCCAACTTCTCCAATGAGTTCATTGTTCAGACCGACGCTTCAGAGCATGGTGTAGGGGCTGTTCTATCACAGATCAATGAGGAGGGCCTAGACCAACCTGTAGCCTTCATCAGTAGGAGGTTACTTCCCCGGGAACAGAGATGGAGTGCTATTGAGCGGGAGGCATTTGCTGTGGTCTGGGCACTGAAGAAGCTGAGACCATACCTGTTTGGGACTCACTTCCGGGTTCAGACAGACCACAGGCCCCTCAGATGGTTGATGCAGATGAGGGGTGAGAATCCAAAGCTGTTGAGGTGGTCCATTTCCCTACAGGGGATGGACTTTACGGTGGAACACCGCCCTGGTACAGAACACGCCAATGCTGATGGTCTGTCCAGATTTTTCCGCCTTAGCGATGAGAACTCCCTAGGGGTAGGATAGTTCTCCCCACATTTCAGCTGGAGGGGACACGTGTTAGACCTGGCATCCTTGGCGTGGGTCTCCCTTCCATTTTTTCGTAATGCCTCCACTGTTGCCGATATGTTTTTGCTGGACTAGATGCTCATGGGCACTTTGCCGCTGCTAATCAGTGCCAAAGTGCAAGTGCTCCCTATCGTTAATTGATATATGTATTAGTGACTCCATGATTGGATGATTGGTTTACTTGTCAGTCCCTAGTACAGTGCACTCAGTGTGCCCCGGGCTTGTAAATCCAATGCCGCTGGTGGGCTTGCAGCACTGGTTGTGCCACCCACAGAAGCGGCTTGTAAAATGTGTCTCAGGCCTGCCATCGCAGAGCCTGTGTGCAGCCTAGGGCTGCCATGTCGACTTGGTGAGTACACCCACTTACCAGTCCCTAAACCTTCCCTTTACTGCATGTTGGTCACCCCTAAAGTAGGCCCTAGGGCAGGGTGCATTGTGAGTATAAGGTAGGACATGCCCTGGTGTGTGTGGCATGTCCTAATAGTGAATTACAGCCATTTTCGTTTTTCACTATTGCAAGGCTACCTGCTCCCCATAGGCCAGAATGGGCAGACTGACTATTACACCTTATAGTCAGAACTGACCCCGGGAACATGGTAGAAAAACGAATTTAGTACGCCTGAACTCAGGATGATAAAATACATCTTTTAGTGAAGTTGGTTTTAACATTCTGTGTTTGAAAATACCACTTTAGAAAGTGGGTATTTTCTTGCCTAACTATCCAAGCCTGCCTCTGCTAGGTTGTGTATTCCTTGTCTGGAGATTGAGTGACAGGGGCTGGGGGTGGCCACAGGAGACAGGGTGAGTCAGCGCAGGGCTGAATAGAAAGATCTGCATCCAGAGTGGAGGGAGGAGTTGCACCTGGGTCTGAATAGGGCTGTGCCTGCCTTCCACAATGCTGGCTCCACCTCCTGCCGGGCGGCTGAGCACTCTGCCCCACATTCTGAAAGGAAAGAAGGAGTCAGAAAAACAAAGTGCTCCAGGACTGACCAGAACTGGTTTTGGACTAGGCAGAGGACTCTCTGCCTCCAGAGAACAAAGAGAATCAGGGTATAAGAGGGGCACCCAGACCCCAGGAAGATTAGATCACTTTTGGGAACAAGAAGAAACCTTTGCTGAGGAGCGGAACCAAAAAGAAACTGAGGAGAGACTATCCCTAAGCCTGAAGTGCTGCTTGGGGATTGGCCTGCAGTGGTTTGCCTGACTGCCAAAGAAAGGAGAAAGGAACTTTGCTTTGCTGTGACTTTCATCAACTTGTGAAGGATCTCCAAGGGCTTGGAAGAGAGCTTGCCCCCTGACCGAAGTCCCAGGACCATTGGACTTCACCCCCTTTGTGAATTGCTGCTGGAAACTCTGTTTCAGTGGCTACAGAGGTAGGGAGCTGTGACCGACTCTCACGACCGACTCGGTGTCCTGTAAGCACCGCATCGAAGCACCGTCTCGCCCTGCAACGCACGGCCCTGGTCTCACCGACTCCGTCAACGAGCCGCTGCCTGCACCGCATCGAGGGACAACGCGTCCTGCAACGCTTCGCTACGCCGAATCGAACTGGTCCGACCGACACGGTCACTGCTGCTGAGTTCGAGTCCTGTGACCGCACCGGAGTTGGGCACCGCCGCACGCTTTGCGACGCACCGCCCGACTCGCACCGCTGTCCGGACTGATCGACGCCAGCTCCTGAATCCGGCTCCGTCGCCGCACCGCAACCTGCCAGCACCGCATCGAAGCACCGTCTCGCCCTGCAACGCCCGGCCTTGGTCTCACCGACTCCGTCTCAACGACGTCAAACGAGCCGCTGCCTGCACCGCATCGAGGGACAACGCGTCCTGCAACGCTTCCATTTTTGCATCGCGACCGCGACGAACAGCCATCCGGCTCGCACGCCCGTGCCTGCCGCTTCAAGTAAAAGGTACTGTGACCGAGTCTGTCTACGCTGTGTTGGCCCGTCTCGACGCGGTCAGCTGGATTTGTTAGACTCTGTTTGTTCTCGACATCGCCGTAGCCAGAGGAGGCTACCGACTCGCACAGAACCTTGAATTAAGCCTTTTGATCAGAACTAAGCACTCTTGACAGTATTGTGGATTATTTTTGTCGTTTATGGTCTTGTGATAAATCTATATAAAGTATACCTATTTTTATAAATATATAACCTGTGTGGTGTCCATTTGTAGTGTTGTCACTGGATTACTGTATGTGTTCACAAATGCTTTACACACTGCCTCTGAACTAAGCCTGTCTGCTCGTGCCAAGCTACCAAGAGGGTGAGCAGGGGTTATTTCGGGAGTGTACCTACTTTCCCTGACTAGACGCAAGGGTCCCTATTTGGACAAAGGTACCTACCTCTGCCAACTAGAGACCCCCAAATCTAACACTTGGTCACCTGTGACAGTGCAGAGAGACATGAGTCAATAGTTGGTTCGGCATGATGTGTTGGCAGGCTCACTGGTTCATTGGTGTGTGATATGTGTGACTTTGTGATTCCTGCATGACATGTACTGCTTGTTGCAAATGAGCGGCATCAATGTGTATTACGTAGCCTCAATGCCGCTCCTCCCTCCCCCCGAGCATGTTCACTAGAGTGCGCAGCGTGGTTGCATCACTTGCACCCCTACGGCACACTATTGTCTGCGCATGTCCACAAGCCTGACAACGACACAGTGATGTCGTGCGCTGAAGGTGGACGGACACGTGTGTGTAGGCCAATGGTAAGGACAGGGCGGACACAGATGTAGAGTTCATGCCTGGCTGAAATCGCCATGCAGTCGAGGGTAGACCTTTGGCTTATGCTGCGGAAATAGCGACACACACAACAGTTGGCATGTCTGATCCCTGACCCCGAGCGGGCCTGCGCACCCTCATTTACCCCTCGGCTGAGCCCGTACTCCGGGTGCATGCTACAAGCCAACATTGAATATTGCGTGACGTGTGGCGCCGACACTACACCTGAGACACGCATTAGTTACTTCCCTGGCAAGGCCTAAACTTAACCACGCCCAGAGCCACGTATTGAATGACCACACCACTACGCCGTACTGCCGTACGCAGGTCCACTCCCTCACGCTCACAGGGGGGTCCGACACAGCTACATGTCCCAGGTCTACCCCACTGCCTGAGGTGACAAGGTTGCGCCCGCTGTACACAGCACAACGTAATGGGGTATGGCCCGGGGCCCTCATGCATACATAATGACCACACGGACACACTGAGATTATCCGTGGAACTGGCTACGGGCACGTGGGCCCGGCACCTTTTATTGCCAGGGTCACACGTCCAGTGATGCCTGTGCTGGATGGGTGTTGGGTAGTGTAAGCCACCCCTCAGGGGTTGGTTGGTGCTGGCAACAACTACAACAGTGATCAGACAATCAGAAGTTCAACGTACAAACAGCAAGGTTCCATGACTTGATCTGCACAGAGTTTGTGGCCCCGGATGCACAGCGGCCGGCACAGGCACACCGCCACTGGACGGTGACTTGCGATGCACTGAGGTAGGGCCACGAGAGCTGAGCGGGCCCACGTTGATGTCCAAGGAGAGTGTCGCAGAGTGTTACGGGGGACATTGGAAGGTGTCCATCCAGGGCATGATGCAGAGGGCAGAAGCAAGCAGAAACAGGCAATATGGAGGAGTTGAATGCTACAGTCTCCTTTTTCCCACGATGTCAGTATCAGCTACATGATGATGAAGACAACCCCCAGGCCATAGACTCAGAGGCCACCAGAGTTCAACCAGAGAGTGTCCATGACTCCCGTGGCACAGAGTCATTGGCACCAGAGCCGGAAGGGGATGCAGTCTGCGATGAGGCCTGTACAATGATATGAAGTCTGCAATGAACAAATCAAGACTCAGTTCCAATTGTGTGTCCTACTCGACCGCAGTGGGTGCCGGAGGAAGCGGTCAGCGCGGGGCAACTGCTGTGCAGTCAGCTCCTCCTGGATCTCTAACACACGGCGTTGAAATGGCATGTGGAGAAGATTCCTGATTGACGGAGGTGGAGGCACCAGAGCTGAGTGGGTGTTTAGCCAGTGATGATGCTGTGTCCTGCCTGTTACGGACTGTATTGGATTGGTGTGAGGCCTGCTGGACCACAGTGTAGGCCGGAGGCAGTGGTCAGCAAGGGCCCACAGACACGTGTGGTCGGAATGCTATGCACAGAGCTGATGGCACCACATCGAAGGGAGTATACTGATTTAAACTCTGCATTAACATGTGTACTCTGCCATTGTGTAATCAAGACTCAGTTCCAAATGTGTGACCTACTTGTCCGCTGTGTATGCCGGTGGGGTACGTCAATGACAAAGGAGTACTGTGAGCCTTGCCCGCGGAGGCCGTGATGGTCTGAGGAGGCTGCCAAGGTTGAGGGCCTCTGGCTTGGTGCGAGCACCGGCATGTGGTGGGCCCTCTTGGAGACACGCCGGTGTCGGCAGGTAAGCAGTGAGGTCTGGATGCGCAGGGGCGGACAAGACTGGTTCGGGGACCAGCGGCCCGGGCTGCGGCAGGCGCACAGGATCACGGTCACACCGCTCACGGTGACGGCCTCGTGGCGGGGTGGGAGATGCCACCCTGGCAGACACGATGGGCATTCCGGAAGAGAGCCACGCCCAGAGCGATGTGCTTTTTATTCACACCCCTACGCTGGCCTGGCGTACGCCGGGCCAGCCCACTCCGCACACGCTTACAGGGGGGGACGTCAGAAGCTACATTTCCGAGACCTTCCCCACTGGCTGGGGTGACATGGTTGCGTCCACTGTCCACAACACTACCACCACCAGCAGTATATGTCGACATGGATATGTCTGTGGTCTGCATACTGCAGTCTGTCCAGCACTTCCACGCCACACTTGGCATTGTGTGCATTCTCATTCATGGGTCACTTGCCTCCTTCGCACATGCCTGGTTCCCACGTCTCCCCACATACTGCTATTGTGTGGCTGAGGTGCCATGCCATTGATGGCTCATGTACATGGCTAGCCCAGGTTTCCGCAGTACTTTTTGCTGTCGTGTATGGTGGGTGGGCATGTTGTATGTGTTCTTTGTAACGTGTGCATTCCCAGGGTTGTGAGTTGCATGATTGTGGAGTTGAGGTGTGTGGTGTGTTCATTTGGTACTTACCAACGAGCACTGCATTTCCGTAGGTGCCATCCTGGAAGCGCCGGTTGATGATGGACTGTCGGAAGATGTATGAATCATGCACACTGCCTGGGTAGTTGGCGATGACATTGGTGAAGAGTCCCCGGTGGTCCACTATTGCCTGCACATTGATGGAATGCGTGTGCTTTCTGTTGCGGTAATTGTGTGCAGTGTCGGCAGGGGGCACAAATAGGACATGTGTGCAGTCAATTGCCCCCAACACGTGCGGGAAGCCTGCTATGGCGTAGAAGCCTTGCTTGGTCTCCAGCTGTTCCTGCGCAGTGTGGGGGAAGTATAGGTACTGGGGTACCAAGCTGATGATGGCATCCAGGACAGGTTTGAGGAACTTGGATAGGGCTGGCTGTGAGACTCTTCCGACTCTGGCGGTTGTTGGTTGGAATGTCCCAGAGGCCAACAGGTGCGGCACGGCCAGCAGCTTTGTCTGAGGTGGGATGTTGGTTGTCCGCTGTGTTGGTACCGTCAGCCTGTGGGCAATAATGGTCAGGAGGCGGAGGATGGTTGACCTTTGAGTCTGTAGTGGGCAATGACATTCTCTGGTGTCAAGTCTGTGAGGCTGGTGCGTTTCCTGAAGGTCCGCTGTCTTTGTCTGCGCTGCCTCTGTGGTGGTCCAGAGGGGGGCGGGGGGGTCTGGGGAGGGTGGCGGACCTGGGTGTGGTGGCGGTGGGTGTTGTGGCCCTGTTGGGGCTCCGAGCTGCATGATGAGTAGCTCCATGGCATCTGTTGTTCTTCAGGTGTGGCTGTGGGCTGCGCTCCCTTTTCTGGTGCAGGTTGTCGTCCGACTTTGCACCAGGTCAGAGCAGGTGTTAATTTTCTGCTGCTAACGCGCCATATTGCTTGTTTTGTGTTCTCATCGCCGATCTGGCTGGTCGTTGGGAATGTTGCGTTGTGGTGTTGTTGCGGATTTTTGCTCGGGAATGTCTACTCTGCATCTCATTAGCGATAGTTGCCGGGCTCATCTGTGGCGATGTTTTTTGCGGCTGCTATCGCAAGTAAACTGGTGATATCGGCTGTTTGCACCAGCTTGTGAATGGGGCGATAGTTTTATCGTGACTTTGGCTGCGATAATGTGCCGTTAACTCGGCGATAGATCCTTGAGAATATGCCCCTATGTATGGTATGAATTGTGTTCTTTGTGAGGGTATGTTGCCTTCTTTACAAAATGGCAGTGTACAGCAAAGGAAACAGGTCATTTTACCTGACCTTGGAGCAACCCCTGGGGCATGTCTCAGAGACCCCTTAGAGGTTTTGACTTTTTCCTGAATAGGAACCATCATTTCCGAACCAATTTCTTGTTTTCACTTTGTGAGCAAGAGGAGCGGTGTGGCCATGTTCAGAAAAGCATCTGACTGGTATACCCTGTGTTGCTCTAGCATTCCAAGGTTTTAGCCAAGTTTACAACACTAGAACTAAGCTGTTGGTGTGATCTGTCTGGAAGGTGATCTGCTGGACACCAAGCAAGCAGATCAGCAGCACTGACCAGGAGCACCAAGAGCAAAGCCCAACTGAGATGACTATGTGGAGCACTCTTGAAAGTCATGAAACCTTTGCAGCCCAGGCTGGTCATGACTGAACAGAACATCTGAGATTCCAGGTTCTAGAGGTTCAAGGTGCAAAGGGAACATGCAAGCCAGTCCATGCCGGCTGTGAGCACATATTACTACTTGGCCTCCTAACTCTATGTGAAAGAATATCATTTAATTTCCAGCTAACAAGTGCAAAAGGGTTTTTTACTTTTACCCCTAGATCTTCAGATAGCCATTGATATGCATCTCAGTTTGATTTGGGGCTCTCAAAGATTTATCACTCTGTGTGTGGTTGAACCCTAACCTTACTTTCCCGTTCGATAGATACAGCTGAGAAACTTTGGTTGCCTCAGGTACTGTGGGGTGCCATCTGCACCTGAAGATTAATACCCCATTTAAAATGTAAGCTTAGAGAAGAGTTGGACCAGCAATTGGTATCCCGATAAACTGTGTCACCAATCACTGGAGACCAGGTTGCTCCATTATCTGTGCAAAGGATCGTTAACTTCTTCCAGTTCTTTGTATCTCTAAACTCATATTGTTTTTCTTTTTGTGGGAATCCTAGATCAATTCTTGAATTGTGGATTTTTGTTTTGGGTGTTCTGAAAACCATAGTTTGTTACTTTTCTGTCAGACTCTATGCCCAAACCCACAGAGATGCCCATGACGAACGACCAACATTGTCGTGCTCTGACTGTTTTTTTCACTTCATTGACTGGGGACACTAACATAGCCACAGTAAGAGGCACAACGTTTTCTAGGACAGTCGAGGCCTTACCACCTTTTCCCTAGTCTATAACATTGTGCTTTGGGCTCCTGTGTTCTTTTACACCATGGTGACTTACCACATAACGGTTATAAAATGTTTGAAGTTCTATCTCGGTCCCAGAAGGTCCCAAAATATTTTCCATTTGTGTTTGTCTTTATTTTTAGTGTTCTTTCATTTTTCAGAACTTCATGTCTGACTGGGCTGTAATATTTATTGAGCATTGCTGCTTGTGCCACATAGTGTATTAAGTTTGAAAATCCTATCTCCAGCAGTTAGCCTTGGGTGCTCCACCACTCCACCCTTCAGAGAGTCAAGAAGACCAGAACAGGAATGCTAGCTAGTCAGGGCACCAATTGGGTAGCGCGATAGTACGCAAGGCCACTGGACTTTTACTCACTATAGAACTGGCAGTAACCACTGTTTGTTCCAAGACCTGAAGAAGAGAGTGCAAGTTACAGACAGTAACTGCCCCATCACGCTACTGGTAATTTTGCATATCTTCTCCTCTAGCCTTTGCTACGTTAATAGCACCATGCACATGGGCCTCTGGGCGCTTGACTGTACACAGAGCCAGCCCTTGATCGGCGCTACAGCAATTGGGAGTGTGTAGATCGGATTCGAGGAAAACGCGTTTGGTTTTACCTCATTTTTTAAAGTTTAAATGTGTCTAAGCGTGTATCGCGGCATCGTCTGGCTTCGCGCACACTGAATATTTTAACGACCCCATTTTACTGTTTCATTGTTGCACAGTGCTGCAGAGGCTGTTAATAATGTATAGCCGTTCAATATCTCCTCACAAAACGGAGGCAAGGGAATCGTAGCAAGTAAAAGCAAATTTTGACATGAGGAATGAACTACTTTTTGTGAATAATGGTTTCGATATTCTATCTAAATAAAAACGGTTCTATATATTTTTTTTATCTGCGCACGTTCCCGCCATAAGAGCATTTTACTGGTTCCACAGTCCAGAGATGGATTTCCAGATCTGGCTCCTGACCTTTCCCGCGCGCCTCTTTCTTTTGCCTCGGGCGATTATGAGATATTGATGCTTAACTGTACACCTAAATCGAAACTGTACGCAGCAATCTTCCAGCAGAGCTGGGTTTGAGAGGGGGTTTCCTTTCATACTCTCGCAGGAGTAAGCCGCGAGTTCATAAGGTGAATGATGCTGAAATTGAAAATGAAAACCGTCCTTGTTGTCGGAGAGAGCGCATGACAGGTGCGCATTTTCAGCTGTGAGATTGTGGTTGGCTTATCGGCAGCGAGAAAGTTCTGTATGGGCACTACGATGTGGCCTTGTGTTTTTATTTCTTATCTTTTATTAACACCTCTATGTTTGCCTTCAACAGGCTTTTTGAGATCGATCACATTTTTCGTCATTTTGTTTTCATTAAAAAACGCTGGGGCTGTCAAAAGGTTTCCCCGTGACATATCTGAGATTAGATCACTGCGTGACATTCCTGGCAAGCCCGTAATTTCAGACAAGAGTATCTGATGCCTAGCAACCAATGATCGGGAGCAGACTGCAGGTTGGCTCCGGCACTTCATCAGCACCATGGGAGACTGTGAGGGCGCACAGGTCATTCGGCTGCAAGACAGGAACAGGCGCTTAAGGAAACGTTAAGCGCTGTAATCAAATGCTCCTCTTTTAATGAGCATTTCTCAGTTTCAATGTCGGAAACTGTTGGTCCCAGCCACTCTTTGGCACATGCACATTTGCTCTTTGTTGAAATTGAGCACAAGGAACCTGCACAATGCTCAGAAACAAAACCTCGCACCTCCTGCAGTTATCTGCACTTGCGTAAAGTGCCATGTTTCTCAAAAACTACAAAAGACTTTGCAGCCCATATATGCAGATTTGGTAATGTTTTTTTCCACGTGTTTATCACATATTGCATCATTGAGTAAACCTAGGTAAATTGCGAGGGTGTGACGGTCCCTTGCTCAGTAAGCAGGGATCTCAGGCTCTTTGGGGTTGGCGTAGGGAGGTGCTCTGATTAAGTCTGATTTCCTGAACAAGATGAAGTGATATGTAACTAATGTTTGATAGTAGTAAAGGCCGCTAACCTTTGAGCATTTTGGTGTGATACAGCCCTTCCAATTGGTCCAGTGTCAGGTACTCCGAATGGTCTAGAATATCCTGAATGCAGTAATCACCTTACATCATCAAGGAAGTGCACCAGGTCCAACCTTATAATCTTAAAAGCTCCTTAGTTGCCTAAGAAAAATGGGATTCACATGATATTCAGGGGTGATTCCCTGCTTGAAACAGATATAGATCTTACCAGTCATAACAAATTAACTCCCATCTGTACTGCAGCAAAGCTGCAATAAAATGTCATAGAAACTGTGGTGATGTCAGGTCATCAAGTTCTGCCAAAATATGCCAGGCCCATCATTTCTCTTGAACCTCCTGCTAAACTTTGACTACTCATGCCTGACTTACAATAGTAGTTTCGTATCTGATAACCAATTTGTCTCCAGTGGACTCCTTTCCTTACTGACCGGAAGAGGCACGAGCAATCAGCATACAATTGGACGACCTACACACTGCTTCAAGCCACGCTTTAATCCGCGTTTGAAGCCAGACTTGCCCGAAAGTCTCTAAAACCTGAGCACCGTGGTCCTGCAAGTAGCTAACTCCAGGCTGCTAGCGGGTTGCATGCTCCAAATGGTCAGCAGCAGTTGAGCAGAGTCGCATATGGGGAGTCACGACTATGGTTGAAACTGTGGTGCAGGCTCTTGCAGGAGTGGAAAGAGCGGCAGGATCGGAGTCTGTGAGGTACGGAGTCTTGCTGAGTAGTGAAAAGTTGACCAAGCTGAGGATAGGAGAAGATGAGATTGGACCTGCGGTTCTTGAGGCATTGGAGCTATTGGAGTCAAGTGAGCCTGCGAGTACCGGCTTGTAAAGTTATTGAGGCTGAACTGTCCTAGCACGCATACATAGGGGGAAGTAGCAACAGTGGCATTGTAGTGTAGTTCCTATTTCCCTAATAGGCTCTGCGCATTGGAATAATATAACCTATAGGTTTGACATAGGACTTGATGTGACAGACCCTCCCCCAAATGTGTTTCATAAATCAAGGCTGCTCTTCGTTCCATGTTTGGAATTACCCTATCCCCCACTCCTGGGATTCGAGCAAAAGGAACGTTGTTCGCATCAATTACATAAGAGTACTTGAGTGGAAACCTTTTTGGTAACGCTGCACCACTGCCTTTGCTCGTAGCATTGACAGCCAACATTATCTCACTGTCTATTTTCGCTTTTGAACGAGTGATCGCAGCTACGGAAGCCGTCTGAACAGCCCCTTTGCACCTTCGTCAGCCAATGAATTCCCTGCAACGTGAACGCCATCACGTTGATGACTCAGTGTGTATCACGTGAGCCTTTGGTAGTTCGCTTTTAACTGAACTACTTGTTCCCAAAGCGTTTTATGCTTTATTGTGCCACCTTTTGCATCTTTGAACCCGTTTTCAAGCCAAGTTTGTATATATTCATTATACGACTGTACACAGTAGAAAGAATCGCACACTATTAGTGTGGGGAATTCTCGATCTGTACTTTCAAGTGCCATTTTGAATGCTTGTAGTTCAGCTCGCTGAGCTGTGCAATCTCCTAATCAAATCAAATCAAATCAGGGGCATTTATACAGCGCACACATCACCCGAAAGTCTCATGGCGCTCGCAAACAGCTCCGAAAGGAAGTGAAATGGCTTAGATGTCAAAAGCCATGTCTTCAGCCTCTTGCGAAAAGAGTTATGGTCAGGGACATTTCGCAGATGGATGGGAATTTTATTCCAGGATGATGGGGCAAGAAAGGAGAAAGATCGTCCTCCCTTTCTAGCAGTATGTATCTTAAGAGGAGTAAGCAAAAACTGATTGCTAGACCTAAGCACCCTGCGAGGTTGATACCAGCATAATTTCCTGGTCCAGTATCTCGGACCTTTTCCCGTACAACTGTTTATGAACTAGACAGAGAACTTTAAAAGAATTCGTTTCCTGACCGGTAGCCAGTGAAGGGTTCTTAGGCATGGTGCGGAGGGCGATCTGGGCGGAAGATCCAGGACCAGCCTAGCCGCAGCATTCTGCAAGATCTGTAGTCTGTCCAGAAGGTTATTGTTAATTGAAAACAGTAGGGAATTTCCATAGTCCATTCTGTTTATTATCAGCCCTTGAACTAATGGTTTCCTGGCCTCCACTGGGAGCCACTTAAAACCTTCCGAAGGCTGCGCATTACTCCAAAACACGTGCCAATGATATGGTTGACCTGGTTCTTCATGGACAATTGGTTGTCCATGTGGAAACCTAGGTTCCGCACCGTCGATGTGGGGGTGGGACAGAGGCCAAGATGGGATGGCCACCAGTCGGCGGACCAATGCTCCTTTGCATTGCCAAAGAGCATGACCTCAGACTTGGCTCCAGAGATTGGGTTTTTGTGACCATAGGTCTGAATTTGCCATCGCGCATGCGACCTTTAACGATTGCGCACGCTGCCCTGTAAGCTTGCTTACTCCCTGTTGCGGGTTGTGCGGATCCGTCAGTGTAAATTATGAATTCGTACTGATCGAGAGGCAGAATCTCAGTGGGCAGAGGACATTCATGTTCATATTGCAGGAATGCTTGTGTTTTTAAATCTGGATCAAAAACATATTCAACATCTGTTGCAGCAAGAGAATTAACCCATTGTTTCCATCTAGGATGTAATGCTTTAGCATTTGGAATGCTTGCTTTTGTTACCGCCTCTAAGGCCGGAACTGGGGTTACGACAATAATGCGTTTCCCTTGGGCTAGAGCTCTTTCTTTTGCTACAGCGGTTTGAACTGCTGTCAGAATTTTTTCTGTTGAAGTGAAGCGCATTTCTGCTTGTGTATACAAATGTGATTTGTATGCAATTGGTACTTTTTCACCCTCATTAAATGTTAAGTAGGTGAATCCGCATTGACCCAAAATTATTCGGATCACTAAATTGCGTTGACTTACGCGTGTTTGTAAGTGATTTGTTGCTAACATGTTAGCTTGGAGTAAACGCAAGATTTCTGTGTGTTCTTGTGTCCAGTTTTTGATTGAAAAATCAGGTTTGATTAATGCGTAGAGAGGTTTAACCCTTTCTGCGTAATTTAGAATGTAAGTTCTTCCAAAATTGAGGAAACCCAGGATGGATTGTACATTTTTCAGCGTCTTTGGAGGTTGGAGCAGCGCACACCTGTCTAAAAAAGTTGGCTGCCAAGCTCTTGCCTTCACTTGAAAGCTCATATCCTAGAAACAGGACATTGAGATGGGCAATTCTGGATTTTTAAAGTTGAATTTGTAGCCCTCAGAGGCGAAGCCCAGTATAATGGTACTCACCCTGTTCAAGTGTTTATCCAGGTCATCGTCTGTCAGATAGATATCATCGACATAGGACAATGCCTCATTGTCATAAATTTGTAGTAACTCCGTTACCCTTGCTGAGAATAACCCCGGGCTGTTCTTGAACCCTTGTGGGAGTCAACAAAATTGACGCTGGGTCCCCATTATTGAGAAAGCTGTTAAGTACCTGCTTTCAGGTGCTATGTTTTGACAAAAGAAACCATTTGAGATATCCAATGTGGTTTTGTATTTTTTACATACAATGTTATTCATTAATGCTGTACTATGTGCATTTTGCACTGCAAATGTTTTAGAACAAGTGTTTAAGTGTCGGTAATCCAAAACTAGACGATAGGTATTGTCTGGTTTGGAGACAGGAAACAAAGGATTGTTCATTGAGGAGGTGCATGTTTCAATCACCCCCTGGTATTCAAGTTGATCTAAGATCTCCCTGACCTGTTTTTTAGCTTCTTGCTTTATTGGATACTGCCTTTGTGCAGTAGGTTCATTTTTAGATGTATTTTATGGTGAGGTGAATCCTCATCCTATCCTACATGATTTTTGTATAATGCTGGGGCCTGGTCAACTGCCCATTTCCTGGCATAAGTATATTTTAGATGAATTGGAATATGGTTAGAGAAGGCAGGCATAATAATGTCCTCGCCATGTGGGCACTCCTGACAAATTGTGGTGGCCAGTCTTTTTCAGCTAGAAGTATGTCATAGCCCCTTGAAAGTTTTTCCCAAAAAGTGCTTTCACCTGTCTAGGTATGTCTCCCTCCATCCGGAGTGTTATTTCATATAACTTTTGTGGAGTACTAACCCTGGTGTCTACAGTCTCAACTGTAATGTACTCATTCAAGTCCACTATCTCCAGAAGTTCCTTCAGGTTCTAGCGAGCTATTGTGACTTCTGCAGCACTGTCCAGCATTGTCTGAGCCCATTCTCCGTTCTTGAGTTGTGTTCTCAGTATCCTCTGCATGTCTGACTTTCAGACCTGCTACCTTCTTCTTTGAGAATTGAGGTTTTGATTTGTTTTTTGGAACGTGTTTGTCGTATTTCGATTTCACGCGTTCTTCTCTATGTTCTGACCGTCCTCTTCTTTCCGATGTCTGTGACGAGATCTGAAAGGTACGAGAGGAACGTGTATCAGTATCTTGATACCTGTCAGGCTTTTTCAAATTATCCCTATTCCTGAGGTTATACCTCCTTTCAGAGGGCTCCTTTTGAGGAGACCTACCTCGGGATTGAGAACGTTTCTCGTTTGAATTTTGTTTATTAGTCTCCCACTTCTATTTAGAAGATGTAGGAGTTTGTTTAATAGAGTCCTTCTCAGGACTTTCAGATAGTTTTGGCTTCACTGGTCTTCCACCCAAACTATCTCTGCCTAATTCTGCATATGATTGTTCTATTATTCTGGGTAGCTCAGTTTGATGTTCTGTAACATCGAATTCCCTTAATCGTTGGCGGATCGCCACTGCTGCTGCTTCCCCTTTAATATTAGATAATATTATTGTTGAGACCTGGTCGAAATTTTTCAGTAATTTCATACCTAAATTTAGAGCAGGCTCTACCCCGTATTCGTTTTGAATTTGTTTCAGGACATCTGGTATTACCGCAATTGACGGAACACCATGTGTTTTAGTATAGATGGCAGCAAAGACTGAGCCCCAAGTGGTGCAGTCTTCCAGTTGTGGTGTGATCCCCATTGGTAAACAGATGGTTAGGATTCTGTGTTTCTCATACGGGCTAGTATTTGGAAATACTGCTTCGATTTGAGTAATTTTTTGAGCTATCCAAAACGGAATTTGCTCACGTTTTGTGGGCATTTTCCCCATGACTGCGTATAGAGTCTGTGGTGTAATTTTTAGTGTATTCCCCTGTTGAGGAGTTTGATTTGGAAGTGTCAATGGTGGTTGGACTGTGAAAGTCTGCATGACATATTGGACTAGTTGTCTGTAGATTTTTATTAACTCTGTAAGTTGAGTAAGTAGTTCCTCATCTGACATTATATCGAGTTCAGGATGAGGTGTGTAGCCGGCTAGAATCGGCCATGTTGCTCCTGGTCTACCTAGTGGACCGAGCCTGGTAATGTTTCTGTGATGTTTTAGGGCGCCTTTAAACCAGAGCTGATGCTCCTGGTATGTTAATGGAATTTCAATATCCTCGAAAGGAATATATTCCTCGGTGGATCATCTTCTTTGTAGAAGTGAAACAGTCTTGTTACTGAATTTGATTCAGGAAATATGACCCATGAATAGAATACCTCTGTCTGAAAGGATTCGTGTGCCTCTATCACGAAAACTGCTCTACCTCCTCTCGGTGGTAGGCCATGTTTTATAAGTTTTAGAGTGATGGCTCTTCTTAAGTTTGGATTGATGTCTATGACACCCTCCTCAGGTTCATTTAAACCTGTAAAGTTAAAAACTGTTGCTATGGCTGGGTCAGCCGCAGCTCCACCGGTGTCAGTGGCATTTTCCCTGTTGGACATTTGTTTTTTGAAAAATGTAGAACAAGTTTCAAGGAAACAAAAAGATAAGGTGCACAATATTTTGGAACACTGTATCCTTCAACGTTGAACAAACCAAACAACTAATATATAGGGTGCTTCCCTATTTAGTTATGGCGGATATTTAACCCTACCCACTCCGGACGTCTTATGGAGTATGTGAGTAGGGGTCTCTGAGAAAAGCACGAATGAGTTACTCAGTATCTAGCGTTAAATTACTGCCTTACCAAACCGTTGGGCGCCATGTAGTGTAGTTCCTATTTCCTAATAGGCTCTGCGCATTGGAATAATATAACCTATAGGTTTGACATAGGACTAAGGTCGGTATGTCCCTATCGAGTATATTAAACTTAATTACTTGTGCCAGCTAGCTCAGAGGCCACTAGAAACTCCTTGAGAACAAGAAGGGAGTAGTTTCTGGCAACCGAAAAACATGACAACTTTGTTTCCCTTTAGAAGCTGAAACATATCTCAGAATCGTGGAAACAATAGATAACAGTTTCACTCATTCAATCGTGCATGCTTAGTTTCTGCAGAGTTACACAGAAAGGAAAGACGGGCGTTTCAATAAAAAGGGTTTTATTGAACAGTCTTGTTTCTCGTGTAAGAGATATGTGCTGTTATGATCACAAGACAGTATGCAAGATAAATAATGTACAGCGTAAGCAGTAGAAATAAATAATACTGCGCTAGCATTATCTTTTAGCATATATTCACGTACATAAATAACATGAGCTAAGAATGCGAGTACTCATACGATGCGTCTCTAAGCTAGTTCTACCCCAGTGTACCTAACCTAGACTAGGGGGCCGATTCCGATTCGGAAAACATACCGACCGACTCGGTACTGGAATATAGTCCGACCGACACGTACCGGCGCTGCCCGACCTGCGTAGTACGATGAAATGCATGTGAATCACGACCGACTCGTACGGAACACAAGCCGAACGACCGAACCGCACGGAAACCAGCTATCCGGCCGGGAAAGCACGCGAATCGAACCGACCGACACACACCAGGAATGAACCCGACCGAAATGTACCCGCGAACTCCGACCTGCGCAGTACGATGCAATGCGTGGAAAACCAGACCGAGTCGCACGGAGCCCAAGCCGTACGACCGACACGCATACAAAACCCAGCCGAAGCAACCCAATACTCCGCGACCGACGCGTACGCCGCACATGAAACCTAGCAGAAACACAGCGTGAACGACTCAGAGAAGCTCGCACGAGACAACTGCAGCGTCCTACTCGGTCAGAAGAACGTCTCCTACATGCACAAAAATTACAAAGGAAAAATACAAAAAAAGGGCCAAACAAGCAATTACAAAGCCAATAAATACTGGGGGAAAACATGGAACAAAGACACACCCACAACTCCACCCATATAAAGGCCACAAATCCCTACCATGATCCTTTGCAAATTCAACTGACCTGCCAGCACAGAACACCATCAGACAGCAACCACAGACACACTCACAGCTCATCCATCACACAAGCCACACACCATTAGCACCTCAACAAATAGCACCCTCAGATACACCCAGCAAAACTTACACTCACACACCCTCACTTGCACACACACACACATCAATCACCACCACCACCCATCACCATGCCCCCAAAGAAGAATCCAAAGTTCCTAGACAGTGAATTGGAAGTCCTGGTAGATGAGATCCTCAGGGTAGAGCCACAGTTGTTTGGTACATTGGTCCAACAGACCCCCATGTTGCAGAAAACCAAGATGTGGGAGAGGATCGTCGACAGGGTGAACGCACAATCACCATGTTTGCGCACAAAGGAAGACATCCAGAACAGGTGGTATGATGTGCGCATGAGGGTCAAGGACCTACTAAAGAAGGATTACGTCTTGAGTCAGCGCACCGGCAGTGGCCCTCCTGCCAAACCACTATACCTCAGGCCCTGGGAGGAGAAGGTGCGGGCCATCCTACCACCAGTGAGCGTATATGGACTATCAAACATCCCAGAGCCTGGTGAGTACACAACAAATATACACAATATTGTGTGACAATACACACACATCACTGTCAAGGGGATAGTCAAACCATGCACCCTTAGCAAATCCACAGCAACCAAAAGATAATCACCCCAAGATGTGTCTGTTAGTTAGATAAACACAATACATGCCATCTCATAGTGATATGTAACTGTGTCATGACATGTACAAACCTAACAACAAATAGAGCAAGGCAGTGGCACAAATCTAACCAACAAACACAGTCAGATATTTTGCCACCACTAGAACACCACCTCACAGGGAAGCTCACTGAAAGGAAGGAATTCTGTGTATGCTGGTGAAGTCAGTGTAGCCAATAGCATGATGGGAGTTGTAGTCACAGATATTGGTCACCCTCACAATTGGCCCATCAACACCACTCTGAACCATGCTCACATCACAGGGAGTGGAAAACAACTGACAAGATGGCTGACACTGGGTACTGCTGTGGGGAGCACAAGGCCCTGCTGGGAACTGTGCACCAACCAACAGCAGGACACCACTGACTGACATCCTGAAAGCCAACTTGCACTCCCTGCAATGGAAGCATGTTCCATGGTGGGATATCTGGCTGGGTGGGAAGGAGGACTGACAGCTCTGACCATAGTCACCAGCAGCTTTTCTCACACCCCCCCTTAACACAAACTCCACACAACTCACCTGGGAGAATGCAATGCCTCACACTCTAATTAAATATCCCACAAAGAACAACCACACTGGGTTATGCCGTGTGAAGCACAGGGACACTTTTGGGACTTGTAGCCAAACAAACGCCAGGACAACACTGTCAGCCATCCTGTCAGCACAGGCACACTACCCCACAGGGAAGCAGAGTCAAAAGGAAGGAAGTATGGGCATGTTGGGAAGGGGGTGTAGGCAATAGCATGATGGGAGTGGTAGTCACAGCTCAACATCCCCCACCCGCATGGCCCAGCAAGCTCACACTGAAGCATGCACACCTCACAGGGAGTGAAAAGCCACTTCAAAGATGTCTGACACTGGCCTCAGCTGTGGGGAGCACAAGGCCCTGCTGGGAACTGGGCACCAACAAACAACAGGACCACACTGTCAGCCATCTTGCCATTGCTGTCACACTCACACACAGTGAAGTCGACTCAAAAGGAAGGAAGTATGGACATGCTGGGAAGGGGGTGTAGGCAATAGCATGATGGGAGTGGTAGTCACAGATATTGGTCACCCTCACAATTGGCCCATCAACACCACTCTGAACCATGCTCACATCACAGGGAGTGGAAAAGCAACTGACAAGATGGCTGACACTGGGTACTGCTGTGGGGAGCACAAGGCCCTGCTGGGAACTGTGCACCAACCAACAGCAGGACACCACTGACTGCCATCCTGAAAGCCAACTTGCACTCCCTGCAATGGAAGCACGTTTCATGGTGGGATGTCTGGCCTGGGGGAGGAGGAGTGCCAGCTCCGACTACAGCTACCAGCAGGCCCTTACACACACACCACTTCCACTAACTCCAAACAACACACCTGGGACCGTGCCCTACAAGAGAGTGAGTGAAAAGCCACTTCCAAGATGTCTGACAATGGTGCTCTGTTGTGGGGAGCACAAGGCCCTGCTGGGAACTGGGCACCAACCAACAGCAGGACACCACTGACTGACATCCTGAGAGTCAACCTGCACCCACTGCAAGTGTGGCATGCTTCATGGTGGGACAACTGGGCTGGGGGAGAAGGAGGTCCGGATGTCAACCAAATACCACCAATGCTGGTCATGCACACACCTCAACATCCACATTGAAATGCATCAGGTTGGCAGGACAATGAGCCACACCAATATCAACCTCTGACTGTGACAACTTAGGACAATGCAATGTACAGGGCCGCATCCAGAGGTACAGTCACAACTGTCATGTGTTTGAACCATTGATGCCTGCAGAAACATAACATACATTGTGTGTCTCTTCCAAAAACAGGTGATGATGGGGACACAGCAGCAGATGAGGAGGAGTCCCTGTCCCAGGCTCCGGGGGACCCTGAGCTCTCTGGTGTGGAACAGCCTCTGCCCTCATCGGATGGCGAAGACCAACCTGGCACCTCCGGTGGGAGTCATCATGCAGCACCAGCAGGACCACCATCTGCACCCCCTGCACCCATTCCTCCAACATCTGCCAACACACAGACCACCCCCGCCGACACAGACAGACCAAGGACACTCAATGACAACAGCACAGGGACCACAGCCCACCGTGAAGCAACGGACAACAACCCCAGTACCAACCCCCAAGGGGGCCGAGGGTCACCTGTGCGTGCCACGGCAGCTCCCGCACGTGTGTCCAGGGGTGGTGGTAGGGGTGGTAGGCAGAGGTCGCTGTTTGCAGAGGGGTCTGGACTGCATGATGACCCACAACTGGCACGCATTGCTGAGGCGTACCAGAATAGCACCGGAGAGGTCAGCCAGGTAGTGGGGATCCTCAAGGACATTCAACAGCAGCAGGCTGCCCATCATGCCCGCTTGGACTCCCACATGTCCCGTGTGGAGACACACATGTCTGGCATGGAGTCCAAGTGGGACACATTGGAAGAACTGACAGCGGTGCAGAGGGACATATTGACATGCCTCCGCCAGATTAGCACCAACATGTCCACACCTCCCTGTGTGCCCACAACATCTGGTGCCGCAACAACTGCAACTGCCACAGGGAGGGAGGATGACTCTGGTGGAGAGTCCTCTGCACCGCAGCGGCCTGCACGTGAGGGTCCCCCCAGAAAGAAGAGGGGTCGTCCGAGGAAGGACAACTGAGAGGCCGATGGCCATGTACATCCCCAGGAACCCAACACCTGTTCTGGAAATTCTCCTTTGTGTGCAAACTGTTCACCCTGTCGAATGCAACACAACTCTCCCACATGACATGGGGAGTTTAAGTTGGACTAATGTATCAGATGACTGTGGACTTTACTCAGGACATTACTGCTACCAACACTTCCAGCTCATCTGGGAACTTTGGATTCCAATACCAATGTACAGCACCCACCATCCTGTGCACTATCCTCACACATGTATGTAACAAACTCACTAATACACCATACTTGCCTCTGTTGTGATTCCAACGTTGTTTTTGTCATGGAGATGATGATCTTCTAAATGACACTGTGCATGCTAACTGCCACAGCAAGTTCAACACCGTCATGTGAGTCATGGCGACGTGACACATATGAGGGAGACACACCACTAGGGCTACACAACACATAGACACCAGGGCCATCGGACTCATCGCCTACACTGATGTTGCCAGGAAATACAGTGGAATGCACAGACACCACACCTATTCAGAGTCTGTGTTAACTAGCCCACAGGTGCAGTAAGCAAATGTCAGTCAGATGTGTGACCACAGACAACGCACATCCCAAAGTGAAGCACAGGTTTATTACACATTTGCAACATGTTGTTTCCACTACAAATGCAAGGTAATCCCACGTGGCAGTGGCCACACAGTCAAAAAGTGTAGAAGAAATAAAGTCCAGGGGTGTGTGGCACATCACCTGTAGGGAAACGACTGCTGCCACCCTGAAAGCTGAATCATGGTGTCGGGGGATCCAAGTTGACCAAACAACTCTGTAAGCACCCTGTGAAGGACAGACATGACACACAGTCAAAAGCACTGAAGAACAGGACAGAACTGCAATACTCATGCCCAATACATGTCACAAGATACCTACACAAAACCAAGTTAGCATGTCAACACTGTTGGGGAGTACAGACTACCTGTAAGGACACATCGCTGCACGCATCCAGTCAAGTAGCACATGGCCACACTCAAACAGCACCAGAGCACCACCCACACATATCATGCAAACTCACATCATTGACATGACAACTCTCTGGATACTCACATTCAGCTGAAGAAGTTGGTGATGAGCTGTGTGCGGACATCACCCTCATCATCATCATCATCACTGGCATCGTGGCCCAGGCCAGGATCCTCCACAGGTGGCGGATGTTGGTCATCGTCATCCAGGATGAGAGGCAACTCCTTCCGCACTGCCAGGTTGTGTAGCATGCAGCAGACGATGACAATCTTGCACACCTTTGCTGGGGCATATGGGAGGGCCCCTCCTGTCTTGTCCAGGCAGCGGAAGCGGCTCTTCAGGAGACCAAATGTCCGCTCGATCACTCTCCTGGTCCGACCATGTGCCTCATTGTAGCGCATCTGGGCTGGTGTCACAGGGTTCCTGAGGGGTGTCAGCAACCACGGCATGTTGGGGTATCCGGAGTCACCTACAGACAGACAATTGCACATTAGCTGAGTTGGAAAAGAGGGCGGAATACAACATAGCAGAACACACACAATGGTACAAAGTCAGTACACACCGACAAGCCAGGCACGCTGGTTCTGCATCTGTGACATCATCCTCGGGATGCGACTACTCCTCATCATGTAGGCATCATGTGCCGAACCGGGGAAACGGGCACACACATGTGTGATGCTCATATCTGCAAGACATACCACCAGAGCATTGATCGAATGATAATGTTTCCTGTTCCTGTATGCCTGCTCATGTGCCTGTGGTGGTACCAAAGCCACATGTGTCCCATCAATGGAGCCAATGACATGTGGCATCCTCCCCAGGGCATAGAAGTCACTCTTGACGTCAGTGAGTTGTTGACGTTTAGGGAAATAGATGTACTGGTTCAGGTATCTCAACATTGCCTCCAAAACATCGCGTAGCACACGGCTGAACATAGTCTGTGACATCCCACCAGCAGACGCCACAGTGTGTTGAAAGGTACCGGTGGCAAAGAAGTGTAGGGCTGCCATCACCTTCACCTTGGGGGTCAGCGCTGTAGGGTATGGCCGGCCAGGTTGCAAATGTGGGGCCAACCGCACCGCCAATTCCTCAATCAGCGCCCTGTTGAAGCGGTACCGTCGGATGCAGTCACGTTCCACCATCGTTGCAAGGTCAGGGAATGGTCTATGGACAGCTGGTGCCCTGCAGTGCATAGGTGAAGAAAGAAAGATTGTCAGTCACCCCACATATGTGCCATTGACCATACTCAATATCACATGCTACATCATTACGAGACACAAGTACCTGATGTGTGTGCCGTTCTGTATGGACATATATGGCACCTACATGGCCAACATCTAACATCACAGTTCAACATGTGTTGACAACAAGTTCCAGGTTGTGCTATGGGAAATCATTAGGCTGTGTCACAGT